>OU026147.1:37669016-38869016 GCA_907269125.1 Eristalis pertinax
ATCACCTAAAAAATGTACAGTGTATAGTAAGGATTTTGGAGCCTTCCATGGCTCATCTTCCAACTGCCACAGCGGCCCAACTAGGCGTACCTACGACCTGTGCGCACCTGTGGTTATGTGTTGAGATGTGTATTAACGAAATCCAAAGACTGGAGTGGATCCGACGACATCGAATTTTTCACCTTAAAAAAATGTACTGTGTATAGTAAGGATTTTGGAGCCTTCCATGGCTCATCATCCAACTGCCACAGCGGCCCAACTAGGCGTACCTACGACCTGTGCGCACCTGTGGTTATGTGTTGAGATGTGTATTAAACGAAATCCAAAGACTGGAGTGGATCCGACGACACCGAATTTTTCACCTAAAAAAAATGTACAGTGTATAGTAAGGATTAAGGATTTTGGAGCCTTCCATGGCTCATCTTCCAACTGCCATAGCGGCCCAACTAGGCGTACCTACGACCTGTGCGCACCTGTGGTTATGTGTTGAGGATGTCTACTAACGAAATCCAAAGACTGGAGTGGATCCGACGACATCGAATTTTCACCTAAAAAAATGTACAGTGTATAGTAAGGATTTTGGAGCCTTCCATGGCTCATTTTCCAACTGCCACAGCGGCCCAACTAGGCGTACCTACGCCCTGTGCGCACCTGTGGTTATGTGTTGAGATGTCTATTAACGAAATCCAAAGACTGGAGTGGATCCGACGACATCGGATTTTTCACCTAAAAAAAATGTACAGTGTATAGTAAGGATTTTGGAGCCTTCCATGGCTCATCTTCCAACTGCCACAGCGGCCCAACTAGGCGTAACTACGACCTGTGCGCACCTGTGGTTATGTGTTGAGATGTCTACTAACGAAATCCAAAGACTGGAGTGATCCGACGACATCGAATTTTTCACCTAAAAAAATGTACAGTGTATAGTAAGGATTTTGGAGCCTTTCCATGGCTCATCTTCCAACTGCCACAGCGGCCCAACTAGGCGTACCTACGACCTGTGCGCACCTGTGGTTATGTGTTGAGATGTCTATTAACGAAATCCAAAGACTGGAGTGGATCCGACGACATCGAATTTTTCACCTAAAAAAATGTACAGTGTATAGTAAGGATTTTGGAGCCTTTCGATGGCTCTTCTTCGAACTGCCACAGCGGCCCAACTAGGCGTACCTACGACCTGTGCGCACCTGTGGTTATGTGTGGAGATGTCTATTAACGAAATCCAAAGACTGGAGTGGATCCTAAGACATCGAATTTTTCACCTAAAAAAATGTACAGTGTATAGTAAGGATTTTGAAGCCTTCCATGGCTCATCTTCCAACTGCCACAGCGGCCCAACTAGGCGTACCTACGACCTGTGCGCACCTGTGGTTATGTGTTGAGATGTCTATTAACGAAATCCAAAGACTGGAGTGGATCCGACGACATCGAATTTTTCACCTAAAAAAAATGTACAGTGTATAGTAAGGATTTTGGAGCCTTTCGATGGCTCATCTTCCAACTGCCACAGCGGCCCAACTAGGCGTACCTACGACCTGTGCGCACCTGTGGTTATGTGTTGAGATGTGTATTAACGAAATCCAAAAACTGGAGTGGATCCGACGACATCGAATTTTTCACTTAAAAAAATGTACAGTGTATAGTAAGGATTTTGAGCCTTCCATGGCTCATCTTCCAACCGCCACAGCGGCCCAACTAGGCGTACCTACGACCTGTGCGCACCTGTGGGTTATGTGTTGAGATGTGTATTAACGAAATCCAAAGATCTGGAGTGGATCCGACGACATCGAATTTTTCACCTAAAAAAATGTACAGTGTATAAGGATTTTGGAGCTTTTCCATGGCTCATCTTCCAAATGCCACAGCGGCCCAAATAGGCGTACCTACGACCTGTGCGCACCTGTAGTTATGTGTTCAGATGTGTATTAACGAAATCCAAAGACTGGAGTGGATCCGACGACATCGAATTTTTCACCTAAAAAAATGTACAGTGTATAGTAAGGATTTCGGAGCCTTCCATGGCTCATTTTCCAACTGCCATAGCGGCCCAACTAGGCGTACCTACGACCTGTGCGCACCTGTGGTTATGTGTTGAGATGTCTACTAACGAAATCCAAAGACTGGAGTGGATCCGACGACATCGAATTTTTCACCTAAAGAAAATGTACAGTGTATAGTAAGGATTTTGGAGCCTTTCCATGGCTCATCTTCCAACTGCCACAGCGGCCCAACTAGGCGTACCTACGACCTGTGCGCACCTGTGGTTATGTGTTGAGATGTGTATTATCCAACTGCCACAGCGGCCCAACTAGGCGTACCTACGACCTGTGCGCACCTGTGGTTATGTGTTGAGATGTGTATTAACGAAATCCAAAGACCTGGAGTGGATCCGACGACATCGAATTTTTCCACCTAAAAAAATGTACAGTGTATAGTAAGGATTTCGGAGCCTTCCATGGCTCATCTTCCAACTGCCATAGCGGCCCAACTAGGCGTACCTACGACCTGTGCGCACCTGTGGTTATGTGTTGAGATGTCTACTAACAAAATCCAAAGACTGGAGTGGATCCGACGACATCGAATTTTTCACCTAAAAAAATGTACAGTGTATAGTAAGGATTTTGGAGCCTTCCATGGCTCATCTTCAACTGCCACAGCGGCCCAACTAGGCGTACCTACGACCTGTGCGCACCTGTGGTTATGTGTTGAGATGTGTATTAATTAACGAAATCCAAAGACTGGAGTGGATCCGACGACATCGAATTTTTCACCTAAAAAATGTACAGTGTATAGTAAGGATTTCGGAGCCTTCCATGGCTCATCTTCCAACTGCCATAGCGGCCCAACTAGGCGTACCTACGACCTGTGCGCACCTGTGGTTATGTGTTGAGATGTCTACTAACAAAATCCAAAGACTGGAGTGGATCCGACGACATCGAATTTTTCACCTAAAAAAATGTACAGTGTATAGTAAGGATTTTGGAGCCTTCCATGGCTCATCTTCCAACTGCCACAGCGAGCCCAACTAGGCGTACCTACGACCTGTGCGCACCTGCGGTTATGTGTTGAGATGTGTATTAACGAAATCCAAAGACTGGAGTGGATCCGACGACATCGAATTCTTCACCTAAAAAAATGTACAGTGTATAGTAAGGATTTTGGAGCCTTCCATGGCTCATCTTCCAACTGCCACAGCGGCCCAACTAGGCTTACCTACGATGTGTGCGCACCTGTGGTTATGTGTTGAGATGTCTACTAACGAAATCCAAAGACTGGAGTGGATCCGACGACATCGAATTTTTCACCTAAAAAAAATGTACAGTGTATAGTAAGGATTTCGGAGCCTTCCATGGCTCATTTTCCAACTGCCATAGCGGCCCAACTAGGCGTACCTACGACCTGTGCGCACCTGTGGTAACGTGTTGAGATGTCTACTAACGAAATCCAAAGACTGGAGTGGATCCGACGACATCGAATTTTTCACCTAAAAAAATGTACAGTGTATAGTAAGGATTTTGGAGCCTTCCATGGCTCATCTTCCAACTGCCACAGCGGCCCAACTAGGCGTACCTACGACCTGTGCGCACCTGTGGTTATGTGTTGAGATGTGTATTAACGAAATCCAAAGACTGGAGTGGATCCGACGACATCGAATTTTTCACCTAAAAAAATGTACAGTGTATAGTAAGCATTTCGGAGCCTTCCATGGCTCATTTTCCAACTGCCACAGCGGCCCAACTAGGCGTACCTACGACCTGTGCGCACCTGTGGTTATGTGTTGAGATGTGTATTAACGAAATCCAAAGACTGGAGTGGATCCGACGACATCGAATTCTTCACCTAAAAAAATGTACAGTGTATAGTAAGGATTTTGGAGCCTTCCATGGCTCATCTTCCAACTGCCACAGCGGCCCAACTAGGCTTACCTACGATGTGTGCGCACCTGTGGTTATGTGTTGAGATGTCTACTAACGAAATCCAAAGACTGGAGTGGATCCGACGACATCGAATTTTTCACCTAAAAAAATGTACAGTGTATAGTAAGGATTTTGGAGCCTTTCCACGGCTCATCTTCCAAATGCCACAGCGGCCCAACTAGGCGTACCTACGACCTGTGCGCACCTGTAGTTATGTGTTCAGATGTGTATTAACGAAATCCAAAGACTGGAGTGGATCCGACGACATCGAATTTTTCACCTAAAAAAATGTACAGTGTATAGTAAGGATTTTGGAGCCTTCCATGGCTCATCTTCCAACTGCCACAGCGGCCCAACTAGGCGTACCTACGACCTGTGCGCACCTGTGGTTATGTGTTGAGATGTGTATTAACGAAATCCAAAGACTGGAGTGGATCCGACGACATCGAATTTTTCACCTAAAAAAATGTACAGTGTATAGTAAGGATTTTGGAGCCTTCCATGGCTCATCTTCCAACTGCCACAGCGGCCCAACTAGGCGTACCTACGCCCTGTGCGCACCTGTGGTTATGTGTTGAGATGTCTTTTAACGAAATCCAAAGACTGGAGTGGATCCGACGACATCGGATTTTTCACCTAAAAAAATGTACAGTGTATAGTAAGGATTTTGGAGCCTTCCATGGCTCATCTTCCAACTGCCACAGCGGCCCAACTAGGCGTACCTACGACCTGTGCGCACCTGTGGTTATGTGTTGAGATGTCTACTAACGAAATCCAAAGACTGGAGTGATCCGACGACATCGAATTTTTCACCTAAAAAAATGTACAGTGTATAGTAAGGATTTTGGAGCCTTTCCATGGCTCATCTTCCAACTGCCACAGCGGCCCAACTAGGCGTACCTACGACCTGTGCGCACCTGTGGTTATGTGTTGAGATGTGTATTAATGAAATCCAAGACTGGAGTGGATCCGACGACATCGAATTTTTCACCTAAAAAAATGTACAGTGTATAGTAAGGATTTAGAGCCTTTCCATGGCTCTTCTTCCAACTGCCACAGCGGCCCAACTAGGCGTACCTACGACCTGTGCGCACCTGTGGTTATGTGTTGAGATGTCTATTAACGAAATCCAAAGACTGGAGTGGATCCTAAGACATCGAATTTTTCACCTAAAAAAATGTACAGTGTATAGTAAGGATTTTGGAGCCCTTCCATGGCTCATCTTCCAACTGCCACAGCGGCCCAACTAGGCGTACCTACGACCTGTGCGCACCTGTGGTTATGTGTTGAGATGTCTATTAACGAAATCCAAAGACTGGAGTGGAGCCGACGACATCGAATTTTTCACCTAAAAAAATGTACAGTGTATAGTAAGGATTTTGGAGCCTTTCGATGGCTCTTCTTCGAAATGCCACAGTGGCCCAACTAGGCGTACCTACGACCTGTGCGCACCTGTGGTTATGTGTTGAGATGTCTATTAACGAAATCCAAAGACTGGAGTGGATCCTAAGACATCGATTTTTCACCTAAAAAAATGTACAGTGTATAGTAAGGATTTTGGAGCCTTTCGATGGCTCTTCTTCGAACTGCCACAGTGGCCCAACTAGGCGTACCTACGACCTGTGCGCACCTGTGGTTATGTGTTGAGATGTCTATTAACGAAATCCAAAGACTGGAGTGGATCCTAAGACATCGAATTTTTCACCTAAAAAAATGTACAGTGTATAGTAAGGATTTTGGAGCCTTCCATGGCTCATCTTCCAACTGCCACAGCGGCCCAACTAGGCGTACCTACGACCTGTGCGCACCTGTGGTTATGTGTTGAGATGTCTATTAACGAAATCCAAAGACTGGAGTGGATCCGACGACATCGAATTTTTCACCTAAAAAAATGTACAGTGTATAGTAAGGATTTTAGAGCCTTTCCATGGCTCATCTTCCAACTGCCACAGCGGCCCAACTAGGCGTACCTACGACCTGTGCGCACCTGTGGTTATGTGTTGAGATGTGTATTAACGAATCCAAAAACTGGAGTGGATCCGACGACATCGAATTTTTCACTTAAAAAAATGTACAGTGTATAGTAAGGATTTTGGAGCCTTCCATGGCTTATCTTCCAACCGCCACAGCGGCCCAACTAGGCGTACCTACGACCTGTGCGCACCTGTGGTTATGTGCTGAGATGTGTATTAACGAAATCCAAAGACTGGAGTGGATCCGACGACATCGAATTTTTCACCTAAAAAAATGTACAGTGTATAGTAAGGATTTTGGAGCCTTTCCATGGCTCATCTTCCAACTGCCACAGCGGCCCAACTAGGCGTACCTACGACCTGTGCGCACCTGTGGTTATGTGTTGAGATGTGTATTATCGAAATCCAAAGGACTGGAGTGGATCCGACGCCATCCATGGCTCATCTTCCAACTGCCACAGCGGCCCAACTAGGCGTACCTACGACCTGTGCGCACCTGTGGTTATGTGTTGAGATGTCTATTAACGAAATCCAAAGACTGGAGTGGATCCGACGACATCGAATTTTTCACCTAAAAAAATGTACAGTATATAGTAAGGATTTTGGAGCCTTCCATGGCTCATCTTCCAACTGCCACAGCGGCCCAACTAGGCGTACCTACGACCTGTGCGCACCTGTGGTTATGTGTTGAGATGTCTACTAACGAAATCCAAAGACTGGAGTGGTTCCGACGACATCGAATTTTTCACCTAAAAAAATGTACAGTGTATAGTAAGGATTTCGGAGCCTTCCATGGCTCATCTTCCAACTGCCATAGCGGCCCAATTAGGCGTACCTACGACCTGTGCGCACCTGTGGTTATGTGTTGAGATGTGTACTAACAAAATCCAAAGACTGGAGTGGATCCGACGACATCGAATTTTTCACCTAAAAAAATGTACAGTGTATAGTAAGGATTTTGGAGCCTTCCATGGCTCATCTTCCAACTGCCACAGCGGCCCAACTAGGCGTACCTACGACCTGTGCGCACCTGAAATCCAAAGACTGGAGTGGATCCGACGACATCGAATTTTTCACCTAAAAAAATGTACAGTGTATAGTAAGGCTTTTGGAGCCTTCCATGGCTCATCTTCCAACTGCCACAGCGGCCCAACTAGGCGTACCTACGACCTGTGCGCACCTGTGGTTATGTGTTGAGATGTGTATTAACGAAATCCAAAGACTGGAGTGGATCCGACGACATCGAAATTTTTCACCTAAAAAAATGTACAGTGTATAGTAAGGATTTCGGAGCCTTCCATGGCTCATTTTCCAACTGCCATAGCGGCCCAACTAGGCGTACGACCTGTGCGCACCTGTGGTTGCGTGTTGAGATGTCTACTAACGAAATCCAAAGACTGGAGTGGATACGACGACATCGAATTTTTCACCTAAAAAAATGTACAGTGTATAGTAAGGATTTTGGAGCCTTCCATGGCTCATCTTCCAACTGCCACAGCGGCCCAACTAGGCGTACCTACGACCTGTGCGCACCTGTGGTTATGTGTTGAGATGTGTATTAACGAAATCCAAAGACTGGAGTGGATCCGACGACATCGAATTCTTCACCTAAAAAAATGTACAGTGTATAGTAAGGATTTTGGAGCCTTCCATGGCTCATCTTCCAACTGCCACAGCGGCCCAACTAGGCGTACCTACGACCTGTGCGCACCTGTGGTTATGTGTTGAGATGTGTATTAACGAAATCCAAAGACTGGAGTGGATCCGACGACATCGAATTCTTCACCTAAAAAAATGTACAGTGTATAGTAAGGATTTTGGAGCCTTCCATGGCTCATCTTCCAACTGCCATAGCGGCCCAACTAGGCGTACCTACGACCTGTGCGCACCTGTGGTTATGTGTTGAGATGTCTACTAACGAAATCCAAAGACTGGAGTGGATCCGACGACATCGAATTTTTCACCTAAAAAAATGTACAGTGTATAGTAAGGATTTTGGAGCCTTCCATGGCTCATCTTCCAACTGCCACAGCGGCCCAACTAGGCGTACCTACGACCTGTGCGCACCTGTGGTTATGTGTTGAGATGTGTATTAACGAAATCCAAAGACTGGAGTGGATCCGACGACATCGAATTCTTCACCTAAAAAAATGTACAGTGTATAGTAAGGATTTTGGAGCCTTCCATGGCTCATCTTCCAACTGCCACAGCGGCCCAACTAGGCTTACCTACGATGTGTGCGCACCTGTGGTTATGTGTTGAGATGTCTACTAACGAAATCCAAAGACTGGAGTGGATCCGACGACATCGAATTTTTCACCTAAAGAAATGTACAGTGTATAGTAAGGATTTCGGAGCCTTCCATGGCTCATTTTCCAACTGCCATAGCGGCCCAACTAGGCGTACCTACGACCTGTGCGCACCTGTGGTTATGTGTTGAGATGTCTACTAACGAAATCCAAAGACTGGAGTGGATCCGACGACATCGAATTTTTCACCTAAAAAAATGTACAGTGTATAGTAAGGATTTTGGAGCCTTTCCATGGCTCATCTTCCAACTGCCACAGCGGCCCAACTAGGCGTACCTACGACCTGTGCGCACCTGTGGTTATGTGTTGAGATGTGTATTATCGAAATCCAAAGACTGGAGTGGATCCGACGACATCCATGGCTCATCTTCCAACTGCCACAGCGGCCCAACTAGGCGTACCTACGACCTGTGCGCACCTGTGGTTATGTGTTGAGATGTGTATTAACGAAATCCAAAGACTGGAGTGGATCCGACGACATCGAATTCTTCACCTAAAAAAATGTACAGTGTATAGTAAGGATTTTGGAGCCTTCCATGGCTCATCTTCCAACTGCCACAGCGGCCCAACTAGGCTTACCTACGATGTGTGCGCACCTGTGGTTATGTGTTGAGATGTCTACTAACGAAATCCAAAGACTGGAGTGGATCCGACGACATCGAATTTTTCACCTAAAAAAATGTACAGTGTATAGTAAGGCTTTTGGAGCCTTCCATGGCTCATCTTCCAACTGCCACAGCGGCCCAACTAGGCGTACCTACGACCTGTGCGCACCTGTGGTTATGTGTTGAGATGTGTATTAACGAAATCCAAAGACTGGAGTGGATCCGACGACATCGAATTTTTCACCTAAAAAAATGTACAGTGTATAGTAAGGATTTCGGAGCCTTCCATGGCTCATTTTCCAACTGCCATAGCGGCCCAACTAGGCGTACCTACGACCTGTGCGCACCTGTGGTTGCGTGTTGAGATGTCTACTAACGAAATCCAAAGACTGGAGTGGATCCGACGACATCGAATTTTTCACCTAAAAAAATGTACAGTGTATAGTAAGGATTTTGGAGCCTTCCATGGCTCATCTTCCAACTGCCACAGCGGCCCAACTAGGCGTACCTACGACCTGTGCGCACCTGTGGTTATGTGTTGAGATGTGTATTAACGAAATCCAAAGACTGGAGTGGATCCGACGACATCGAATTCTTCCCCTAAAAAAATGTACAGTGTATAGTAAGGATTTTGGAGCCTTCCATGGCTCATCTTCCAACTGCCACAGCGGCCCAACTAGGCGTACCTACCACCTGTGCGCACCTGTGGTTATGTGTTGAGATGTGTATTAACGAAATCCAAAGACTGGAGTGGATCCGACGACATCGAATTCTTCACCTAAAAAAATGTACAGTGTATAGTAAGGATTTTGGAGCCTTCCATGGCTCATCTTCCAACTGCCATAGCGGCCCAACTAGGCGTACCTACGACCTGTGCGCACCTGTGGTTATGTGTTGAGATGTCTACTAACAAAATCCAAAGACTGGAGTGGATCCGACGACATCGAATTTTTCACCTAAAAAAATGTAGTGTATAGTAAGGATTTTGGAGCCTTCCATGGCTCATCTTCCAACTGCCACAGCGGCCCAACTAGGAGTACCTACGACCTGTGCGCACCTGTGGTTATGTGTTGAGATGTGTATTAACGAAATCCAAAGACTGGAGTGGATCCGACGACATCGAATTCTTCACCTAAAAAAATGTACAGTGTATAGTAAGGATTTTGGAGCCTTCCATGGCTCATCTTCCAACTGCCACAGCGGCCCAACTAGGCTTACCTACGATGTGTGCGCACCTGTGGTTATGTGTTGAGATGTCTACTAACGAAATCCAAAGACTGGAGTGGATCCGACGACATCGAATT
Organism: Eristalis pertinax; assembly: GCA_907269125.1. NCBI lineage: Eukaryota > Metazoa > Arthropoda > Insecta > Diptera > Syrphidae > Eristalis > Eristalis pertinax. Next base: position 37,679,125 of record OU026147.1, read on the forward strand.
CTTCACCTAAAAAAATGTACAGTGTATAGTAAGGATTTTGGAGCCTTCCATGGCTCATCGTCCAACTGCCACAGCGGCCCAACTAGGCGTACCTACGACCTGTGCGCACCTGTGGTTATGTGTTGAGATGTGTATTAACGAAATCCAAAGACTGGAGTGGATCCGACGACATCGAATTCTTCACCTAAAAAAATGTACAGTGTATGGTAAGGATTTTGGAGCCTTCCATGGCTCATCTTCCAACTGCCACAGCGGCCCAACTAGGCTTACCTACGATGTGTGCGCACCTGTGGTTATGTGTTGAGATGTCTACTAACGAAATCCAAAGACTGGAGTGGATCCGACGACATCGAATTTTTCACCTAAAAAAATGTACAGTGTATAAGGATTTTGGAGCTTTTCCATGGCTCATCTTCCAAATGCCACAGCGGCCCAAATAGGCGTACCTACGACCTGTGCGCACCTGTGGTTATGTGTTGAGATGTGTATTAACGAAATCCAAAGACTGGAGTGGATCCGACGACATCGAATTTTTCACCTAAAAAAATGTACAGTGTATAGTAAGGATTTTGGAGCCTTTCCATGGCTCATCTTCCAACTGCCACAGCGGCCCAACTAGGCGTACCTACGACCTGTGCGCACCTGTGGTTATGTGTTGAGATGTGTATTATCGAAATCCAAAGACTGGAGTGGATCCGACGACATCCATGGCTCATCTTCCAACTGCCACAGCGGCCCAACTAGGCGTACCTACGACCTGTGCGCACCTGTGGTTATGTGTTGAGATGTCTATTAACGAAATCCAAAGACTGGAGTGGATCCGACGACATCGAATTTTTCACCTAAAAAAATTTACAGTATATAGTAAGGATTTTGGAGCCTTCCATGGCTCATCTTCCAACTGCCACAGCGGCCCAACTAGGCGTACCTACGACCTGTGCGCACCTGTGGTTATGTGTTGAGATGTCTACTAACGAAATCCAAAGACTGGAGTGGATCCGACGACATCGAATTTTTCACCTAAAAAAATGTACAGTGTATAGTAAGGATTTTGGAGCCTTCCATGGCTCATCTTCCAACTGCCACAGCGGCCCAACTAGGCGTACCTACGACCTGTGCGCACCTGTGGTTATGTGTTGAGATGTGTATTAACGAAATCCAAAGACTGGAGTGGATCCGACGACATCGAATTCTTCACCTAAAAAAATGTACAGTGTATAGTAAGGATTTTGGAGCCTTCCATGGCTCATCTTCCAACTGCCACAGCGGCCCAACTAGGCTTACCTACGATGTGTGCGCACCTGTGGTTATGTGTTGAGATGTCTACTAACGAAATCCAAAGACTGGAGTGGATCCGACGACATCGAATTTTTCACCTAAAAAAATGTACAGTGTATAGTAAGGCTTTTGGAGCCTTCCATGGCTCATCTTCCAACTGCCACAGCGGCCCAACTAGGCGTACCTACGACCTGTGCGCACCTGTGGTTATGTGTTGAGATGTGTATTAACGAAATCCAAAGACTGGAGTGGATCCGACGACATCGAATTTTTCACCTAAAAAAATGTACAGTGTATAGTAAGGATTTCGGAGCCTTCCATGGCTCATTTTCCAACTGCCATAGCGGCCCAACTAGGCGTACCTACGACCTGTGCGCACCTGTGGTTACGTGTTGAGATGTCTACTAACGAAATCCAAAGACTGGAGTGGATCCGACGACATCGAATTTTTCACCTAAAAAAATGTACAGTGTATAAGGATTTTGGAGCCTTCCATGGCTCATTTTCCAACTGCCATAGCGGCCCAACTAGGCGTACCTACGACCTGTGCGCACCTGTGGTTATGTGTTGAGATGTGTATTAACGAAATCCAAAGACTGGAGTGGATCCGACGACATCGAATTCTTCACCTAAAAAAATGTACAGTGTATAGTAAGGATTTTGGAGCCTTCCATGGCTCATCTTCCAACTGCCACAGCGGCCCAACTAGGCGTACCTACGACCTGTGCGCACCTGTGGTTATGTGTTGAGATGTGTATTAACGAAATCCAAAGACTGGAGTGGATCCGACGACATCGAATTCTTCACCTAAAAAAATGTACAGTGTATAGTAAGGATTTTGGAGCCTTCCATGGCTCATCTTCCAACTGCCACAGCGGCCCAACTAGGCTTACCTACGATGTGTGCGCACCTGTGGTTATGTGTTGAGATGTCTACTAACGAAATCCAAAGACTGGAGTGGATCCGACGACATCGAATTTTTCACCTAAAAAAATGTACAGTGTATAAGGATTTTGGAGCTTTTCCATGGCTCATCTTCCAAATGCCACAGCGGCCCAAATAGGCGTACCTACGACCTGTGCGCACCTGTGGTTATGTGTTGAGATGTGTATTAACGAAATCCAAAGACTGGAGTGGATCCGACGACATCGAATTTTTCACCTAAAAAAATGTACAGTGTATAGTAAGGATTTCGGAGCCTTCCATGGCTCATTTTCCAACTGCCATAGCGGCCCAACTAGGCGTACCTACGACCTGTGCGCACCTGTGGTTATGTGTTGAGATGTCTACTAACGAAATCCAAAGACTGGAGTGGATCCGACGACATCGAATTTTTCACCTAAAAAAATGTACAGTGTATAGTAAGGATTTTGGAGCCTTTCCATGGCTCATCTTCCAACTGCCACAGCGGCCCAACTAGGCGTACCTACGACCTGTGCGCACCTGTGGTTATGTGTTGAGATGTGTATTATCGAAATCCAAAGACTGGAGTGGATCCGACGACATCCATGGCTCATCTTCCAACTGCCACAGCGGCCCAACTAGGCGTACCTACGACCTGTGCGCACCTGTGGTTATGTGTTGAGATGTCTATTAACGAAATCCAAAGACTGGAGTGGATCCGACGACATCGAATTTTTCACCTAAAAAAATTTACAGTATATAGTAAGGATTTTGGAGCCTTCCATGGCTCATCTTCCAACTGCCACAGCGGCCCAACTAGGCGTACCTACGACCTGTGCGCACCTGTGGTTATGTGTTGAGATGTCTACTAACGAAATCCAAAGACTGGAGTGGATCCGACGACATCGAATTTTTCACCTAAAAAAATGTACAGTGTATAGTAAGGATTTTGGAGCCTTCCATGGCTCATCTTCCAACTGCCACAGCGGCCCAACTAGGCGTACCTACGGCCTGTGCGCACATGTGGTTATGTGTTGAGATGTGTATTAACGAAATCCAAAGACTGGAGTGGATCCGACGACATCGAATTCTTCACCTAAAAAAATGTACAGTGTATAGTAAGGATTTTGGAGCCTTCCATGGCTCATCTTCCAACTGCCACAGCGGCCCAACTAGGCTTACCTACGATGTGTGCGCACCTGTGGTTATGTGTTGAGATGTCTACTAACGAAATCCAAAGACTGGAGTGGATCCGACGACATCGAATTTTTCACCTAAAAAAATGTACAGTGTATAGTAAGGATTTTGGAGCCTTCCATGGCTCATCTTCCAACTGCCATAGCGGCCCAACTAGGCGTACCTCCGACCTGTGCGCACCTGTGGTTATGTGTTGAGATGTGTATTAACGAAATCCAAAGACTGGAGTGGATCCGACGACATCGAATTTTTCACCTAAAAAAATGTACAGTGTATAGTAAGGATTTTGGAGCCTTCCATGGCCATAGCGGCCCAACTAGGCGTACCTACTACCTGTGCGCACCTGTGGTTACGTGTTGAGATGTCTACTAACGAAATCCAAAGACTGGAGTGGATCCGACGACATCGAATTTTTCACCTAAAAAAATGTACAGTGTATAGTAACGATTTTGGAGCCTTCCATGGCTCATTTTCCAACTGCCACAGCGGCCCAACTAGGCGTACCTACGCCCTGTGCGCACCTGTGGTTATGTGTTGAGATGTCTATTAACGAAATCCAAAGACTGGAGTGGATCCGACGACATCGAATTTTTCACCTAAAAAAATGTACAGTGTATAGTAAGGATTTTGGAGCCTTCCATGGCTCATCTTCCAACTGCCACAGCGGCCCAACTAGGCGTACCTACGACCTGTGCGCACCTGTGGTTATGTGTTGAGATGTCTACTAACGAAATCCAAAGACTGGAGTGGATCCGACGACATCGAATTTTTCACCTAAAAAAATGTACAGTGTATAGTAAGGATTTTGGAGCCTTCTATGGCTCATCTTCCAACTGCAACAGCAGCCCAACTAGGCGTACCTACGACCTGTGCGCACCTGTGGATATGTGTTGAGATGTGTATTAACGAAATCCAAAGACTGGAGTGGATCCGACGACATCGAATTTTTCACCTAAAAAAATGTACAGTGTATAGTAAGGATTTTGGAGCCTTCCATGGCTCATCTTCCAACTGCCACAGCGGCCCAACTAGGCGTACCTACGACCTGTGCGCACCTGTGGTTATGTGTTGTGAGATGTGTATTAACGAAATCCAAAGACTGGAGTGGATCCGACGACATCGAATTTTTCACCTAAAAAAATGTACAGTGTAAGGATTTAAGGAGTAAGGATTTTGGAGCCTTCCATGGCTCATCTTCCAACTGCCACAGCGGCCCAACTAGGCGTACCTACGACCTGTGCGCACCTGTGGTTATGTGTTGAGATGTCTATTAACGAAATCCAAAGACTGGAGTGGATCCGACGACATCGAATTTTTCACCTAAAAAAATGTACAGTGTATAGTAAGGATTTTGGAGCCTTTCCATGGCTCTTCTTCCAACTGCCACAGCGGCCCAACTAGGCGTACCTACGACCTGTGCGCACCTGTGGTTATGTGTTGAGATGTGTATTAATGAAATCCAAAGACTGGAGTGGATCCGACGACATCGAATTTTTCACCTAAAAAAATGTACAGTGTATATAGTAAGGATTTTAGAGCCTTTCCATGGATCTTCTTCCAACTGCCACAGCGGCCCAACTAGGCGTACCTACGACCTGTGCGCACCTGTGGTTATGTGTTGAGATGTGTATTAACGAAATCCAAAGACTGGAGTGGATCCGACGACATCGAATTCTTCACCTAAAAAAATGTACAGTGTATAGTAAGGATTTTGGAGCCTTCCATGGCTCATCTTCCAACTGCCACAGCGGCCCAACTAGGCTTACCTACGATGTGTGCGCACCTGTGGTTATGTGTTGAGATGTCTACTAACGAAATCCAAAGACTGGAGTGGATCCGACGACATCGAATTTTTCACCTAAAAAAATGTACAGTGTATATTAAGGCTTTTGGAGCCTTCCATGGCTCATCTTCCAACTGCCATAGCGGCCCAACTAGGCGTACCTACGACCTGTGCGCACCTGTGGTTACGTGTTGAGATGTCTACTAACGAAATCCAAAGACTGGAGTGGATCCGACGACATCGAATTTTTCACCTAAAAAAATGTACAGTGTATAGTAAGGATTTTGGAGCCTTCCATGGCCATAGCGGCCCAACTAGGCGTACCTACTACCTGTGCGCACCTGTGGTTACGTGTTGAGATGTCTACTAACGAAATCCAAAGACTGGAGTGGATCCGAAGACATCGAATTTTTCACCTAAAAAAATGTACAGTGTATAGTAAGGATTTTGGAGCCTTCCATGGCTCATTTTCCAACTGCCACAGCGGCCCAACTAGGCGTACCTACGCCCTGTGCGCACCTGTGGTTATGTGTTGAGATGTCTATTAACGAAATCCAAAGACTGGAGTGGATCCGACGACATCGAATTTTTCACCTAAAAAAATGTACAGTGTATAGTAAATATTTTGGAGCCTTCCATGGCTCATCTTCCAACTGCCACAGCGGCCCAACTAGGCGTACCTACGACCTGTGCGCACCTGTGGTTATGTGTTGAGATGTCTACTAACGAAATCCAAAGACTGGAGTGGATCCGACGACATCGAATTTTTCACCTAAAAAAATGTACAGTGTATAGTAAGGATTTTGGAGCCTTCCATGGCTCATCTTCCAACTGCCACAGCGGCCCAACTAGGCGTACCTACGACCTGTGCGCACCTGTGGTTATGTGTTGAGATGTCTACTAACGAAATCCAAAGACTGGAGTGGATCCGACGACATCGAATTTTTCACCTAAAAAAATGTACAGTGTATAGTAAGGATTTTGGAGCCTTCCATGGCTCATCTTCCAACTGCCACAGCGGCCCAACTAGACGTACCTACGACCTGTGCGCACCTGTGGTTATGTGTTGTGAGATGTCTATTAACGAAATCCAAAGACTGGAGTGGATCCGACGACATCGAATTTTTCACCTAAAAAAATGTACAGTGTATAGTAAGGATTTTGGAGCCTTCTATGGCTCATCTTCCAACTGCCACAGCGGCCCAACTAGGCGTACCTACGACCTGTGCGCACCTGTGGTTATGTGTTGAGATGTGTATTAACGAAATCCAAAGACTGGAGTGGAGCCGACGACATCGAATTTTTCACCTAAAAAAATGTACAGTGTATAGTAAGGATTTCGGAGCCTTCCATGGCTCATCTTCCAACTGCCATAGCGGCCCAACTAGGCGTACCTACGACCTGTGGTTATGTGTTGAGATGTGTATTAACGAAATCCAAAGACTGGAGTGGATCCGACGACATCGAATTTTTCACCTAAAAAAATGTACAGTGTATAGTAAGGATTTTGGAGCCTTCCATGGCTCATCTTCCAACTGCCACAGCGGCCCAACTAGGCGTACCTACGACCTGTGCGCACCTGTGGTTATGTGTTGAGATGTCTATTAACGAAATCCAAAGACTGGAGTGGATCCGACGACATCGAATTTTTCACCTAAAAAAATGTACAGTGTATAGTAAGGATTTCGGAGCCTTCCATGGCTCATTTTCCAACTGCCATAGCGGCCCAACTAGACGTACCTACGACCTGTGCGCACCTGTGGTTATGTGTTGAGATGTCTACTAACGAAATCCAAAGACTGGAGTGGATCCTAAGACATCGAATTTTTCACCTAAAAAAATGTACAGTGTATAGTAAGGATTTTGGAGCCTTCCATAGATCTTCTTCCAACTGCAACAGCAGCCCAACTAGGCGTACCTACGACCTGTGCGCACCTGTGGATATGTGTTGAGATGTGTATTAACGAAATCCAAAGACTGGAGTGGATCCGACGACATCGAATTTTTCACCTAAAAAAATGTACAGTGTATAGTAAGGATTTTGGAGCCTTTCCATGGCTCATCTTCCAACTGCCACAGCGGCCCAACTAGGCGTACCTACGACCAGTGCGCACCTGTGGTTATGTGTTGAGATGTCTATTAACGAAATCCAAAGACTGGAGTGGATCGGACGACATCGAATTTTTCACCTAAAAAAATGTACAGAGTATAGTACGGATTTTGGAGCCTTCCATGGCTCATCTTCCAACTGCCACAGCGGCCCAACTAGGCGTACCTACGACCTGTGCGCACCTGTGGTTATGTGTTGAGATGTGTATTAACGAAATCCAAAGATTGGAGTGGATCCGAGGACATCGAATTTTTCACCTAAAAAAATGTACAGTGTATAGTAAGGATTTTAGAGCCTTTCCATGGCTCTTCTTCCAACTGCCACAGCGGCCCAACTAGGCGTACCTACGACCTGTGCGCACCTGTGGTTATGTGTTGAGATGTGTATTAATGAAATCCAAAGACTGGAGTGGATCCGACGTGGATTTTCCAACTGCCACAGCGGCCCAACTAGGCGTACCTACGACATGTGCGCACCTGTGGTTATGTGTTGAGATGTGTATTAACGAAATCCAAAGACTGCAGTGGATCCGATGACATCGAATTTTTCACCTAAAAAAATGTACAGTGTATAGTAAGGATTTTGGAGCCTTCCATGGCTCATCTTCCAACTGCCACAGCGGCCCAACTAGGCGTACCTACGACCTGTGCGCACCTGTGGTTATGTGTTGAGATGTCTATTAACGAAATCCAAAGACTGGAGTGGATCCGACGACATCGAATTTTTCACCTAAAAAAATGTACAGTGTAAGGATTTAAGGAGTAAGGATTTTGGAGCCTTCCATGGCTCATCTTCCAACTGCCACAGCGGCCCAACTAGGCGTACCTACGACCTGTGCGCACCTGTGGTTATGTGTTGAGATGTGTATTAACGAAATCCAAAGACTGGAGTGGAGCCGACGACATCGAATTTTTCACCTAAAAAAATGTACAGTGTATAGTAAGGATTTTGGAGCCTTCCATGGCTCATCTTCCAACTGCCACAGCGGCCCAACTAGGCGTACCTACGACCTGTGCGCACCTGTGGTTATGTGTTGAGATGTCTATTAACGAAATCCAAAGACTGGAGTGGATCCGACGACATCGAATTTTTCACCTAAAAAAATGTACAGTGTATAGTAAGGATTTCGGAGCCTTCCATGGCTCATTTTCCAACTGCCATAGCGGCCCAACTAGACGTACCTACGACCTGTGCGCACCTGTGGTTATGTGTTGAGATGTCTACTAACGAAATCCAAAGACTGGAGTGGATCCTAAGACATCGAATTTTTCACCTAAAAAAATGTACAGTGTATAGTAAGGATTTTGGAGCCTTCCATAGATCATCTTCCAACTGCAACAGCAGCCCAACTAGGCGTACCTACGACCTGTGCGCACCTGTGGATATGTGTTGAGATGTGTATTAACGAAATCCAAAGACTGGAGTGGATCCGACGACATCGAATTTTTCACCTAAAAAAATGTACAGTGTATAGTAAGGATTTTGGAGCCTTTCCATGGCTCATCTTCCAACTGCCACAGCGGGCCAACTAGGCGTACCTACGACCAGTGCGCACCTGTGGTTATGTGTTGAGATGTCTATTAACGAAATCCAAAGACTGGAGTGGATCGGACGACATCGAATTTTTCACCTAAAAAAATGTACAGAGTATAGTACGGATTTTGGAGCCTTCCATGGCTCATCTTCCAACTGCCACAGCGGCCCAACTAGGCGTACCTACGACCTGTGCGCACCTGTGGTTATGTGTTGAGATGTGTATTAACGAAATCCAAAGATTGGAGTGGATCCGACGTGGATTTTCCAACTGCCACAGCGGCCCAACTAGGCGTACCTACGACATGTGCGCACCTGTGGTTATGTGTTGAGATGTGTATTAACGAAATCCAAAGACTGCAGTGGATCCGATGACATCGAATTTTTCACCTAAAAAAATGTACAGTGTATAGTAAGGATTTTGGAGCCTTCGATGGCTCATCTTCCAACTGCCACAGCGGCCCAACTAGGCGTACCTACGACCTGTGCGCACCTGTGGTTATGTGTTGAGATGTCTATTAACGAAATCCAAAGACTGGAGTGGATCCGACGACATCGAATTTTTCACCTAAAAAAATGTACAGTGTAAGGATTTAAGGAGTAAGGATTTTGGAGCCTTCCATGGCTCATCTTCCAACTGCCACAGCGGCCCAACTAGGCGTACCTACGACCTGTGCGCACCTGTGGTTATGTGTTGAGATGTGTATTAACGAAATCCAAAGACTGGAGTGGAGCCGACGACATCGAATTTTTCACCTAAAAAAATGTACAGTGTAAGGATTTAAGGAGTAAGGATTTTGGAGCCTTCCATGGCTCATCTTCCAACTGCCACAGCGGCCCAACTAGGCGTACCTACGACCTGTGCGCACCTGTGGTTATGTGTTGAGATGTGTATTAATGAAATCCAAAGACTGGAGTGGATCCGACGTGGATTTTCCAACTGCCACAGCGGCCCAACTAGGCGTACCTACGACATGTGCGCACCTGTGGTTATGTGTTGAGATGTGTATTAACGAAATCCAAAGACTGCAGTGGATCCGATGACATCGAATTTTTCACCTAAAAAAATGTACAGTGTATAGTAAGGATTTTGGAGCCTTCCATGGCTCATCTTCCAACTGCCACAGCGGCCCAACTAGGCGTACCTACGACCTGTGCGCACCTGTGGTTATGTGTTGAGATGTGTATTAACGAAATCCAAAGACTGGAGTGGAGCCGACGACATCGAATTTTTCACCTAAAAAAATGTACAGTGTATAGTAAGGATTTCGGAGCCTTCCATGGCTCATCTTCCAACTGCCATAGCGGCCCAACTAGGCGTACCTACGACCTGTGGTTATGTGTTGAGATGTGTATTAACGAAATCCAAAGACTGGAGTGGATCCGACGACATCGAATTTTTCACCTAAAAAAATGTACAGTGTATAGTAAGGATTTTGGAGCCTTCCATGGCTCATCTTCCAACTGCCACAGCGGCCCAACTAGGCGTACCTACGACCTGTGCGCACCTGTGGTTATGTGTTGAGATGTCTATTAACGAAATCCAAAGACTGGAGTGGATCCGACGACATCGAATTTTTCACCTAAAAAAATGTACAGTGTATAGTAAGGATTTCGGAGCCTTCCATGGCTCATTTTCCAACTGCCATAGCGGCCCAACTAGACGTACCTACGACCTGTGCGCACCTGTGGTTATGTGTTGAGATGTCTACTAACGAAATCCAAAGACTGGAGTGGATCCTAAGACATCGAATTTTTCACCTAAAAAAATGTACAGTGTATAGTAAGGATTTTGGAGCCTTCCATAGCTCATCTTCCAACTGCAACAGCAGCCCAACTAGGCGTACCTACGACCAGTGCGCACCTGTGGTTATGTGTTGAGATGTCTATTAACGAAATCCAAAGACTGGAGTGGATCGGACGACATCGAATTTTTCACCTAAAAAAATGTACAGAGTATAGTACGGATTTTGGAGCCTTCCATGGCTCATCTTCCAACTGCCATAGCGGCCCAACTAGGCGTACCTACGACCTGTGCGCACCTGTGGTTATGTGTTGAGATGTGTATTAACGAAATCCAAAGACTGGAGTGGAGCCGACGACATCGAATTTTTCACCTAAAAAAATGTACAGTGTATAGTAAGGATTTCGGAGCCTTCCATGGCTCATCTTCCAACTGCCATAGCGGCCCAACTAGGCGTACCTACGACCTGTGGTTATGTGTTGAGATGTGTATTAACGAAATCCAAAGACTGGAGTGGATCCGACGACATCGAATTTTTCACCTAAAAAAATGTACAGTGTATAGTAAGGATTTTGGAGCCTTCCATGGCTCATCTTCCAACTGCCACAGCGGCCCAACTAGGCGTACCTACGACCTGTGCGCACCTGTGGTTATGTGTTGAGATGTCTATTAACGAAATCCAAAGACTGGAGTGGATCCGACGACATCGAATTTTTCACCTAAAAAAATGTACAGTGTATAGTAAGGATTTCGGAGCCTTCCATGGCTCATTTTCCAACTGCCATAGCGGCCCAACTAGACGTACCTACGACCTGTGCGCACCTGTGGTTATGTGTTGAGATGTCTACTAACGAAATCCAAAGACTGGAGTGGATCCTAAGACATCGAATTTTTCACCTAAAAAAATGTACAGTGTATAGTAAGGATTTTGGAGCCTTCCATAGCTCATCTTCCAACTGCAACAGCGGCCCAACTAGGCGTACCTACGACCTGTGCGCACCTGTGGATATGTGTTGAGATGTGTATTAACGAAATCCAAAGACTGGAGTGGATCCGACGACATCGAATTTTTCACCTAAAAAAATGTACAGTGTATAGTAAGGATTTTGGAGCCTTTCCATGGCTCATCTTCCAACTGCCACAGCGGCCCAACTAGGCGTACCTACGACCAGTGCGCACCTGTGGTTATGTGTTGAGATGTCTATTAACGAAATCCAAAGACTGTAGTGGATCGGACGACATCGAATTTTTCACCTAAAAAAATGTACCGCGTATAGTAAGGATTTTGGAGCCTTTCCATGGCTCATCTTCCAACTGCCACAGCGGCCCAACTAGGCGTACCTACGACCTGTGCGCACCTGTGGTTATGTGTTGAGATGTGTATTAACGAAATCCAAAGATTGGAGTGGATCCGAGGACATCGAATTTTTCACCTAAAAAAATGTACAGTGTATAGTAAGGATTTTAGAGCCTTTCCATGGCTCATCTTCCAACTGCCACAGCGGCCCAACTAGGCGTACCTACGACCTGTGCGCACCTGTGGTTATGTGTTGAGATGTGTATTAATGAAATCCAAAGACTGGAGTGGATCCGACGTGGATTTTCCAACTGCCACAGCGGCCCAACTAGGCGTACCTACGACATGTGCGCACCTGTGGTTATGTGTTGAGATGTGTATTAACGAAATCCAAAGACTGCAGTGGATCCGATGACATCGAATTTTTCACCTAAAAAAATGTACAGTGTATAGTAAGGATTTTGGAGCCTTCCATGGCTCATCTTCCAACTGCCACAGCGGCCCAACTAGGCGTACCTACGACCTGTGCGCACCTGTGGTTATGTGTTGAGATGTCTATTAACGAAATCCAAAGACTGGAGTGGATCCGACGACATCGAATTTTTCACCTAAAAAAATGTACAGTGTAAGGATTTAAGGAGTAAGGATTTTGGAGCCTTCCATGGCTCATCTTCCAACTGCCACAGCGGCCCAACTAGGCGTACCTATGACCTGTGCGCACCTGTGGTTATGTGTTGAGATGTCTATTAACGAAATCCAAAGACTGGAGTGGATCCGACGACATCGAATTTTTCACCTAAAAAAATGTACAGTGTATAGTAAGGATTTTGGAGCCTTTCCATGGCTCTTCTTCCGACCTGTGCGCACCTGTGGTTATGTGTTGAGATGTGTATTAATGAAATCCAAAGACTGGAGTGGATCCGACGACATCGAATTTTTCACCTAAAAAAATGTACAGTGTATATAGCAAGGATTTTAGAGCCTTTCCATGGATCTTCTTCCAACTGCCACAGCGGCCCAACTAGGCGTACCTACGACCTGTGCGCACCTGTGGTTATGTGTTGAGATGTGTATTAACGAAATCCAAAGACTGGAGTGGATCCGACGACATCGAATTTTTCACCTAAAAAAATGTGCAGTGTATAGTAAGGATTTTGGAGCCTTTCCATGGCTCATCTTCCAACTGCCACAGCGGCCCAACTAGGCGTACCTACGACCTGTGCGCACCTGTGGTTATGTGTTGAGATGTGTATAAACGAAATCCAAAGACTGGAGTGTATCCGACGACATCGAATTTTTCACCTAAAAAAATGTGCAGTGTATAGTAAGGATTTTGGAGCCTTTCCATGGCTCATCTTCCAACTGCCACAGCGGCCCAACTAGGCGTACCTACGACCTGTGCGCACCTGTGGTTATGTGTTGAGATGTGTATAAACGAAATCCAAAGACTGGAGTGTATCCGACGACATCGAATTTTTCACCTAAAAAAATGTACAGAGTACAGTACGGATTTTGGAGCCTTCCATGGCTCATCTTCCAACTGCCACAGCGGCCCAACTAGGCGTACCTACGACCAGTGCGCACCTGTGGTTATGTGTTGAGATGTCTATTAACGAAATCCAAAGACTGGAGTGGATCCGACGACATCGAATTTTTCACCTAAAAAAATGTACAGAGTATAGTACGGATTTTGGAGCCTTCCATGGCTCATCTTCCAACTGCCATAGCGGCCCAACTAGGCGTACCTACGACCTGTGCGCACCTGTGGTTATGTGTTGAGATGTGTATTAACGAAATCCAAAGACTGGAGTGGAGCCGACGACATCGAATTTTTCACCTAAAAAAATGTACAGTGTATAGTAAGGATTTCGGAGCCTTCCATGGCTCATCTTCCAACTGCCATAGCGGCCCAACTAGGCGTACCTACGACCTGTGGTTATGTGTTGAGATGTGTATTAACGAAATCCAAAGACTGGAGTGGATCCGACGACATCGAATTTTTCACCTAAAAAAATGTACAGTGTATAGTAAGGATTTTGGAGCCTTCCATGGCTCATCTTCCAACTGCCACAGCGGCCCAACTAGGCGTACCTACGACCTGTGCGCACCTGTGGTTATGTGTTGAGATGTCTATTAACGAAATCCAAAGACTGGAGTGGATCCGACGACATCGAATTTTTCACCTAAAAAAATGTACAGTGTATAGTAAGGATTTCGGAGCCTTCCATGGCTCATTTTCCAACTGCCATAGCGGCCCAACTAGACGTACCTACGACCTGTGCGCACCTGTGGTTATGTGTTGAGACGTCTACTAACGAAATCCAAAGACTGGAGTGGATCCTAAGACATCGAATTTTTCACCTAAAAAAATGTACAGTGTATAGTAAGGATTTTGGAGCCTTCCATAGCTCATCTTCCAACTGCAACAGCGGCCCAACTAGGCGTACCTACGACCTGTGCGCACCTGTGGATATGTGTTGAGATGTGTATTAACGAAATCCAAAGACTGGAGTGGATCCGACGACATCGAATTTTTCACCTAAAAAAATGTACAGTGTATAGTAAGGATTTTGGAGCCTTTCCATGGCTCATCTTCCAACTGCCACAGCGGCCCAACTAGGCGTACCTACGACCAGTGCGCACCTGTGGTTATGTGTTGAGATGTCTATTAACGAAATCCAAAGACTGGAGTGGATCGGACGACATCGAATTTTTCACCTAAAAAAATGTACCGCGTATAGTAAGGATTTTGGAGCCTTTCCATGGCTCATCTTCCAACTGCCACAGCGGCCCAACTAGGCGTACCTACGACCTGTGCGCACCTGTGGTTATGTGTTGAGATGTGTATTAACGAAATCCAAAGATTGGAGTGGATCCGAGGACATCGAATTTTTCACCTAAAAAAATGTACAGTGTATAGTAAGGATTTTAGAGCCTTTCCATGGCTCTTCTTCCAACTGCCACAGCGGCCCAACTAGGCGTACCTACGACCTGTGCGCACCTGTGGTTATGTGTTGAGATGTGTATTAATGAAATCCAAAGACTGGAGTGGATCCGACGTGGATTTTCCAACTGCCACAGCGGCCCAACTAGGCGTACCTACGACATGTGCGCACCTGTGGTTATGTGTTGAGATGTGTATTAACGAAATCCAAAGACTGCAGTGGATCCGATGACATCGAATTTTTCACCTAAAAAAATGTACAGTGTATAGTAAGGATTTTGGAGCCTTCCATGGCTCATCTTCCAACTGCCACAGCGGCCCAACTAGGCGTACCTACGACCTGTGCGCACCTGTGGTTATGTGTTGAGATGTCTATTAACGAAATCCAAAGACTGGAGTGGATCCGACGACATCGAATTTTTCACCTAAAAAAATGTACAGTGTAAGGATTTAAGGAGTAAGGATTTTGGAGCCTTCCATGGCTCATCTTCCAACTGCCACAGCGGCCCAACTAGGCGTACCTATGACCTGTGCGCACCTGTGGTTATGTGTTGAGATGTCTATTAACGAAATCCAAAGACTGGAGTGGACCCGACGACATCGAATTTTTCACCTAAAAAAATGTACAGTGTATAGTAAGGATTTTGGAGCCTTTCCATGGCTCTTCTTCCAACTGCCACAGCGGCCCAACTGGGCGTACCTACGACCTGTGCGCACCTGTGGTTATGTGTTGAGATGTGTATTAATGAAATCCAAAGACTGGAGTGTATCCGACGACATCGAATTTTTCACCTAAAAAAATGTACAGAGTACAGTACGGATTTTGGAGCCTTCCATGGCTCATCTTCCAACTGCCACAGCGGCCCAACTAGGCGTACCTACGACCAGTGCGCACCTGTGGTTATGTGTTGAGATGTCTATTAACGAAATCCAAAGACTGGAGTGGATCCGACGACATCGAATTTTTCACCTAAAAAAATGTACAGAGTACAGTACGGATTTTGGAGCCTTCCATGGCTCATCTTCCAACTGCCACAGCGGCCCAACTAGGCGTACCTACGACCTGTGCGCACCTGTGGTTATGTGTTGAGATGTGTATTAACGAAATCCAAAGACTGGAGTGGATCCGACGACATCGAATTTTTCACCTAAAAAAATGTACAGTGTATAGTAAGGATTTTAGAGCCTTTCCATGGCTCTTCTTCCAACTGCCACAGCGGCCCAACTAGGCGTACCTACGACCTGTGCGCACCTGTGGTTATGTGTTGAGATGTGTATTAATGAAATCCAAAGACTGGAGTGGATCCGACGTGGATTTTCCAACTGCCACAGCGGCCCAACTAGGCGTACCTACGACCTGTGCGCACCTGTGGTTATGTGTTGAGATGTGTATTAACGAAATCCAAAGACTGCAGTGGATCCGATGACATCGAATTTTTCACCTAAAAAAATGTACAGTGTATAGTAAGGATTTTGGAGCCTTCCATGGCTCATCTTCCAACTGCCACAGCGGCCCAACTAGGCGTACCTACGAGCTGTGCGCACCTGTGGTTATGTGTTGAGATGTCTATTAACGAAATCCAAAGACTGGAGTGGATCCGACGACATCGATTTTTTCACCTAAAAAAATGTACAGTGTATAGTAAGGATTTTGGAGCCTTTCCATGGCTCTTCTTCCAACTGCCACAGCGGCCCAACTAGGCGTACCTACGACCTGTGCGCACCTGTGGTTATGTGTTGAGATGTGTATTAACGTAATCCAAAGACTGGAGTGGATCCGACGACATCGAATTTTTCACCTAAAAAAATGTACAGTGTATACAGTATATATAGTAAGGATTTTGGAGCCTTCCATAGCTCATCTTCCAACTGCCACAGCGGCCCAACTAGGCGTACCTACGACCTGTGCGCACCTGTGGTTATGTGTTGAGATGTGTATAAACGAAATCCAAAGACTGGAGTGTATCCGACGACATCGAATTTTTCACCTAAAAAAATGTTCAGTGTATAGTAAGGATTTTAGAGCCTTTCCATGGCTCTTCTTCCAACTGCCACAGCGGCCCAACTAGGCGTACCTACGACCTGTGCGCACCTGTGGTTATGTGTTGAGATGTGTATAAACGAAATCCAAAGACTGGAGTGTATCCGACGACATCGAATTTTTCACCTAAAAAAATGTTCAGTGTATAGTAAGGATTTTAGAGCCTTTCCATGGCTCTTCTTTCAACTGCCACAGCGGCCCAACTAGGCGTACCTACGACCAGTGCGCACCTGTGGTTATGTGTTGAGATGTCTATTAACGAAATCCAAAGACTGGAGTGGATCCGACGACATCGAATTTTTCACCTAAAAAAATTTACAGTGTATAGTAAGGATTTTAGAGCCTTTCCATGGCTCTTCTTCCAACTGCCACAGCGGCCCAACTAGGCGTACCTACGACCAGTGCGCACCTGTGGTTATGTGTTGAGATGTCTATTAACGAAATCCAAAGACTGGAGTGGATCCGACGACATCGAATTTTTCACCTAAAAAAATGTACAGAGTATAGTACGGATTTTGGAGCCTTCCATGGCTCATCTTCCAACTGCCACAGCGGCCCAACTAGGCGTACCTACGACCTGTGCGCACCTGTGGTTATGTGTTGAGATGTGTATTAACGAAATCCAAAGATTGGAGTGGATCCGACGACATCGAATTTTTCACCTAAAAAAATGTACAGTGTATAGTAAGGATTTTAGAGCCTTTCCATGGCTCTTCTTCCAACTGCCACAGCGGCCCAACTAGGCGTACCTACGACCTGTGCGCACCTGTGGTTATGTGTTGAGATGTGTATTAATGAAATCCAAAGACTGGAGTGGATCCGACGACATCGAATTTTTCACCTAAAAAAATGTACAGTGTATAGTAAGGATTTTGGAGCCTTTCGATGGCTCATCTTCCAACTGCCACAGCGGCCCAACTAGGCGTACCTACGACCTGTGCGCACCTGTGGTTATGTGTTGAGATGTGTATTAACGAAATCCAAAAACTGGAGTGGATCCGACGACATCGAATTTTTCACTTAAAAAAATGTACAGTGTATAGTAAGGATTTTGGAGCCTTCCATGGCTTATCTTCCAACCGCCACAGCGGCCCAACTAGGCGTACCTACGACCTGTGCGCACCTGTGGTTATGTGTTGAGATGTGTATTAACGAAATCCAAAGACTGGAGTGGATCCGACGACATCGAATTTTTCACCTAAAAAAATGTACAGTGTATAGTAAGGATTTTGGAGCCTTTCCATGGCTCATCTTCCAACTGTCACAGCGGCCCAACTAGGCGTACCTACGACCTGTGCGCACCTGTGGTTATGTGTTGAGATGTGTATTATCGAAATCCAAAGACTGGAGTGGATCCGACGACATCCATGGCTCATCTTCCAACTGCCACAGCGGCCCAACTAGGCGTACCTACGACCTGTGCGCACCTGTGGTTATGTGTTGAGATGTCTATTAACGAAATCCAAAGACTGGAGTGGATCCGACGACATCGAATTTTTCACCTAAAAAAATTTACAGTATATAGTAAGGATTTTGGAGCCTTCCATGGCTCATCTTCCAACTGCCACAGCGGCCCAACTAGGCGTACCTACGACCTGTGCGCACCTGTGGTTATGTGTTGAGATGTCTACTAACGAAATCCAAAGACTGGAGTGGTTCCGACGACATCGAATTTTTCACCTAAAAAAATGTACAGTGTATAGTAAGGATTTCGGAGCCTTCCATGGCTCATCTTCCAACTGCCATAGCGGCCCAATTAGGCGTACCTACGACCTGTGCGCACCTGTGGTTATGTGTTGAGATGTCTACTAACAAAATCCAAAGACTGGAGTGGATCCGACGACATCGAATTTTTCACCTAAAAAAATGTACAGTGTATAGTAAGGATTTTGGAGCCTTCCATGGCTCATCTTCCAACTGCCACAGCGGCCCAACTAGGCGTACCTACGACCTGTGCGCACCTGTGGTTATGTGTTGAGATGTGTATTAACGAAATCCAAAGACTGGAGTGGATCCGACGACATCGAATTCTTCACCTAAAAAAATGTACAGTGTATAGTAAGGATTTTGGAGCCTTCCATGGCTCATCTTCCAACTGCCACAGCGGCCCAACTAGGCTTACCTACGACCTGTGCGCACCTGTGGTTATGTGTTGAGATGTGTATTAACGAAATCCAAAGACTGGAGTGGATCCGACGACACCGAATTCTTCACCTAAAAAAATGTACAGTGTATAGTAAGGATTTTGGAGCCTTCCATGGCTCATCTTCCAACTGCCATAGCGGCCCAACTAGGCGTACCTACGACCTGTGCGCACCTGTGGTTATGTGTTGAGATGTCTACTAACGAAATCCAAAGACTGGAGTGGATCCGACGACATCGAATTTTTCACCTAAAAAAATGTACAGTGTATAGTAAGGATTTTGGAGCCTTCCATGGCTCATCTTCCAACTGCCACAGCGGCCCAACTAGGCGTACCTACGACCTGTGCGCACCTGTGGTTATGTGTTGAGATGTCTATTAACGAAATCCAAAGACTGGAGTGGATCCGACGACATCGAATTCTTCACCTAAAAAAATGTACAGTGTATAGTAAGGATTTTGGAGCCTTCCATGGCTCATCTTCCAACTGCCACAGCGGCCCAACTAGGCTTACCTACGATGTGTGCGCACCTGTGGTTATGTGTTGAGATGTCTACTAACGAAATCCAAAGACTGGAGTGGATCCGACGACATCGAATTTTTCACCTAAAAAAATGTACAGTGTATAAGGATTTTGGAGCTTTTCCATGGCTCATCTTCCAAATGCCACAGCGGCCCAAATAGGCGTACCTACGACCTGTGCGCACCTGTGGTTATGTGTTGAGATGTGTATTAACGAAATCCAAAGACTGGAGTGGATCCGACGACATCGAATTTTTCACCTAAAAAAATGTACAGTGTATAGTAAGGATTTCGGAGCCTTCCATGGCTCATTTTCCAACTGCCATAGCGGCCCAACTAGGCGTACCTACGACCTGTGCGCACCTGTGGTTATGTGTTGAGATGTCTACTAACGAAATCCAAAGACTGGAGTGGATCCGACGACATCGAATTTTTCACCTAAAAAAATGTACAGTGTATAGTAAGGATTTTGGAGCCTTTCCATGGCTCATCTTCCAACTGCCACAGCGGCCCAACTAGGCGTACCTACGACCTGTGCGCACCTGTGGTTATGTGTTGAGATGTGTATTATCGAAATCCAAAGACTGGAGTGGATCCGACGACATCCATGGCTCATCTTCCAACTGCCACAGCGGCCCAACTAGGCGTATCTACGACCTGTGCGCACCTGTGGTTATGTGTTGAGATGTCTATTAACGAAATCCAAAGACTGGAGTGGATCCGACGACATCGAATTTTTCACCTAAAAAAATTTACAGTATATAGTAAGGATTTTGGAGCCTTCCATGGCTCATCTTCCAACTGCCACAGCGGCCCAACTAGGCGTACCTACGACCTGTGCGCACCTGTGGTTATGTGTTGAGATGTCTACTAACGAAATCCAAAGACTGGAGTGGTTCCGACGACATCGAATTTTTCACCTAAAAAAATGTACAGTGTATAGTAAGGATTTTGGAGCTTTTCCATGGCACATCTTCCAAATGCCACAGCGGCCCAACTAGGCGTACCTACGACCTGTGCGCACCTGTGGTTATGTGTTGAGATGTGTATTAACGAAATCCAAAGACTGGAGTGGATCCGACGACATCGATTTTTTCACCTAAAAAAATGTACAGTGTATAGTAAGGATTTTGGAGCCTTCCATGGCTCATCTTCCAACTGCCACAGCGGCCCAACTAGGCGTACCTACGACCTGTGCGCACCTGTGGTTATGTGTTGAGATGTGTATTAACGAAATCCAAAGACTGGAGTGGATCCGACGACATCGAATTTTTCACCTAAAAAAATGTACAGTGTATAGTAAGGATTTCGGAGCCTTCCATGGCTCATCTTCCAACTGCCATAGCGGCCCAACTAGGCGTACCTACGACCTGTGCGCACCTGTGGTTATGTGTTGAGATGTCTACTAACAAAATCCAAAGACTGGAGTGGATCCGACGACATCGAATTTTTCACCTAAAAAAATGTACAGTGTATAGTAAGGATTTTGGAGCCTTCCATGGCTCATCTTCCAACTGCCACAGCGGCCCAACTAGGCGTACCTACGACCTGTGCGCACCTGTGGTTATGTGTTGAGATGTGTATTAACGAAATCCAAAGACTGGAGTGGATCCGACGACATCGAATTCTTCACCTAAAAAAATGTACAGTGTATAGTAAGGATTTTGGAGCCTTCCATGGCTCATCTTCCAACTGCCACAGCGGCCCAACTAGGCTTACCTACGATGTGTGCGCACCTGTGGTTATGTGTTGAGATGTCTACTAACGAAATCCAAAGACTGGAGTGGATCCGACGACATCGAATTTTTCACCTAAAAAAATGTACAGTGTATAGTAAGGCTTTTGGAGCCTTCCATGGCTCATCTTCCAACTGCCACAGCGGCCCAACTAGGCGTACCTACGACCTGTGCGCACCTGTGGTTATGTGTTGAGATGTGTATTAACGAAATCCAAAGACTGGAGTGGATCCGACGACATCGAATTTTTCACCTAAAAAAATGTACAGTGTATAGTAAGGATTTCGGAGCCTTCCATGGCTCATTTTCCAACTGCCATAGCGGCCCAACTAGGCGTACCTACGACCTGTGCGCACCTGTGGTTGCGTGTTGAGATGTCTACTAACGAAATCCAAAGACTGGAGTGGATCCGACGACATCGAATTTTTCACCTAAAAAAATGTACAGTGTATAGTAAGGATTTTGGAGCCTTCCATGGCTCATCTTCCAACTGCCACAGCGGCCCAACTAGGCGTACCTACGACCTGTGCGCACCTGTGGTTATGTGTTGAGATGTGTATTAACGAAATCCAAAGACTGGAGTGGATCCGACGACATCGAATTCTTCACCTAAAAAAATGTACAGTGTATAGTAAGGATTTTGGAGCCTTCCATGGCTCATCTTCCAACTGCCACAGCGGCCCAACTAGGCGTACCTACGACCTGTGCGCACCTGTGGTTATGTGTTGAGATGTCTATTAACGAAATCCAAAGACTGGAGTGGATCCGACGACATCGAATTCTTCACCTAAAAAAATGTACAGTGTATAGTAAGGATTTTGGAGCCTTCCATGGCTCATCTTCCAACTGCCACAGCGGCCCAACTAGGCTTACCTACGATGTGTGCGCACCTGTGGTTATGTGTTGAGATGTCTACTAACGAAATCCAAAGACTGGAGTGGATCCGACGACATCGAATTTTTCACCTAAAAAAATGTACAGTGTATAGTAAGGCTTTTGGAGCCTTCCATGGCTCATCTTCCAACTGCCACAGCGGCCCAACTAGGCGTACCTACGACCTGTGCGCACCTGTGGTTATGTGTTGAGATGTGTATTAACGAAATCCAAAGACTGGAGTGGATCCGACGACATCGAATTTTTCACCTAAAAAAATGTACAGTGTATAGTAAGGATTTCGGAGCCTTCCATGGCTCATTTTCCAACTGCCATAGCGGCCCAACTAGGCGTACCTACGACCTGTGCGCACCTGTGGTTACGTGTTGAGATGTCTACTAACGAAATCCAAAGACTGGAGTGGATCCGACGACATCGAATTTTTCACCTAAAAAAATGTACAGTGTATAGTAAGGATTTTGGAGCCTTCCATGGCTCTTCTTCCAACTGCCACAGCGGCCCAACTAGGCGTACCTACGCCCTGTGCGCACCTGTGGTTATGTGTTGAGATGTCTATTAACGAAATCCAAAGACTGGAGTGGATCCGACGACATCGAATTTTTCACCTAAAAAAATGTACAGTGTATAGTAAGGATTTCGGAGCCTTCCATGGCTCATCTTCCAACTGCCATAGCGGCCCAACTAGGCGTACCTACGACCTGTGCGCATATGTGGTTATGTGTTGAGATGTCTACTAACAAAATCCAAAGACTGGAGTGGATCCGACGACATCGAATTTTTCACCTAAAAAAATGTACAGTGTATAGTAAGGATTTTGGAGCCTTCCATGGCTCATCTTCCAACTGCCACAGCGGCCCAACTAGGCGTACCTACGACCTGTGCGCACCTGTGGTTATGTGTTGAGATGTGTATTAACGAAATCCAAAGACTGGAGTGGATCCGACGACATCGAATTCTTCACCTAAAAAAATGTACAGTGTATAGTAAGGATTTTGGAGCCTTCCATGGCTCATCTTCCAACTGCCACAGCGGCCCAACTAGGCTTACCTACGATGTGTGCGCACCTGTGGTTATGTGTTGAGATGTCTACTAACGAAATCCAAAGACTGGAGTGGATCCGACGACATCGAATTTTTCACCTAAAAAAATGTACAGTGTATAGTAAGGCTTTTGGAGCCTTCCATGGCTCATCTTCCAACTGCCATAGCGGCCCAACTAGGCGTACCTCCGACCTGTGCGCACCTGTGGTTATGTGTTGAGATGTGTATTAACGAAATCCAAAGACTGGAGTGGATCCGACGACATCGAATTTTTCACCTAAAAAAATGTACAGTGTATAGTAAGGATTTTGGAGCCTTCCATGGCCATAGCGGCCCAACTAGGCGTACCTACTACCTGTGCGCACCTGTGGTTACGTGTTGAGATGTCTACTAACGAAATCCAAAGACTGGAGTGGATCCGACGACATCGAATTTTTCACCTAAAAAAATGTACAGTGTATAGTAAGGATTTTGGAGCCTTCCATGGCTCATTTTCCAACTGCCACAGCGGCCCAACTAGGCGTACCTACGCCCTGTGCGCACCTGTGGTTATGTGTTGAGATGTCTATTAACGAAATCCAAAGACTGGAGTGGATCCGACGACATCGAATTTTTCACCTAAAAAAATGTACAGTGTATAGTAAGGATTTTGGAGCCTTCCATGGCTCATCTTCCAACTGCCACAGCGGCCCAACTAGGCGTACCTACGACCTGTGCGCATCTGT
The DNA here is from genome assembly GCA_907269125.1 of Eristalis pertinax. Taxonomy (NCBI): domain Eukaryota; kingdom Metazoa; phylum Arthropoda; class Insecta; order Diptera; family Syrphidae; genus Eristalis; species Eristalis pertinax. The sequence continues at coordinate 37,703,014 of OU026147.1, forward strand.
GGTTATGTGTTGAGATGTCTACTAACGAAATCCAAAGACTGGAGTGGATCCGACGACATCGAATTTTTCACCTAAAAAAATGTACAGTGTATAGTAAGGATTTTGGAGCCTTCTATGGCTCATCTTCCAACTGCAACAGCAGCCCAACTAGGCGTACCTACGACCTGTGCGCACCTGTGGATATGTGTTGAGATGTGTATTAACGAAATCCAAAGACTGGAGTGGATCCGACGACATCGAATTTTTCACCTAAAAAAATGTACAGTGTATAGTAAGGCTTTTGGAGCCTTCCATGGCTCATCTTCCAACTGCCATAGCGGCCCAACTAGGCGTACCTCCGACCTGTGCGCACCTGTGGTTATGTGTTGAGATGTGTATTAACGAAATCCAAAGACTGGAGTGGATCCGACGACATCGAATTTTTCACCTAAAAAAATGTACAGTGTATAGTAAGGATTTTGGAGCCTTCCATGGCTCATTTTCCAACTGCCACAGCGGCCCAACTAGGCGTACCTACGCCCTGTGCGCACCTGTGGTTATGTGTTGAGATGTCTATTAACGAAATCCAAAGACTGGAGTGGATCCGACGACATCGAATTTTTCACCTAAAAAAATGTACAGTGTATAGTAAGGATTTTGGAGCCTTCCATGGCTCATCTTCCAACTGCCACAGCGGCCCAACTAGGCGTACCTACGACCTGTGCGCACCTGTGGTTATGTGTTGAGATGTCTACTAACGAAATCCAAAGACTGGAGTGGATCCGACGACATCGAATTTTTCACCTAAAAAAATGTACAGTGTATAGTAAGGATTTTGGAGCCTTCTATGGCTCATCTTCCAACTGCAACAGCAGCCCAACTAGGCGTACCTACGACCTGTGCGCACCTGTGGTTATGTGTTGAGATGTGTATTAACGAAATCCAAAGACTGGAGTGGATCCGACGACATCGAATTTTTCACCTAAAAAAATGTACAGTGTATAGTAAGGATTTTGGAGCCTTCCATGGCTCATCTTCCAACTGCCACAGCGGCCCAACTAGGCGTACCTACGACCTGTGCGCACCTGTGGTTATGTGTTGTGAGATGTGTATTAACTAAATCCAAAGACTGGAGTGGATCCGACGACATCGAATTTTTCACCTAAAAAAATGTACAGTGTATAGTAAGGATTTTGGAGCCTTCTATGGCTCATCTTCCAACTGCCACAGCGGCCCAACTAGGCGTACCTACGACCTGTGCGCACCTGTGGTTATGTGTTGAGATGTGTATTAACGAAATCCAAAGACTGGAGTGGATCCGACGACATCGAATTTTTCACCTAAAAAAATGTACAGTGTACGGATTTAAGGAGTAAGGATTTTGGAGCCTTCCATGGCTCATCTTCCAACTGCCACAGCGGCCCAACTAGGCGTACCTACGACCTGTGCGCACCTGTGGTTATGTGTTGAGATGTCTATTAACGAAATCCAAAGACTGGAGTGGATCCGACGACATCGAATTTTTCACCTAAAAAAATGTACAGTGTATAGTAAGGATTTTGGAGCCTTTCCATGGCTCTTCTTCCAACTGCCACAGCGGCCCAACTAGGCGTACCTACGACCTGTGCGCACCTGTGGTTATGTGTTGAGATGTGTATTAATGAAATCCAAAGACTGGAGTGGATCCGACGACATCGAATTTTTCACCTAAAAAAATGTACAGTGTATATAGCAAGGATTTTAGAGCCTTTCCATGGATCTTCTTCCAACTGCCACAGCGGCCCAACTAGGCGTACCTACGACCTGTGCGCACCTGTGGTTATGTGTTGAGATGTGTATTAACGAAATCCAAAGACTGGAGTGGATCCGACGACATCGAATTTTTCACCTAAAAAAATGTGCAGTGTATAGTAAGGATTTTGGAGCCTTTCCATGGCTCATCTTCCAACTGCCACAGCGGCCCAACTAGGCGTACCTACGACCTGTGCGCACCTGTGGTTATGTGTTGAGATGTGTATAAACGAAATCCAAAGACTGGAGTGTATCCGACGACATCGAATTTTTCACCTAAAAAAATGTACAGTGTATAGTAAGGATTTTGGAGCCTTCCATGGCTCATCTTCCAACTGCCACAGCGGCCCAACTAGGCGTACCTACGCCCTGTGCGCACCTGTGGTTATGTGTTGAGATGTCTATTAACGAAATCCAAAGACTGGAGTGGATCCGACGACATCGAATTTTTCACCTAAAAAAATGTACAGTGTATAGTAAGGATTTTGGAGCCTTCCATGGCTCATCTTCCAACTGCCACAGCGGCCCAACTAGGCGTACCTACGACCTGTGCGCACCTGTGGTTATGTGTTGAGATGTCTACTAACGAAATCCAAAGACTGGAGTGGATCCGACGACATCGAATTTTTCACCTAAAAAAATGTACAGTGTATAGTAAGGATTTTGGAGCCTTCTATGGCTCATCTTCCAACTGCAACAGCAGCCCAACTAGGCGTACCTACGACCTGTGCGCACCTGTGGATATGTGTTGAGATGTGTATTAACGAAATCCAAAGACTGGAGTGGATCCGACGACATCGAATTTTTCACCTAAAAAAATGTACAGTGTATAGTAAGGATTTTGGAGCCTTCCATGGCTCATCTTCCAACTGCCACAGCGGCCCAACTAGGCGTACCTACGACCTGTGCGCACCTGTGGTTATGTGTTGTGAGATGTGTATTAACTAAATCCAAAGACTGGAGTGGATCCGACGACATCGAATTTTTCACCTAAAAAAATGTACAGTGTATAGTAAGGATTTTGGAGCCTTCTATGGCTCATCTTCCAACTGCCACAGCGGCCCAACTAGGCGTACCTACGACCTGTGCGCACCTGTGGTTATGTGTTGAGATGTGTATTAACGAAATCCAAAGACTGGAGTGGATCCGACGACATCGAATTTTTCACCTAAAAAAATGTACAGTGTAAGGATTTAAGGAGTAAGGATTTTGGAGCCTTCCATGGCTCATCTTCCAACTGCCACAGCGGCCCAACTAGGCGTACCTACGACCTGTGCGCACCTGTGGTTATGTGTTGAGATGTCTATTAACGAAATCCAAAGACTGGAGTGGATCCGACGACATCGAATTTTTCACCTAAAAAAATGTACAGTGTATAGTAAGGATTTTGGAGCCTTCTATGGCTCATCTTCCAACTGCCACAGCGGCCCAACTAGGCGTACCTACGACCTGTGCGCACCTGTGGTTATGTGTTGAGATGTGTATTAACGAAATCCAAAGACTGGAGTGGATCCGACGACATCGAATTTTTCACCTAAAAAAATGTACAGTGTAAGGATTTAAGGAGTAAGGATTTTGGAGCCTTCCATGGCTCATCTTCCAACTGCCACAGCGGCCCAACTAGGCGTACCTACGACCTGTGCGCACCTGTGGTTATGTGTTGAGATGTCTATTAACGAAATCCAAAGACTGGAGTGGATCCGACGACATCGAATTTTTCACCTAAAAAAATGTACAGTGTATAGTAAGGATTTTGGAGCCTTTCCATGGCTCTTCTTCCAACTGCCACAGCGGCCCAACTAGGCGTACCTACGACCTGTGCGCACCTGTGGTTATGTGTTGAGATGTGTATTAATGAAATCCAAAGACTGGAGTGGATCCGACGACATCGAATTTTTCACCTAAAAAAATGTACAGTGTATATAGCAAGGATTTTAGAGCCTTTCCATGGATCTTCTTCCAACTGCCACAGCGGCCCAACTAGGCGTACCTACGACCTGTGCGCACCTGTGGTTATGTGTTGAGATGTGTATTAACGAAATCCAAAGACTGGAGTGGATCCGACGACATCGAATTTTTCACCTAAAAAAATGTGCAGTGTATAGTAAGGATTTTGGAGCCTTTCCATGGCTCATCTTCCAACTGCCACAGCGGCCCAACTAGGCGTACCTACGACCTGTGCGCACCTGTGGTTATGTGTTGAGATGTGTATAAACGAAATCCAAAGACTGGAGTGTATCCGACGACATCGAATTTTTCACCTAAAAAAATGTACAGTGTATAGTAAGGATTTTGGAGCCTTCCATGGCTCATCTTCCAACTGCCACAGCGGCCCAACTAGGCGTACCTACGCCCTGTGCGCACCTGTGGTTATGTGTTGAGATGTCTATTAACGAAATCCAAAGACTGGAGTGGATCCGACGACATCGAATTTTTCACCTAAAAAAATGTACAGTGTATAGTAAGGATTTTGGAGCCTTCCATGGCTCATCTTCCAACTGCCACAGCGGCCCAACTAGGCGTACCTACGACCTGTGCGCACCTGTGGTTATGTGTTGAGATGTCTACTAACGAAATCCAAAGACTGGAGTGGATCCGACGACATCGAATTTTTCACCTAAAAAAATGTACAGTGTATAGTAAGGATTTTGGAGCCTTCTATGGCTCATCTTCCAACTGCAACAGCAGCCCAACTAGGCGTACCTACGACCTGTGCGCACCTGTGGATATGTGTTGAGATGTGTATTAACGAAATCCAAAGACTGGAGTGGATCCGACGACATCGAATTTTTCACCTAAAAAAATGTACAGTGTATAGTAAGGATTTTGGAGCCTTCCATGGCTCATCTTCCAACTGCCACAGCGGCCCAACTAGGCGTACCTACGACCTGTGCGCACCTGTGGTTATGTGTTGTGAGATGTGTATTAACTAAATCCAAAGACTGGAGTGGATCCGACGACATCGAATTTTTCACCTAAAAAAATGTACAGTGTATAGTAAGGATTTTGGAGCCTTCTATGGCTCATCTTCCAACTGCCACAGCGGCCCAACTAGGCGTACCTACGACCTGTGCGCACCTGTGGTTATGTGTTGAGATGTGTATTAACGAAATCCAAAGACTGGAGTGGATCCGACGACATCGAATTTTTCACCTAAAAAAATGTACAGTGTAAGGATTTAAGGAGTAGGGATTTTGGAGCCTTCCATGGCTCATCTTCCAACTGCCACAGCGGCCCAACTAGGCGTACCTACGACCTGTGCGCACCTGTGGTTATGTGTTGAGATGTCTATTAACGAAATCCAAAGACTGGAGTGGATCCGACGACATCGAATTTTTCACCTAAAAAAATGTACAGTGTATAGTAAGGATTTTGGAGCCTTTCCATGGCTCTTCTTCCAACTGCCACAGCGGCCCAACTAGGCGTACCTACGACCTGTGCGCACCTGTGGTTATGTGTTGAGATGTGTATTAATGAAATCCAAAGACTGGAGTGGATCCGACGACATCGAATTTTTCACCTAAAAAAATGTACAGTGTATATAGCAAGGATTTTAGAGCCTTTCCATGGATCTTCTTCCAACTGCCACAGCGGCCCAACTAGGCGTACCTACGACCTGTGCGCACCTGTGGTTATGTGTTGAGATGTGTATTAACGAAATCCAAAGACTGGAGTGGATCCGACGACATCGAATTTTTCACCTAAAAAAATGTGCAGTGTATAGTAAGGATTTTGGAGCCTTTCCATGGCTCATCTTCCAACTGCCACAGCGGCCCAACTAGGCGTACCTACGACCTGTGCGCACCTGTGGTTATGTGTTGAGATGTGTATAAACGAAATCCAAAGACTGGAGTGGATCCGACGACATCGAATTTTTCACCTAAAAAAATGTACAGTGTATAGTAAGGATTTTGGAGCCTTTCCATGGCTCTTCTTCCAACTGCCACAGCGGCCCAACTAGGCGTACCTACGACCTGTGCGCACCTGTGGTTATGTGTTGAGATGTGTATTAATGAAATCCAAAGACTGGAGTGGATCCGACGACATCGAATTTTTCACCTAAAAAAATGTACAGTGTATATAGCAAGGATTTTAGAGCCTTTCCATGGATCTTCTTCCAACTGCCACAGCGGCCCAACTAGGCGTACCTACGACCTGTGCGCACCTGTGGTTATGTGTTGAGATGTGTATTAACGAAATCCAAAGACTGGAGTGGATCCGACGACATCGAATTTTTCACCTAAAAAAATGTGCAGTGTATAGTAAGGATTTTGGAGCCTTTCCATGGCTCATCTTCCAACTGCCACAGCGGCCCAACTAGGCGTACCTACGACCTGTGCGCACCTGTGGTTATGTGTTGAGATGTGTATAAACGAAATCCAAAGACTGGAGTGTATCCGACGACATCGAATTTTTCACCTAAAAAAATGTACAGTGTATAGTAAGGATTTTGGAGCCTTCCATGGCTCATTTTCCAACTGCCACAGCGGCCCAACTAGGCGTACCTACGCCCTGTGCGCACCTGTGGTTATGTGTTGAGATGTCTATTAACGAAATCCAAAGACTGGAGTGGATCCGACGACATCGAATTTTTCACCTAAAAAAATGTACAGTGTATAGTAAGGATTTTGGAGCCTTCCATGGCTCATCTTCCAACTGCCACAGCGGCCCAACTAGGCGTACCTACGACCTGTGCGCACCTGTGGTTATGTGTTGAGATGTCTACTAACGAAATCCAAAGACTGGAGTGGATCCGACGACATCGAATTTTTCACCTAAAAAAATGTACAGTGTATAGTAAGGATTTTGGAGCCTTCTATGGCTCATCTTCCAACTGCCACAGCAGCCCAACTAGGCGTACCTACGACCTGTGCGCACCTGTGGATATGTGTTGAGATGTGTATTAACGAAATCCAAAGACTGGAGTGGATCCGACGACATCGAATTTTTCACCTAAAAAAATGTACAGTGTATAGTAAGGATTTTGGAGCCTTCCATGGCTCATCTTCCAACTGCCACAGCGGCCCAACTAGGCGTACCTACGACCTGTGCGCACCTGTGGTTATGTGTTGTGAGATGTGTATTAACTAAATCCAAAGACTGGAGTGGATCCGACGACATCGAATTTTTCACCTAAAAAAATGTACAGTGTATAGTAAGGATTTTGGAGCCTTCTATGGCTCATCTTCCAACTGCCACAGCGGCCCAACTAGGCGTACCTACGACCTGTGCGCACCTGTGGTTATGTGTTGAGATGTGTATTAACGAAATCCAAAGACTGGAGTGGATCCGACGACATCGAATTTTTCACCTAAAAAAAATGTACAGTGTAAGGATTTAAGGAGTAAGGATTTTGGAGCCTTCCATGGCTCATCTTCCAACTGCCACAGCGGCCCAACTAGGCGTACCTACGACCTGTGCGCACCTGTGGTTATGTGTTGAGATGTCTATTAACGAAATCCAAAGACTGGAGTGGATCCGACGACATCGAATTTTTCACCTAAAAAAATGTACAGTGTATAGTAAGGATTTTGGAGCCTTTCCATGGCTCTTCTTCCAACTGCCACAGCGGCCCAACTAGGCGTACCTACGACCTGTGCGCACCTGTGGTTATGTGTTGAGATGTGTATTAATGAAATCCAAAGACTGGAGTGGATCCGACGACATCGAATTTTTCACCTAAAAAAATGTACAGTGTATATAGCAAGGATTTTAGAGCCTTTCCATGGATCTTCTTCCAACTGCCACAGCGGCCCAACTAGGCGTACCTACGACCTGTGCGCACCTGTGGTTATGTGTTGAGATGTGTATTAACGAAATCCAAAGACTGGAGTGGATCCGACGACATCGAATTTTTCACCTAAAAAAATGTGCAGTGTATAGTAAGGATTTTGGAGCCTTTCCATGGCTCATCTTCCAACTGCCACAGCGGCCCAACTAGGCGTACCTACGACCTGTGCGCACCTGTGGTTATGTGTTGAGATGTGTATAAACGAAATCCAAAGACTGGAGTGGATCCGACGACATCGAATTTTTCACCTAAAAAAATGTACAGTGTATAGTAAGGATTTTGGAGCCTTTCCATGGCTCTTCTTCCAACTGCCACAGCGGCCCAACTAGGCGTACCTACGACCTGTGCGCACCTGTGGTTATGTGTTGAGATGTGTATTAATGAAATCCAAAGACTGGAGTGGATCCGACGACATCGAATTTTTCACCTAAAAAAATGTACAGTGTATATAGCAAGGATTTTAGAGCCTTTCCATGGATCTTCTTCCAACTGCCACAGCGGCCCAACTAGGCGTACCTACGACCTGTGCGCACCTGTGGTTATGTGTTGAGATGTGTATTAACGAAATCCAAAGACTGGAGTGGATCCGACGACATCGAATTTTTCACCTAAAAAAATGTGCAGTGTATAGTAAGGATTTTGGAGCCTTTCCATGGCTCATCTTCCAACTGCCACAGCGGCCCAACTAGGCGTACCTACGACCTGTGCGCACCTGTGGTTATGTGTTGAGATGTCTATTAACGAAATCCAAAGACTGGAGTGGATCCGACGACATCGAATTTTTCACCTAAAAAAATGTACAGTGTAAGGATTTAAGGAGTAAGGATTTTGGAGCCTTCCATGGCTCATCTTCCAACTGCCACAGCGGCCCAACTAGGCGTACCTACGACCTGTGCGCACCTGTGGTTATGTGTTGAGATGTCTATTAACGAAATCCAAAGACTGGAGTGGATCCGACGACATCGAATTTTTCACCTAAAAAAATGTACAGTGTATAGTAAGGATTTTGGAGCCTTTCCATGGCTCTTCTTCCAACTGCCACAGCGGCCCAACTAGGCGTACCTACGACCTGTGCGCACCTGTGGTTATGTGTTGAGATGTGTATTAATGAAATCCAAAGACTGGAGTGGATCCGACGACATCGAATTTTTCACCTAAAAAAATGTACAGTGTATATAGCAAGGATTTTAGAGCCTTTCCATGGATCTTCTTCCAACTGCCACAGCGGCCCAACTAGGCGTACCTACGACCTGTGCGCACCTGTGGTTATGTGTTGAGATGTGTATTAACGAAATCCAAAGACTGGAGTGGATCCGACGACATCGAATTTTTCACCTAAAAAAATGTGCAGTGTATAGTAAGGATTTTGGAGCCTTTCCATGGCTCATCTTCCAACTGCCACAGCGGCCCAACTAGGCGTACCTACGACCTGTGCGCACCTGTGGTTATGTGTTGAGATGTGTATAAACGAAATCCAAAGACTGGAGTGGATCCGACGACATCGAATTTTTCACCTAAAAAAATGTACAGTGTATAGTAAGGATTTTGGAGCCTTTCCATGGCTCTTCTTCCAACTGCCACAGCGGCCCAACTAGGCGTACCTACGACCTGTGCGCACCTGTGGTTATGTGTTGAGATGTGTATTAATGAAATCCAAAGACTGGAGTGGATCCGACGACATCGAATTTTTCACCTAAAAAAATGTACAGTGTATATAGCAAGGATTTTAGAGCCTTTCCATGGATCTTCTTCCAACTGCCACAGCGGCCCAACTAGGCGTACCTACGACCTGTGCGCACCTGTGGTTATGTGTTGAGATGTGTATTAACGAAATCCAAAGACTGGAGTGGATCCGACGACATCGAATTTTTCACCTAAAAAAATGTGCAGTGTATAGTAAGGATTTTGGAGCCTTTCCATGGCTCATCTTCCAACTGCCACAGCGGCCCAACTAGGCGTACCTACGACCTGTGCGCACCTGTGGTTATGTGTTGAGATGTGTATAAACGAAATCCAAAGACTGGAGTGTATCCGACGACATCGAATTTTTCACCTAAAAAAATGTACAGTGTATAGTAAGGATTTTGGAGCCTTCCATGGCTCATTTTCCAACTGCCACAGCGGCCCAACTAGGCGTACCTACGCCCTGTGCGCACCTGTGGTTATGTGTTGAGATGTCTATTAACGAAATCCAAAGACTGGAGTGGATCCGACGACATCGAATTTTTCACCTAAAAAAATGTACAGTGTATAGTAAGGATTTTGGAGCCTTCCATGGCTCATCTTCCAACTGCCACAGCGGCCCAACTAGGCGTACCTACGACCTGTGCGCACCTGTGGTTATGTGTTGAGATGTCTACTAACGAAATCCAAATACTGGAGTGGATCCGACGACATCGAATTTTTCACCTAAAAAAATGTACAGTGTATAGTAAGGATTTTGGAGCCTTCTATGGCTCATCTTCCAACTGCAACAGCAGCCCAACTAGGCGTACCTACGACCTGTGCGCACCTGTGGATATGTGTTGAGATGTGTATTAACGAAATCCAAAGACTGGAGTGGATCCGACGACATCGAATTTTTCACCTAAAAAAATGTACAGTGTATAGTAAGGATTTTGGAGCCTTCCATGGCTCATCTTCCAACTGCCACAGCGGCCCAACTAGGCGTACCTACGACCTGTGCGCACCTGTGGTTATGTGTTGTGAGATGTGTATTAACTAAATCCAAAGACTGGAGTGGATCCGACGACATCGAATTTTTCACCTAAAAAAATGTACAGTGTATAGTAAGGATTTTGGAGCCTTCTATGGCTCATCTTCCAACTGCCACAGCGGCCCAACTAGGCGTACCTACGACCTGTGCGCACCTGTGGTTATGTGTTGAGATGTGTATTAACGAAATCCAAAGACTGGAGTGGATCCGACGACATCGAATTTTTCACCTAAAAAAATGTACAGTGTAAGGATTTAAGGAGTAAGGATTTTGGAGCCTTCCATGGCTCATCTTCCAACTGCCACAGCGGCCCAACTAGGCGTACCTACGACCTGTGCGCACCTGTGGTTATGTGTTGAGATGTCTATTAACGAAATCCAAAGACTGGAGTGGATCCGACGACATCGAATTTTTCACCTAAAAAAATGTACAGTGTATAGGAAGGATTTTGGAGCCTTTCCATGGCTCTTCTTCCAACTGCCACAGCGGCCCAACTAGGCGTACCTACGACCTGTGCGCACCTGTGGTTATGTGTTGAGATGTGTATTAATGAAATCCAAAGACTGGAGTGGATCCGACGACATCGAATTTTTCACCTAAAAAAATGTACAGTGTATATAGCAAGGATTTTAGAGCCTTTCCATGGATCTTCTTCCAACTGCCACAGCGGCCCAACTAGGCGTACCTACGACCTGTGCGCACCTGTGGTTATGTGTTGAGATGTGTATTAACGAAATCCAAAGACTGGAGTGGATCCGACGACATCGAATTTTTCACCTAAAAAAATGTGCAGTGTATAGTAAGGATTTTGGAGCCTTTCCATGGCTCATCTTCCAACTGCCACAGCGGCCCAACTAGGCGTACCTACGACCTGTGCGCACCTGTGGTTATGTGTTGAGATGTGTATAAACGAAATCCAAAGACTGGAGTGTATCCGACGACATCGAATTTTTCACCTAAAAAAATGTACAGTGTGTAGTAAGGATTTTAGAGCCTTTCCATGGCTCTTCTTCCAACTGCCACAGCGGCCCAACTAGGCTTACCTACGAGCAGTGCGCACCTGTCGTTATGTGTTGAGATGTCTATTAACGAAATCCAAAGACTGGAGTGGATCCGACGACATCGAATTTTTCACCTAAAAAAATGTACAGAGTATAGTACGGATTTTGGAGCCTTCCATGGCTCATCTTCCAACTGCCACAGCGGCCCAACTAGGCGTACCTACGACCTGTGCGCACCTGTGGTTATGTGTTGAGATGTGTATTAACGAAATCCAAAGATTGGAGTGGATCCGACGACATCGAATTTTTCACCTAAAAAAATGTACAGTGTATAGTAAGGATTTTAGAGCCTTTCCATGGCTCTTCTTCCAACTGCCACAGCGGCCCAACTAGGCGTACCTACGACCTGTGCGCACCTGTGGTTATGTGTTGAGATGTGTATTAATGAAATCCAAAGACTGGAGTGGATCCGACGTGGATTTTCCAACTGCCACAGCGGCCCAACTAGGCGTACCTAGGACCTGTGCGCACCTGTGGTTATGTGTTGAGATGTGTATTAACGAAATCCAAAGACTGCAGTGGATCCGATGACATCGAATTTTTCACCTAAAAAAATGTACAGTGTATAGTAAGGATTTTGGAGCCTTCCATGGCTCATCTTCCAACTGCCACAGCGGCCCAACTAGGCGTACCTACGACCTGTGCGCACCTGTGGTTATGTGTTGAGATGTCTATTAACGAAATCCAAAGACTGGAGTGGATCCGACGACATCGAATTTTTCACCTAAAAAAATGTACAGTGTAAGGATTTAAGGAGTAAGGATTTTGGAGCCTTCCATGGCTCATCTTCCAACTGCCACAGCGGCCCAACTAGGCGTACCTACGACCTGTGCGCACCTGTGGTTATGTGTTGAGATGTCTATTAACGAAATCCAAAGACTGGAGTGGATCCGACGACATCGAATTTTTCACCTAAAAAAATGTACAGTGTATATAGTAAGGATTTTAGAGCCTTTCCATGGATCTTCTTCCAACTGCCACAGCGGCCCAACTAGGCGTACCTACGACCTGTGCGCACCTGTGGTTATGTGTTGAGATGTGTATTAACGAAATCCAAAGACTGGAGTGGATCCGACGACATCGAATTTTTCACCTAAAAAAATGTGCAGTGTATAGTAAGGATTTTGGAGCCTTTCCATGGCTCATCTTCCAACTGCCACAGCGGCCCAACTAGGCGTACCTACGACCTGTGCGCACCTGTGGTTATGTGTTGAGATGTGTATAAACGAAATCCAAAGACTGGAGTGTATCCGACGACATCGAATTTTTCACCTAAAAAAATGTACAGTGTATAGTAAGGATTTTAGAGCCTTTCCATGGCTCTTCTTCCAACTGCCACAGCGGCCCAACTAGGCGTACCTACGACCAGTGCGCACCTGTGGTTATGTGTTGAGATGTCTATTAACGAAATCCAAAGACTGGAGTGGATCCGACGACATCGAATTTTTCACCTAAAAAAATGTACAGTGTATAGTAAGGATTTTGGAGCCTTTCCATGGCTCTTCTTCCAACTGCCACAGCGGCCCAACTAGGCGTACCTACGACCTGTGCGCACCTGTGGTTATGTGTTGAGATGTGTATTAATGAAATCCAAAGACTGGAGTGGATCCGACGACATCGAATTTTTCACCTAAAAAAATGTGCAGTGTATAGTAAGGATTTTGGAGCCTTTCCATGGCTCGTCTTCCAACTGCCACAGCGGCCCAACTAGGCGTACCTACGACCTGTGCGCACCTGTGGTTATGTGTTGAGATGTGTATAAACGAAATCCAAAGACTGGAGTGTATCCGACGACATCGAATTTTTCACCTAAAAAAATGTACAGTGTATAGTAAGGATTTTAGAGCCTTTCCATGGCTCTTCTTCCAACTGCCACAGCGGCCCAACTAGGCGTACCTACGACCTGTGCGCACCTGTGGTTATGTGTTGAGATGTGTATTAATGAAATCCAAAGACTGGAGTGGATCCGACGTGGATTTTCCAACTGCCACAGCGGCCCAACTAGGCGTACCTACGACCTGTGCGCACCTGTGGTTATGTGTTGAGATGTGTATTAACGAAATCCAAAGACTGGAGTGGATCCGACGACATCGAATTCTTCACCTAAAAAAATGTACAGTGTATAGTAAGGATTTTGGAGCCTTCTATGGCTCATCTTCCAACTGCCATAGCGGCCCAACTAGGCGTACCTACGACCTGTGCGCACCTGTGGTTATGTGTTGAGATGTGTATTAATGAAATCCAAAGACTGGAGTGGATCCGACGTGGATTTTCCAACTGCCGCAGCGGCCCAACTAGGCGTACCTACGACCTGTGCGCACCTGTGGTTATGTGTTGAGATGTGTATTAACGAAATCCAAAGACTGCAGTGGATCCGATGACATCGAATTTTTCACCTAAAAAAATGTACAGTGTATAGTAAGGATTTTGGAGCCTTCCATGGCTCATCTTCCAACTGCCACAGCGGCCCAACTAGGCGTACCTACGACCTGTGCGCACCTGTGGTTATGTGTTGAGATGTCTATTAACGAAATCCAAAGACTGGAGTGGATCCGACGACATCGAATTTTTCACCTAAAAAAATGTACAGTGTAAGGATTTAAGGAGTAAGGATTTTGGAGCCTTCCATGGCTCATCTTCCAACTGCCACAGCGGCCCAACTAGGCGTACCTACGACCTGTGCGCACCTGTGGTTATGTGTTGAGATGTCTATTAACGAAATCCAAAGACTGGAGTGGATCCGACGACATCGAATTTTTCACCTAAAAAAATGTACAGTGTATAGTAAGGATTTTGGAGCCTTTCCATGGCTCTTCTTCCAACTGCCACAGCGGCCCAACTAGGCGTACCTACGACCTGTGCGCACCTGTGGTTATGTGTTGAGATGTGTATTAATGAAATCCAAAGACTGGAGTGGATCCGACGTGGATTTTCCAACTGCCACAGCGGCCCAACTAGGCGTACCTACGACCTGTGCGCACCTGTGGTTATGTGTTGAGATGTGTATTAACGAAATCCAAAGACTGGAGTGGATCCGACGACATCGAATTCTTCACCTAAAAAAATGTACAGTGTATAGTAAGGATTTTGGAGCCTTCCATGGCTCATCTTCCAACTGCCACAGCGGCCCAACTAGGCTTACCTACGATGTGTGCGCACCTGTGGTTATGTGTTGAGATGTCTACTAACGAAATCCAAAGACTGGAGTGGATCCGACGACATCGAATTTTTCACCTAAAAAAATGTACAGTGTATATTAAGGCTTTTGGAGCCTTCCATGGCTCATCTTCCAACTGCCATAGCGGCCCAACTAGGCGTACCTACGACCTGTGCGCACCTGTGGTTACGTGTTGAGATGTCTACTAACGAAATCCAAAGACTGGAGTGGATCCGACGACATCGAATTTTTCACCTAAAAAAATGTACAGTGTATAGTAAGGATTTTGGAGCCTTCCATGGCCATAGCGGCCCAACTAGGCGTACCTACTACCTGTGCGCACCTGTGGTTACGTGTTGAGATGTCTACTAACGAAATCCAAAGACTGGAGTGGATCCGACGACATCGAATTTTTCACCTAAAAAAATGTACAGTGTATAGTAAGGATTTTGGAGCCTTCCATGGCTCATTTTCCAACTGCCACAGCGGCCCAACTAGGCGTACCTACGCCCTGTGCGCACCTGTGGTTATGTGTTGAGATGTCTATTAACGAAATCCAAAGACTGGAGTGGATCCGACGACATCGAATTTTTCACCTAAAAAAATGTACAGTGTATAGTAAATATTTTGGAGCCTTCCATGGCTCATCTTCCAACTGCCACAGCGGCCCAACTAGGCGTACCTACGACCTGTGCGCACCTGTGGTTATGTGTTGAGATGTCTACTAACGAAATCCAAAGACTGGAGTGGATCTGACGACATCGAATTTTTCACCTAAAAAAATGTACAGTGTATAGTAAGGATTTTGGAGCCTTCCATGGCTCATCTTCCAACTGCCACAGCGGCCCAACTAGGCGTACCTACGACCTGTGCGCACCTGTGGTTATGTGTTGAGATGTCTACTAACGAAATCCAAAGACTGGAGTGGATCCGACGACATCGAATTTTTCACCTAAAAAAATGTACAGTGTATAGTAAGGATTTTGGAGCCTTCCATGGCTCATCTTCCAACTGCCACAGCGGCCCAACTAGACGTACCTACGACCTGTGCGCACCTGTGGTTATGTGTTGTGAGATGTCTATTAACGAAATCCAAAGACTGGAGTGGATCCGACGACATCGAATTTTTCACCTAAAAAAATGTACAGTGTATAGTAAGGATTTTGGAGCCTTCTATGGCTCATCTTCCAACTGCCACAGCGGCCCAACTAGGCGTACCTACGACCTGTGCGCACCTGTGGTTATGTGTTGAGATGTGTATTAACGAAATCCAAAGACTGGAGTGGATCCGACGACATCGAATTTTTCACCTAAAAAAATGTACAGTGTATAGTAAGGATTTTGGAGCCTTCCGTGGCTCATCTTCCAACTGCCGTAGCGGCCCAACTAGGCGTACCTACGACCTGTGCGCACCTGTGGTTATGTGTTGAGATGTCTATTAACGAAATCCAAAGACTGGAGTGGATCCGACGACATCGAATTTTTCACCTAAAAAAATGTACAGAGTACAGTACGGATTTTGGAGCCTTCCATGGCTCATCTTCCAACTGCCACAGCGGCTCAACTAGGCGTACCTACGACCTGTGCGCACCTGTGGTTATGTGTTGAGATGTGTATTAACGAAATCCAAAGACTGGAGTGGATCCGACGACATCGAATTTTTCACCTAAAAAAATGTACAGTGTATAGTAAGGATTTTAGAGCCTTTCCATGGCTCTTCTTCCAACTGCCACAGCGGCCCAACTAGGCGTACCTACGACCTGTGCGCACCTGTGGTTATGTGTTGAGATGTGTATTAATGAAATCCAAAGACTGGAGTGGATCCGACGTGGATTTTCCAACTGCCACAGCGGCCCAACTAGGCGTACCTACGACCTGTGCGCACCTGTGGTTATGTGTTGAGATGTGTATTAACGAAATCCAAAGACTGCAGTGGATCCGATGACATCGAATTTTTCACCTAAAAAAATGTACAGTGTATAGTAAGGATTTTGGAGCCTTCCATGGCTCATCTTCCAACTGCCACAGCGGCCCAACTAGGCGTACCTACGACCTGTGCGCACCTGTGGTTATGTGTTGAGATGTCTATTAACGAAATCCAAAGACTGGAGTGGATCCGACGACATCGAATTTTTCACCTAAAAAAATGTACAGTGTAAGGATTTAAGGAGTAAATATTTTGGAGCCTTCCATGGCTCATCTTCCAACTGCCACAGCGGCCCAACTAGGCGTACCTACGACCTGTGCGCACCTGTGGTTATGTGTTGAGATGTCTACTAACGAAATCCAAAGACTGGAGTGGATCTGACGACATCGAATTTTTCACCTAAAAAAATGTACAGTGTATAGTAAGGATTTTGGAGCCTTCCATGGCTCATCTTCCAACTGCCACAGCGGCCCAACTAGGCGTACCTACGACCTGTGCGCACCTGTGGTTATGTGTTGAGATGTCTACTAACGAAATCCAAAGACTGGAGTGGATCCGACGACATCGAATTTTTCACCTAAAAAAATGTACAGTGTATAGTAAGGATTTTGGAGCCTTCCATGGCTCATCTTCCAACTGCCACAGCGGCCCAACTAGACGTACCTACAACCTGTGCGCACCTGTGGTTATGTGTTGTGAGATGTCTATTAACGAAATCCAAAGACTGGAGTGGATCCGACGACATCGAATTTTTCACCTAAAAAAATGTACAGTGTATAGTAAGGATTTTGGAGCCTTCTATGGCTCATCTTCCAACTGCCACAGCGGCCCAACTAGGCGTACCTACGACCTGTGCGCACCTGTGGTTATGTGTTGAGATGTGTATTAACGAAATCCAAAGACTGGAGTGGATCCGACGACATCGAATTTTTCACCTAAAAAAATGTACAGTGTATAGTAAGGATTTTGGAGCCTTCCGTGGCTCATCTTCCAACTGCCGTAGCGGCCCAACTAGGCGTACCTACGACCTGTGCGCACCTGTGGTTATGTGTTGAGATGTGTATTAACGAAATCCAAAGACTGGAGTGGATCCGACGACATCGAATTTTTCACCTAAAAAAATGTACAGAGTACAGTACGGATTTTGGAGCCTTCCATGGCTCATCTTCCAACTGCCACAGCGGCTCAACTAGGCGTACCTACGACCTGTGCGCACCTGTGGTTATGTGTTGAGATGTGTATTAACGAAATCCAAAGACTGGAGTGGATCCGACGACATCGAATTTTTCACCTAAAAAAATGTACAGTGTATAGTAAGGATTTTAGAGCCTTTCCATGGCTCTTCTTCCAACTGCCACAGCGGCCCAACTAGGCGTACCTACGACCTGTGCGCACCTGTGGTTATGTGTTGAGATGTGTATTAATGAAATCCAAAGACTGGAGTGGATCCGACGTGGATTTTCCAACTGCCACAGCGGCCCAACTAGGCGTACCTACGACCTGTGCGCACCTGTGGTTATGTGTTGAGATGTGTATTAACGAAATCCAAAGACTGCAGTGGATCCGATGACATCGAATTTTTCACCTAAAAAAATGTACAGTGTATAGTAAGGATTTTGGAGCCTTCCATGGCTCATCTTCCAACTGCCACAGCGGCCCAACTAGGCGTACCTACGACCTGTGCGCACCTGTGGTTATGTGTTGAGATGTCTATTAACGAAATCCAAAGACTGGAGTGGATCCGACGACATCGAATTTTTCACCTAAAAAAATGTACAGTGTAAGGATTTAAGGAGTAAATATTTTGGAGCCTTCCATGGCTCATCTTCCAACTGCCACAGCGGCCCAACTAGGCGTACCTACGACCTGTGCGCACCTGTGGTTATGTGTTGAGATGTCTACTAACGAAATCCAAAGACTGGAGTGGATCTGACGACATCGAATTTTTCACCTAAAAAAATGTACAGTGTATAGTAAGGATTTTGGAGCCTTCCATGGCTCATCTTCCAACTGCCACAGCGGCCCAACTAGGCGTACCTACGACCTGTGCGCACCTGTGGTTATGTGTTGAGATGTCTACTAACGAAATCCAAAGACTGGAGTGGATCCGACGACATCGAATTTTTCACCTAAAAAAATGTACAGTGTATAGTAAGGATTTTGGAGCCTTCCATGGCTCATCTTCCAACTGCCACAGCGGCCCAACTAGACGTACCTACAACCTGTGCGCACCTGTGGTTATGTGTTGTGAGATGTCTATTAACGAAATCCAAAGACTGGAGTGGATCCGACGACATCGAATTTTTCACCTAAAAAAATGTACAGTGTATAGTAAGGATTTTGGAGCCTTCTATGGCTCATCTTCCAACTGCCACAGCGGCCCAACTAGGCGTACCTACGACCTGTGCGCACCTGTGGTTATGTGTTGAGATGTGTATTAACGAAATCCAAAGACTGGAGTGGATCTGACGACATCGAATTTTTCACCTAAAAAAATGTACAGTGTATAGTAAGGATTTTGGAGCCTTCCGTGGCTCATCTTCCAACTGCCGTAGCGGCCCAACTAGGCGTACCTACGACCTGTGCGCACCTGTGGTTATGTGTTGAGATGTCTATTAACGAAATCCAAAGACTGGAGTGGATCCGACGACATCGAATTTTTCACCTAAAAAAATGTACAGAGTACAGTACGGATTTTGGAGCCTTCCATGGCTCATCTTCCAACTGCCACAGCGGCCCAACTAGGCGTACCTACGACCTGTGCGCACCTGTGGTTATGTGTTGAGATGTGTATTAACGAAATCCAAAGACTGGAGTGGATCCGACGACATCGAATTTTTCACCTAAAAAAATGTACAGTGTATAGTAAGGATTTTAGAGCCTTTCCATGGCTCTTCTTCCAACTGCCACAGCGGCCCAACTAGGCGTACCTACGACCTGTGCGCACCTGTGGTTATGTGTTGAGATGTGTATTAATGAAATCCAAAGACTGGAGTGGATCCGACGTGGATTTTCCAACTGCCACAGCGGCCCAACTAGGCGTACCTACGACCTGTGCGCACCTGTGGTTATGTGTTGAGATGTCTACTAACGAAATCCAAAGACTGGAGTGGATCTGACGACATCGAATTTTTCACCTAAAAAAATGTACAGTGTATAGTAAGGATTTTGGAGCCTTCCATGGCTCATCTTCCAACTGCCACAGCGGCCCAACTAGGCGTACCTACGACCTGTGCGCACCTGTGGTTATGTGTTGAGATGTCTACTAACGAAATCCAAAGACTGGAGTGGATCCGACGACATCGAATTTTTCACCTAAAAAAATGTACAGTGTATAGTAAGGATTTTGGAGCCTTCCATGGCTCATCTTCCAACTGCCACAGCGGCCCAACTAGACGTACCTACGACCTGTGCGCACCTGTGGTTATGTGTTGTGAGATGTCTATTAACGAAATCCAAAGACTGGAGTGGATCCGACGACATCGAATTTTTCACCTAAAAAAATGTACAGTGTATAGTAAGGATTTTGGAGCCTTCTATGGCTCATCTTCCAACTGCCACAGCGGCCCAACTAGGCGTACCTACGACCTGTGCGCACCTGTGGTTATGTGTTGAGATGTCTATTAACGAAATCCAAAGACTGGAGTGGATCCGACGACATCGAATTTTTCACCTAAAAAAATGTACAGAGTACAGTACGGATTTTGGAGCCTTCCATGGCTCATCTTCCAACTGCCACAGCGGCTCAACTAGGCGTACCTACGACCTGTGCGCACCTGTGGTTATGTGTTGAGATGTGTATTAACGAAATCCAAAGACTGGAGTGGATCCGACGACATCGAATTTTTCACCTAAAAAAATGTACAGTGTATAGTAAGGATTTTAGAGCCTTTCCATGGCTCTTCTTCCAACTGCCACAGCGGCCCAACTAGGCGTACCTACGACCTGTGCGCACCTGTGGTTATGTGTTGAGATGTGTATTAATGAAATCCAAAGACTGGAGTGGATCCGACGTGGATTTTCCAACTGCCACAGCGGCCCAACTAGGCGTACCTACGACCTGTGCGCACCTGTGGTTATGTGTTGAGATGTGTATTAACGAAATCCAAAGACTGCAGTGGATCCGATGACATCGAATTTTTCACCTAAAAAAATGTACAGTGTATAGTAAGGATTTTGGAGCCTTCCATGGCTCATCTTCCAACTGCCACAGCGGCCCAACTAGGCGTACCTACGACCTGTGCGCACCTGTGGTTATGTGTTGAGATGTCTATTAACGAAATCCAAAGACTGGAGTGGATCCGACGACATCGAATTTTTCACCTAAAAAAATGTACAGTGTAAGGATTTAAGGAGTAAATATTTTGGAGCCTTCCATGGCTCATCTTCCAACTGCCACAGCGGCCCAACTAGGCGTACCTACGACCTGTGCGCACCTGTGGTTATGTGTTGAGATGTCTACTAACGAAATCCAAAGACTGGAGTGGATCTGACGACATCGAATTTTTCACCTAAAAAAATGTACAGTGTATAGTAAGGATTTTGGAGCCTTCCATGGCTCATCTTCCAACTGCCACAGCGGCCCAACTAGGCGTACCTACGACCTGTGCGCACCTGTGGTTATGTGTTGAGATGTCTACTAACGAAATCCAAAGACTGGAGTGGATCCGACGACATCGAATTTTTCACCTAAAAAAATGTACAGTGTATAGTAAGGATTTTGGAGCCTTCCATGGCTCATCTTCCAACTGCCACAGCGGCCCAACTAGACGTACCTACAACCTGTGCGCACCTGTGGTTATGTGTTGTGAGATGTCTATTAACGAAATCCAAAGACTGGAGTGGATCCGACGACATCGAATTTTTCACCTAAAAAAATGTACAGTGTATAGTAAGGATTTTGGAGCCTTCTATGGCTCATCTTCCAACTGCCACAGCGGCCCAACTAGGCGTACCTACGACCTGTGCGCACCTGTGGTTATGTGTTGAGATGTGTATTAACGAAATCCAAAGACTGGAGTGGATCCGACGACATCGAATTTTTCACCTAAAAAAATGTACAGTGTATAGTAAGGATTTTGGAGCCTTCCGTGGCTCATCTTCCAACTGCCGTAGCGGCCCAACTAGGCGTACCTACGACCTGTGCGCACCTGTGGTTATGTGTTGAGATGTCTATTAACGAAATCCAAAGACTGGAGTGGATCCGACGACATCGAATTTTTCACCTAAAAAAATGTACAGAGTACAGTACGGATTTTGGAGCCTTCCATGGCTCATCTTCCAACTGCCACAGCGGCCCAACTAGGCGTACCTACGACCTGTGCGCACCTGTGGTTATGTGTTGAGATGTGTATTAACGAAATCCAAAGACTGGAGTGGATCCGACGACATCGAATTTTTCACCTAAAAAAATGTACAGTGTATAGTAAGGATTTTAGAGCCTTTCCATGGCTCTTCTTCCAACTGCCACAGCGGCCCAACTAGGCGTACCTACGACCTGTGCGCACCTGTGGTTATGTGTTGAGATGTGTATTAATGAAATCCAAAGACTGGAGTGGATCCGACGTGGATTTTCCAACTGCCACAGCGGCCCAACTAGGCGTACCTACGACCTGTGCGCACCTGTGGTTATGTGTTGAGATGTGTATTAACGAAATCCAAAGACTGCAGTGGATCCGATGACATCGAATTTTTCACCTAAAAAAATGTACAGTGTATAGTAAGGATTTTGGAGCCTTCCATGGCTCATCTTCCAACTGCCACAGCGGCCCAACTAGGCGTACCTACGACCTGTGCGCACCTGTGGTTATGTGTTGAGATGTCTATTAACGAAATCCAAAGACTGGAGTGGATCCGACGACATCGAATTTTTCACCTAAAAAAATGTACAGTGTAAGGATTTAAGGAGTAAGGATTTTGGAGCCTTCCATGGCTCATCTTCCAACTGCCACAGCGGCCCAACTAGGCGTACCTACGAGCTGTGCGCACCTGTGGTTATGTGTTGAGATGTCTATTAACGAAATCCAAAGACTGGAGTGGATCCGACGACATCGAATTTTTCACCTAAAAAAATGTACAGTGTATAGTAAGGATTTTGGAGCCTTTCCATGGCTCTTCTTCCAACTGCCACAGCGGCCCAACTAGACGTACCTACGACCTGTGCGCACCTGTGGTTATGTGTTGAGATGTGTATTAACGTAATCCAAAGACTGGAGTGGATCCGACGACATCGAATTTTTCACCTAAAAAAATGTACAGAGTATAGTACGGATTTTGGAGCCTTCCATGGCTCATCTTCCAACTGCCACAGCGGCCCAACTAGGCGTACCTACGACCTGTGCGCACCTGTGGTTATGTGTTGAGATGTGTATTAACGAAATCCAAAGATTGGAGTGGATCCGACGACATCGAATTTTTCACCTAAAAAAATGTACAGTGTATAGTAAGGATTTTAGAGCCTTTCCATGGCTCTTCTTCCAACTGCCACAGCGGCCCAACTAGGCGTACCTACGACCTGTGCGCACCTGTGGTTATGTGTTGAGATGTGTATTAATGAAATCCAAAGACTGGAGTGGATCCGACGTGGATTTTCCAACTGCCACAGCGGCCCAACTAGGCGTACCTACGACCTGTGCGCACCTGTGGTTATGTGTTGAGATGTGTATTAACGAAATCCAAAGACTGCAGTGGATCCGATGACATCGAATTTTTCACCTAAAAAAATGTACAGTGTATAGTAAGGATTTTGGAGCCTTCCATGGCTCATCTTCCAACTGCCACAGCGGCCCAACTAGGCGTACCTACGACCTGTGCGCACCTGTGGTTATGTGTTGAGATGTCTATTAACGAAATCCAAAGACTGGAGTGGATCCGACGACATCGAATTTTTCACCTAAAAAAATGTACAGTGTAAGGATTTAAGGAGTAAGGATTTTGGAGCCTTCCATGGCTCATCTTCCAACTGCCACAGCGGCCCAACTAGGCGTACCTACGACCTGTGCGCACCTGTGGTTATGTGTTGAGATGTCTATTAACGAAATCCAAAGACTGGAGTGGATCCGACGACATCGAATTTTTCACCTAAAAAAATGTACAGTGTATAGTAAGGATTTTGGAGCCTTTCCATGGCTCTTCTTCCAACTGCCACAGCGGCCCAACTAGGCGTACCTACGACCTGTGCGCACCTGTGGTTATGTGTTGAGATGTGTATTAATGAAATCCAAAGACTGGAGTGGATCCGACGACATCGAAATTTTCACCTAAAAAAATGTACAGTGTATATAGTAAGGATTTTAGAGCCTTTCCATGGATCTTCTTCCAACTGCCACAGCGGCCCAACTAGGCGTACCTACGACCTGTGCGCACCTGTGGTTATGTGTTGAGATGTCTATTAACGAAATCCAAAGACTGGAGTGGATCCGACGACATCGAATTTTTCACCTAAAAAAATGTACAGTGTAAGGATTTAAGGAGTAAGGATTTTGGAGCCTTCCATGGCTCATCTTCCAACTGCCACAGCGGCCCAACTAGGCGTACCTACGACCTGTGCGCACCTGTGGTTATGTGTTGAGATGTCTATTAACGAAATCCAAAGACTGGAGTGGGTCCGACGACATCGAATTTTTCACCTAAAAAAATGTGCAGTGTATAGTAAGGATTTTGGAGCCTTTCCATGGCTCATCTTCCAACTGCCACAGCGGCCCAACTAGGCGGAGCTACGACCTGTGCGCACCTGTGGTTATGTGTTGAGATGTGTATAAACGAAATCCAAAGACTGGAGTGTATCCGACGACATCGAATTTTTCACCTAAAAAAATGTACAGTGTATAGTAAGGATTTTAGAGCCTTTCCATGGCTCTTCTTCCAACTGCCACAGCGGCCCAACTAGGCGTACCTACGACCTGTGCGCACCTGTGGTTATGTGTTGAGATGTGTATTAACGAAATCCAAAGATTGGAGTGGATCCGACGACATCGAATTTTTCACCTAAAAAAATGTACAGTGTATAGTAAGGATTTTAGAGCCTTTCCATGGCTCTTCTTCCAACTGCCACAGCGGCCCAACTAGGCGTACCTACGACCTGTGGTTATGTGTTGAGATGTCTATTAACGAAATCCAAAGACTGGAGTGGATCCGACGACATCGAATTTTTCACCTAAAAAAATGTACAGTGTATAGTAAGTATTTTGGAGCCTTCCATGGCTCATCTTCCAACTGCCACAGCGGCCCAACTAGGCGTACCTACGACCTGTGCGCACCTGTGGTTATGTGTTGAGATGTCTATTAACGAAATCCAAAGACTGGAGTGGATCCGACGACATCGAATTTTTCACCTAAAAAAATGTACAGTGTATAGTAAGGATTTTGGAGCCTTTCCATGGCTCATCTTCTAACTGCCACAGCGGCCCAACTAGGCGTACCAACGACCTGTGCGCACCTGTGGTTATGTGTTCAGATGTGTATTAACGAAATCCAAAGACTGGAGTGGATCCGACGACATCGAATTTTTCACCTAAAAAAATGTACAGTGTATATAGTAAGGATTTTAGAGCCTTTCCATGGATCTTCTTCCAACTGCCACAGCGGCCCAACTAGGCGTACCTACGACCTGTGCGCACCTGTGGTTATGTGTTGAGATGTGTATTAACGAAATCCAAAGACTGGAGTGGATCCGACGACATCGAAATTTTCACCTAAAAAAATGTACAGTGTATAGTAAGGATTTTGGAGCCTTCCATGGCTCATCTTCCAACTGCCACAGCGGCCCAACTAGGCGTACTTACGACCTGTGCGCACCTGTGGTTATGTGTTGAGATGTCTATTAACGAAATCCAATGACTGGAGGGGATCCGACGACATCGAATTTTTCACCTAAAAAAATGTACAGTGTATAGTAAGGATTTTGGAGCCTTCCATGGCTCTTCTTCCAACTGCCACAGCAGCCCAACTAGGCGTACCTACGACCTGTGCGCACCTGTGGTTATGTGTTGAGATGTCTTTTAACGAAATCCAAAGACTGGAGTGGATCCGACGACATCGAATTTTTCACCTAAAAAAATGTACAGTGTATAGTAAGGATTTTGGAGCCTTCCATGGCTCATCTTCCAACTGCCACAGCGGCCCAACTAGGCGTACCTACGACCTGTGCGCACCTGTGGTTATGTGTTGAGATGTCTATTAACGAAATCCAAAGACTGGAGTGGATCCGACGACATCGAATTTTTCACCTAAAAAAATGTACAGTGTATAGTAAGGATTTTGGAGCCTTTCCATGGCTCATCTTCTAACTGCCACAGCGGCCCAACTGGGCGTACCTACGACCTGTGCGCACCTGTGGTTATGTGTTGAGATGTGTATTAACGAAATCCAAAGACTGGAGTGGATCCGACGACATCGAATTTTTCACCTAAAAAAATGTACAGTGTATAGTAAGCCTTTCAATGGCTCTTCTTCCAACTGCCACAGCGGCCCAACTAGGCGTACCTACGACCTGTGCGCACCTGTGGTTTTGTGTTGAGATGTCTATTAACTAAATCCAAAGACTGGAGTGGATCCGACGACATCGAATTTTTCACCTAAAAAAATGTACAGTGTATATAGTAAGGATTTTAGAGCCTTTCCATGGATCTTCTTCCAACTGCCACAGCGGCCCAACTAGGCGTACCTACGACCTGTGCGCACCTGTGGTTATGTGTTGAGATGTCTATTAACGAAATCCAAAGACTGGAGTGGATCCGACGACATCGAATTTTTCACCTAAAAAAATGTACAGTGTATAGTAAGGATTTTGGAGCCTTCCATGGCTCATCTTCCAACTGCCACAGCGGCCCAACTAGGCGTACTTACGACCTGTGCGCACCTGTGGTTATGTGTTGAGATGTCTATTAACGAAATCCAATGACTGGAGGGGATCCGACGACATCGAATTTTTCACCTAAAAAAATGTACAGTGTATAGTAAGGATTTTAGAGCCTTTCCATGGCTCTTCTTCCAACTGCCACAGCGGCCCAACTGGGCGTACCTACGACCTGTGCGCACCTGTGGTTATGTGTTGAGATGTGTATTAACGAAATCCAAAGACTGGAGTGGATCCGACGACATCGAATTTTTCACCTAAAAAAATGTACAGTGTATAGTAAGCCTTTCAATGGCTCTTCTTCCAACTGCCACAGCGGCCCAACTAGGCGTACCTACGACCTGTGCGCACCTGTGGTTTTGTGTTGAGATGTCTATTAACTAAATCCAAAGACTGGAGTGGATCCGACGACATCGAATTTTTCACCTAAAAAATGTACAGTGTATATAGTAAGGATTTTAGAGCCTTTCCATGGATCTTCTTCCAACTGCCACAGCGGCCCAACTAGGCGTACCTACGACCTGTGCGCACCTGTGGTTATGTGTTGAGATGTCTATTAACGAAATCCAAAGACTGGAGTGGATCCGACGACATCGAATTTTTCACCTAAAAAAATGTACAGTGTATAGTAAGGATTTTGGAGCCTTCCATGGCTCATCTTCCAACTGCCACAGCGGCCCAACTAGGCGTACTTACGACCTGTGCGCACCTGTGGTTATGTGTTGAGATGTCTATTAACGAAATCCAATGACTGGAGGGGATCCGACGACATCGAATTTTTCACCTAAAAAAATGTACAGTGTATAGTAAGGATTTTAGAGCCTTTCCATGGCTCTTCTTCCAACTGCCACAGCGGCCCAACTAGGCGTACCTACGACCTGTGCGCACCTGTGGTTATGTGTTGAGATGTCTATTAACGAAATCCAAAGACTGGAGTGGATCCGACGACATCGAATTTTTCACCTAAAAAAATGTACAGTGTATAGTAAGGATTTTGGAGCCTTCCATGGCTCATCTTCCAACTGCCACAGCGGCCCAACTAGGCGTACTTACGACCTGTGCGCACCTGTGGTTATGTGTTGAGATGTCTATTAACGAAATCCAATGACTGGAGGGGATCCGACGACATCGAATTTTTCACCTAAAAAAATGTACAGTGTATAGTAAGGATTTTGGAGCCTTCCATGGCTCTTCTTCCAACTGCCACAGCAGCCCAACTAGGCGTACCTACGACCTGTGCGCACCTGTGGTTATGTGTTGAGATGTCTATTAACGAAATCCAAAGACTGGAGTGGATCCGACGACATCGAATTTTTCACCAAAAAAAATGTACAGTGTATAGTAAGGATTTTGGAGCCTTCGATGGCTCATCTTCCAACTGCCACAGCGGCCCAACTAGGCGTACCTACGACCTGTGCGCACCTGTGGTTATGTGTTGAGATGTCTATTAACGAAATCCAAAGACTGGAGTGGATCCGACGACATCGAATTTTTCACCTAAAAAAATGTACAGTGTATAGTAAGGATTTTGGAGCCTTTCCATGGCTCTTCTTCCAACTGCCACAGCGGCCCAACTAGGCGTACCTACGACCTGTGCGCACCTGTGGTTATGTGTTGAGATGTGTATTAATGAAATCCAAAGACTGGAGTGGATCCGACGTGGATTTTCCAACTGCCACAGCGGCCCAACTAGGCGTACCTACGACCTGTGCCCACCTGTGGTTATGTGTTGAGATGTGTATTAACGAAATCCAAAGACTGGAGTGGATCCGACGACATCGAATTTTTCACCTAAAAAAATGTACAGTGTATAGTAAGGATTTTGGAGCCTTCCATGGCTCATCTTCCAACTGCCACAGCGGCCCAACTAGGCGTACCTACGACCTGTGCGCACCTGTGGTTATGTGTTGAGATGTGTATTAACGAAATCCAAAGACTGGAGTGGATCCGACGACATCGAATTTTTCACCTAAAAAAATGTACAGTGTAAGGATTTAAGGAGTAAGGATTTTGGAGCCTTCCATGGCTCATCTTCCAACTGCCACAGCGGCCCAACTAGGCGTACCTACGACCTGTGCGCACCTGTGGTTATGTGTTGAGATGTCTATTAACGAAATCCAATGACTGGAGTGGATCCGACGACATCGAATTTTTCACCTAAAAAAATGTACAGTGTATAGTAAGGATTTTGGAGCCTTTCCATGACTCATCTTCCAACTGCCACAGCGGCCCAACTAGGCGTACCTACGACCTGTGCGCACCTGTGGTTATGTGTTGAGATGTCTATTAACGAAATCCAAAGACTGGAGTGGATCCGACGACATCGAATTTTTCACCTAAAAAAATGTACAGTGTATAGTAAGGATTTTGGAGCCTTTCCATGGCTCTTCTTCCAACTGCCACAGCGGCCCAACTAGGCGTACCTACGACCTGTGCGCACCTGTGGTTATGTGTTGAGATGTGTATTAATGAAATCCAAAGACTGGAGTGGATCCGACGACATCGAATTTTTCACCTAAAAAAATGTACAGTGTATAGTAAGGATTTTAGAGCCTTTCCATGGCTCTTCTTCCAACTGCCACAGCGGCCCAACTAGGCGTACCTACGACCTGTGCGCACCTGTGGTTATGTGTTGAGATGTCTATTAACGAAATCCAAAGACTGGAGTGGATCCGACGACATCGAATTTTTCACCTAAAAAAATGTACAGTGTATAGTAAGGATTTTGGAGCCTTCCATGGCTCATCTTCCAACTGCCACAGCGGCCCAACTAGGCGTACTTACGACCTGTGCGCACCTGTGGTTATGTGTTGAGATGTCTATTAACGAAATCCAATGACTGGAGGGGATCCGACGACATCGAATTTTTCACCTAAAAAAATGTACAGTGTATAGTAAGGATTTTGGAGCCTTCCATGGCTCTTCTTCCAACTGCCACAGCAGCCCAACTAGGCGTACCTACGACCTGTGCGCACCTGTGGTTATGTGTTGAGATGTCTATTAACGAAATCCAAAGACTGGAGTGGATCCGACGACATCGAATTTTTCAC
This sequence comes from Eristalis pertinax, assembly GCA_907269125.1. Taxonomy (NCBI): domain Eukaryota; kingdom Metazoa; phylum Arthropoda; class Insecta; order Diptera; family Syrphidae; genus Eristalis; species Eristalis pertinax. The sequence goes on from OU026147.1 coordinate 37,732,342, forward strand.
CAAAAAAAATGTACAGTGTATAGTAAGGATTTTGGAGCCTTCGATGGCTCATCTTCCAACTGCCACAGCGGCCCAACTAGGCGTACCTACGACCTATGCGCACCTGTGGTTATGTGTTGAGATGTCTATTAACGAAATCCAAAGACTGGAGTGGATCCGACGACATCGAATTTTTCACCTAAAAAAATGTACAGTGTATAGTAAGGATTTTGGAGCCTTTCCATGGCTCTTCTTCCAACTGCCACAGCGGCCCAACTAGGCGTACCTACGACCTGTGCGCACCTGTGGTTATGTGTTGAGATGTGTATTAATGAAATCCAAAGACTGGAGTGGATCCGACGTGGATTTTCCAACTGCCACAGCGGCCCAACTAGGCGTACCTACGACCTGTGCGCACCTGTGGTTATGTGTTGAGATGTGTATTAACGAAATCCAAAGACTGGAGTGGATCCGACGACATCGAATTTTTCACCTAAAAAAATGTACAGTGTATAGTAAGGATTTTGGAGCCTTCCATGGCTCATCTTCCAACTGCCACAGCGGCCCAACTAGGCGTACCTACGACCTGTGCGCACCTGTGGTTATGTGTTGAGATGTGTATTAACGAAATCCAAAGACTGGAGTGGATCCGACGACATCGAATTTTTCACCTAAAAAAATGTACAGTGTATAGTAAGGATTTTGGAGCCTTTCCATGACTCATCTTCCAACTGCCACAGCGGCCCAACTAGGCGTACCTACGACCTGTGCGCACCTGTGGTTATGTGTTGAGATGTCTATTAACGAAATCCAAAGACTGGAGTGGATCCGACGACATCGAATTTTTCACCTAAAAAAATGTACAGTGTAAGGATTTAAGGAGTAAGGATTTTGGAGCCTTCCATGGCTCATCTTCCAACTGCCACAGCGGCCCAACTAGGCGTACCTACGACCTGTGCGCACCTGTGGTTATGTGTTGAGATGTCTATTAACGAAATCCAATGACTGGAGTGGATCCGACGACATCGAATTTTTCACCTAAAAAAATGTACAGTGTATAGTAAGGATTTTGGAGCCTTTCCATGACTCATCTTCCAACTGCCACAGCGGCCCAACTAGGCGTACCTACGACCTGTGCGCACCTGTGGTTATGTGTTGAGATGTCTATTAACGAAATCCAAAGACTGGAGTGGATCCGACGACATCGAATTTTTCACCTAAAAAAATGTACAGTGTATATAGTAAGGATTTTAGAGCCTTTCCATGGATCTTCTTCCAACTGCCACAGCGGCCCAACTAGGCGTACCTACGACCTGTGCGCACCTGTGGTTATGTGTTGAGATGTGTATTAATGAAATCCAAAGACTGGAGTGGATCCGACGACATCGAATTTTTCACCTAAAAAAATGTACAGTGTATATAGTAAGGATTTTAGAGCCTTTCCATGGATCTTCTTCCAACTGCCACAGCGGCCCAACTAGGCGTACCTACGACCTGTGCGCACCTGTGGTTATGTGTTGAGATGTGTATTAACGAAATCCAAAGACTGGAGTGGATCCGACGACATCGAATTTTTCACCTAAAAAAATGTGCAGTGTATAGTAAGGATTTTGGAGCCTTTCCATGGCTCATCTTCCAACTGCCACAGCGGCCCAACTAGGCGTACCTACGACCTGTGCGCACCTGTGGTTATGTGTTGAGATGTGTATAAACGAAATCCAAAGACTGGAGTGGAACCGACGACATCGAATTTTTCACCTAAAAAAATGTACAGTGTATAGTAAGGATTTTGGAGCCTTTCCATGGCTCTTCTTCCAACTGCCACAGCGGCCCAACTAGGCGTACCTACGACCTGTGCGCACCTGTGGTTATGTGTTGAGATGTGTATTAATGAAATCCAAAGACTGGAGTGGATCCGACGTGGATTTTCCAACTGCCACAGCGGCCCAACTAGGCGTACCTACGACCTGTGCGCACCTGTGGATATGTGTTGAGATGTGTATTAAGGAAATCCAAAGACTGGAGTGGATCCGATGACATCGAATTTTTCACCTAAAAAAATGTACAGAGTATAGTACGGATTTTGGAGCCTTCCATGGCTCATCTTCCAACTGCCACAGCGGCCCAACTAGGCGTACCTACGACCTGTGCGCACCTGTGGTTATGTGTTGAGATGTGTATTAACGAAATCCAAAGACTGGAGTGGATCCGACGACATCGAATTTTTCACCTAAAAAAATGTACAGTGTATAGTAAGGATTTTAGAGCCTTTCCATGGCTCTTCTTCCAACTGCCACAGCGGCCCAACTAGGCGTACCTACGACCTGTGCGCACCTGTGGTTATGTGTTGAGATGTCTATTAACGAAATCCAAAGACTGGAGTGGATCCGACGACATCGCATTTTTCACCTAAAAAAATGTACACTGTATAGTAAGGATTTTAGAGCCTTTCCATGGCTCTTCTTCCAACTGCCACAGCGGCCCAACTAGGCGTACCTACGACCTGTGCGCACCTGTGGTTATGTGTTGAGATGTGTATTAATGAAATCCAAAGACTGGAGTGGATCCGACGTGGATTTTCCAACTGCCACAGCGGCCCAACTAGGCGTACCTACGACCTGTGCGCACCTGTGGTTATGTGTTGAGATGTGTATTAACGAAATCCAAAGACTGGAGTGGATCCGACGACATCGAATTTTTCACCTAAATAAATGTACAGTGTATAGTAAGGATTTTGGAGCCTTCCATGGCTCATCTTCCAACTGCCACAGCGACCCAACTAGGCGTACCTACGACCTGTGCGCACCTGTGGTTATGTGTTGAGATGTGTATTAACGAAATCCAAAGACTGGAGTGGATCCGACGACATCGAATTTTTCACCTAAAAAAATGTACAGTGTATAGTAAGGATTTTAGAGCCTTTCCATGGCTCTTCTTCCAACTGCCACAGCGGCCCAACTAGGCGTACCTACGACCTGTGCGCACCTGTGGTTATGTGTTGAGATGTCTATTAACGAAATCCAAAGACTGGAGTGGATCCGACGACATCGCATTTTTCACCTAAAAAAATGTACACTGTATAGTAAGGATTTTAGAGCCTTTCCATGGCTCTTCTTCCAACTGCCACAGCGGCCCAACTAGGCGTACCTACGACCTGTGCGCACCTGTGGTTATGTGTTGAGATGTGTATTAATGAAATCCAAAGAGTGGAGTGGATCCGACGTGGATTTTCCAACTGCCACAGCGGCCCAACTAGGCGTACCTACGACCTGTGCGCACCTGTGGTTATGTGTTGAGATGTGTATTAACGAAATCCAAAGACTGGAGTGGATCCGACGACATCGAATTTTTCACCTAAAAAAATGTACAGTGTATAGTAAGGATTTTAGAGCCTTTCCATGGCTCATCTTCCAACTGCCACAGCGGCCCAACTAGGCGTACCTACGACCTGTGCGCACCTGTGGTTATGTGTTGAGATGTGTATTAAGGAAATCCAAAGACTGGAGTGGATCCGACGACATCGAATTTTTCACCCAAAAAAATGTAGTGTATAGTAAGGATTTTAGAGCCTTTCCATGGCTCTTCTTCCAACTGCCACAGCGGCCCAACTAGGCGTACCTACGACCTGTGCGCACCTGTGGTTATGTGTTGAGATGTCTATTAACGAAATCCAAAGACTGGAGTGGATCCGACGACATCGAATTTTTCAACTAAAAAAATGTACAGTGTATAGTAAGCCTTTCAATGGCTCTTCTTCCAACTGCCACAGCGGCCCAACTAGGCGTACCTACGACCTGTGCGCACCTGTGGTTATGTGTTGAGATGTCTATTAACGAAATCCAAAGACTGGAGTGGATCCGACGACATCGAATTTTTCACCTAAAAAAATGTACAGTGTATAGTAAGCCTTTCAATGGCTCTTCTTCCAACTGCCACAGCGGCCCAACTAGGCGTACCTACGACCTGTGCGCACCTGTGGTTATGTGTTGAGATGTCTACTAACGAAATCCAAAGACTGGAGTGGATCCCACTACATCGAATTTTTCACCTAAAAAAATGTACAGTGTATAGTAAGGATTTTGGAGCCTTCCATGGCTCATCTTCCAACTGCCACAGCGGCCCAACTAGGCGTACCTACGACCTGTGCGCACCTGTGGTTATGTGTTGAGATGTCTATTAACGAAATCCAAAGACTGGAGTGGATCCGACGACATCGAATTTTTCACCTAAAAAAATGTACAGTGTATAGTAAGGATTTTAGAGCCTTTCCATTTCTCTTCTTCCAACTGCCACAGCGGCCCAACTAGGAGTACCTACGACCTGTGCGCAGCTGTGGTTATGTGTTGAGATGTCTATTAACGAAATCCAAAGACTGGAGTGGATCCGACGACATCGAATTTTTCACCTAAAAAAATGTACAGTGTATAGTAAGGATTTTAGAGCCTTTCCATGGCTCTTCTTCCAACTGCCACAGCGGCCCAACTAGGCGTACCTACGACCTGTGCGCACCTGTGGTTATGTGTTGAGATGTCTATTAACGAAATCCAAAGACTGGAGTGGATCCGATGACATCGAATTTTTCACCTAAAAAAATGTACAGTGTATAGTAAGCATTTTAGAGCCTTTCCATGGCTCTTCTTCCAACTGCCACAGCGGCCCAACTAGGCGTACCTACGACCTGTGCGCACCTGTGGTTATGTGTTGAGATGTCTACTAACGAAATCCAAAGACTGGAGTGGATCCGACGACATCGAATTTTTCACCTAAAAAAATGTACAGTGTATAGTAAGGATTTTGGAGCCTTCAATGGCTCGTCTTCCAACTGCCACAGCGGCCCAACTAGGCGTACCTACGACCTGTGCGCACCTGTGGTTATGTGTTGAGATGTGTATTAACGAAATCCAAAGACTGGAGTGGATCCGACGACATCGAATTTTTCACCTAAAAAAATGTACAGTGTATAGTAAGGATTTTGGAGCCTTCCATGCCTCATCTTCCAACTGCCACAGCGGCCCAACTAGGCGTACCTACGACCTGTGCGCACCTGTGGTTATGTGTTGAGATGTCTATTAACGAAATCCAAAGACTGGAGTGGATCCGACGACATCGAATTTTTCACCTAAAAAAATGTACAGTGTATAGTAAGGATTTTAGAGCCTTTCCATGGCTCTTCTTCCAACTGCCACAGCGGCCCAACTAGGCGTACCTACGACCTGTGCGCACCTGTGGTTATGTGTTGAGATGTCTATTAACGAAATCCAAAGACTGGAGTGGATCCGACGACATCGAATTTTTCACCTAAAAAAATGTACAGTGTATAGTAAGGATTTTAGAGCCTTTCCATGGCTCTTCTTCCAACTGCCACAGCGGCCCAACTAGGTGTACCTACGACCTGTGCGCACCTGTGGTTATGTGTTGAGATGTCTATTAACGAAATCCAAAGACTGGAGTGGATCCGACGACATCGAATTTTTCACCTAAAAAAATGTACAGTGTATAGTAAGGATTTTAGAGCCTTTCCATGGCTCTTCTTCCAACTGCCACAGCGGCCCAACTAGGCGTACCTACGACCTGTGCGCACCTGTGGTTATGTGTTGAGATGTCTATTAACGAAATCCAAAGACTGGAGTGGATCCGACGACATCGAATTTTTCACCTAAAAAAATGTACAGTGTATAGTAAGCCTTTCAATGGCTCTTCTTCCAACTGCCACAGCGGCCCAACTAGGCGTACCTACGACCTGTGCGCACCTGTGGTTATGTGTTGAGATGTCTATTAACGAAATCCAAAGACTGGAGTGGATCCGACGACATCGAATTTTTCACCTAAAAAAATGTACAGTGTATAGTAAGGATTTTAGAGCCTTTCCATGGCTCTTCTTCCAACTGCCACAGCGGCCCAACTAGGCGTACCTACGACCTGTGCGCACCTGTGGTTATGTGTTGAGATGTCTATTAACGAAATCCAAAGACTGGAGTGGATCCGACGACATCGAATTTTTCACCTAAAAAAATGTACAGTGTATAGTAAGCCTTTCAATGGCTCTTCTTCCAACTGCCACAGCGGCCCAACTAGGCGTACCTACGACCTGTGCGCACCTGTGGTTATGTGTTGAGATGTCTATTAACGAAATCCAAAGACTGGAGTGGATCCCACGACATCGAATTTTTCACCTAAAAAAATGTACAGTGTATAGTAAGCCTTTCAATGGCTCTTCTTCCAACTGCCACAGCGGCCCAACTAGGCGTACCTACGACCTGTGCGCACCTGTGGTTATGTGTTGAGATGTCTATTAACGAAATCCAAAGACTGGAGTGGATCCGACGACATCGAATTTTTCACCTAAAAAAATGTACAGTGTATAGTAAGGATTTTAGAGCCTTTCCATGGCTCTTCTTCCAACTGCCACAGCGGCCCAACTAGGCGTACCTACGACCTGTGCGCACCTGTGGTTATGTGTTGAGATGTCTATTAACGAAATCCAAAGACTGGAGTGGATCCGACGACATCGAATTTTTCACCTAAAAAAATGTACAGTGTATAGTAAGGATTTTAGAGCCTTTCCATGGCTCTTCTTCCAACTGCCACAGCGGCCCAACTAGGCGTACCTACGACCTGTGCGCACCTGTGGTTATGTGTTGAGATGTCTATTAACGAAATCCAAAGACTGGAGTGGATCCGACGACATCGAATATTTCACCTAAAAAAATGTACAGTGTATAGTAAGCCTTTCAATGGCTCTTCTTCCAACTGCCACAGCGGCCCAACTAGGCGTACCTAAGACCTGTGCGCACCTGTGGTTATGTGTTGAGATGTCTATTAACGAAATCCAAAGACTGGAGTGGATCCCACGACATCGAATTTTTCACCTAAAAAAATGTACAGTGTATAGTAAGCATTTTAGAGCCTTTCCATGGCTCTTCTTCCAACTGCCACAGCGGCCCAACTAGGCGTACCTACGACCTGTGCGCACCTGTGGTTATGTGTTGAGATGTCTATTAACGAAATCCAAAGACTGGAGTGGATCCCACGACATCGAATTTTTCACCTAAAAAAATGTACAGTGTATAGTAAGGATTTTAGTGCCTTTCCATGGCTCATCTTCCAACTGCCACAGCGGCCCAACTAGGCGTACCTACGACCTGTGCGCACCTGTGGTTATGTGTTGAGATGTGTATTAAGGAAATCCAAAGACTGGAGTGGATCCGACGACATCGAATTTTTCACCTAAAAAAATGTACAGTGTATAGTAAGGATTTTAGAGCCTTTCCATGGCTCTTCTTCCAACTGCCACAGCGGCCCAACTAGGCGTACCTACGACATGTGCGCACCTGTGGTTATGTGTTGAGATGTCTATTAACGAAATCCAAAGACTGGAGTGGATCCGACGACATCGAATTTTTCACCTAAAAAAATGTACAGTGTATAGTAAGCCTTTCAATGGCTCTTCTTCCAACTGCCACAGCGACCCAACTAGGCGTACCTACGACCTGTGCGCACCTGTGGTTATGTGTTGAGATGTGTATTAACGAAATCCAAAGACTGGAGTGGATCCCACGACATCGAATTTTTCACCTAAAAAATGTACAGTGTATAGTAAGGATTTTGGAGCCTTCCATGGCTCATCTTCCAACTGCCACAGCGACCCAACTAGGCGTACCTACGACCTATGCGCACCTGTGGTTATGTGTTGAGATGTGTATTAACGAAATCCAAACACTGGAGTGGATCCGACGACATCGAATTTTTCACCTAAAAAAATGTACAGTGTATAGTAAGGATTTTGGAGCCTTTCCATGGCTCATCTTCTAACTGCCACAGCGGCCCAACTAGGCTTACCTACGACCTGTGCGCACCTGTGGTTATGTGTTGAGATGTGTATTAACGAAATCCAAAGACTGGAGTGGATCCGACGACATCGAATTTTTCACCTAAAAAAATGTACAGTGTATAGTAAGGATTTTGGAGCCTTCCATGGCTCGTCTTCCAACTGCCACAGCGGCCCAACTAGGCGTACCTACGACCTGTGCGCACCTGTGGTTATGTGTTGAGATGTGTATTAACGAAATCCAAAGACTGGAGTGGATCCGACGACATCGAATTTTTCACCTAAAAAAATGTACAGTGTATAGTAAGGATTTTGGAGCCTTCCATGGCTCATCTTCCAACTGCCACAGCGGCCCAACTAGGCGTACCTACGACCTGTGCGCACCTGTGGTTATGTGTTGAGATGTCTACTAACGAAATCCAAAGACAGGAGTGGATCCGACGACATCGAATTTTTCACCTAAAAAAATTTACAGTGTATAGTAAGGATTTTGGAGCCTTCCATGGCTCGTCTTCCAACTGCCACAGCGGCCCAACTAGGCGTACCTACGACCTGTGCGCACCTGTGGTTAAGTGTTGAGATGTGTATTAACGAAATCCAAAGACTGGAGTGGATCCGATGACATCGAATTTTTCACCTAAAAAAATGTACAGAGTATAGTACGGATTTTGGAGCCTTCCATGGCTCATCTTCCAACTGCCACAGCGGCCCAACTAGGCGTACCTACGACCTGTGCGCACCTGTGGTTATGTGTTGAGATGTGTATTAACGAAATCCAAAGACTGGAGTGGATCCGATGACATCGAATTTTTCACCTAAAAAAATGTACAGTGTATAGTAAGGATTTTGGAGCCTTTCCATGGTTCATCTTCCAACTGCCACAGCGGCCCAACTAGGCGTACCTACGACCTGTGCGCACCTGTGGTTATGTGTTGAGATGTGTATTAATGAAATCCAAAGACTGGAGTAGATCCGACGACATCGAATTTTTCACCTAAAAAATTGTACAGTGTATATAGTAAGGATTTTAGAGCCTTTCCATGGCTCTTCTTCCAACTGCCACAGCGGCCCAACTAGGCGTACCTACGACCTGTGCGCACCTGTGGTTATGTGTTGAGATGTCTATTAACGAAATCCAAAGACTGGAGTGGATCCGACGACATCGAATTTTTCACCTAAAAAAATGTACAGTGTATAGTAAGGATTTTGGAGCCTTCCATGGCTCATCTTCCAACTGCCACAGCGGCCCAACTAGGCGTACCTACGACCTGTGCGCACCTGTGGTTATGTGTTGAGATGTGTATTAACGAAATCCAAAGACTGGAGTGGATCCGACGACATCGAATTTTTCACCTAAAAAATTGTACAGTGTATATAGTAAGGATTTTAGAGCCTTTCCATGGCTCTTCTTCCAACTGCCACAGCGGCCCAACTAGGCGTACCTACGACCTGTGCGCACCTGTGGTTATGTGTTGAGATGTCTATTAACGAAATCCAAAGACTGGAGTGGATCCGACGACATCGAATTTTTCACCTAAAAAAATGTACAGTGTATAGTAAGGATTTTGGAGCCTTTCCATGGCTCATCTTCCAACTCCCATAGCGGCCCAATTAGGCTTACCTACGATGTGTGCGCACCTGTGGTTATGTGTTGAGATGTGTATTAACGAAATCCAAAGACTGGAGTGGATCCGACGACATCGAATTTTTCACCTAAAAAAATGTACAATGTATAGTAAGGATTTTTGAGCCTTCCATGGCTCATCTTCCAACTGCCATAGCGGCCCAACTAGGCGTACCTACGACCTGTGCGCACCTGTGGTTATGTGTTGAGATGTGTATTAACGAAATCCAAAGACTGGAGTGGATCCGACGACATCGAATTTTTCACCTAAAAAAATGTACAGTGTATAGTAAGGATTTTGGAGCCTTCCATGGCTCATCTTCCAACTGCCACAGCGGCCCAACTAGGCTTACCTACGACCTGTGCGCACCTGTGATTATGTGTTGAGATGTCTACTAACGAAATCCAAAGACTGGAGTGGATCCGACGACATCGAATTTTTCACCTAAAAAAATGTACAGTGTATAGTAAGGATTTTGGAGCCTTCCATGGCTCATCTTCCTACTGCCATAGCGGCCCAACTAGGCGTACCTACGACCAGTGCGCACCTGTGGTTAAGTGTTGAGATGTCTATTAACGAAATCCAAAGACTGGAGTGGATCCGATGACATCGAATTTTTCACCTAAAAGAATGTACAGAGTATAGTACGGATTTTGGAGCCTTCCATGGCTCATCTTCCAACTGCCACAGCGGCCCAACTAGGCGTACCTACGACCTGTGCGCACCTGTGGTTATGTGTTGAGATGTGTATTAACGAAATCCAAAGACTGGAGTGGATCCGATGACATCGAATTTTTCACCTAAAAAAATGTACAGTGTATAGTAAGGATTTTGGAGCCTTTCCATGGCTCATCTTCCAACTGCCACAGCGGCCCAACTAGGCGTACCTACGACCTGTGCGCACCTGTGGTTATGTGTTGAGATATGTATTAATGAAATCCAAAGACTGGAGTAGATCCGACGACATCGAATTTTTCACCTAAAAAATTGTACAGTGTATATAGTAAGGATTTTAGAGCCTTTCCATGGCTCTTCTTCCAACTGCCACAGCGGCCCAACTAGGCGTACCTACGACCTGTGCGCACCTGTGGTTATGTGTTGAGATGTCTATTAACGAAATCCAAAGACTGGAGTGGATCCGACGACATCGAATTTTTCACCTAAAAAAATGTACAGTGTATAGTAAGGATTTTGGAGCCTTCCATGGCTCATCTTCCAACTGCCACAGCGGCCCAACTAGGCGTACCTACGACCTGTGCGCACCTGTGGTTATGTGTTGAGATGTGTATTAACGAAATCCAAAGACTGGAGTGGATCCGACGACATCGAATTTTTCACCTAAAAAATTGTACAGTGTATATAGTAAGGATTTTAGAGCCTTTCCATGGCTCTTCTTCCAACTGCCACAGCGGCCCAACTAGGCGTACCTACGACCTGTGCGCACCTGTGGTTATGTGTTGAGATGTCTATTAACGAAATCCAAAGACTGGAGTGGATCCGACGACATCGAATTTTTCACCTAAAAAAATGTACAGTGTATAGTAAGGATTTTGGAGCCTTTCCATGGCTCATCTTCTAACTGCCACAGCGGCCCAACTAGGCGTACCTACGACCTGTGCGCACCTGTGGTTATGTGTTGAGATGTCTATTAACGAAATCCAAAGACTGGAGTGGATCCGACGACATCGAATTTTTCACCTTAAAAAATGTGCAGTGTATAGTAAGGATTTTGGAGCCTTCCATATCTCATCTTCCAACTGCCACAGCGGCCCAACTAGGCGTACCTACGACCTGTGCGCACCTGTGGTTATGTGTTGAGATGTGTATTAACGAAATCCAAAGACTGGAGTGGATCCGACGACATCGAATTTTTCACCTAAAAAAATGTACAGTGTATAGTAAGGATTTTGGAGCCTTCCATGGCTCATCTTCCAACTGCCACAGCGGCCCAACTAGGCTTACCTACGACCTGTGCGCACCTGTGGTTATGTGTTGAGATGTGTATTAACAAAATCCAAAGACTGGAGTGGATCCGACGACATCGAATTTTTCACCTAAAAAAATGTACAGTGTATAGTAAGGATTTCGGAGCCTTTCCATGGCTCTTCTTCCAACTGCCACAGCGGCCAAACTAGGCGTACCTAACGAAATCAAAAGACTGGAGTGGATCCGACGACATCGAATTTTTCACCTAAAAAAATGTACAGTGTATAGTAAGCCTTTCAATGGCTCTTCTTCCAACTGCCACAGCGGCCCAACTAGGCGTACCTACGACCTGTGCGCACCTGTGGTTATGTGTTGAGATGTGTATTAACGAAATCCAAAGACTGGAGTGGATCCGACGACATCGAATTTTTCACCTAAAAAAATATACAGTGTATAGTAAGGATTTTGGAGCCTTTCCATGGCTCATCTTCCAACTGCCACAGCGGCCAAACTAGGCGTACCTAACGAAATCCAAAGACTGGAGTGGATCCGACGACATCGAATTTTTCACCTAAAAAAATTTACAGTGTATAGTAAGGATTTTAGAGCCTTTCCATGGCTCTTCTTCCAACTGCCACAGCGGCCCAACTAGGCGTACCTAACGAAATCCAAAGACTGGAGTGGATCCGACAACATCGAATTTTTCACCTAAAAAAATGTACCGTGTATAGTAAGGATTTTGGAGCCTTTCCATGGCTCATCTTCCAACTGCCACAGCGGCCCAACTAGGCGTACCTACGACCTGTGCGCACCTGTGGTTATGTGTTGAGATGTGTATTAACGAAATCCAAAGACTGGAGTGGATCCGACGACATCGAATTTTTCACCTAAAAAAATGTACAGTGTATAGTAAGGATTTTGGAGCCTTCCATGGCTCGTCTTCCAACTGCCACAGCGGCCCAACTAGGCGTACCTACGACCTGTGCGCACCTGTGGTTAAGTGTTGAGATGTGTATTAACGAAATCCAAAGACTGGAGTGGATCCGATGACATCGAATTTTTCACCTAAAAAAATGTACAGAGTATAGTACGGATTTTGGAGCCTTCCATGGCTCATCTTCCAACTGTCACAGCGGCCCAACTAGGCGTACCTACGACCTGTGCGCACCTGTGGTTATGTGTTGAGATGTCTATTAACGAAATCCAAAGACTGGAGTGGATCCGACGACATCGAATTTTTCACCTAAAAAAATGTACAGTGTATAGTAAGGATTTTAGAGCCTTTCCATGGCTCTTCTTCCAACTGCCACAGCGGCCCAACTAGGCATACCTAACGAAATCCAAAGACTGGAGTGGATCCGACAACATCGAATTTTTCACCTAAAAAAATGTACAGTGTATAGTAAGGATTTTGGAGCCTTCCATGGCTCATCTTCCAACTGCCACAGCGGCCCAACTAGGCGTACCTACGACCTGTGCGCACCTGTGGTTATGTGTTGAGATGTGTATTAACGAAATCCAAAGACTGGAGTGGATCCGACGACATCGAATTTTTCACCTTAAAAAATGTACAGTGTATAGTAAGGATTTTGGAGCCTTCCATATCTCATCTTCCAACTGCCACAGCGGCCCAACTAGGCGTACCTACGACCTGTGCGCACCTGTGGTTATGTGTTGAGATGTGTATTAACGAAATCCAAAGACTGGAGTGGATCCGACAACATCGAATTTTTCACCTAAAAAAATGTACAGTAAGGATTTTAGAGCCTTTCCATGGCTCGTCTTCCAACTGCCACAGCGGCCCAACTAGGCGTACCTACGACCTGTGCGCACCTGTGGTTATGTGTTGAGATGTCTATTAACGAAATCCAAAGACTGGAGTGGATCCGACGACATCGAATTTTTCACCTAAAAAAATGTACAGTGTATAGTAAGGATTTTGGAGCCTTCCATGGCTCATCTTCCAACTGCCACAGCGGCCCAACTAGGCTTACCTACGACCTGTGCGCACCTGTGGTTATGTGTTGAGATGTCTACTAACGAAATCCAAAGACTGGAGTGGATTCGACGACATCGAATTTTTCACCTAAAAAAATGTACAGTGTATAGTAAGGATTTTGGAGCCTTCCATGGCTCGTCTTCCAACTGCCACAGCGGCCCAACTAGGCGTACCTACGACCTGTGCGCACCTGTGGTTAAGTGTTGAGATGTGTATTAACGAAATCCAAAGACTGGAGTGGATCCGATGACATCGAATTTTTCACCTAAAAAAATGTACAGAGTATAGTACGGATTTTGGAGCCTTCCATGGCTCATCTTCCAACTGCCACAGCGGCCCAACTAGGCGTACCTACGACCTGTGCGCACCTGTGGTTATGTGTTGAGATGTGTATTAACGAAATCCAAAGACTGGAGTGGATCCGACGACATCGAATTTTTCACCTAAAAAAATATACAGTGTATAGTAAGGATTTTGGAGCCTTTCCATGGCTCATCTTCCAACTGCCACAGCGGCCCAACTAGGCGTACCTACGACCTGTGCGCACCTGTGGTTATTTGTTGAGATGGCTATTAACGAAATCCAAAGACTGGAGTGGATCCGACGACACCGAATTTTTCACCTAAAAAAATATACAGTGTATAGTAAGGATTTTGGAGCCTTCCATGGCTCATCTTCCAACTGCCACAGCGGCCCAACTAGGCGTACCTACGACCTGTGTGCACCTGTGGTTATGTGTTGAGATGTGTATTAACGAAATCCAAAGACTGGAGTGGATCCGACGACATCGAATTTTTCACCTAAAAAAATGTACAGTGTATTGTAAGGATTTTGGAGCCTTCCATGGCTCATCTTCCAACTGCCGTAGCGGCCCAACTAGGCGTACCTACGCCCTGTGCGCACCCGTGGTTATGTGTTGAGATGTCTATTAACGAAATCCAAAGACTGGAGTGGATCCGACGACATCGAATTTTTCACCTAAAAAAATATACAGTGTATAGTAAGGATTTTGGAGCCTTTCCATGGCTCATCTTCCAACTGCCACAGCGGCCCAACTAGGCGTACCTACGACCTGTGCGCACCTGTGGTTATGTGTTGAGATGTCTATTAACGAAATCCAAAGACTGGAGTGGATCCAACGACATCGAATTTTTCACCTAAAAAAATTTACAGTGTATAGTAAGGATTTTAGAGCCTTTCCATGGCTCTTCTTCCAACTGCCACAGCGGCCCAACTAGGCGTACCTAACGAAATCCAAAGACTGGAGTGGATCCGACAACATCGAATTTTTCACCTAAAAAAATGTTCCGTGTATAGTAAGGATTTTGGAGCCTTTCCATGGCTCATCTTCCAACTGCCACAGCGGCCCAACTAGGCGTACCTACGACCTGTGCGCACCTGTGGTTATGTGTTGAGATGTGTATTAACGAAATCCAAAGACTGGAGTGGATCCGACGACATCGAATTTTTCACCTAAAAAAATATACAGTGTATAGTAAGGATTTTGGAGCCTTTCCATGGCTCATCTTCCAACTGCCACAGCGGCCCAACTAGGCGTACCTACGACCTGTGCGCACCTGTGGTTATGTGTTGAGATGTGTATTAACGAAATCCAAAGACTGGAGTGGATCCGACGACATCGAATTTTTCACCTAAAAAAATGTACAGTGTATAGCAAGGATTTTGGAACCTTCCATGGCTCATCTTAAAACTGCCACAGCGGCCCAACTAGGCGTACCTACGACCTGTGCGCACCTGTGGTTATTTGTTGAGATGGCTATTAACGAAATCCAAAGACTGGAGTGGATCCGACGACACCGAATTTTTCACCTAAAAAAATGTACAGTGTATAGTAAGGATTTTGGAGCCTTCCATGGCTCATCTTCCAACTGCCACAGCGGCCCAACTAGGCGTACCTACGACCTGTGCGCACCTGTGGTTATGTGTTGAGATGTGTATTAACGAAATCCAAAGACTGGAGTGGATCCGACGACATCGAATTTTTCACCTAAAAAAATGTACAGTGCATAGTAAGGATTTTGGAGCCTTCCATGGCTCATCTTCCAACTGCCATAGCGGCCCAACTAGGCGTACCTACGACCTGTGCGCACCTGTGGTTATGTGTTGAGATGTCTATTAACGAAATGCAAAGACTGGGGTGGATCCCACGACATCGAATTTTTCACCTAAAAAAATGTACAGTGTATTGTAAGGATTTTGGAGCCTTCCATGGCTCATCTTCCAACTGCCGTAGCGGCCCAACTAGGCGTACCTACGACCTGTGCGCACCCGTGGTTATGTGTTGAGATGTCTATTAACGAAATCCAAAGACTGGAGTGGATCCGACGACATCGAATTTTTCACCTAAAAAAATGTACAGTGTATAGTACGGATTTTGGAGCCTTCCATGGCTCATCTTCCAACTGCCACAGCGACCCAACTAGGCGTACCTACGACCTGTGCGCACCTGTGGTTATGTGTTGAGATGTCTATTAACGAAATCCAAAGACTGGAGTGGATCCCACGACATCGAATTTTTCACCTAAAAAAATGTACAGTGTATAGTAAGGATTTTGGAGCCTTCCATGGCTCGTCTTCCAACTGCCACAGCGGCCCAACTAGGCGTACCTAACGAAATCCAAAGACTGGAGTGGATCCGACGACATCGAATTTTTCACCTAAAAAATTGTACAGTGTATATAGTAAGGATTTTAGAGCCTTTACATGGCTCTTCTTCCAACTGCCACAGCGGCCCAACTAGGCGTACCTACGACCTGTGCGCACCTGTGGTTATGTGTTGAGATGTCTATTAACGAAATCCAAAGACTGGAGTGGATCCGACGACATCGAATTTTTCACCTAAAAAAATGTACAGTGTATAGTAAGGATTTTGGAGCCTTTCCATGGCTCATTTTCTAACTGCCACAGCGGCCCAACTAGACGTACCTACGACCTGTGCGCACCTGTGGTTATGTGTTGAGATGTGTATTAACGAAATCAAAAGACTGGAGTGGATACGACGACATCGAATTTTTCACCTTAAAAAATGTACAGTGTATAGTAAGGATTTTGGAGCCTTCCATATCTCATCTTCCAACTGCCACAGCGGCCCAACTAGGCGTACCTACGACCTGTGCGCACCTGTGGTTATGTGTTGAGATGTGTATTAACGAAATCCAAAGACTGGAGTGGATCCGACGACATCGAATTTTTCACCTAAAAAAATGTACAGTGTATAGTAAGGATTTTGGAGCCTTCCATGGCTCATCTTCCAACTGCCACAGCGGCCCAACTAGGCTTACCTACGACCTGTGCCCACCTGTGGTTATGTGTTGAGATGTCTACTAACGAAATCCAAAGACTGGAGTGGATTCGACGACATCGAATTTTTCACCTAAAAAAATGTACAGTGTATAGTAAGGATTTTGGAGCCTTTCCATGGCTCATCTTCCAACTGCCACAGCGGCCCAACTAGGCGTACCTAACGAAATCCAAAGACTGGAGTGGATCCGACAACATCGAATTTTTCACCTAAAAAAATGTACAGTGTATAGTAAGGATTTTGGAGCCTTTCCATGGCTCATCTTCCAACTGCCACAGCGGCCCAACTAGGCGTACCTACGACCTGTGCGCACCTGTGGTTATGTGTTGAGATGTGTATTAATGAAATCCAAAGACTGGAGTAGATCCGACGACATCGAATTTTTCACCTAAAAAATTGTACAGTGTATATAGTAAGGATTTTAGAGCCTTTCCATGGCTCTTCTTCCAACTGCCACAGCGGCCCAACTAGGAGTACCTACGACCTGTGCGCACCTGTGGTTATGTGTTGAGATGTGTATTAACGAAATCCAAAGACTGGAGTGGATCCGACGACATCGAATTTTTCACCTAAAAAAATATACAGTGTATAGTAAGGATTTTGGAGCCTTTCCATGGCTCATCTTCCAACTGCCACAGCGGCCCAACTAGGCGTACCTACGACCTGTGCGCACCTGTGGTTATGTGTTGAGATGTCTATTAACGAAATCCAAAGACTGGAGTGGATCCGACGACATCGAATTTTTCACCTAAAAAAATATACAGTGTATAGTAAGGATTTTGGAGCCTTTCCATGGCTCATCTTCCAACTGCCACAGCGGCCCAACTAGGCGTACCTACGACCTGTGCGCACCTGTGGTTATGTGTTGAGATGTCTATTAACGAAATCCAAAGACTGGAGTGGATCCAACGACATCGAATTTTTCACCTAAAAAAATTTACAGTGTATAGTAAGGATTTTAGAGCCTTTCCATGGCTCTTCTTCCAACTGCCACAGCGGCCCAACTAGGCGTACCTAACGAAATCCAAAGACTGGAGTGGATCCGACAACATCGAATTTTTCACCTAAAAAAATGTACCGCGTATAGTAAGGATTTTGGAGCCTTTCCATGGCTCATCTTCCAACTGCCACAGCGGCCCAACTAGGCGTACCTACGACCTGTGCGCACCTGTGGTTATGTGTTGAGATGTGTATTAACGAAATCCAAAGACTGGAGTGGATCCGACGACATCGAATTTTTCACCTAAAAAAATATACAGTGTATAGTAAGGATTTTGGAGCCTTTCCATGGCTCATCTTCCAACTGCCACAGCGGCCCAACTAGGCGTACCTACGACCTGTGCGCACCTGTGGTTATGTGTTGAGATGTGTATTAACGAAATCCAAAGACTGGAGTGGATCCGACGACATCGAATTTTTCACCTAAAAAAATGTACAGTGTATAGCAAGGATTTTGGAGCCTTCCATGGCTCATCTTCCAACTGCCACAGCGGCCCAACTAGGCGTACCTACGACCTGTGCGCACCTGTGGTTATTTGTTGAGATGGCTATTAACGAAATCCAAAGACTGGAGTGGATCCGACGACATCGAATTTTTCACCTAAAAAAATGTACAGTGTATAGTACGGATTTTGGAGCCTTCCATGGCTCATCTTCCAACTGCCACAGCGACCCAACTAGGCGTACCTACGACCTGTGCGCACCTGTGGTTATGTGTTGAGATGTCTATTAACGAAATCCAAAGACTGGAGTGGATCCCACGACATCGAATTTTTCACCTAAAAAAATGTACAGTGTATAGTAAGGATTTTGGAGCCTTCCATGGCTCGTCTTCCAACTGCCACAGCGGCCCAACTAGGCGTACCTACGACCTGTTCGCACCTGTGGTTATGTGTTGAGATGTGTATTAACGAAATCCAAAGACTGGAGTGGATCCGACGACATCGAATTTTTCACCTAAAAAAATGTACAGTGTATAGTAAGGATTTTGGAGCCTTCCATGGCTCATCTTCCAACTGCCACAGCGGCCCAACTAGGCTTACCTACGACCTGTGCGCACCTGTGGTTAAGTGTTGAGATGTGTATTAACGAAATCCAAAGACTGGAGTGGATCCGATGACATCGAATTTTTCACCTAAAAAAATGTACAGATTTTGGAGCCTTCCATGGCTCATCTTCCAACTGCCACAGCGGCCCAACTAGGCGTACCTACGACCTGTGCGCACCTGTGGTTATGTGTTGAGATGTGTATTAACGAAATGCAAAGACTGGAGTGGATCCGACGACATCGAATTTTTCACCTAAAAAAATGTACAGTGTATAGTAAGGATTTTAGAGCCTTTCCATGGCTCTTCTTCCAACTGCCACAGCGGTCCAACTAGGCGTACCTACGACCTGTGCGCACCTGTGGTTATGTGTTGAGATGTCTATTCACGAAATCCAAAGACTGGAGTGGATCCGATGACATCGAATTTTTCAGCTAAAAAAATGTACAGTGTATAGTAAGGATTTTGGAGCCTTTCCATGGCTCATCTTCCAACTGCCACAGCGGCCCAACTAGGCGTACCTACGACCTGTGCGCACCTGTGGTTATGTGTTGAGATGTGTATTAATGAAATCCAAAGACTGGAGTAGATCCGACGACATCGAATTTTTCACCTAAAAAATTGTACAGTGTATATAGTAAGGATTTTAGAGCCTTTCCATGGCTTTTCTTCCAACTGCCACAGCGGCCCAACTAGGCGTACCTACGACCTGTGCGCACCTGTGGTTATGTGTTGAGATGTCTATTAACGAAATCCAAAGACTGGAGTGGATCCGACGACATCGAATTTTTCACCTTAAAAAATGTGCAGTGTATAGTAAGGATTTTGGAGCCTTCCATATCTCATCTTCCAACTGCCACAGCGGCCCAACTAGGCGTACCTACGACCTGTGCGCACCTGTGGTTATGTGTTGAGATGTGTATTAACGAAATCCAAAGACTGGAGTGGATCCGACGACATCGAATTTTTCACCTAAAAAAATGTACAGTGTATAGTAAGGATTTTAGAGCCTTTCCATGGCTCGTCTTCCAACTGCCACAGCGGCCCAACTAGGCGTACCTACGACCTGTGCGCACCTGTGGTTATGTGTTGAGATGTGTATTAACGAAATCCAAAGACTGGAGTGGATCCCACGACATCGAATTTTTCACCTAAAAAAATGTGCAGTGTATAGTAAGGATTTTGGAGCCTTCCATGGCTCATCTTCCAACTGCCACAGCGACCCAACTAGGCGTACCTACGACCTGTGCGCACCTGTGGTTATGTGTTGAGATGTGTATTAACGAAATCCAAACACTGGAGTGGATCCGACGACATCGAATTTTTCACCTAAAAAAATGTACAGTGTATAGTAAGGATTTTGGAGCCTTCCATGGCTCATCTTCCAACTGCCACAGCGGCCCAACTAGGCTTACCTACGACCTGTGCGCACCTGTGGTTATGTGTTGAGACGTGTATTAACGAAATCCAAAGACTGGAGTGGATCCGACGACATCGAATTTTTCACCTAAAAAAATGTACAGTGTATAGTAAGGATTTTGGAGCCTTCCATGGCTCGTCTTCCAACTGCCACAGCGGCCCAACTAGGCGTACCTACTACCTGTGCGCACCTGTGGTTATGTGTTGAGATGTCTACTAACGAAATCCAAAGACTGGAGTGGATCCGACGACATCGAATTTTTCACCTAAAAAAATGTACAGTGTATAGTAAGGATTTTGGAGCCTTCCATGGCTCGTCTTCCAACTGCCACAGCGGCCCAACTAGGCGTACCTACTACCTGTGCGCACCTGTGGTTAAGTGTTGAGATGTGTATTAACGAAATCCAAAGACTGGAGTGGATCCGATGACATCGAATTTTTCACCTAAAAAAATGTACAGAGTATAGTACGGATTTTGGAGCCTTCCATGGCTCATCTTCCAACTGCCACAGCGGCCCAACTAGGCGTACCTACGACCTGTGCGCACCTGTGGTTATGTGTTGAGATGTGTATTAACGAAATCCAAAGACTGGAGTGGATCCGACGACATCGAATTTTTCACCTAAAAAAATGTACAGTGTATAGTAAGGATTTTAGAGCCTTTCCATGGCTCTTCTTCCAACTGCCACAGCGGCCCAACTAGGCGTACCTACGACCTGTGCGCACCTGTGGTTATGTGTTGAGATGTGTATTAACGAAATCCAAAGACTGGAGTGGATCCGACGACATCGAATTTTTCACCTAAAAAATGTACAGTGTATAGTAAGGATTTTAGAGCCTTTCCATGGCTCTTCTTCCAACTGCCACAGCGGCCCAACTAGGCGTACCTCCGACCTGTGCGCACCTGTGGTTATGTGTTGAGATGTCTATTAACGAAATCCAAAGACTGGAGTGGATCCGACGACATCGAATTTTTCACCTTAAAAAATGTGCAGTGTATAGTAAGGATTTTGGAGCCTTCCATATCTCATCTTCCAACTGCCACAGCGGCCCAACTAGGCGTACCTACGACCTGTGCGCACCTGTGGTTATGTGTTGAGATGTGTATTAACGAAATCCAAAGACTGGAGTGGATCCGACGACATCGAATTTTTCACCTAAAAAAATGTACAGTGTATAGTAAGGATTTTAGAGCCTTTCCATGGCTCGTCTTCCAACTGCCACAGCGGCCCAACTAGGCGTACCTACGATCTGTGCGCACCTGTGGTTATGTGTTGAGATGTGTATTAACGAAATCCAAAGACTGGAGTGGATCCGATGACATCGAATTTTTCACCTAAAAAAATGTACAGAGTATAGTACGGATTTTGGAGCCTTCCATGGCTCATCTTCCAACTGCCACAGCGGCCCAACTAGGCGTACCTACGACCTGTGCGCACCTGTGGTTATGTGTTGAGATGTGTATTAACGAAATCCAAAGACTGGAGTGGATCCGACGACATCGATTTTTTCACCTAAAAAAATGTACAGTGTATAGTAAGGATTTTGGAGCCTTACATGGCTCTTCTTCCAACTGCCACAGCGGCCAAACTAGGCGTACCTAACGAAATGCAAAGACTGGAGTGGATCCGACGACATCGAATTTTTCACCTAAAAAAATGTACAGTGTATAGTAAGGATTTTGGAGCCTTTCCATGGCTCATCTTCCAACTGCCACAGCGGCCCAACTAGGCGTACCTACGACCTGTGCGCACCTGTGGTTATGTGTTGAGATGTGTATTAACGAAATCCAAAGACTGGAGTGGATCCGACGACATCGAATTTTTCACCTAAAAAAATATACAGTGTATAGTAAGGATTTTGGAGCCTTTCCATGGCTCATCTTCCAACTGCCACAGCGGCCCAACTAGGCGTACCTACGACCTGTGCGCACCTGTGGTTGTGTTGAGATGTCTATTAACGAAATCCAAAGACTGGAGTGGATCCGACGACATCGAATTTTTCACCTAAAAAAATGTACAGTGTATAGTAAGGATTTTAGAGCCTTTCCATGGCTCTTCTTCCAACTGCCACAGCGGCCCAACTAGGCGTACCTAACGAAATCCAAAGACTGGAGTGGATCCGACAACATCGAATTTTTCACCTAAAAAAATGTACCGTGTATAGTAAGGATTTTGGAGCCTTCCATGGCTCGTCTTCCAACTGCCACAGCGGCCCAACTAGGCGTACCTACGACCTGTGCGCACCTGTGGTTAAGTGTTGAGATGTGTATTAACGAAATCCAAAGACTGGAGTGGATCCGATGACATCGAATTTTTCACCTAAAAAAATGTACAGAGTATAGTACTGATTTTGGAGCCTTCCATGGCTCATCTTCCAACTGCCACAGCGGCCCAACTAGGCGTACCTACGACCTGTGCGCACCTGTGGTTATGTGTTGAGATGTGTATTAACGAAATCCAAAGACTGGAGTGGATCCGACGACATCGAATTTTTCACCTAAAAAAATGTACAGTGTATAGTAAGGATTTTGGAGCCTTTCCATGGCTCATCTTCCAACTGCCACAGCGGCCCAACTAGGCGTACCTACGACCTGTGCGCACCTGTGGTTATGTGTTGAGATGTGTATTAACGAAATCCAAAGACTGGAGTGGATCCGACGACATCGAATTTTTCACCTAAAAAAATGTACAGTGTATAGTAAGGATTTTGGAGCCTTTCCATGGCTCATCTTCCAACTGCCACAGCGGCCCAACTAGGCGTACCTACGACCTGTGCGCACCTGTGGTTATGTGTTGAGATGTCTATTAACGAAATCCAAAGACTGGAGTGGATCCGACGACATCGAATTTTTCACCTAAAAAAATTTACAGCGTATAGTAAGGATTTTAGAGCCTTTCCATGGCTCTTCTTCCAACTGCCACAGCGGCCCAACTAGGCGTACCTAACGAAATCCAAAGACTGGAGTGGATCCGACAACATCGAATTTTTCACCTAAAAAAATGTACCGTGTATAGTAAGGATTTTGGAGCCTTTCCATGGCTCATCTTCCAACTGCCACAGCGGCCCAACTAGGCGTAGCTACGACCTGTGCGCACCTGTGGTTATGTGTTAAGATGTGTATTAACGAAATCCAAAGACTGGAGTGGATCCGACGACATCGAATTTTTCACCTAAAAAAATGTACAGTGTATAGCAAGGATTTTGGAGCCTTCCATGGCTCATCTTCCAACTGCCACAGCGGCCCAACTAGGCGTACCTACGACCTGTGCGCACCTGTGGTTATGTGTTGAGATGTCTATTAACGAAATCCAAGGACTGGAGTGGATCCGACGACATCGAATTTTTCACCTAAAAAAATGTACAGTGTATAGTAAGGATTTTGGAGCCTTCCGTGGCTCATCTTCCAACTGCCGTAGCGGCCCAACTAGGCGTACCTACGACCTGTGCGCACCTGTGGTTATGTGTTGAGATGTGTATTAGCGAAATCCAAAGACTGGAGTGGATCCGACGACATCGAATTTTTCACCTAAAAAAATGTACAGTGCATAGTAAGGATTTTGGAGCCTTCCATGGCTCATCTTCCAACTGCCATAGCGGCCCAACTAGGCGTACCTACGACCTGTGCGCACCTGTGGTTATGTGTTGAGATGTCTATTAACGAAATGCAAAGACTGGGGTGGATCCCACTACATCGAATTTTTCACCTAAAAAAATGTACAGTGTATTGTAAGGATTTTGGAGCCTTCCATGGCTCATCTTCCAACTGCCGTAGCGGCCCAACTAGGCGTACCTTCGACCTGTGCGCACCTGTGGTTATGTGTTGAGATGTCTATTAACGAAATCCAAAGACTGGAGTGGATCCGACGACATCGAATTTTTCACCTAAAAAAATGTACAGTGTATAGTAAGAATTTTAGAGCCTTTCCATGGCTCTTCTTCCAACTGCCATAGCGGCCCAACTAGGCGTACCTACGACCTGTGCGCACCTGTGGTTATGTGTTGAGATGTCTATTAACGAAATCCAAGGACTGGAGTGGATCCGACGACATCGAATTTTTCACCTAAAAAAATGTACAGTGTATAGTAAGGATTTTGGAGCCTTCCGTGGCTCATCTTCCAACTGCCGTAGCGGCCCAACTAGGCGTACCTACGACCTGTGCGCACCTGTGGTTATGTGTTGAGATGTCTATTAACGAAATCCAAAGACTGGAGTGGATCCGACGACCTCGAATTTTTCACCTAAAAAAATATACAGTGTATAGTAAGGATTTTGCAGCCTTTCAATGGCTCATCTTCCAACTGCCACAGCGGCCCAACTAGGCGTACCTACGACCTGTGCGCACCTGTGGTTATGTGTTGAGATGTGTATTAACGAAATCCAAAGACTGGAGTGGATCCGACGACATCGAATTTTTCACCTAAAAAAATGTACAGTGTATAGTAAGGATTTTGGAGCCTTTCCATGGCTCATCTTCCAACTGCCACAGCGGCCCAACTAGGCGTACCTACGACCTGTGCGCACCTGTGGTTATGTGTTGAGATGTGTATTAACGAAATCCAAAGACTGGAGTGGATCCGACGACATCGAATTTTTCACCTAAAAAAATGTACAGTGTATAGTAAGGATTTTGGAGCCTTCCATGGCTCATCTTCCAACTGCCATAGCGGCCCAACTAGGCGTACCTACGACCTGTGCGCACCTGTGGTTATGTGTTGAGATGTCTATTAACGAAATGCAAAGACTGGGGTGGATCCCACGACATCGAATTTTTCACCTAAAAAAATATACAGTGTATTGAAAGGATTTTGGAGCCTTCCATGGCTCATCTTCCAACTGCCGTAGCGGCCCAACTAGGCGTACCTACGACCTGTGCGCACCTGTGGTTATGTGTTGAGATGTCTATTAACGAAATCCAAAGACTGGAGTGGATCCGACGACATCGAATTTTTCACCTAAAAAAATGTACAGTGTATTGTAAGGATTTTGGAGCCTTCCATGGCTCATCTTCCAACTGCCGTAGCGGCCCAACTAGGCGTACCTTCGACCTGTGCGCACCTGTGGTTATGTGTTGAGATGTCTATTAACGAAATGCAAAGACTGGGGTGGATCCCACTACATCGAATTTTTCACCTAAAAAAATGTACAGTGTATTGTAAGGATTTTGGAGCCTTCCATGGCTCATCTTCCAACTGCCGTAGCGGCCCAACTAGGCGTACCTTCGACCTGTGCGCACCTGTGGTTATGTGTTGAGATGTCTATTAACGAAATCCAAAGACTAGAGTGGATCCGACGACATCGAATTTTTCACCTAAAAAAATGTACAGTGTATAGTAAGAATTTTAGAGCCTTTCCATGGCTCTTCTTCCAACTGCCATAGCGGCCCAACTAGGCGTACCTACGACCTGTGCGCACCTGTGGTTATGTGTTGAGATGTCTATTAACGAAATCCAAGGACTGGAGTGGATCCGACGACATCGAATTTTTCACCTAAAAAAATGTACAGTGTAGTAAGGAT
Organism: Eristalis pertinax; assembly: GCA_907269125.1. NCBI lineage: Eukaryota > Metazoa > Arthropoda > Insecta > Diptera > Syrphidae > Eristalis > Eristalis pertinax. Next base: position 37,758,004 of record OU026147.1, read on the forward strand.
TTTGGAGCCTTTCCATGGCTCATCTTCCAACTGCCACAGCGGCCCAACTAGGTGTACCTACGACCTGTGCGCACCTGTGGTTATGTGTTGAGATGTGTATTAACGAAATCCAAAGACTGGAGTGGATCCGACGACATCGAATTTTTCACCTAAAAAAATATACAGTGTATAATAAGGATTTTGGAGCCTTTCCATGGCTCATCTTCCAACTGCCACAGCGGCCCAACTAGGCGTACCTACGACCTGTGCGCACCTGTGGTTATGTGTTGAGATGTCTATTAACGAAATGCAAAGACTGGGGTGGATCCCACGACATCGAATTTTTCACCTAAAAAAATGTACAGTGTATTGTAAGGATTTTGGAGCCTTCCATGGCTCATCTTCCAACTGGCACAGGCGGCCCAACTAGGCGTACCTACGACCTGTGCGCACCTGTGGTTATGTGTTGAGATGTGTATTAACGAAATCCAAAGACTGGAGTGGATCCGACGACATCGAATTTTTCACCTAAAAAAATGTACAGTGTATAGTAAGGATTTTGGAGCCTTTCCATGGCTCATCTCCAACTGGCACAGGCGGCCCAACTAGGCGTACCTACGACCTGTGCGCACCTGTGGTTATGTGTTGAGATGTCTATTAACGAAATCCAAAGACTGGAGTGGATCCGACGACATCGAATTTTTCACCTAAAAAAATGTACAGTGTATAGTAAGGATTTTAGAGCCTTTCCATGGCTCTTCTTCCAACTGCCATAGCGGCCCAACTAGGCGTACCTACGACCTGTGCGCACCTGTGGTTATGTGTTGAGATGTCTATTAACGAAATCCAAGGACTGGAGTGGATCCGACGACATCGAATTTTTCACCTAAAAAAATGTACAGTGTATAGTAAGGATTTTGGAGCCTTCCGTGGCTCATCTTCCAACTGCCGTAGCGGCCCAACTAGGCGTACCTACGACCTGTGCGCACCTGTGGTTATGTGTTGAGATGTCTATTAACGAAATCCAAAGACTGGAGTGGATCCGACGACATCGAATTTTTCACCTAAAAAAATGTACAGTGTATAGTAAGGATTTTAGAGCCTTTCCATGGCTCTTCTTCCAACTGCCATAGCGGCCCAACTAGGCGTACCTACGACCTGTGCGCACCTGTGGTTATGTGTTGAGATGTGTATTAACGAAATCCAAGGACTGGAGTGGATCCGACGACATCGAATTTTTCACCTAAAAAAATGTACAGTGTATAGTTAGGATTTTGGAGCCTTCCGTGGCTCATCTTCCAACTGCCGTAGCGGCCCAACTAGGCGTACCTACGACCTGTGCGCACCTGTGGTTATGTGTTGAGATGTCTATTAACGAAATCCAAAGACTGGAGTGGATCCGACGACCTCGAATTTTTCACCTAAAAAAATATACAGTGTATAGTAAGGATTTTGCAGCCTTTCAATGGCTCATCTTCCAACTGCCACAGCGGCCCAACTAGGTGTACCTACGACCTGTGCGCACCTGTGGTTATGTGTTGAGATGTGTATTAACGAAATCCAAAGACTGGAGTGGATCCGACGACATCGAATTTTTCACCTAAAAAAATGTACAGTGTATAGTAAGGATTTTGGAGCCTTTCCATGGCTCATCTTCCAACTGGCACAGGCGGCCCAACTAGGCGTACCTACGACCTGTGCGCACCTGTGGTTATGTGTTGAGATGTGTATTAACGAAATCCAAAGACTGGAGTGGATCCGACGACATCGAATTTTTCACCTAAAAAAATGTACAGTGTATAGTAAGGATTTTGGAGCCTTCCATGGCTCATCTTCCAACTGCCATAGCGGCCCAACTAGGCGTACCTACGACCTGTGCGCACCTGTGGTTATGTGTTGAGATGTCTATTAACGAAATGCAAAGACTGGGGTGGATCCCACGACATCGAATTTTTCACCTAAAAAAATGTACAGTGTATTGTAAGGATTTTGGAGCCTTCCATGGCTCATCTTCCAACTGCCGTAGCGGCCCAACTAGGCGTACCTACGACCTGTGCGCACCTGTGGTTATGTATTGAGATGTCTATTAACGAAATCCAAAGACTAGAGTGGATCCGACGACATCGAATTTTTCACCTAAAAAAATGTACAGTGTATAGTAAGGATTTTGGAGCCTTCCGTGGCTCATCTTCCAACTGCCGTAGCGGCCCAACTAGGCGTACCTACGACCTGTGCGCACCTGTGGTTATGTGTTGAGATGTCTATTAACGAAATCCAAAGACTGGAGTGGATCCGACGACCTCGAATTTTTCACCTAAAAAAATATACAGTGTATAGTAAGGATTTTGCAGCCTTTCAATGGCTCATCTTCCAACTGCCACAGCGGCCCAACAAGGCGTACCTACGACCTGTGCGCACCTGTGGTTATGTGTTGAGATGTCTATTAACGAAATCCAAAGACTGGAGTGGATCCGACGACATCGAATTTTTCACCTAAAAAAATGTACAGTGTATAGTAAGGATTTTGGAGCCTTTCCATGGCTCATCTTCCAACTGGCACAGGCGGCCCAACTAGGCGTACCTACGACCTGTGCGCACCTGTGGTTATGTGTTGAGATGTCTATTAACGAAATCCAAAGACTGGAGTGGATCCGACGACATCGAATTTTTCACCTAAAAAAATGTACAGTGTATAGTAAGGATTTTAGAGCCTTTCCATGGCTCTTCTTCCAACTGCCATAGCGGCCCAACTAGGCGTACCTACGACCTGTGCGCACCTGTGGTTATGTGTTGAGATGTCTATTAACGAAATCCAAGGACTGGAGTGGATCCGACGACATCGAATTTTTCACCTAAAAAAATGTACAGTGTATAGTAAGGATTTTGGAGCCTTCCGTGGCTCATCTTCCAACTGCCGTAGCGGCCCAACTAGGCGTACCTACGACCTGTGCGCACCTGTGGTTATGTGTTGAGATGTCTATTAACGAAATCCAAAGACTGGAGTGGATCCGACGACATCGAATTTTTCACCTAAAAAAATGTACAGTGTATAGTAAGGATTTTAGAGCCTTTCCATGGCTCTTCTTCCAACTGCCATAGCGGCCCAACTAGGCGTACCTACGACCTGTGCGCACCTGTGGTTATGTGTTGAGATGTCTATTAACGAAATCCAAGGACTGGAGTGGATCCGACGACATCGAATTTTTCACCTAAAAAAATGTACAGTGTATAGTTAGGATTTTGGAGCCTTCCGTGGCTCATCTTCCAACTGCCGTAGCGGCCCAACTAGGCGTACCTACGACCTGTGCGCACCTGTGGTTATGTGTTGAGATGTCTATTAACGAAATCCAAAGACTGGAGTGGATCCGACGACCTCGAATTTTTCACCTAAAAAAATATACAGTGTATAGTAAGGATTTTGCAGCCTTTCAATGGCTCATCTTCCAACTGCCACAGCGGCCCAACTAGGCGTACCTACGACCTGTGCGCACCTGTGGTTATGTGTTGAGATGTGTATTAACGAAATCCAAAGACTGGAGTGGATCCGACGACATCGAATTTTTCACCTAAAAAAATGTACAGTGTATAGTAAGGATTTTGGAGCCTTTCCATGGCTCATCTTCCAACTGGCACAGGCGGCCCAACTAGGCGTACCTACGACCTGTGCGCACCTGTGGTTATGTGTTGAGATGTGTATTAACGAAATCCAAAGACTGGAGTGGATCCGACGACATCGAATTTTTCACCTAAAAAAATGTACAGTGTATAGTAAGGATTTTGGAGCCTTCCATGGCTCATCTTCCAACTGCCATAGCGGCCCAACTAGGCGTACCTACGACCTGTGCGCACCTGTGGTTATGTGTTGAGATGTCTATTAACGAAATGCAAAGACTGGGGTGGATCCCACGACATCGAATTTTTCACCTAAAAAAATGTACAGTGTATTGTAAGAATTTTGGAGCCTTCCATTGCTCATCTTCCAACTGCCGTAGCGGCCCAACTAGGCGTACCTACGACCTGTGCGCACCTGTGGTTATGTATTGAGATGTCTATTAACGAAATCCAAAGACTAGAGTGGATCCGACGACATCGAATTTTTCACCTAAAAAAATGTACAGTGTATAGTAAGGATTTTGGAGCCTTCCGTGGCTCATCTTCCAACTGCCGTAGCGGCCCAACTAGGCGTACCTACGACCTGTGCGCACCTGTGGTTATGTGTTGAGATGTCTATTAACGAAATCCAAAGACTGGAGTGGATCCGACGACCTCGAATTTTTCACCTAAAAAAATATACAGTGTATAGTAAGGATTTTGCAGCCTTTCAATGGCTCATCTTCCAACTGCCACAGCGGCCCAACAAGGCGTACCTACGACCTGTGCGCACCTGTGGTTATGTGTTGAGATGTCTATTAACGAAATCCAAAGACTGGAGTGGATCCGACGACATCGAATTTTTCACCTAAAAAAATGTACAGTGTATAGTAAGGATTTTGGAGCCTTTCCATGGCTCATCTTCCAACTGGCAAAGGCGGCCCAACTAGGCGTACCTACGACCTGTGCGCACCTGTGGTTATGTGTTGAGATGTCTATTAACGAAATCCAAAGACTGGAGTGGATCCGACGACATCGAATTTTTCACCTAAAAAAATGTACAGTGTATAGTAAGGATTTTGGAGCCTTCCATGGCTCATCTTCCAACTGCCACAGCGACCCAACTAGGCGTACCTACGACCTGTGCGCACCTGTGGTTATGTGTTGAGATGTCTATTAACGAAATGCAAAGACTGGGGTGGATCCCACGACATCGAATTTTTCACCTAAAAAAATGTACAGTGTATTGTAAGGATTTTGGAGCCTTCCATGGCTCATCTTCCAACTGCCGTAGCGGCCCAACTAGGCGTACCTACGACCTGTGCGCACCTGTGGTTATGTGTTGAGATGTCTATTAACGAAATCCAAAGACTGGAGTGGATCCGACGACATCGAATTTTTCACCTAAAAAAATGTACAGTGTATAGTAAGGATTTTAGAGCCTTTCCATGGCTCTTCTTCCAACTGCCATAGCGGCCCAACTAGGCGTACCTACGACCTGTGCGCACCTGTGGTTATGTGTTGAGATGTCTATTAACGAAATCCAAGGACTGGAGTGGATCCGACGACATCGAATTTTTCACCTAAAAAAATGTACAGTGTATAGTAAGGATTTTGGAGCCTTCCGTGGCTCATCTTCCAACTGCCGTAGCGGCCCAACTAGGCGTACCTACGACCTGTGCGCACCTGTGGTTATGTGTTGAGATGTCTATTAACGAAATCCAAAGACTGGAGTGGATCCGACGACCTCGAATTTTTCACCTAAAAAAATATACAGTCTATAGTAAGGATTTTGCAGCCTTTCAATGGCTCATCTTCCAACTGCCACAGCGGCCCAACTAGGCGTACCTACGACCTGTGCGCACCTGTGGTTATGTGTTGAGATGTGTATTAACGAAATCCAAAGACTGGAGTGGATCCGACGACATCGAATTTTTCACCTAAAAAAATGTACAGTGTATAGTAAGGATTTTGGAGCCTTCCATGGCTCATCTTCCAACTGCCATAGCGGCCCAACTAGGCGTACCTACGACCTGTGCGCACCTGTGGTTATGTGTTGAGATGTCTATTAACGAAATGCAAAGACTGAGGTGGATCCCACGACATCGAATTTTTCACCTAAAAAAATGTACAGTGTATTGTAAGGATTTTGGAGCCTTCCATGGCTCATCTTCCAACTGCCGTAGCGGCCCAACTAGGCGTACCTACGACCTGTGCGCACCTGTGGTTATGTGTTGAGATGTCTATTAACGAAATCCAAAGACTGGAGTGGATCCGACGACATCGAATTTTTCACCTAAAAAAATGTACAGTGTATAGTAAGGATTTTAGAGCCTTTCCATGGCTCTTCTTCCAACTGCCATAGCGGCCCAACTAGGCGTACCTACGACCTGTGCGCACCTGTGGTTATGTGTTGAGATGTCTATTAACGAAATCCAAGGACTGGAGTGGATCCGACGACATCGAATTTTTCACCTAAAAAAATGTACAGTGTATAGTAAGGATTTTGCAGCCTTTCCATGGCTCATCTTCCAACTGCCACAGCGGCCCAACTAGGCGTACCTACGACCTGTGCGCACCTGTGGTTATGTGTTGAGATGTCTATTAACGAAATCCAAAGACTGGAGTGGATCCGACGACATCGAATTTTTCACCTAAAAAAATGTACAGTGTATAGTAAGGATTTTGGAGCCTTTCCATGGCTCATCTTCCAACTGCCACAGCAGCCGAACTAGGCGTACCTACGACCTGTGCGCACCTGTGGTTATGTGTTGAGATGTCTATTAACGAAATCCAAAGAGTGGAGTGGATCCGACGACATCGAATTTTTCACCTAAAAAAATGTACAGTGTATAGTAAGGATTTTCCAGCCTTTCCATGGCTCATCTTCCAACTGCCACAGCGGCCCAACTAGGCGTACCTACGACCTGTGCGCACCTGTGGTTATGTGTTGAGATGTGTATTAACGAAATCCAAAGACTGGAGTGGATCCGACGACATCGAATTTTTCACCTAAAAAAATGTACAGTGTATAGTAAGGATTTTGCAGCCTTTCCATGGCTCAAAGACTGGACTGGATCCGACGACAACGAATTTTTCACCTAAAAAATGTACAGTGTATAGTAAGGATTTTGGAGCCTTCCATGGCTCATCTTCCAACTGCCACAGCGGCCCAACTAGGCGTACCTACGACCTGTGCGCACCTGTGGTTATGTGTTGAGATGTGTATTAACGAAATCCAAAGACTGGAGTGGATCCGACGACATCGAATTTTTCACCTAAAAAAATGTACAGTGTATAGTAAGGATTTTAGAGCCTTTCCATGGCTCTTCTTCCAACTGCCATAGCGGCCCAACTAGGCGTACCTACGACCTGTGCGCACCTGTGGTTATGTGTTGAGATGTCTATTAACGAAATCCAAGGACTGGAGTGGATCCGACGACATCGAATTTTTCACCTAAAAAAATGTACAGTGTATAGTAAGGATTTTAGAGCCTTTCCATGGCTCTTCTTCCAACTGCCATAGCGGCCCAACTAGGCGTACCTACGACCTGTGCGCACCTGTGGTTATGTGTTGAGATGTGTATTAACGAAATCCAAAGACTGGAGTGGATCCGACGACATCGAATTTTTCACCTAAAAAAATGTACAGTGTATAGTAAGGATTTTGGTGCCTTCCATAGCTCATCTTCCAACTGCCATAGCGGCCCAACTAGGCGTACCTACGACCTGTGCGCACCTGTGGTTATGTGTTGAGATGTGTATTAACGAAATCCAAAGACTGGAGTGGATCCGACGACATCGAATTTTTCACCTAAAAAAATGTACAGTGTATAGTAAGGATTTTGGAGCCTTCCATGGCTCATCTTCCAACTGCCGTAGCGGCCCAACTAGGCGTACCTACGACCTGTGCGCACCTGTGGTTATGTGTTGAGATGTCTATTAACGAAATCCAAAGACTGGAGTGGATCCGACGACCTCGAATTTTTCACCTAAAAAAATGTACAGTGTATAGTAAGGATTTTGCAGCCTTTCAATGGCTCATCTTCCAACTGCCACAGCGGCCCAACTAGGCGTACCTACGACCTGTGCGCACCTGTGGTTATGTGTTGAGATGTCTATTAACGAAATCCAAAGACTGGAGTGGATCCGACGACATCGAATTTTTCACCTAAAAAAATGTACAGTGTATAGTAAGGATTTTGGAGCCTTCCATGGCTCATCTTCCAACTGCCACAGCGACCCAACTAGGCGTACCTACGACCTGTGCGCACCTGTGGTTATGTGTTGAGATGTCTATTAACGAAATGCAAAGACTGGGGTGGATCCCACGACATCGAATTTTTCACCTAAAAAAATGTACAGTGTATTGTAAGGATTTTGGAGCCTTCCATGGCTCATCTTCCAACTGCCGTAGCGGCCCAACTAGGCGTACCTACGACCTGTGCGCACCTGTGGTTATGTGTTGAGATGTCTATTAACGAAATCCAAAGACTGGAGTGGATCCGACGACATCGAATTTTTCACCTAAAAAAATGTACAGTGTATAGTAAGGATTTTAGAGCCTTTCCATGGCTCTTCTTCCAACTGCCATAGCGGCCCAACTAGGCGTACCTACGACCTGTGCGCACCTGTGGTTATGTGTTGAGATGTCTATTAACGAAATCCAAGGACTGGAGTGGATCCGACGACATCGAATTTTTCACCTAAAAAAATGTACAGTGTATAGTAAGGATTTTGGAGCCTTCCGTGGCTCATCTTCCAACTGCCGTAGCGGCCCAACTAGGCGTACCTACGACCTGTGCGCACCTGTGGTTATGTGTTGAGATGTCTATTAACGAAATCCAAAGACTGGAGTGGATCCGACGACCTCGAATTTTTCACCTAAAAAAATATACAGTGTATAGTAAGGATTTTGCAGCCTTTCAATGGCTCATCTTCCAACTGCCACAGCGGCCCAACTAGGCGTACCTACGACCTGTGCGCACCTGTGGTTATGTGTTGAGATGTGTATTAACGAAATCCAAAGACTGGAGTGGATCCGACGACATCGAATTTTTCACCTAAAAAAATGTACAGTGTATAGTAAGGATTTTGGAGCCTTCCATGGCTCATCTTCCAACTGCCATAGCGGCCCAACTAGGCGTACCTACGACCTGTGCGCACCTGTGGTTATGTGTTGAGATGTCTATTAACGAAATGCAAAGACTGAGGTGGATCCCACGACATCGAATTTTTCACCTAAAAAAATGTACAGTGTATTGTAAGGATTTTGGAGCCTTCCATGGCTCATCTTCCAACTGCCGTAGCGGCCCAACTAGGCGTACCTACGACCTGTGCGCACCTGTGGTTATGTGTTGAGATGTCTATTAACGAAATCCAAAGACTGGAGTGGATCCGACGACATCGAATTTTTCACCTAAAAAAATGTACAGTGTATAGTAAGGATTTTAGAGCCTTTCCATGGCTCTTCTTCCAACTGCCATAGCGGCCCAACTAGGCGTACCTACGACCTGTGCGCACCTGTGGTTATGTGTTGAGATGTCTATTAACGAAATCCAAGGACTGGAGTGGATCCGACGACATCGAATTTTTCACCTAAAAAAATGTACAGTGTATAGTAAGGATTTTGCAGCCTTTCCATGGCTCATCTTCCAACTGCCACAGCGGCCCAACTAGGCGTACCTACGACCTGTGCGCACCTGTGGTTATGTGTTGAGATGTCTATTAACGAAATCCAAAGACTGGAGTGGATCCGACGACATCGAATTTTTCACCTAAAAAAATGTACAGTGTATAGTAAGGATTTTGGAGCCTTTCCATGGCTCATCTTCCAACTGCCACAGCAGCCGAACTAGGCGTACCTACGACCTGTGCGCACCTGTGGTTATGTGTTGAGATGTCTATTAACGAAATCCAAAGAGTGGAGTGGATCCGACGACATCGAATTTTTCACCTAAAAAAATGTACAGTGTATAGTAAGGATTTTGCAGCCTTTCCATGGCTCATCTTCCAACTGCCACAGCGGCCCAACTAGGCGTACCTACGACCTGTGCGCACCTGTGGTTATGTGTTGAGATGTGTATTAACGAAATCCAAAGACTGGAGTGGATCCGACGACATCGAATTTTTCACCTAAAAAAATGTACAGTGTATAGTAAGGATTTTGCAGCCTTTCCATGGCTCATCTTCCAACTGCCACAGCGGCCCAACTAGGCGTACCTACGACCTGTGCGCACCTGTGGTTATGTGTTGAGATGTCTATTAACGAAATCCAAAGACTGGAGTGGATCCGACGACATCGAAGTTTTCACCTAAAAAAATATAAATATACATGGAAAGGATTTTGGAGCCTTTCCATGGCTCTTCTTCCAACTGCCACAGCGGCCCAACTAGGCGTACCTACGACCTGTGCGCACCTGTGGTTATGTGTTGAGATGTCTACTAACGAAATCCATAGACTGGAGTGGATCCGACGACATCGAATTTTTCACCTAAAAAAATGTACAGTGTATAGTAAGGATTTTGGAGCCTTTCCATGGCTCATCTTCCAACTGCCACAGCAGCCGAACTAGGCGTACCTACGACCTGTGCGCACCTGTGGTTATGTGTTGAGATGTCTATTAACGAAATCCAAAGAGTGGAGTGGATCCGACGACATCGAATTTTTCACCTAAAAAAATATACAGTGTATAGTAAGGATTTTGGAGCCTTTCCATGGCTCATCTTCCAACTGCCACAGCGGCCCAACTAGGCGTACCTACGACCTGTGCTCACCTGTGGTTATGTGTTGAGATGTCTATTAACGAAATCCAAAGACTGGAGTGGATCCGACGACATCGAATTTTTCACCTAAAAAAATGTACAGTGTATAGTAAGGGTTTTGGAGCCTTTCGATGGCTCATCTTCCAACTGCCACAGCGGCCCAACTAGGCGTACCTACGACCTGTGCGCACCTGTGGTTATGTGTTGAGATGTCTATTAACGAAATCCAAAGACTGGAGTGGATCCGACGACATCGAAGTTTTCACCTAAAAAAATATAAATATACATGGAAATGATTTTGGAGCCTTCCATGGCTCATCTTCCAACTGCCATAGCGGCCCAACTAGGCGTACCTACGACCTGTGCGCACCTGTGGTTATGTGTTGAGATGTGTATTAATGAAATCCGCCGCTATGGAAGTTGGAAGAAGAACGAGGAAAAACCTCAAATTTGACCATGCCGGCTATACGATTTTTTGTGGAAAATTTCGATGTCTCCAAATTCACTCCAGTGTGTCTGATTCGATGGACACACGTGAGAAAACATCGCCAGAGGTGTACAGAAGTCGTGGGTAGGTCATATTGGGCCACTATGGCAGTTGGCAGAAGATCGAGGAAAAACCCCAAATTTTGCCATGCCGGCTATACGATTTTTAGTGGAAAATTTCGATGTCTCCAAATTCACTCCAGTGTGTCTGATTCGATGGATACACGTGAGAAAACGTCGCCAGAGGTGTACAGAAGTCGTAGGTAGGTCATATTGGGCCACTATGGCAGTTGGCAGAAGATCGAGGAAAAACCCCAAATTTTGCCATGCCGGCTATACGATTTTTAGTGGAAAATTTCGATGTCTCCAAATTCACTCCAGTGTGTCTGATTCGATGGACACACGTGAGAAAACATCGCCAGAGGTGTACAGAAGTCGTAGGTAGGTCATATTGGGCCACTATAGCAGTTGGAAGAAGAACGAGGAAAAACCTCAAATTTTACCATGCCGGCTATACGATTTTTAGTGGAAAAATTTCGATGTCTCCAAATTCACTCCAGTGTGTCTGATTCGATGGATACACGTGAGAAAACATCGCCAGAGGTGTACAGAAGTCCTAGGTAGGTCATATTGGGCTACTATGGCAGTTGGCAGAAGAAAGAGGAAAAACCTCAAATTTTGCCATGCCGGCTATACGATTTTTATTGGAAAAATGTCGATGTCTCCAAATTCACTCCAGTGTGTCTGATTCGATGGATACACGTGAGAAAACATCGCTAGAGGTGTACAGAAGTCGTAGGTAGGTCATATTGGGCTACTATGGCATTTGGCAGAAGAACGAGGAAAAACCTCAAATTTTGCCATGCCGGCTATACGATTTTTAGTGGAAAATTTCGATGTCTCCAAATTCACTCCAGTGTGTCTGATTCTATGGATACATGTGAGAAAACATCGCCAGAGGTGTACAGAAGTCGTAGGTAGGTCTATTGTGCCACTATAGCAGTTGGAAGAAGAACGAAGAAAAGCCTCAAATTTGACCATGCCGGCAATACGATTTTTAGTGGAAAATTTCGATGTCTCCAAATTCACTCTAGTGTGTCTGATTCGATGGATACGCGTGAGAAAACATCGCCAGAGGTGTACACAAGTCGAAGATAGGTCATATTGGGCCACTATGGCAGTTGGCAGAAGAACGAGGAAAAACCTAAAATTTTACCATGCCGGCTATACGATTTTTAGTGGAAAATTTCGATGTCTCCAAATTCACTCCAGTGTGTCTGATTCTATGGATACATGTGAGAAAACATCGCCAGAGGTGTACAGAAGTCGTAGATAGGTCATATTGGGCCACTATGGCAGTTGGCAGATGAACGAGGAAAAACCTCAAATTTGGCCATGCCGGCTATACGATTTTTAGTGGAAAATTTCGATGTCTCCAAATTCACTCCAGTGTGTCTGATTCGATGGATACACGTGAGACAACACCGGCTAGTGTCCAGAAACTAAATGCGGATTGGGTATGGGAATCCGCAATTAGTTTCTGGACAGCAGCTAGTGTCCAGAAACTAAATGCGGATTGCATAGGGGAAACCGCATTCAGTTTCTGGACACCGGCTAGTGTCCAGAAACTAAATGCGGATTGGGTATGGGAAACCGCATCATCAGATACATTTCGAGTGCATCCGACAACATCGAGATTTTCACCTGAAAAAATCCACAGTGTATAGTAAGGATTTTTAGCCTTCTCCCAGCTCAACTTCTGGCACAGCGGCCCAACTAGGCTACTTCCAACTGGCACAGCTACCCAACTAGGCTACCTACGACTTCTGTGCACTTGTGGTTATGTGTTTAGATCTGTATTATCAGAATGCAAAGGCTGGAGTGAATTCGACGACATCGAGATTTTCACCTAAAAAAACCAAAAATGCACAGTGTATAGTAAGGATTTTTCAGCCTTTCCTGGCTCATCTTCCAACTGCCACAGCGGCGCTATTCGATCTACATACGACTTCTGTACACCTGTGGTGGTGTTTTCGTATCTGTATTTATAGAATCAGATACACTGGGACAATTCCACGACATCGAAATTTTCATCTTGAAAATGTTCATAGGGGGGACCGTATCGAATTTTGGGTTTTTAGTTATTCATCTTCCAACTTCCAACTACGACCTCAGTGCACCTGTAGTTATGTGTTGAGATGTGTATTAACGAAATCCAAAGACTGGAGTGGATCCGACGACATCGAATTTTTCACCTAAAAAAATGTACAGTGTATAGAAAGGATTTTGGAGCCTTCCATGGCTCATCTTCCAACTGCCATAGCGGCCCAACTAGGCGTACCTACGACCTGTGCGCACCTGTGGTTATGTGTTAAGATGTCTATTAACGAAATCCAAAGACTGGAGTGGATCCGACGACATCGAATTTTTCACCTAAAAAAATGTACAGTGTATAGTAAGGATTTCGGAGCCTTCCATGGCTCATCTTCCAACTGCCACAGCGGCCCAACTAGGCGTACCTACGACCTGTGCGCACCTGTGGTTATGTGTTGAGATGTCTATTAACGAAATCCAAAGACTGGAGTGGATCCGACGACATCGAATTTTTCACCTAAAAAAATGTACAGTGTATAGTAAGGATTTTGCAGCCTTTCCATGGCTCATCTTCCAACTGCCACAGCGGCCCAACTAGGCGTACCTACGACCTGTGCGCACCTGTGGTTATGTGTTGAGATGTGTATTAATGAAATCCGCCGCTATGGAAGTTGGAAGAAGAACGAGGAAAAACCTCAAATTTGACCATGCCGGCTATACGATTTTTAGTGGAAAATTTCGATGTCTCCAAATTCACTCCAGTGTGTCTGATTCGATGGATACACATGAGAAAACGTCGCCAGAGGTGTACAGAAGTCGTAGGTAGGTCATATTGGGCCACTATGGCAGTTGGCAGAAGATCGAGGAAAAACCCCAAATTTTGCCATGCCGGCTATACGATTTTTAATGGAAAATTTCGGAAAATTTTGGAATTTTCTCCAAATTCACTCCAGTGTGTCTGATTCGATGGATACACGCGAGAAAACATCGCCAGAGGTGTACAGAAGTCGTAAATAGGTCATATTGGGCCACTATGGCAGTTGGCAGATGAACGAGGAAAAACCTCAAATTTTACCATGCCGGCTATACGATTTTTAGTGGAAAATTTCGTGTCTCCAAATTCACTCCAGTGTGTCTGATTCGTTGGATACACGTGAGAAAACATCGCCAGAGGTGTACAGATGTCGTAGATAGGTCATATTGGGCCACTATGGCAGTTGGCAGATGAACGAGGAAAAACCTCAAATTTTACCATCCCGGCTATACGATTTTTAGTGGAAAATTTCGATGTCTCCAAATTCACTAAAGTATGTCTGATTCGATGGATACACGTGAGAAAACATCGCCAGAGGTGTACAGAAGTCGTAGATAGGTCATATTGGGCCACTATGGCAGTTGGCAGATGAACGAGGAAAAACCTCAAATTTTACCATGCCGGCTATACGATTTTTAGTGGAAAATTTCGATGTCTCCAAATTCACTCCAGTGTGTCTGATTCGATGGATACACGTGAGAAAACATCGCCAGAGGTGTATAGAAGTCGTAGGTAGGTCATATTGGGCCACTATGGCAGTTGGCAGAAGAACGAGGAAAAACCTCAAATTTTGCCATGCCGGCTATACGATTTTTAGTGGAAAATTTCGATGTCTCCAAATTCACTCCAGTGTGTCTGATTCGATGGATACACGTGAGAAAACATCGCCAGAGGTGTACTGAAGTCGTAGATAGGTCATATTGGGCCACTATGGCAGTTGGCAGAAGAACGAGGAAAAACCTAAAATTTTGCCATGCCGGCTATACGATTTTTAGTGGAAAATTTCGATGTCTCCAAATTCACTCCAGTGTGTCTGATTCGATGGATACACGTGAGAAAACATCGCCAGAGGTGTACAGAAGTGGTAGATAGGTCATATTGGGCCACTATGGCAGTTGGCAGAAGAACGAGGAAAAACCTAAAATTTTACCATGCCGGCTATACGATTTTTAGTGGAAAATTTCGATGTCTCCAAATTCACTGCAGTGTGTCTGATTCGATGGATACACGTGAGAAAACATCACCAGAGGTGTACAGAAGTCGTAGGTAGGTCATATTGGGCCACTATGGCAGTTGGCAGATGAACGAGGAAAAACCTCAAGTTTTGCCATGCCGGCTATACGATTTTTAGTGGAAAATTTCGATGTCTCCAAATTCACTCCAGTGTGTCTGATTCGTTGGATACACGTGAGAAAACATCGCCAGAGGTGTACAGAAGTCGTAGATAGGTCATATTGGGCCACTATGGCAGTTGGCAGATGAACGAGGAAAAACCTCAAATTTCACCATGCCGGCTATACGATTTTTAGTGGAAAATTTCGATGTCTCCAAATTCACTCCAATGTGTCTGATTCGATGGATACACGTGAGAAAACATCGCCAGAGGTGTACAGAAGTCGTAAATATGTCATACTGGGCCACTATGGCAGTTGGCAGAAGAACGAGCAAAAACCTCAAATTTTGCCATGCCGGCTATACGATTTTTAGTGGAAAATTTCGATGTCTCCAAATTCACTCCAGTTTGTCTGATTCGATGGATACACGTGAGAAAACATCGCCAGAGGTGTACAGAAGTCGTAGATAGGTCATATTGGGCCACTATAGCAGTTGGCAGAAGAACGAGGAAAAACCTCAAATTTTGCCATGCCGGCTATACGATTTTTAGTGGAAAATTTCGATGTCTCCAAATTCACTCCAGTGTGTCTGATTCGATGGATACACGTGAGAAAACATCGCCAGAGGTGTACAGAAGTGGTAGATAGGTCATATTGGGCCACTATGGCAGTTGGCAGAAGAACGAGGAAAAACCTAAAATTTTACCATGCCGGCTATACGATTTTTAGTGGAAAATTTCGATGTCTCCAAATTCACTCCAGTGTGTCTGATTCGATGGATACACGTGAGAAAACATCGCCAGAGGTGTACAGAAGTCGTAGATAGGTCATATTGGGCCACTATGGCAGTTGGCAGAAGAACGAGGAAAAACCTCAAATTTTGCCATGCCGGCTATACGATTTTTAGTGGAAAATTTCGATGTCTCCAAATTCACTCCAGTGTGTCTGATTCGATGGATACACGTGAGAAAATATCGCCAGAGGTGTACAGAAGTCGTAGATAGGTCATATTGGGCCACTATGGCAGTTGGCAGAAGAACGAGGAAAAACCTCAAATTTTGCCATGCCGGCTATACGATTTTTAATGGAAAATTTCGATGTCTCCAAATTCACTCCAGGGTGTCTGATTCGATGGATACGCGTGAGAAAACATCGCCAGAGGTGTACACAAGTCGAAGATAGGTCATATTGGGCCACTATGGCAGTTGGCAGAAGAACGAGGAAAAACCTCAAATTTTGCTATGACGGCTATACGATTTTTAGTGGAAAATTTCGATGTCTCCAAATTCACTCCAGTGTGTCTGATTCGATGGATACACATGAGAAAACATCGCCAGAGGTGTACAGAAGTCGTAGGTAGGTCATATTGGGCCACTATAGCAGTTGGAAGAAGAACGAGGAAAAACCTCAAATTTTGCCATGCCGGCTATACGATTTTTAATGGAAAATTTCGATGTCTCCAAATTCACTCAAGTGTGTCTGATTCGATGGATACACGTGAGAAAACATCGCCAGAGGTGTACAGAAGTCGTAAATAGGTCATATTGGGCCACTATGGCAGTTGGCAGAAGAACGAGGAAAAACTCCAAATTTTGCCATGCCGGCTATACGATTTTTAGTGGAAAATTTCGATGTCTCCAAATTCACTCCAGTGTGCCTGATTCGATGGATACACGTGAGAAAACATCACCAGAGGTGTACAGAAGTCGTAGGTAGGTCATATTGGGCCACTATGGCAGTTGGCAGAAGAACGAGGAAAAACCTCAAATTTTGCCATGCCGGCTATACGATTTTTAGTCGAAAATTTCGATGTCTCCAAATTCACACCAGTGTGTCTGATTCGATGGATACACGTGAGAAATCATCGACAGAGGTGTACAGAAGTCGTAGATAGGTCATATTGGGCCACAATGGCAGTTGGCAGATGAACGAGGAAAAACCTCAAATTTTACTATGCCTATACGATTTTTAGTGGAAAATTTCGATGTCTCCAAATACACTCCAGTGTGTCTGATTCGATGGATACACGTGAGAAAACATCGCCAGAGGTGTACAGAAGTCGTAGGTAGGTCATATTGGGCCACTATGGCAGTTGGCAGAAGAACGAGGAAAAACCTCAAATTTTGCCATGCCGGCTATACGATTTTTAGTGGAAAATTTCGATGTCTCCAAATTCACACCAGTGTGTCTGATTCGATGGATACACGTGAGAAATCATCGACAGAGGTGTACAGAAGTCGTAGATAGGTCATATTGGGCCACAATGGCAGTTGGCAGATGAACGAGGAAAAACCTCAAATTTTACTATGCCTATACGATTTTTAGTGGAAAATTTCGATGTCTCCAAATACACTCCAGTGTGTCTGATTCGATGGATACACGTGAGAAAACATCGCCAGAGGTGTACAGAAGTCGTAGGTAGGTCATATTGGGCCACTATGGCAGTTGGCAGAAGAACGAGGAAAAACCTCAAATTTTGCCATGCCGGCTATACGATTTTTAGTGGAAAATTTCGATGTCTCCAAATTCACTCCAGTGTGTCTGATTCGATGGATACACATGAGAAAACATCGCCAGAGGTGTACAGAAGTCGTAAATATGTCATATTGGGCCACTATGGCAGTTGGCAGAAGAACGAGGAAAAACCTCAAGTTTTGCCATGCCGGCTATACGATTTTTAATGGAAAATTTCGATGTCTCCAAATTCACTCAAGTGTGTCTGATTCGATGGATACACGTGAGAAAACATCGCCAGAGGTGTACAGAAGTCGTAAATAGGTCATATTGGGCCACTATGGCAGTTGGCAGAAGAACGAGGAAAAACTCCAAATTTTGCCATGCCGGCTATACGATTTTTAGTCGAAAATTTCGATGTCTCCAAATTCACTCCAGTGTGTCTGATTCGATGGATACACGTGAGAAAACATCGACAGAGGTGTACAGAAGTCGTAGATAGGTCATATTGGGCCACAATGGCAGTTGGCAGATGAACGAGGAAAAACCTCAAATTTTACTATGCCTATACGATTTTTAGTGGAAAATTTCGATGTCTCCAAATACACTCCAGTGTGTCTGATTCGATGGATACACGTGAAAAAACATCGCCAGAGGTGTACAGAAGTCGTAGGTAGGTCATATTGGGCCACTATGGCAGTTGGCAGAAGAACGAGGAAAAACCTCAAATTTTGCCATGCCTTCTATACGATTTTTAGTGGAAAATTTCGATGTCTCCAAATTCACTCCAGTGTGTCTTATTCGATGGATACACGTGAGAAAACATCGCCAGAGGTGTACAGAAGTCGTAGATAGGTCATATTGGGCCACTATGGCAGTTGGCAGAAGAACGAGGAAAAACCTCTAATTTTGCCATGCCGGCTATACGATTTTTAGTGGAAAATTTCGATGTCTCCAAATGCACTCCAGTGTGTCTGATTCGACGGATACACGTGAGAAAACATCGCCAGAGGTGTACAGAAGTCGTAGATAGGTCATATTGGGCCACTATGGCAGTTGGCAGATGAACGAGGAAAAACCTCAAATTTTACCATGCCGGCTATGCGAGTTTTAGTGGAAAATTTCGATGTCTCCAAATTCACTCCAGTGTGTCTGATTCGATGGATACGCGTGAGAAAACATCGCCAGAGGTGTATAGAAGTCGTAGATAGGTCATATTGGGCCACTATGGCAGTTGGCAGAAGAACGAGGAAAAACCTCAAATTTTGCAATGCCGGCTATACGATTTTTAGTGGAAAATTTCGATGTCTCCAAATTCACTCCAGTGTGTCTGATTCGATGGATACACATGAGAAAACATTGCCAGAGGTGTACAGAAGTCGTAGATAGGTCATACTGGGCCACTATGGCAGTTGGCAGAAGAACGAGGAAAAACCTCAAATTTTGCCATGCCGGCTATACGATTTTTAGTGGAAAATTTCGATGTCTCCAAATTCACTCCAGTGTGTCTGATTCGATGGATACACGTGAGAAAACATCGCCAGAGGTGTACAGAAGTCGTAGATAGGTCATATTGGGCCACTATGGCAGTTGGCAGAAGAACGAGGAAAACCTCAAATTTTGCCATTCCGGCTATACGATTTTTAGTGGAAAATTTCGATGTCTCCAAATTCACTCCAGTGTGTCTGATTCGATGGATACACGTGAGAAAACATCGCCAGAGGTGTACAGAAGTCGTAGATAGGTCATATTGGGCCACTATGGCAGTTGGCAGAAGAACGAGTAAAACCTCAAATTTTGCCATTCCGGCTATACGATTTTTAGTGGAAAATTTCGATGTCTCCAAATTCACTCCAGTGTGTCTGATTCGATGGATACACGTGAGAAAACATCGCCAGAGGTATACAGAAGTCGTAGGTAGGTCATATTGGGCCACTATGGCAGTTGGCAGAAGAACGAGGAACAACCTCAAATTTTGCCATGCCGGCTATACGATTTTTAGTGGAAAATTTCGATGTCTCCAAATTCACTCCAGTGTGTCTGATTCGATGGATACACGTGAGAAAACATTGCCAGAGGTGTACAGAAGTCGTAGATAGGTCATATTGGGTCACTATGGCAGTTGGCAGAAGAACGAGGAAAAACCTCAAATTTTGCCATGCCGGCTAACGATTTTTAGTGGAAAATTTCGATGTCTCCAAATTCACTCCAGTGTGTCTGATTCGATGGATACACGTGAGAAAACATCGCCAGAGGTGTACAGAAGTCGTAGATAGGTCATACTGGGCCACTATGGCAGTTGGCAGATGAACGAGGAAAAACCTCAAATTTTACCATGCCGGCTATACGATTTTTAGTGGAAAATTTCGATGTCTCCAAATTCACTCCAGTGTGTCTGATTCGATGGATACACGTGAGAAAACATTGCCAGAGGTGTACAGAAGTCGTAGATAGGTCATATTGGGTCACTATGGCAGTTGGCAGAAGAACGAGGAAAAACCTCAAATTTTACCATGCCGGCTCTACGATTTTTTGTGGAAACTTTCGATGTCTCCAAATGCACTCCAGTGTGTCTGATTCGATGGATACACGTGAAACAAATGCACATCGCCAGAGGTGTACAGAAGTCGTAGATAGGTCATATTGGGCCACTATGGCAGTTGGCAGAAGAACGAGGAAAACCTCAAATTTTGCCATGCCGGCTATACGATTTTTAGTCGAAAATTTCGATGTCTCCAAATTCACTCCAGTGTGTCTGATTCGATGGATACACGTGAGAAAACATCACCAGAGGTGTACAGAAGTCGTAGGTAGGTCATATTGGGCCACTATGGCAGTTGGCAGAAGAACGAGGAAAAACCTCAAATTTTGCCATGCCGGCTATACGATTTTTAGTCGAAAATTTCGATGTCTCCAAATTCACTCCAGTGTGTCTGATTCGATGGATACACATGAGAAAACATCGCCAGAGGTGTACAGAAGTCGTAGATAGGTCATACTGGGCCACTATGGCAGTTGGCAGAAGAACGAGGAAAAACCTCAAATTTTGCCATGCCGGCTATACGATTTTTAGTGGAAAATTTCGATGTCTCCAAATTCACTCCAGTGTGTCTGATTCGATGGATACACGTGAGAAAACATCGCCAGAGGTGTACAGAAGTCGTAGATAGGTCATATTGGGCCACTATGGCAGTTGGCAGAAGAACGAGGAAAACCTCAAATTTTGCCATTCCGGCTATACGATTTTTAGTGGAAAATTTCGATGTCTCCAAATTCACTCCAGTGTGTCTGATTCGATGGATACACGTGAGAAAACATCGCCAGAGGTGTACAGAAGTCGTAGATAGGTCATATTGGGCCACTATGGCAGTTGGCAGAAGAACGAGTAAAACCTCAAATTTTGCCATTCCGGCTATACGATTTTTAGTGGAAAATTTCGATGTCTCCAAATTCACTCCAGTGTGTCTGATTCGATGGATACACGTGAGAAAACATAGCCAGAGGTATACAGAAGTCGTAGGTAGGTCATATTGGGCCACTATGGCAGTTGGCAGAAGAACGAGGAACAACCTCAAATTTTGCCATGCCGGCTATACGATTTTTAATGGAAAATTTCGATGTCTCCAAATTCACTCCAGGGTGTCTGATTCGATGGATACGCGTGAGAAAACATCGCCAGAGGTGTACACAAGTCGAAGATAGGTCATATTGGGCCACTATGGCAGTTGGCAGAAGAACGAGGAAAAACCTCAAATTTTGCTATGACGGCTATACGATTTTTAGTGGAAAATTTCGATGTCTCCAAATTCACTCCAGTGTGTCTGATTCGATGGATACACATGAGAAAACATCGCCAGAGGTGTACAGAAGTCGTAGGTAGGTCATATTGGGCCACTATAGCAGTTGGAAGAAGAACGAGGAAAAACCTCAAATTTTGCCATGCCGGCTATACGATTTTTAATGGAAAATTTCGATGTCTCCAAATTCACTCAAGTGTGTCTGATTCGATGGATACACGTGAGAAAACATCGCCAGAGGTGTACAGAAGTCGTAAATAGGTCATATTGGGCCACTATGGCAGTTGGCAGAAGAACGAGGAAAAACTCCAAATTTTGCCATGCCGGCTATACGATTTTTAGTGGAAAATTTCGATGTCTCCAAATTCACTCCAGTGTGTCTGATTCGATGGATACACGTGAGAAAACATCGCCAGAGGTGTACAGAAGTCGTAGATAGGTCATATTGGGCCACTATGGCAGTTGGCAGAAGTACGAGGAAAAACCTCAAATTTTGCTATGACGGCTATACGATTTTTAGTGGAAAATTTCGATGTCTCCAAATTCACTCCAGTGTGTCTGATTCGATGGATACACATGAGAAAACATCGCCAGAGGTGTACAGAAGTCGTAAATATGTCATATTGGGCCACTATGGCAGTTGGCAGAAGAACGAGGAAAAACCTCAAGTTTTGCCATGCCGGCTATACGATTTTTAATGGAAAATTTCGATGTCTCCAAATTCACTCAAGTGTGTCTGATTCGATGGATACACGTGAGAAAACATCGCCAGAGGTGTACAGAAGTCGTAAATAGGTCATATTGGGCCACTATGGCAGTTGGCAGAAGAACGAGGAAAAACTCCAAATTTTGCCATGCCGGCTATACGATTTTTAGTCGAAAATTTCGATGTCTCCAAATTCACTCCAGTGTGTCTGATTCGATGGATACACGTGAGAAAACATCGACAGAGGTGTACAGAAGTCGTAGATAGGTCATATTGGGCCACAATGGCAGTTGGCAGATGAACGAGGAAAAACCTCAAATTTTACTATGCCTATACGATTTTTAGTGGAAAATTTCGATGTCTCCAAATACACTCCAGTGTGTCTGATTCGATGGATACACGTGAAAAAACATCGCCAGAGGTGTACAGAAGTCGTAGGTAGGTCATATTGGGCCACTATGGCAGTTGGCAGAAGAACGAGGAAAAACCTCAAATTTTGCCATGCCGGCTATACGATTTTTAGTGGAAAATTTCGATGTCTCCAAATTCACTCCAGTGTGTCTTATTCGATGGATACACGTGAGAAAACATCGCCAGAGGTGTACAGAAGTCGTAGATAGGTCATATTGGGCCACTATGGCAGTTGGCAGAAGAACGAGGAAAAACCTCTAATTTTGCCATGCCGGCTATACGATTTTTAGTGGAAAATTTCGATGTCTCCAAATGCACTCCAGTGTGTCTGATTCGACGGATACACGTGAGAAAACATCGCCAGAGGTGTACAGAAGTCGTAGATAGGTCATATTGGGCCACTATGGCAGTTGGCAGATGAACGAGGAAAAACCTCAAATTTTACCATGCCGGCTATGCGAGTTTTAGTGGAAAATTTCGATGTCTCCAAATTCACTCCAGTGTGTCTGATTCGATGGATACGCGTGAGAAAACATCGCCAGAGGTGTATAGAAGTCGTAGATAGGTCATATTGGGCCACTATGGCAGTTGGCAGAAGAACGAGGAAAAACCTCAAATTTTGCAATGCCGGCTATACGATTTTTAGTGGAAAATTTCGATGTCTCCAAATTCACTCCAGTGTGTCTGATTCGATGGATACACATGAGAAAACATCGCCAGAGGTGTACAGAAGTCGTAGATAGGTCATACTGGGCCACTATGGCAGTTGGCAGAAGAACGAGGAAAAACCTCAAATTTTGCCATGCCGGCTATACGATTTTTAGTGGAAAATTTCGATGTCTCCAAATTCACTCCAGTGTGTCTGATTCGATGGATACACGTGAGAAAACATCGCCAGAGGTGTACAGAAGTCGTAGATAGGTCATATTGGGCCACTATGGCAGTTGGCAGAAGAACGAGTAAAACCTCAAATTTTGCCATTCCGGCTATACGATTTTTAGTGGAAAATTTCGATGTCTCCAAATTCACTCCAGTGTGTCTGATTCGATGGATACACGTGAGAAAACATCGCCAGAGGTATACAGAAGTCGAAGGTAGGTCATATTGGGCCACTATGGCAGTTGGCAGAAGAACGAGGAACAACCTCAAATTTTGCCATGCCGGCTATACGATTTTTAGTGGAAAATTTCGATGTCTCCAAATTCACTCCAGTGTGTCTGATTCGATGGATACACGTGAGAAAACATTGCCAGAGGTGTACAGAAGTCGTAGATAGGTCATATTGGGTCACTATGGCAGTTGGCAGAAGAACGAGGAAAAACCTCAAATTTTACCATGCCGGCTCTACGATTTTTTGTGGAAACTTTCGATGTCTCCAAATGCACTCCAGTGTGTCTGATTCGATGGATACACGTGAAACAAATGCACATCGCCAGAGGTGTACAGAAGTCGTAGATAGGTCATATTGGGCCACTATGGCAGTTGGCAGAAGAACGAGGAAAACCTCAAATTTTGCCATGCCGGCTATACGATTTTTAGTGGAAAATTTCGATGTCTCCAAATTCACTCCAGTGTGTCTGATTCGACGGATACACGTGAGAAAACATCGCCAGAGGTGTACAGAAGTCGTAGATAGGTCATATTGGGCCACTATGGCAGTTGGCAGATGAACGAGGAAAAACCTCAAATTTTACCATGCCGGCTATGCGAGTTTTAGTGGAAAATTTCGATGTCTCCAAATTCACTCCAGTGTGTCTGATTCGATGGATACGCGTGAGAAAACATCGCCAGAGGTGTATAGAAGTCGTAGATAGGTCATATTGGGCCACTATGGCAGTTGGCAGAAGAACGAGGAAAAACCTCAAATTTTGCAATGCCGGCTATACGATTTTTAGTGGAAAATTTCGATGTCTCCAAATTCACTCCAGTGTGTCTGATTCGATGGATACACATGAGAAAACATCGCCAGAGGTGTACAGAAGTCGTAGATAGGTCATACTGGGCCACTATGGCAGTTGGCAGAAGAACGAGGAAAAACCTCAAATTTTGCCATGCCGGCTATACGATTTTTAGTGGAAAATTTCGATGTCTCCAAATTCACTCCAGTGTGTCTGATTCGATGGATACACGTGAGAAAACATCGCCAGAGGTGTACAGAAGTCGTAGATAGGTCATATTGGGCCACTATGGCAGTTGGCAGAAGAACGAGGAAAACCTCAAATTTTGCCATTCCGGCTATACGATTTTTAGTGGAAAATTTCGATGTCTCCAAATTCACTCCAGTGTGTCTGATTCGATGGATACACGTGAGAAAACATCGCCAGAGGTGTACAGAAGTCGTAGATAGGTCATATTGGGCCACTATGGCAGTTGGCAGAAGAACGAGTAAAACCTCAAATTTTGCCATTCCGGCTATACGATTTTTAGTGGAAAATTTCGATGTCTCCAAATTCACTCCAGTGTGTCTGATTCGATGGATACACGTGAGAAAACATCGCCAGAGGTATACAGAAGTCGTAGGTAGGTCATATTGGGCCACTATGGCAGTTGGCAGAAGAACGAGGAACAACCTCAAATTTTGCCATGCCGGCTATACGATTTTTAGTGGAAAATTTCGATGTCTCCAAATTCACTCCAGTGTGTCTGATTCGATGGATACACGTGAGAAAACATTGCCAGAGGTGTACAGAAGTCGTAGATAGGTCATATTGGGTCACTATGGCAGTTGGCAGAAGAACGAGGAAAAACCTCAAATTTTGCCAAGCCGGCTAACGATTTTTAGTGGAAAATTTCGATGTCTCCAAATTCACTCCAGTGTGTCTGATTCGATGGATACACGTGAGAAAACATCGCCAGAGGTGTACAGAAGTCGTAGATAGGTCATACTGGGCCACTATGGCAGTTGGCAGATGAACGAGGAAAAACCTCAAATTTTACCATGCCGGCTATACGATTTTTAGTGGAAAATTTCGATGTCTCCAAATTCACTCCAGTGTGTCTGATTCGATGGATACACGTGAGAAAACATTGCCAGAGGTGTACAGAAGTCGTAGATAGGTCATATTGGGTCACTAAGGCAGTTGGCAGAAGAACGAGGAAAAACCTCAAATTTTACCATGCCGGCTCTACGATTTTTTGTGGAAACTTTCGATGTCTCCAAATGCACTCCAGTGTGTCTGATTCGATGGATACACGTGAAACAAATGCACTTCGCCAGAGGTGTACAGAAGTCGTAGATAGGTCATATTGGGCCACTATGGCAGTTGGCAGAAGAACGAGGAAAACCTCAAATTTTGCCATTCCGGCTATACGATATTTAGTGGAAAATTTCGATGTCTCCAAATTCACTTCAGTGTGTCTGATTCGATGGATACACGTGAGAAAACATCACCAGAGGTGTACAGAAGTCGTAGGTAGGTCATATTGGGCCACTATGGCAGTTGGCAGAAGAACGAGGAAAAACCTCAAATTTTGCCATGCCGGCTATACGATTTTTAGTCGAAAATTTCGATGTCTCCAAATTCACTCCAGTGTGTCTGATTCGATGGATACACATGAGAAAACATCGCCAGAGGTGTACAGAAGTCGTAGATAGGTCATACTGGGCCACTATGGCAGTTGGCAGAAGAACGAGGAAAAACCTCAAATTTTGCCATGCCGGCTATACGATTTTTAGTGGAAAATTTCGATGTCTCCAAATTCACTCCAGTGTGTCTGATTCGATGGATACACGTGAGAAAACATCGCCAGAGGTGTACAGAAGTCGTAGATAGGTCATATTGGGCCACTATGGCAGTTGGCAGAAGAACGAGGAAAACCTCAAATTTTGCCATTCCGGCTATACGATTTTTAGTGGAAAATTTCGATGTCTCCAAATTCACTCCAGTGTGTCTGATTCGATGGATACACGTGAGAAAACATCGCCAGAGGTGTACAGAAGTCGTAGATAGGTCATATTGGGCCACTATGGCAGTTGGCAGAAGAACGAGTAAAACCTCAAATTTTGCCATTCCGGCTATACGATTTTTAGTGGAAAATTTCGATGTCTCCAAATTCACTCCAGTGTGTCTGATTCGATGGATACACGTGAGAAAACATCGCCAGAGGTATACAGAAGTCGTAGGTAGGTCATATTGGGCCACTATGGCAGTTGGCAGAAGAACGAGGAACAACCTCAAATTTTGCCATGCCGGCTATACGATTTTTAATGGAAAATTTCGATGTCTCCAAATTCACTCCAGGGTGTCTGATTCGATGGATACGCGTGAGAAAACATCGCCAGAGGTGTACACAAGTCGAAGATAGGTCATATTGGGCCACTATGGCAGTTGGCAGAAGAACGAGGAAAAACCTCAAATTTTGCTATGACGGCTATACGATTTTTAGTGGAAAATTTCGATGTCTCCAAATTCACTCCAGTGTGTCTGATTCGATGGATACACATGAGAAAACATCGCCAGAGGTGTACAGAAGTCGTAGGTAGGTCATATTGGGCCACTATAGCAGTTGGAAGAAGAACGAGGAAAAACCTCAAATTTTGCCATGCCGGCTATACGATTTTTAATGGAAAATTTCGATGTCTCCAAATTCACTCAAGTGTGTCTGATTCGATGGATACACGTGAGAAAACATCGCCAGAGGTGTACAGAAGTCGTAAATAGGTCATATTGGGCCACTATGGCAGTTGGCAGAAGAACGAGGAAAAACTCCAAATTTTGCCATGCCGGCTATACGATTTTTAGTGGAAAATTTCGATGTCTCCAAATTCACTCCAGTGTGTCTGATTCGATGGATACACGTGAGAAAACATCGCCAGAGGTGTACAGAAGTCGTAGATAGGTCATATTGGGCCACTATGGCAGTTGGCAGAAGTACGAGGAAAAACCTCAAATTTTGCTATGACGGCTATACGATTTTTAGTGGAAAATTTCGATGTCTCCAAATTCACTCCAGTGTGTCTGATTCGATGGATACACATGAGAAAACATCGCCAGAGGTGTACAGAAGTCGTAAATATGTCATATTGGGCCACTATGGCAGTTGGCAGAAGAACGAGGAAAAACCTCAAGTTTTGCCATGCCGGCTATACGATTTTTAATGGAAAATTTCGATGTCTCCAAATTCACTCAAGTGTGTCTGATTCGATGGATACACGTGAGAAAACATCGCCAGAGGTGTACAGAAGTCGTAAATAGGTCATATTGGGCCACTATGGCAGTTGGCAGAAGAACGAGGAAAAACTCCAAATTTTGCCATGCCGGCTATACGATTTTTAGTCGAAAATTTCGATGTCTCCAAATTCACTCCAGTGTGTCTGATTCGATGGATACACGTGAGAAAACATCGACAGAGGTGTACAGAAGTCGTAGATAGGTCATATTGGGCCACAATGGCAGTTGGCAGATGAACGAGGAAAAACCTCAAATTTTACTATGCCTATACGATTTTTAGTGGAAAATTTCGATGTCTCCAAATACACTCCAGTGTGTCTGATTCGATGGATACACGTGAAAAAACATCGCCAGAGGTGTACAGAAGTCGTAGGTAGGTCATATTGGGCCACTATGGCAGTTGGCAGAAGAACGAGGAAAAACCTCAAATTTTGCCATGCCGGCTATACGATTTTTAGTGGAAAATTTCGATGTCTCCAAATTCACTCCAGTGTGTCTTATTCGATGGATACACGTGAGAAAACATCGCCAGAGGTGTACAGAAGTCGTAGATAGGTCATATTGGGCCACTATGGCAGTTGGCAGATGAACGAGGAAAAACCTCAAATTTTACCATGCCGGCTATAGGATTTTTAGTGGAAAATTTCGATGTCTCCAAATTCACTCCAGTGTGTCTGATTCGATGGATACACGTGAGAAAACCTCAAATTTTGCCATGCCGGTTATACGATTTTTAGTGGAAAATTTCGATGTCTCCAAATTCACTCCAGTGTGTCTGATTCGATGGATACACGTGAAAAAACATCGCCAGAGGTGTACAGAAGTCGTAGGTAGGTCATATTGGGCCACTATGGCAGTTGGCAGAAGAACGAGGAAAAACCTCAAATTTTGCCATGCCGGCTATACGATTTTTAGTGGAAAATTTCGATGTCTCCAAATTCACTCCAGTGTGTCTTATTCGATGGATACACGTGAGAAAACATCGCCAGAGGTGTACAGAAGTCGTAGATAGGTCATATTGGGCCACTATGGCAGTTGGCAGAAGAACGAGGAAAAACCTCTAATTTTGCCATGCCGGCTATACGATTTTTAGTGGAAAATTTCGATGTCTCCAAATGCACTCCAGTGTGTCTGATTCGACGGATACACGTGAGAAAACATCGCCAGAGGTGTACAGAAGTCGTAGATAGGTCATATTGGGCCACTATGGCAGTTGGCAGATGAACGAGGAAAAACCTCAAATTTTACCATGCCGGCTATGCGAGTTTTAGTGGAAAATTTCGATGTCTCCAAATTCACTCCAGTGTGTCTGATTCGATGGATACGCGTGAGAAAACATCGCCAGAGGTGTATAGAAGTCGTAGATAGGTCATATTGGGCCACTATGGCAGTTGGCAGAAGAACGAGGAAAAACCTCAAATTTTGCAATGCCGGCTATACGATTTTTAGTGGAAAATTTCGATGTCTCCAAATTCACTCCAGTGTGTCTGATTCGATGGATACACATGAGAAAACATCGCCAGAGGTGTACAGAAGTCGTAGATAGGTCATACTGGGCCACTATGGCAGTTGGCAGAAGAACGAGGAAAAACCTCAAATTTTGCCATGCCGGCTATACGATTTTTAGTGGAAAATTTCGATGTCTCCAAATTCACTCCAGTGTGTCTGATTCGATGGATACACGTGAGAAAACATCGCCAGAGGTGTACAGAAGTCGTAGATAGGTCATATTGGGCCACTATGGCAGTTGGCAGAAGAACGAGGAAAACCTCAAATTTTGCCATTCCGGCTATACGATTTTTAGTGGAAAATTTCGATGTCTCCAAATTCACTCCAGTGTGTCTGATTCGATGGATACACGTGAGAAAACATCGCCAGAGGTGTACAGAAGTCGTAGATAGGTCATATTGGGCCACTATGGCAGTTGGCAGAAGAACGAGTAAAACCTCAAATTTTGCCATTCCGGCTATACGATTTTTAGTGGAAAATTTCGATGTCTCCAAATTCACTCCAGTGTGTCTGATTCGATGGATACACGTGAGAAAACATCGCCAGAGGTATACAGAAGTCGTAGGTAGGTCATATTGGGCCACTATGGCAGTTGGCAGAAGAACGAGGAACAACCTCAAATTTTGCCATGCCGGCTATACGATTTTTAGTGGAAAATTTCGATGTCTCCAAATTCACTCCAGTGTGTCTGATTCGATGGATACACGTGAGAAAACATTGCCAGAGGTGTACAGAAGTCGTAGATAGGTCATATTGGGTCACTATGGCAGTTGGCAGAAGAACGAGGAAAAACTTCAAATTTTGCCATGCCGGCTAACGATTTTTAGTGGAAAATTTCGATGTCTCCAAATTCACTCCAGTGTGTCTGATTCGATGGATACACGTGAGAAAACATCGCCAGAGGTGTACAGAAGTCGTAGATAGGTCATACTGGGCCACTATGGCAGTTGGCAGATGAACGAGGAAAAACCTCAAATTTTACCATGCCGGCTATACGATTTTTAGTGGAAAATTTCGATGTCTCCAAATTCACTCCAGTGTGTCTGATTCGATGGATACACGTGAGAAAACATTGCCAGAGGTGTACAGAAGTCGTAGATAGGTCATATTGGGTCACTATGGCAGTTGGCAGAAGAACGAGGAAAAACCTCAAATTTTACCATGCCGGCTCTACGATTTTTTGTGGAAACTTTCGATGTCTCCAAATGCACTCCAGTGTGTCTGATTCGATGGATACACGTGAAACAAATGCACATCGCCAGAGGTGTACAGAAGTCGTAGATAGGTCATATTGGGCCACTATGGCAGTTGGCAGAAGAACGAGGAAAACCTCAAATTTTGCCATTCCGGCTATACGATATTTAGTGTAAAATTTCGATGTCTCCAAATTCACTCCAGTGTGTCTGATTCGATGGATACACGTGAGAAAACATCGCCAGAGGTGTACAGAAGTCGTAGATAGGTCATATTGGGCCACTATGGCAGTTGGCAGAAGAACGAGGAAAACCTCAAATTTTGCCATGCCGGCTATACGATTTTTAGTGGATAATTTCGATGTCTCCAAATTCACTCCAGTGTGTCTGATTCGATGGATACACGTGAGAAAACATCGCCAGAGGTGTACAGAAGTCGTAGATAGGTCATATTGGGCCACTATGGCAGTTGGCAGAAGAACGAGTAAAACCTCAAATTTTGCCATTCCGGCTATACGATTTTTAGTGGAAAATTTCGATGTCTCCAAATTCACTCCAGTGTGTCTGATTCGATGGATACACGTGAGAAAACATCGCCAGAGGTATACAGAAGTCGTAGGTAGGTCATATTATGCCACTATGGCAGTTGGCAGAAGAACGAGGAACAACCTCAAATTTTGCCATGCCGGCTATACGATTTTTAATGGAAAATTTCGATGTCTCCAAATTCACTCCAGTGTGTCTGATTCGATGGATACACGTGAGAAAACATCGCCAGAGGTGTACAGAAGTCGTAGATAGGTCATACTGGGCCACTATGGCAGTTGGCAGATGAACGAGGAAAAACCTCAAATTTTACCATGCCGGCTATACGATTTTTAGTGGAAAATTTCGATGTCTCCAAATTCACTCCAGTGTGTCTGATTCGATGGATACACGTGAGAAAACATTGCCAGAGGTGTACAGAAGTCGTAGATAGGTCATATTGGGTCACTATGGCAGTTGGCAGAAGAACGAGGAAAAACCTCAAATTTTGCCATGCCGGCTAACGATTTTTAGTGGAAAATGTCGATGTCTCCAAATTCACTGCAGTGTGTCTGATTCGATGGATACACGTGAGAAAACATCGCCAGAGGTGTACAGAAGTCGTAGATAGGTCATATTGGGCCACTATGGCAGTTGGCAGAAGAACGAGGAAAAACCTCAAATTTTGCCATGCCGGCTATACGATTTTTAGTGGAAAATGTCGATGTCTCCAAATTCACTGCAGTGTGTCTGATTCGATGGATACACGTGAGAAAACATCGCCAGAGGTGTACAGAAGTCGTAGATAGGTCATATTGGGCCACTATGGCAGTTGGCAGAAGAACGAGGAAAAACTTCAAATTTTGCCATGCCGGCTATACGATTTTTAGTGGAAAATGTCGATGTCTCCAAATTCACTCCAGTGTGTCTGATTCGATGGATACACGTGAGAAAACATCGCCAGAGGTGTACAGAAGTCGTAGGTAGATCATATTGATCCACTATGGCAGTTGGCAGAAGAACGAGGAAAAACCTCAAATTTTGCCATGCCGGCTATACGATTTTTAGTGGAATATTTCGATGTCTCCAAATTCACTCCAGTGTGTCTGATTCGATGGATACACGTGAGAAAACATCGCCAGAGGTGTACAAAAGTCGTAGATAGGTCATATGGGGCCACTATGGCAGTTGGCAGAAGAACGAGGAAAAATTCAAATTTTGCCATGCCGGCTATACGATTTTTAGTGGAAAATTTCGATGTCTCCAAATTCACTCCAGTGTGTCTGATTCGATGGATACACGTGAGAAAACATCGCCAGAGGTATACAGAAGTCGTAGGTAGGTCATATTGGGCCACTATGGCAGGTGGCAGAAGAACGAGGAAAAACCTCAAATTTTGCCATGCCGGCTATACGATTTTTAGCGGAAAATTTCGATGTCTCCAAATTCACTCCAGTGTGTCTGATTCGATGGATACACGTGAGAAAACATCGCCAGAGGTGTACAGAAGTCGTAGATAGGTCATATTGGGCCACTATGGCAGTTGGCAGAAGAACGAGGAAAACCTCAAATTTTGCCATGCCGGCTATACGATTTTTAGTGGAAAATTTCGATGTCTCCAAATTCACTCCAGTGTGTCTGATTCGATGGATACACGTGAGAAAACATCGCCAGAGGTATACAGAAGTCGTAGGTAGGTCATATTGGGCCACTATGGCAGTTGGCAGAAGCACGAGGAAAACCTCAAATTTTGCCATGCCGGCTATAGGATTTTTAGTGGAAAATTTCGATGTCTCCAAATTCACTCCAGTGTGTCTGATTCGATGGATACACGTGAGAAAACATCGCCAGAGGTGTACAGAAGTCGTAGATAGCTCATATTGGGCCACTATGGCAGTTGGCAGAAGAACGAGGAAAAACCTCAAATTTTGCCATGCCGGCTATACGATTTTTAGGGGAAAATTTCGATGTCTCCAAATTCACTCCAGTGTGTCTGATTCGATGGATACACGTGAGAAAACATCGCCAGAGGTGTACAGAAGTCGTAGATAGGTCATATTGGGCCACTATGGCAGTTGGCAGATGAACGAGGAAAAACCTCAAATTTGACCATGCCGGCTATAGGATTTTTAGAGGAAAATTTCGATGTCTCCAAATTCACTCCAGTGTGTCTGATTCGATGGATACACGTGAGAAAACATCGCCAGAGGTGTACAGAAGTCGTAGGTAGGTCATATTGGGCCACTATGGCAGTTGGCAGATGAACGCGGAAAAACCTCAAATTTTACCATGCCGGCTATAGGATTTTTAGTGGAAAATTTCGATGTCTCCAAATTCACTCCAGTGTGTCTGATTCGATGGATACACGTGAGAAAACATCGCCAGAGGTGTACAGAAGTCGTAGATAGGTCATATTGGGCCACTATGGCAGTTGGCAGATGAACGAGGAAAAACCTCAAATTTGACCATGCCGGCTATAGGATTTTTAGTGGAAAATTTCGATGTCTCCAAATTCACTCCAGTGTGTCTGATTCTATGGATACACGTGAGAAAACATCGCCAGAGGTGTACAGAAGTCGTAGGTAGGTCATATTGGGCCACTATGGCAGTTGGCAGATGAACGCGGAAAAACCTCAAATTTTACCATGCCGGCTATAGGATTTTTAGTGGAAAATTTCGATGTCTCCAAATTCACTCCAGTGTGTCTGATTCGATGGATACACGTGAGAAAACCTCAAATTTTGCCATGCCGGTTATACGATTTTTAGTGGAAAATTTCGATGTCTCCAAATTCACTCCAGTGTGTCTGATTCGATGGATACACGTGAGAAAACATCGCCAGAGGTGTACAGAAGTCGTAGGTAGGTCATATTGGGCCACTATGGCAGTTGGCAGAAGAACGAGGAAAAACCTCAAATTTTACCATGCCGGCTATACGATTTTTAGTGGAAAATTTCGATGTCCCCAAATTCACTCCAGTGTGTCTGATTCGATGGATACACGTGAGAAAACATCGCCAGAGGTGTACAGAAGTCGTAGATAGGTCATATTGGGCCACTATGGCAGTTGGCAGATGAACGAGGAAAAACCTCAAATTTTACCATGCCGGCTATACGATTTTTAGTGGAAAATTTCGATGTCTCCAAATTCACTCCAGTGTGTCTGATTCGATGGATACACGTGAGAAAACCTCAAATTTTGCCATGCCGGTTATACGATTTTTAGTGGAAAATTTCGATGTCTCCAAATTCACTCCAATGTGTCTGATTCGATGGATACACGTGAGAAAACATCGCGTCGTAGATAGGTCATATTGGGCCACTATGGCAGTTGGCAGATGAACGAGGAAAAACCTCAAATTTGACCATGCCGGCTATAGGATTTTTAGTGGAAAATTTCGATGTCTCCAAATTCACTCAAGTGTGTCTGATTCGATGGATACACGTGAGAAAACATCGCCAGAGGTGTACAGAAGTCGTAGGTAGGTCATATTGGGCCACTATGGCAGTTGGCAGAAGAACGAGGAAAAACCTCAAATTTTACCATGCCGGCTATACGATTTTTAGTGGAAAATTTCGATGTCCCCAAATTCACTCCAGTGTGTCTGATTCGATGGATACACGTGAGAAAACATCGCCAGAGGTGTACAGAAGTCGTAGATAGGTCATATTGGGCCACTATGGCAGTTGGCAGATGAACGAGGAAAAACCTCAAATTTTACCATGCCGGCTATACGATTTTTAGTGGAAAATTTCGATGTCTCCAAATTCACTCCAGTGTGTCTGATTCGATGGATACACGTGAGAAAACATCGCCAGAGGTGTACAGAAGTCGTAGATAGGTCATATTGGGCCACTATGGCAGTTGTCAGATGAACGAGGAAAAACCTCAAATTTTACCATGCCGGCTATAGGATTTTTAGTGGAAAATTTCGATGTCTCCAAATTCACTCCAGTGTGTCTGATTCGATGGATACACGTGAGAAAACCTCAAATTTTGCCATGCCGGTTATACGATTTTTAGTGGAAAATTTCGATGTCTCCAAATTCACTCCAGTGTGTCTGATTCGATGGATACACGTGAGAAAACATCGCCAGAGGTGTACAGAAGTCGTAGATAGCTCATATTGGGCCACTATGGCAGTTGGCAGATGAACGAGGAAAAACCTCAAATTTTACCATGCCGGCTATAGGATTTTTAGTGGAAAATTTCGATGTCTCCAAATTCACTCCAGTGTGTCTGATTCGATGGATACACGTGAGAAAACATCGCCAGAGGTGTACAGAAGTCGTAGGTAGGTCTATTGGGCCACTATAGCAGTTGGAAGAAGAACGCAGAAAAGCCTCAAATTTGACCATGCCGGCTATACGATTTTTAGTGGAAAATTTCGATGTCTCCAAATTCACTCCAGTGTGTCTGATTCGATGGATACACGTGAGAAAACATCGCCAGAGGTGTACAGAAGTCGTAGATAGGTCATATTGGGCCACTATGGCAGTTGGCAGATGAACGAGGAAAAACCTCAAATTTTACCATGCCGGCTATACGATTTTTAGTGGAAAATTTCGATGTCTCCAAATTCACTCCAGTGTGTCTGATTCGATGGATACACGTGAGACAACCTCAAATTTTGCCATGCCGGTTATACGATTTTTAGTGGAAAATTTCGATGTCTCCAAATTCACTCCAGTGTGTCTGATTCGATGGATACACGTGAGAAAACATCGCCAGAGGTGTACAGAAGTTGTAGGTGGTCATATTATGCCACTATGGCAGTTGGCAGAAGAACGACATCGCCAGAGGTGTACAGAAGTCGTAGGTAGGTCATATTGGGCTACTATGGCAGTTGGCAGAAGAACGAGGAAAAACCTCAAATTTTGCCATGCCGGCTATACGATTTTTAGTGGAAAATTTCGATGTCTCCAAATTCACTCCAGTGTGTCTGATTCGATGGATACACGTGAGAAAACATCGCCAGAGGTGTACAGAAGTCGTAGGTAGGTCATATTGGGCCACTGTGGCAGTTGGCAGAAGAGCGAGGAAAAACCTCAAATTTTGCCATGCCGGCTATACGATTTTTAGTGGAAAATTTCGATGTCTCCAAATTCACTCCAGTGTGTCTGATTCGATGGATACACGTGAGAAAACATCGCCAGAGGTGTACAGAAGTTGTAGGTAGGTCATATTGGGCTACTATGGCAGTTGGCAGAAGAACGAGGAAAAACCTCAAATTTTGTCATGCCGGCTATACGATTTTTAGTGGAAAATTTCGATGTGTCCAAATTCACTCCAGTGTGTCTGATTCGATGGATACACGTGAGAAAACATCGCCAGAAGTGTACAGAAGTTGTAGGTAGGTCATATTGGGCCACTATGGCAGTTGGCAGAAGAACGACATCGCCAGAGGTGTACAGAAGTCGTAGGTAGGTCATATTGGGCTACTATGGCAGTTGGCAGAAGAACGAGGAAAAACCTCAAATTTTGCCATGCCGGCTATACGATTTTTAGTGGAAAATTTCGATGTGTCCAAATTCACTCCAGTGTGTCTGATTCGATGGATACACGTGAGAAAACATAGCTAGAGGTGTACAGGAGTCGTAGGTAGGTCATATTGGGCCACTATAGCAGTTGGAAGAAGAACGAGGAAAAACCTCAAATTTGACAATGCCAGCTATACGATTTTTAGTGGAAAATTTCGATGTCTCCAAATTCACTCCAGTGTGTCTGATTCGATGGACACACGTGAGAAAACATCGCCAGAGGTGTACAGAAGTCGTAGGTAGGTCTATTGGGCCACTATAGCAGTTGGAAGAAGAACGAGGAAAAACCATATATTTTACCATGCCGGCTATACGATTTTTAGTGGAAAATTTCGATGTCTCCAAATTCACTCCAGTGTGTCTGATTCGATGGATACACTTGAGAAAACATCGCCAGAGGTGTACAGAAGTCGTAGATAGGTCATATTGGGCCACTATGGCAGTTGGCAGATGAACGAGGAAAAACCTCAAATTTTACCATGCCGGCTATAGGATTTTTAGTGGAAAATTTCGATGTCTCCAAATTCACTCCAGTGTGTCTGATTCGATGGATACACGTGAGAAAACATCGCCAGAGGTGTACAGAAGTCGTAGGTAGGTCATATTGGGCCACTATGGCAGTTGGCAGAAGAACGAGGAAAAACCTCAAATTTTACCATGCCGGCTATACGATTTTTAGTGGAAAATTTCGATGTCCCCAAATTCACTCCAGTGTGTCTGATTCGATGGATACACGTGAGAAAACATCGCCAGAGGTGTACAGAAGTCGTAGATAGGTCATATTGGGCCACTATGGCAGTTGGCAGATGAACGAGGAAAAACCTCAAATTTTACCATGCCGGCTATACGATTTTTAGTGGAAAATTTCGATGTCTCCAAATTCACTCCAGTGTGTCTGATTCGATGGATACACGTGAGAAAACATCGCCAGAGGTGTACAGAAGTCGTAGATAGGTCATATTGGGCCACTATGGCAGTTGTCAGATGAACGAGGAAAAACCTCAAATTTTACCATGCCGGCTATAGGATTTTTAGTGGAAAATTTCGATGTCTCCAAATTCACTCCAGTGTGTCTGATTCGATGGATACACGTGTATACGATTTTTAGTGGAAAATTTCGATGTCTCCAAATTCACTCCAGTGTGTCTGATTCGATGGATACACGTGAGAAAACATCGCCAGAGGTGTACAGAAGTCGTAGATAGCTCATATTGGGCCACTATGGCAGTTGGCAGATGAACGAGGAAAAACCTCAAATTTTACCATGCCGGCTATAGGATTTTTAGTGGAAAATTTCGATGTCTCCAAATTCACTCCAGTGTGTCTGATTCGATGGATACACGTGAGAAAACATCGCCAGAGGTGTACAGAAGTCGTAGGTAGGTCTATTGGGCCACTATAGCAGTTGGAAGAAGAACGCAGAAAAGCCTCAAATTTGACCATGCCGGCTATACGATTTTTAGTGGAAAATTTCGATGTCTCCAAATTCACTCCAGTGTGTCTGATTCGATGGATACACGTGAGAAAACATCGCCAGAGGTGTACAGAAGTCGTAGATAGGTCATATTGGGCCACTATGGCAGTTGGCAGATGAACGAGGAAAAACCTCAAATTTTACCATGCCGGCTATAGGATTTTTAGTGGAAAATTTCGATGTCTCCAAATTCACTCCAGTGTGTCTGATTCGATGGATACACGTGAGAAAACCTCAAATTTTGCCATGCCGGTTATACGATTTTTAGTGGAAAATTTCGATGTCTCCAAATTCACTCCAGTGTGTCTGATTCGATGGATACACGTGAGAAAACATCGCCAGAGGTGTACAGAAGTTGTAGGTGGTCATATTATGCCACTATGGCAGTTGGCAGAAGAACGACATCGCCAGAGGTGTACAGAAGTCGTAGGTAGGTCATATTGGGCTACTATGGCAGTTGGCAGAAGAACGAGGAAAAACCTCAAATTTTGCCATGCCGGCTATACGATTTTTAGTGGAAAATTTCGATGTCTCCAAATTCACTCCAGTGTGTCTGATTCGATGGATACACGTGAGAAAACATCGCCAGAGGTGTACAGAAGTCGTAGGTAGGTCATATTGGGCCACTGTGGCAGTTGGCAGAAGAGCGAGGAAAAACCTCAAATTTTGCCATGCCGGCTATACGATTTTTAGTGGAAAATTTCGATGTCTCCAAATTCACTCCAGTGTGTCTGATTCGATGGACACACGTGAGAAAACATCGCCAGAGGTGTACAGAAGTCGTAGGTAGGTCTATTGGGCCACTATAGCAGTTGGAAGAAGAACGAGGAAAAACCATATATTTTACCATGCCGGCTATACGATTTTTAGTGGAAAATTTCGATGTCTCCAAATTCACTCCAGTGTGTCTGATTCGATGGATACACTTGAGAAAACATCGCCAGAGGTGTACAGAAGTCGTAGGTAGGTCATATTGGGCCACTATGGCAGTTGGCAGAAGAACGAGGAAAAACCTCAAATTTTGCCATGCCGGCTATAAGATTTTTAGTGGAAAATTTAGATGTCTCCAAATTCACTCCAGTGTGTCTGATTCGATGGATGATTCGAAGTCGTAGGTAGGTCATATTGGGCCACTATAGCAGTTGGAAGAAGAACGAGGAAAAACCTCAAATTTTACCATGCCGGCTATACGATTTTTAGTGGAAAAATTTCGATGTCTCCAAATTCACTCCAGTGTGTCTGATTCGATGGATACACGTGAGAAAACATCGCCAGAAGTGTACAGAAGTCGTAGGTAGGTCATATTGGGCCACTATGGCAGTTGGCAGAAGAACGACATCGCCAGAGGTGTACAGAAGTCGTAGGTAGGTCATATTTGGCCACTATGGCAGTTGACAGAAGAAAGAGGAAAAACGTCAGATTTCGATGTGTCCAAATTCACTCCAGTGTGTCTGATTCGATGGATACACGTGAGAAAACATCGCCAGAGGTGTACAGAAGTCGTAGGTAGGTCTATTGGGCCACTATAGCAGTTGGAAGAAGAACGAAGAAAAGCCTCAAATTTGACCATGCCGGCTATACGATTTTTAGTGGAAAATTTCGATGTCTCCAAATTCACTCCAGTGTGTCTGATTCGATGGACACACGTGAGAAAACATCGCCAGAGGTGTACAGAAGTCGTAGGTAGGTCATATTGGGCCACTATAGCAGTTGGAAGAAGAACGAGGAAAAACCTCAAATTTTACCATGCCGGCTATACGATTTTTAGTGGAAAAATTTCGATGTCTCCAAATTCACTCCAGTGTGTCTGATTCGATGGATACACGTGAGAAAACATCGCCAGAGGTGTACAGAAGTCGTAGGTAGGTCATATTGGGCCACTGTGGCAGTTGGCAGAAGAACGAGGAAAAACCTCAAATTTTGCCATGCCGGCTATACGATTTTAGTGGAAAATTTCGATGTCTCCAAATTCACTCCAGTGTGTCTGATTCGAATTTTGCCATGCCGGCTATACGATTTTTAGTGGAAAATTTCGATGTCTCCAAATTCACTCCAGTGTGTCTGATTCGATGGATACACGTGAGAAAACATCGCCAGAGGTGTACAGAAGTCG
This sequence comes from Eristalis pertinax, assembly GCA_907269125.1. Taxonomy (NCBI): domain Eukaryota; kingdom Metazoa; phylum Arthropoda; class Insecta; order Diptera; family Syrphidae; genus Eristalis; species Eristalis pertinax. Next base: position 37,797,960 of record OU026147.1, read on the forward strand.
TAGGTAGGTCTATTGGGCCACTATAGCAGTTGGAAGAAGAACGAGGAAAAACCATATATTTTACCATGCCGGCTATACGATTTTTAGTGGAAAATTTCGATGTCTCCAAATTCACTCCAGTGTGTCTGATTCGATGGATACACGTGAGAAAACATCGCCAGAGGTGTACAGAAGTCGTAGGTAGGTCATATTGGGCCACTATGGCAGTTGGCAGAAGAACGAGGAAAAACCTCAAATTTTGCCATGCCGGCTATAAGATTTTTAGTGGAAAATTTAGATGTCTCCAAATTCACTCCAGTGTGTCTGATTCGATGGATACACGTGAGAAAACATCGCCAGAGGTGTACAGATACCTACAGAACTACTATGGCAGTTGGCAGAAGAACAAGTAAAAACCTCAAATTTTGCCATGCCGGCTATACGATTTTTAGTGGAAAATTTCGATGTCTCCAAATTCACTCCAGTTTGTCTGATTCGATGGATACACGTGAGAAAACATCACCAGAGGTGTACAAAAGTTGTAGGTAGGTCATATTATGCCACTATGGCAGTTGGCAGAAGAACGACATCGCCAGAGGTGTACAGAAGTCGTAGGTAGGTCATATTGGGCTACTATGGCAGTTGGCAGAAGAACAAGGAAAAACCTCAAATTTTGCCATGCCGGCTATACGATTTTTAGTGGAAAATTTCGATGTCTCCAAATTCACTCCAGTGTGTCTGATTCGATGGATACACGTGAAAAAACATCGCCAGAGGTGTACAGAAGTCGTAGGTAGGTCATATTGGGCCACTGTGGCAGTTGGCAGAAGAACGAGGAAAAACCTCAAATTTTGCCATGCCGGCTATACGATTTTTAGTGGAAAATTTCGATGTCTCCAAATTCACTCCAGTGTGTCTGATTCGATGGATACACGTGAGAAAACATCGCCAGAGGTGTACAGAAGTCGTAGGTAGGTCATATTGGTCCACTATGGCAGTTGGCAGAAGAACGAGGAAAAACCTCAAATTTGACCATGCCGGGTATACGTTTTTTAGTGGAAAAATTTCGATGTCTCCAAATTCACTCCAGTGTGTCTGATTCGATGGATACACGTGAGAAAACATCGCCAGAGGTGTACAGAAGTTGTAGGTAGGTCATGTTGGGCCACTATGGCAGTTGGCAGAAGAACGACATCGCCAGAGGTGTACAGAAGTCGTAGGTAGGTCATATTTGGCCACTACGGCAGTTGGCAGAAGAACGAGGAAAAACCTCAAATTTCGATGTCTCCAAATTCACTCCAGTGTGTCTGATTCGATAGATACACGTGAGAAAACATCGCCAGAGGTGTACAGAAGTCGTAGGTAGGTCATATTGGGCCACTGTGGCAGTTGGCAGAAGAGCGAGGAAAAACCTCAAATTTTGCCATGCCGGCTATACGATTTTTAGTGGAAAATTTCGATGTCTCCAAATTCACTCCAGTGTGTCTGATTCGATGGATACACGTGAGAAAACATCGCCAGAGGTGTACAGAAGTCGTAGGTAGGTCATATTGGGCCACTATAGCAGTTGGAAGAAGAACGAGGAAAAACCTCAAATTTGACCATGCCGGCTATACGATTTTTTGTGGAAAATTTCGATGTCTCCAAATTCACTCCAAAGTGTCTGATTCGATGGATACACGTGAGACAACATCGCCAGAGGTGTACAGAAGTCTTAGGTAGGTCATATTGCGGCGCTATGGCAGTTGGAAGAAGAACGAGGAAAAACCTCAAATTTGACCATGCCGGCTATACGATTTTTAGTGGAAAATTTCGATGTCTCCAAATTCACTCCAGTGTGTCTGATTCGATGGATGATTCGAAGTCGTAGGTAGGTCATATTGGGCCACTATAGCAGTTGGAAGAAGAACGAGGAAAAACCTCAAATTTGACCATGCCGGCTATACGATTTTTAGTGGAAAAATTTCGATGTCTCCAAATTCACTCCAGTGTGTCTGATTCGATGGACACACGTGAGAAAACATCGCCAGAGGTGTACAGAAGTCGTAGGTAGGTCATATTGGGCCACTATAGCAGTTGGAAGAAGAACGAGGAAAAACCTCAAATTTGACCATGCCGGCTATACGATTTTTAGTGGAAAAATTTCGATGTCTCCAAATTCACTCCAGTGTGTCTGATTCGATGGATACACGTGAGAAAACATCGCCAGAGGTGTACAGAAGTTGTAGGTAGGTCATATTGGGCCACTATGGCAGTTAGCAGAAGAACGAAATCGCCAGAGGTGTACAGAAGTCGTAGGTAGGTCATATTTGGCCACTATGGCAGTTGGCAGAAGAACGAGGAAAAACCTCAAATTTCGATGTCTCCAAATTCACTCCAGTGTGTCTGATTCGATGGATACACGTGAGAAAACATCGCCAGAGGTGTACAGAAGTCGTAGGTAGGTCATATTGGGCCACTATGGCAGTTGGCAGAAGAACGAGGAAAAACCTCAAATTTTGCCATGCCGGCTATAGGATTCTCAGTGGAAAATTTCGATGTCTCCAAATTCACTCCAGTGTGTCTGATTCGATGGATACACGTGAGACAACACCGGCTAGTGTCCAGAAACTAAATGCGGATTGGGTATGGGAATCCGCAATTAGTTTCTGGACAGCAGCTAGTGTCCAGAAACTAAATGCGGATTGCATAGGGGAAACCGCATTCAGTTTATGGACACCGGCTAGTGTCCAGAAACTAAATGCGGATTGGGTATGGGAAACCGCATCATCAGATACATTTCGAGTGCATCCGACAACATCGAGATTTTCACCTAAAAAAACCAAAAATGCACAGTGTATAGTAAGGATTTTTCAGCCTTTCCTGGCTCATCTTCCAACTGCCACAGCGGCGCTATTCGATCTACATACGACTTCTGTACATCTGTGGTGGTGTTTTCGTATCTGTATTTATAGAATCAGATACACTGGGACAATTCCACGACATCGAAATTTTCATCTTGAAAATGTTCATAGGGGGGACCGTATCGAATTTTGGGTTTTTAGTTATTCATCTTCCAACTTCCAACTACGACCTCTGTGCACCTGTAGTTATGTGTTGAGATGTGTATTAACGAAATCCAAAGACTGGAGTGGATCCGACGACATCGAATTTTTCACCTAAAAAAATGTGCAGTGTATAGTAAGGATTTTGGAGCCTTCCATGGCTCATCTTCCAACTGTCACAGCGCCCCAACTAGGCGTACCTACGACCTGTGCGCACCTGTGGTTATGTGTTGAGATGTCTATTAACGAAATCCAAAGACTGGAGTGGATCCGACGACATCGAATTTTTCACCTAAAAAAATGTACAGTGTATAGTAAGGATTTTAGAGCCTTTCCATGGCTCTTCTTCCAACTGCCACAGCGGCCCAACTAGGCGTACCTACGACCTGTGCGCACCTGTGGTTATGTGTTGAGATGTGTATTAACGAAATCCAAAGACTGCAGTGGATCCGATGACATCGAATTTTTCACCTAAAAACACCAAAAATACACTGTGCATAGTAAGGATTATTCAGCCTTTCCTGGCTCATCTTGCAACTGCGAAGCGATTTGTGGACAGCGGCCAGTGTCTAGAAACTATTGCGGCGAAGCGATTATTATACGACAACATCACCACAGGACAGGTGTACGGAAGTCGTAGGTAGGTTTAATAGCGCCGCTGTGGCGGTTGGAAGATGAACAAGAAAAAGGCTAAAAATCCATATCCGGATAATGGAATATGGATGAACAAAACACAATGCCTGAATGCTCTGGTTTATGTGCAGTAAACAAAATATTCAAATTGCATTTAAATTGTCCACATGGGACTTTTTCCAAAACACCACACTAGACACGAGATGTGTTACTGCTTCTACAATTATCTGCAAATATGGGAAATACGTCACCAATATCCCGATGTGAATTGAAACTTGTACGCTATGCACCCGGAAATCCACTCCAATTTGCACCAAAAAAGGCATATCCCACCTTTCTCTGCTCAACTAAAGGCAAATCATGCGGACTTTGCTGCGATACCCACCCTGTGCCCACACTTGCCTGTGAAGCGTCAAATACATTTGATTTGATTTTGTTGAACCACCTTACCCGTCAATTATTAGTTAAGGACTAAAACAAAACCATGCAATAGAAAACACGATGTTTGTTATTCTTTTTATTTAGTCACCATCAATTTGAGTCAAGTATTTTCGATAATTAGACACACAAAACTTAAAGGCTACATTGTCGAGGGTACATAACAAACAAAATGAGAGGAAGTATACTTAGAGGAGATGTGAAAACACTACGAGTACACGTAATTATTTTAGTGTTGTTACATTTTGAAAGTCAATATGTGAAGACTAAATCGAATTTAGTCCACTATTCGCTGAGCGTCCATTAATGGATGGATATGGAAGGACTCAGCGAAACCCCTTCTCTTGCCGATCTGGATCAAACTTACATTGCTAGGCTGAAAACCAAAAACCCTGCTGTCCCCTTGACTGTTTATCGGATAGAGTTTCTTAGTTCCAGCGACTCTTCTTGGCACGCTTGTTGCTATTGTCTTGTGATGAAGATGAGGACTTTGCTGCAGAGGATGACGATGATGATGATGACGATGATGAGCCTGGAGGTGGTGCTGGAGCTGTGAATATTCCCGACTCTGGCACGGTTTGCTCCCAAGTCCGGTCGGAAGACGCCCGAAACTGTGACATGTACTGTGTGCGAAAAGCGTCGCGCATTGCGCTGTATCTGTCTGAAGCCGGACCTCCAGATGACTTGGCTGACTGAACAGGTGGCATTGATGGAACACCGGACGATCCTCTGTCGGAACTTTCACTTTTTCCACTACTTGTGCTGCCAAAACCAGTCCGCTCACGGTATCCCAAGCCGCTTCCTCCAACGTTGATGCGCTTTCCTTTGCTGTTTTTGAATCGTGAATTTCTAAACCATGAGCTCTTCATTGCCAAGTCCATGAGATCGTTTGGAACCTCTTGATCTGCTCCTTCCAAGTTCCTCACTAGATGTCCGGCGAATTCCCTGTCCTTGTCGGTGACTAAAGTGAAAGCGTTACCCTTTTCACCAGCACGTCCGGTTCTTCCTATCCTGTGCGTATGTGTGTCAATATCCCGGGCAATGTCGTAGTTGACCACCGTTCTGATGTGTGGTATGTCCAAACCACGGGCGGCAACATCTGTCGCCACCAGAATATCGCAGTCCTTCTTCTTGAAGGCTGTAATGACTTTGTTGCGGTCAGCTTGGTCCATGTCACCGTGCAAAAGCAAACAGTTGAACTCTTTCACCATTAAGTTGTTAGCCACGGTCTCCGCGTCCAGTTTCTTCGTCACGAATATGAGGACACTTCCCTGGGAGAGGAATTCCACCAAACGAAGCAGTAGCCAGTTCCATTTCTGCTGGGGATTGTTGAAAACGTAAACTTGCTGCGTGATGTCTTGGTTTGCTTCGCCCAAATCACCCTGTATTATTCGAACTGGATCAGTGAGAACGTCACGGGCGAGGCGTTCTATTCTCTTCTTAAATGTTGCGGAGAACAATAGAGTTTGACGGTCGGGTCTGACGTGGTTGCAAATCGATCGAACCTGTAAGAAGTGGGCGTTAAATGATTCGGACACGGAGTGCGTCAAAAGACCATACCTGTGGTTCAAAGCCCATATTGAACATGCGATCAGCCTCGTCCAACACCAAATAAGTGACACGTCTCAGATTGGTCGCCTTCATTTTAACCATGTCAATCATGCGTCCTGGTGTGGCTACAACAATCTCTGCCCCCTGCTCCAGAGCCTTGCTCTGTTCCCATTTTGACCCTCCACCATAGCAGCAGACGACATTTATGTTGTACACCTTGCCAAACTTCTTTGCTTCATTATATATTTGCAACGACAGCTCTCGTGTCGGAGCCAAGATAAGCCCAATGGGACCGTCGCCCTCTTTTAGCTCCCGCTGATCCATGATGTGCACCAGCATTGGCCACACAAAAGCGGCCGTCTTACCGCTACCAGTCTTAGCAATGCCGATTATGTCACGTCCGCCGACAGCAGCGGGAATGGCCTGCGCTTGAATGGGAGTAGGCTGACTGTATTCCGCCTTACGAACGGCTTTCATCAAGGGCTCATCAAAACCGAAATGAGCAAAACTGGACACCGGTTTCGGCGGTTCTGGTCCCGAAACCTTCACGCCAAGTGTGTGACGCAATTCGACCACCTGGGATTCAGATAGGGCAGCTATGTCCTCGTGTGGAGTGTAAAAATTCTTCTCGAACTTCTCATATTCAATCTCCGAGTGATAAATTTGTGGCAGTGGATCAATATTTTTATTCTTTGGCGGGGCAATTGGATTCCCGTCCTCATCGTAGTCAATTTCAATGTCAGAGCCATCATCGCGAACACCGGCCATGGGATTCTCTTCCATATATCGATAATAGCTTTCTTCGTCGTCCTCATCATCAATGTCACCTCGAACACCCTTGACATCAGTTATTGCAACGGCCACTTCAGGTCGTTGAGCACGAACTTTTTCCTTCTGCACTTGCTGCTCTATGCCAGCCATGAACTGGTCTAGAGGGTCATCTTCATCTTCGCTCTCCTGCACGGCTTTTCGCGGCTTAGCACTAGGACTTCCAGGTGCAGGAATATATGCCAGTTCTGGGGTGGCTTCTTCATCATCATCGAAATACTCATCCTCGGTGTGCGCCTTGCGCTTTCCCAACGATTGCTGAGTATTGGCGAACTGACTTATCGAGTCCATTGTTGAGTATCCATGTTTTGAGAGACCGGTATTTGCTGCGTTAGCCGGATTTCGTTCACCTCGACGCCCAGAGGCCGATGTTGAAGGAGGTGGTGGAACAGCATTCATAGCCACACCACTGCGACTAGACGACTTATACGGGTATCCCCCACCGCCTATACCACGGTAACTCATTTTATTTGATATTTACTGAAAATAAAAGCAAACTGTTAGGAAAATGTGAGCTTCTTCACAACAAACACCTATTTTCTCACCCGATTGAAGAAAAAAAGATACACTTTTTTGTGATACTGACGAGAGAATGCAATTTCGGCAAACAGAAAAAAAATACGAGCCTGTCATCCAAAACGTCAAGTAAATGTTTGACAAGTACGCTTCGAGATTGGCTCTGTTCAGTTCAGAGATTGTATGTGTTCAGTGCTTTTCGCTCGTAACATCGATTTGACGTGGTGTGTATAAAAAATTTGTCAATCATATATTTTTGGTAATAAGTAAATGTTAATATTTCTACTTATAGAGAACAAATTGCATGAACTAATCTTAATAATAATTGAAGTCAACTTTAAGGCATTGAATGTGGATATTTTTTATTTTTGTCTCATTGATATCAATTCTCTCAATAAAATTACGTTACAGTGGTAAACTAAAATAGAAATGCCTATATTGAATAAAACGATTATTACAATCGTGGGCACAAGAGCCAACCAAATTAAAGCCAATACACACTCTTGTGGGCTGACCTAAGCAATTTCCGTGACCAGTCATCAGCTGCAAATGACGTTTATATTGTTTACTTGTTCTCATCATTCACGCATTCAAAACAATCTTTTTCAACTTTTATTTATTCATACAAGAAATCAACAACAAAATGGTTGAAAAGTTAGCTAACGACTATGCCAAATATTTCCACAACTGTAACATCGAAAAAGAAGTATGAAATCCTCCTATCTCCTGTAAAATTTTCCCTAATCAGTATCTGTTTCCAGGTCAACCCACTTTGCTTGAGTATAGAAGAGATGCTTGCCAGGTTGGACGAATTTGAAACACTTCTCACAAATGTACGATGTCTTCAGAGCCATATTAATTGTTTTCATAACATAAACAAATTTCTTTTTAGGTTAAAATTGACACAAACAATATTATGGACAACAGCGTCTCGCAAATTCTGGGATTCCAACATGATTATAAGTTGCTTTGTGAAAGGATTGATAAATTGGAAAAGTTTGTTGAAGTCGTCAATGAGAATGTGAATGCAGTGGAAAAATCCGTTGATATTGCTGAGGAAGAACTCGGTGTTACGGATTATAGCTTGAAAGGTCTGCTATTTAAGCCACTATTTGGAAAAGGCAGAAAAGCTGAAGGTGAAAGTAGAACTAACTTGGTGGATGGTGAATTTAAGAAAGTTCCTATTTTCAATTCCGAGCAGTATTTTCCACCAGAAAGAATTGACTAATTGAAAGTTGAGATTGTTACTTAACGTCTTAGCATCTAGCCAAATTATATTCCTTATCTTAGATTTTGTACCTTGTTGATGGTTTTGAGAATAAAATTGTTGTTATAGAAATTGAAACGAGTTTCGCCTTTTACCCACTAGACTGAATCAAAAACATCTTATTGGTGTCTTCAAGCTGTAAATTGAATCGTGAAGTAGTCTTATTTGGAATTATTTTCGGATTGAAAAAAAGCAACAACCTGAAAATCTGATTCTGAGTGGAGAATGATCTTCCAGTTGAGCTGATAGTTCAGGCCGCAGTGGCCAGTAATAAAGCTCGTTAGAATTCGTATACTTTTATTGTTGAGGCAGAGGATTTCCTTATAGGAATAAGGCCTCATTAATCGTAAGACCGTCCCTATTGGCCTATGAGTAGTTTGTTTTTTCCCATTGGTTTATCAGCGTTGTAGCTGCTGTCCAGGTGACATTACAGTACGGTGTAGGACCTATGAACGCAGATTCCTAGCCAGCCCTAGAGAGCTCTGCTACGGACTCGTTGTCTGCAATCTCCTTGTGTCCAAGGACCCAGTCGAGCTTCAATTAGCTGTGCCTGGCAAAGGATTGCAGTGCGTCGCACCAGTATTTGACCGTTTTACAGTCCATTAGCTTGGGCGTCTGAAAAGATTTTTGATCGATTCTCCGATAACTGTACTACTGATCGCCCTTGTCATTGAGTCGTAGCCAGTGTTGTCGAAAGCGCTCTCGATGTCGAGGAATGCATATCCTCGGGGCAATTTATTTAGAATCGAGTGCACCGTCCATCTTTAAAAAGCACCTATGGTAGATTTACCTTTCCTATATGCAATACTTGCAAATAATATTTCTTGGTTATAGTTTCAGTAATGGGGATATAACAACCACACGCGCTATTACCAAAGCCCAAAAGCAACTTACCATCCTGTGTATTGAGTATCCAACAAACGTATTATTGGAAGCTGGACCCAACCCAACTACTAAAATCCAACTTGCCACCAATCGCGAAATCTCAAGTCGATAAATTATCAAAAAACATACACTCCTCTCTGCTTATCATCAATCTGCTATCTTGAAACTTCCTTCTGATTCCAACTCAATTAACAGCTTTAATCAGTTCATTGCGATCCAATATACGTACATACATATCATAACATATAGTTGATTCGAGTAAATTTCTAGGATATGACTACGCTTACTTACTTACTTAATTTTCAGGCCAACGACCCTGAAACATAGGAGCCTGAACAATAGCTGCCTTCGTTGACTGTCCAAAACACGCTGCTTTCAGTCATCAATTCCAAGCTGGCTTGCGTCCGCGATAACTTTGTCTTTATACCCGACGTTCGGACCTGTCGAACCTCTCCTTCTCGAACCAGGAGGCTTCTGATTCGAAAACCCTGTTAGCTGGAGCATTGTCATTCGTGGAGTCCGCGATTGCCCCGAGATAGATAAACTCTATACTTAACTAAAACTCGCTTCTATAGCTTGGTGTGAAAATGCCTATTAGTGCAGTGCAAAATGTCTTTAGACATTCACATAGTAGCCGACGTTGAGAAGGGATATAACTCTATAATTGTTGCAAGACGTAGGATCACCTTTTTTGTTCATATTCCTGTCGTCGGGCTTGCTTTCGTCTTCCCAAATTCTGCAGATCATCTGTTGCATGCACGGTACCAGAACATCGCCACCGGCCTTGAAGAGCTCTGATAGTAAGCGATCTGAGCCAGCGGCTTTGTTGTTCTTTAGCTTTTTAATGGATGTGTCTTGATCACTTAAGCAGCTGCTCGAAGTGCTGCGTAATTAGATCCACTTTACCCTGCGGGACAGTAACAAGGTTACCCTCACAGTTTCGATGAGCATGGCTGCCTTTCCTAAAGCTTGAGACCAGGCTTTTGGCCAGAAATAAGAGAGTGAGCCAGAAATCCTCGTTTCGGTGCACTGAAAATCCACGTGTGATGCGCGAAGAAACATTACATCCACTCAAAGGCACACTCAGAATGAACAGCACGAAGCACAATAAATATTGTGGAGGAAGCAGTTCCTGGTCCCGTAATCTCCCGTTTTGGCGATTTGGCATGCTCACCAGAATGGCCCGATTAAACCCTCCCACTGCTTTCTTTGGGGCTACTTCAAGTCGTAGCTGCTACAACAAGCCTCAGTCAATCGCATCCTGAATATTCGACAGGAATGCTAACAGTTATCAGCGGAAATCTTGCGGACGGTCATAGAAAATGGGATAAAACGGGCACAAATGTGTATCAACACTGGGGTTAGCCAATTGGCGGATATCATCGTGGGGAAATACGCCAAGAAACCTTAAAATCTTCAAATTACTCCTATGCAGTAGCGCCTTGTTTTTTCGGTTTATTTGTAGTGTTTGGCTTTGACAGCTTCGGGAACAGCTACAATGGCAATTACGGAATATAGGATATCAGACTTGGAGTACATTTCGAATGAATATCCGTGCATCCATGCATTTCCTCGTACATGTGTATCTTCTCATAATTGCATGTGCACATATGTATATAATATGTATGTTTCGCGTATAAAACACATGGGTACAGGTGCGGCTGGGTAACGGGACACACTGATATCCAAAGAGACGAAAAAGCGGATAGTTATGAGGAAAAAAGTGTTCTGAATCGTCTTGCAATCCGTTAAACAATTCATAACGAAACTTAGCTAGAAATCGTTGTCGTAAGTATGGCCATGGGGTCAATGTCGAACGCACTATGGCCGACGACTCTGAGCAACAATCAGTTTTAGTAGCAATGATGTGAACAAATAAATGGAATCCTTCACCAGGAACTGTGGCACACACGCATTGTGTCCACGGATAAGTTGCAGAGACGAAGAGGAAATATACTTTGTTCGAAATCTTCTCTATACTTTTTTTGTAAAGGTTGAAGATTTCAATTGGATCAAAGCCTTCTGAGATTCAAATATGGTTGGTTTTATCTTAAGATCTTAAGATTTTTATCATTCATCAAGGGTATAACCTTTTGGTCAAAGTGAGCCACGGCTGAATGGTCATTTGGTGCTCTGTGTAACTACCTTCTTAGCAGAGTACAAGTGTAACACAAATTCACGAGAATGGTCAACGACGACGGACCACATCAAAGTCTAAGTGATATCTCCTCCGTGACAATCAACGTCCCTTACCTTAGCTAAGCTTCAAAAGTCTTGAAACTTATGGTTTTTTGTTGATACAGAACACCATTGACGGCGTATGGCAACAGTCCAAACATGCCAATTCCCGCTCATGTCGTGGGTGACACTCCGATGAATTGTGCCGACAAAAGATTTAACAAACTTTGAATTAAATTAGCTGTGAATAAAGTATCAACTTTTTAAAATCATTTCAAAGTTATCCAAACGAGAAGTAAGTACAAATCCGGTCTCAGTTATACCCATCACACATACTGTGAATTTCGGTTAAAATATGATCAACTTAGTCATTCGAGATTTACTAGATAAAATCGCGACCTTGGCAATTAACGATCGTATATGCCTGTCGTCGCAGCTGATTTGGTTATTCACCTTCACTGCCCAATAAATACTGATGTTAGGGTTCAAATGCGAAACGAGTGGTGAGGAGAAAAGAATCATATACATATTTACGTGTACATATGTGTGGCTATAATACAAATAACTCTTTGCCTTTTCTCTTCCACGTTCATTCCATAAACTTCCTGTCGGTGATTGGTACACGGTTGTTGACACCATTTCGGCGTGTGTATTTTGTTTCTCTCTCTCGTTGAAATGACGTCTTGGATTTCGTCCGAAAACATTATCGGTCTTGGATCTTAGGAATTTCATATTATTTCATACTAATGACTTACTTTTTCTCCGGCGACAGAATTAGTTCTCCTTCGTATTGACTCTATAACTTCGGATGGACGGAGTTTTACTTTGATTGAAGGTGCTTGGACTTGGACTATTGAACCAGAAAATTTATTGCTAGAGAGAGGTTTTCTTTACTCAACATCGTTGGTTTAAGTGGGGCCTCAGACCTATTCTAATAAAAATTCTAATGTCATCTAATATTTGCCTTAATCGCGTGGGCGGTATGATCCACATTGCGTTCAATTTTATTAGCTTTATTTGAGGTCATCTTTTTCTATCAAATGATGGTCAAATTCTCTCCGCAATTGAACAGCGTGTCTAAACCGTCTGATTCAGCACATATTTCATTGGCAATTTAGTGGGTGGTCTGCTGGGATCCCTGCCGATCGAGTCACAGAGAAACACTCTGTAAGTTCGATGCCACCAGTAAATGAGACGTCCACACACTCTTAAACATGATAAGCGAAAATTGTGTCTTACCCCTGTAGACAAGTCTCAAGTCTATCTTTAAAGAAAGCATCTAGATGATGATCTGGTTGGCTCTTCTGTAAGATTCGACCAATGGAATCTGAGTGTCATATCCACAAGAGACTTCAGCGGCCTGAAGAACCTCAGGCGAGCTATTCAGGCAATGTTAAGTGGACTTAACCGACGATAGCTGGTGTAGTCAAGTGAAAAGCGGATGAAAAAGTCTTTTGCCTTTTGAGAGAAAAGGTCTGTGTGCGAACTTTAGTCATGTTTGCGTTGAGCGCGTCTAGAGGTGAAGATTTAACCACGAATTGTGTTGAACCGTCATGCGACATGAACCTAGCCAGTCGTCTACGGATCCAATCAGGTGGCTGGGATGTGGAAAAACGCGGGGTACAAGTGGAGAAGGGATTCAAGAAACTTGTGTGAGGGCAGAGTTACTTGTTGATTTCTGTCTCGTAAAAAAAAATCAAGTACTATACAGACTCAGCTGACTTATCCCTAGTCCATCAACGAATTTGAGATACTTTTTGATGGTTATTCACGAAATAATAGAAATGCCAATCTCTGATTAGTCAGTTAGGTTTGAGAAAACGATATAAAAAACGGAGTTAAAGAATTTTTTCTTCAAAGGGCAAGATAGTTAGAAGTCGGCTATCTCTATACTACTTTATTTCTGGCTACAACTATATTACTGCCAATGGTTTCATTTGATTTTTGAAACATTCCTCATCCTCATTGGGGCAGTAGTGAATTTAAATCCCGAATTAGAGGCTTGCAAGCCGTAATCGCTCGACTGCTTACATTCATCTGCAACTTCATGTAATTCAGTTTAACGTAATTGGTCTCGAAGGTGTGGTAAATGTCCATCGGTTATAAAGGAAGTTAATTATGTTCAATGAAAAAGGCAAGGCTCTTAGGATAAATATTATATATTTGTTAATTTTTGCATTCATTTTGTATTTTTCCTTTTGTTAAATTATTTGTATAGTTAATATTTACACAATATATTAATATCCGTCATTTTAAATGTCGAATGTTCTACAATTTTTGTTGCTTCTTTCTTGCTTCAATTTAATATTTAATATTATTATATTAAATTTATGTTTTCTTTTCTTTTTTGAACTTAATTATACTTTGTTCAAATATCTTCTTTTTTTTGTTGAATCTAATATTCGTTTTTTTTTCTGGGGGGGGGGGGTTGCTTTAAATTATTTTAGAATGAAACCACTACTAAATAATTAATTTTATTTTATATTCATTTACTTTGTGTTAGAATGTTAATTATTTATTTATAAATTCTGCTTTTGGTTTTCATCATTCTGTGGCGCATTTAAATCCCGGATTGTTATGTCTGTGTTGTTGTTGTTATTTTTTGTTTGCATTTATCTACGAAGCTAGTATAGAAAAAATGGATCTATTAGAGTAAACGTTTTTTTTTTTGTTTTATTTTTTGTTAAATTTATTCACTAATATTTGTTAAGTTTGACTTCTCGTTTCATCTTAATTTGTTTTTTTTTTGTTTAGGAATTGCTATGCAGTTTTTTTTGTTTAATTTGAAAGCAACATTTATTTAATGCATGTTTAAGATAATATTTTTCTGGATTTGCCATTTTGTCTTAATTAAAATTGTAAAATTTGTTATGTTTTGGATTCGTCTTCTTTTTCATTTTTGAATAAAAAGGAAATAACTAATGTGATGGTGTAAATATTTTAAAATTGGTCCTTTTTCATACGAACTAATTCATTCAGAAAATTAATAACCTTAATAAGACGGAAAATGAGAGTTAATTAATGAAAAAAAGAATAAAATTATACAAAAAGTTGCTGCAATTTACAAATCAATTAAAGGGAATATTCCACTTAAATGCCGCAGAACGTACTCTAAGTTGAGTAAATTTCTGCTACACATTGGAAGTTTATACATTATCGTGGCTTCATAAGAACAATTTTATTTACGAAAGAAATAATTATCTGCATTCTGCATTAACATTCATTCATGAAATTATGTCCCAACATAATTATCTGATCCAAGGAAAAAAATTAAATAAGACTTTAGTTCGTAACCATATTTTATTCGGGGAATAAGATAAATGGTTGTCTGTTCAAACATTTGTATTTGAGAATACATTCACATCAAGATAGCCTACATCTTCTGCTATCTCTGTGACCTCAGTGAGGACAATAACCGGCATTCGTTAGAAGACTTCTTTTGGAGCGCCCACTTCTTCGACTATCCATGTGACCTCAGTGAGTTCAATGGTTTGACATCTGTTAGACCCATTCTCTTATTGGACCACCGCTTCGACTACCTCTGCGACAATGCCTCAACTAAGTGAATTTAATGTCATATTACCTATCTATATGGCAGGACACCACTTTCTTGGACTTTTGTTGGAAAAATAAGAGCACCATGTATTATTTTGTTTCACCATGAGAGTAACCGAATTGTTCCCTTTGCATTAAGTCCAGTGGGACTCGAGTCGTTTAACTCAAACAACCAATGTCGACTTGCACGTTACATCAGTGATTTTCGGTTTAATACAAGGACTACACCACCTTATATAATATGGGTGATTAACTAGAGTGCATGTGTGGACATGCAAAGGTTGCCACGTAAAGCTAACCTAAATTAGCATGCTTGCTGTTGAATACTGGTCGGTTCTATAGGTTCTGAACCTATCCTGTTGAGTGCAATGATGGCTATTACAGAAGTCATTTGGCTTAGCATTCAGCAACGATGACAATCTATATGTCTATCTTGGTAAGGGTTTTACTGTACATGATGAGGCTAAGAGTTCCCAGTTGTTTTATGAAACACTTGGCAAATAACTCCTGTCATAATGAGGAACTCCCATCGATAGTTCCGACGAATGGAAGGAAAGGATGGAAAAAGGCGCATACATTTATGGTTTTAGCAAGTACGGTGATGCGAATTGAGAATGACTGTATAACTAAATCCAAGCGAATCGGATGTCTTTTTAAATTTAATACAACAAACGCAACAAAATTTTTGCGGATTCAAACTAAAGTCGAACGAATAAAACAGAGATGAAATGAAAGGCGTGCGAGTACATGCGAATCCAAATTAAAGTTACAGGAAAATCAGAGATGAAGAGAAAGTCGTTCGAATACAATTGACTGAATTGACTGAACAAAAACTGGTTGAGCAGATATGAAATCCTTCAAAGGAAGAAATGTGGTAGTGAAGTACCAAGTAGGTACTCCACCCCAATTCACCTCTTAAAAGATGAAATGCTTTTGAAAATGTTTTCAAACGACAATGAATCAATATATTTACATTTCCAAATCCAGTTAAATTAAATTATACATCAACTGGGAAAACAGATGACGGGAAAAAGCGGCAACTGATGTCGATATGCTAGCGCATTCGGCAGGTTCAAGGATAAACTGAACAAGGGAACGCGAGCCGAACGAGTAAAACCTGGGTTTGAGAATAGAGATGAATAAAACTCTCGGTCTGTAGGAGACTTGGAGAGTATCAAGAAAAAACAGAAAAAAACTTTTGAACAATGCTTGTCATTCATCTGACAGAGCATTTTTTTACGAAAAAGATGGTAAGCATTCCATTTAAAAAAAAAACTACCAAAGATAAGCACACAAACAAAAAAAACCATTCAAACTGAAAATCAAAAGAGAAAGAAAAGAAAAAAAATATAAATCACCACGTTTCAAATTATAAATATTTTCATTTATTTGCTTGAATTAGTTGTGTTATTTATATATAGGTTCTGTTTTTTCCTGTTTTGTGTTATACTAAATTTAAACGATATATAAAACAAAAAAAAAGTATGTATAGGAAATAAAAAAAATATAATAAAAAAAAAATATTAAATAACGTTGATTTTTGATGTTATCCATATTTTTCATTTTTTTTTTCTTCTTTTATTTAGGAATTATAAAATATTTTTTGCATCTGCATCATTTTCATTTCACGTTTAGTATTAGAAATTATTCTAAATGTATATTTAAGTTTAATTGTTGTGTTTTTGTTTATACTTTCTTATTTTCTTTTTTGTTTACTACTTGATCACCTCCAAAGGATATCATACATTATCCTCATATCTTTTGTTTCCTCTTGTATTACAATCATAATCGATTTTTTTCAGTTTTCATAAATGTACACTATTCATATTTTAATATCTGTTTTCTTAAAATAAAAAAAATAAACAAAAAGTATATGTATATATATATATATTCATGCATTTTGTTTTTGTTTGTTTTTTGTTGTTGTTTTTTTTTTAATTAAAATTACATCTTACACATTAATAGGTTTCATAATTTTTTTCTTTTGTCAAATATATTTAAAAATATGCAACAATATATAAACTAATTTCTAAAAAAAATTGTTTTAATACTTTGTACAACATTTTGTTTTATTTCCTTTTGTTTTTTGTTTCTGTTTCTCCTAAATATTTGTTGTTCAAATACTTAGTATTTTTTTCCCATGGTTTTTGTTTGTTTTTTTTTTTGTTCAAAAATATAATATATGAATATCTTTTATTTAATGTAAAACAAAATAAAGGAAAATAAATGTAAATACTTTTGAATTGATTCGTATTCGTTTCATCTTGCTGACCGTCAACAACAGAAAATACAATATGCATAAGTGTTTCTGTAAGATTGTAACAAAAATATAAAATGTTCAGATTGCGGCAGAATCAATGGTTTTTTAACTGTATTCTGTTTTGTGTGTTGGTTGTTTGTTTTAAATAAGTTTTGTATGATTAGATTTTTCAATTTAGGAACAGTCTTATGTAAATTTAATTGTATTATATTTTATTTGCGAAAAGAACTCAAATATAAATATATTTTGTGTGTGAATACTTTACGTTGTGCTTTGTGTTGTTAGAAATTTAGTTTTTTTTTTAAATTAACCATTTAACAGTAATAATACAAGATACATAATAATGTACAATTTGTTTTTGACGACGACAACGACGACGAAATTTTTAAATAATGCCACAGTTTACATAAAAAATAAATCATTTTGCGTTTAAACAAACAAAAAAAAAGAATATTGATTTTTACATCACAATTTTGGGTTGATTCTCCGTTTGAGTATGCAGCATTCAAACGGAAAAAAGCATTTTCATTCAAAAATTATTTTTTTTTTCTTCATCATTATTAATATTATCAATTATATATATGCTTTTTTTTTTGAAAACTTTCCCTTAATAATACTATATACACAAAAAAGTTTCCTTTTTATGTACAGAAGAGTTTTGCTTTGTTTTATTAGTACTTTTGTGTTTTGTTTAAGATTATTCCTTTATTTGAAGCTGTTTGTGCTGCTTTAATCGAATAGAGATGCTAGTATATCATCTTGATTGGGATTGTTGCTGGAGCCACTTGATGGTGGTGTATTTAGTTCCGGTTGTGGATCTAGATACGATAGAATTTCCATTGGATCGACTACACTGTCGGAAAGGAGCTGAAAGTAAATTAAAAGAAAAAAAACAATTAGTAAAACGCTACACATTTTATTTCACATCTTAAACATAAGAGAGTTTCACGTTATTCATTAATCCCTAGAAATATTCACATGTGCATGATGCTGTGTGGGAAAGAATAGTCTACAACTGCCTCGATGTTTTGAAGTCTTTCAAAACAACAAGTATACGTCATCTTTGCCTGAATTTGTGAAATACGACAATCATGGGTGGAAATGACCACAGCTAGTCAAAGAAACTTATAAAAGCTTAAGCTGAAATTGTAGCTCTTACAGTGAAGAAAGTCGTGAAGGAAATAATTTTGATACAACAGTTGATGTGGTGATGGACAAGAGCACACTGCAGTCGATGTCAACGCAGATGGACATAGCGCAAGACTTTTCATTGTTGTTGTACGTTGCTAAAAACGGTGTGCACAGTTCGGATCAGCACGTTCACTGGTGTCTACGTCAAGTACTTTTGTAAGAGTTAAGAATAAGTGTAAGAAACAAAGTTGGAGCTTTTGTATAACTACTCCCGATAAAAAAGAGACAGTTTATCCTACGGACCCCTTTGCCCCTTACACAAACATTTTAGCTTTTTATTTTCAATCTGATCCACCTATTTGCATATGAACTGCTTGGCAGCGCAAGCCTTGTTGTTTTACAAATGTTCTGTTACAATGCCCTAGTCGTCTCGAGTTTTGTAATTTAAGTTATATTTAAACTGAATCTTTAATCGGTCGTTGCGTACTGTCGTTTCACGGACTTGGAGTCCAAAATCCCAAAAATCTAATCCAATTCTTAACGTTAGACGATGTCGTAACGACGTAATTGTAAATGAAATGCGGTGTTATCACTAACTGCACTGCAATTGGGATCAATTTAAAGTCTGCAAGAGGTTAAGCTAAATTGTTATCAAATGTAAATAACGAAGCAAAGTGCGCTCAGCAAGTACAAACATTTGATGACAATAAATACAAAAAAAAAAACACAACAATTACTGATATCTACTTACATTCAAATCATTCGCAGTTTCATTATCGATAACCGATGTTGGATCAAAACTGCTTAATTCAGCGTTTAAATCACTGTCATTCAGGTTCACCATATCGTTTTGCGAGTTTATGAGTGAATTGATTATCTGTTGATGACTTTGCTGCTGTTGCTGCTGCTGCTGCTGGTGATGGGAGTTATCATTGCTGCCTGGCATTTTGGTCGGTGTACCCGGTTGTGGTGAATTATGACAGCTACCACTACTATTTTGACTGTTGTTGTTACTGCCACTGCTGGTATTTGATGTGTTGTTTGTATTACTACCACTGTTGCCGGTGTTTGAGGGTTCATTATGTGCGGAACTCACACTGGGTGGTCCACCGGGTGTAAGTGGATGACCAGCACCTGAGCCGCCACCAGGAGTATGTGGCGTGTGCGGTGTGTGTGGCATCTACAAACAAAAAAAGAAGAGAAAAAACAAGATATGCATTAAAAAACTGTTGGTTGCAACAATAAAGGCTTGGGAATAAAATGTCCGTTTGAATGGAGAATCATCTTACCTGATCGCTCAGTGACTTCTCCATAGCATTCAATTGATCCAGTGAGTTCACCGAATCACTTAGATGGGCCAATGAATCACCACCACCACTGCCGGAAGTATCATTCTGCACGTTACCACTGTTTCCACCACTGCCATTTCCGTTCCCACTATATGCATCATAGGAGTTCCTGCTGGCATTACAACTGAGTATAAGAATTCCGAATAAATTTACAAACAATTTCCTCATCAAGTTCTAACTTACCTTTGTCCCATCATGTTACCGTTGGCTATTGAATTCATATCATGACTCATGTAAGGACTCATCGCTTGTGAATTGTCCCAAGTTGGTAGCGTCGTCGAACCCGGTGACATAACCTTCGATATATCATCGATGTGCTCTTGTTTAATATTCGGCGTTGAACTATTCGACTGATTCGATGTCAGTGTTGATGTAGCTGCAGGATTTCCATTGCCATGCATGCCACCACCGCCAACACCGTTGCCCTGGGGCACGATTTTCCAATTCGCCGATGCATCAATGATAACCTCATCGACGTCGGAATCGTTGAGGGTGTTTAGAATTGCCCACATGTACTGATCGATTTCCAGAGTCTCGGTTAGCGCTGATTTGCTATTGATTGAGAATGAAATTGAATGTTAGCTTCGAATGTGAGTAGAATTTGAATGATTGACTTACTTGCACTCCGGACAACGCCAACTACCGCGTTCACAGTTCAACAGTAAATATCCCTCCAAGTCAAAGCATTGAATGTGCTTGCATTCAAGACCCCGAGCTGGTAGCCGTATTCGACTCTTCATAATCGGACACTTGAGTGATATTTTCACAAATGGCTGTTGTTGATGTTCATTGCTGCCATTAGGATTTGTGGCATCGCCCGCTGATGCTGGAGGTGTTGAGCCCGACATGCCCATGGCGAAGTTACCCTTTATTTTGGCAACACTACGTTCACGTGGCAATAGATTGCGACGCAACAGCCCTTGTAGGACCTGCCGCACTGATGGTCGATGGACTAGTTGCAGGACAAACAAATGTGACTGTACAAAAGAAAAGAAGTTTAATTAGATAAAGTTCTGGCAAGGAACCCAGTTCGGTTTTGTTACACTTACACAACAGCAGGAACTGGCCGTCAGCTGAAGGGTATTTCTACCTGGCTGACAAACTTGTTTAAGATACAGTGGCCTAAGTGCTTGACCTGTTTTCTCTGACCTCTCAATGACCAATGGTGTAGCGTTCGCCGACACAGTCACAGTGTGCGGCCAATTCGTGTTCATTTGCCGATCATCTTGATGGAAGCACTTCAGTTGCAATTCCAAATCAGATCTGATTAGACGGTGGAGAGACATTTTAACTATTGATTCACATTTCATTCAGTGTTGTTACAAACCTGTTTATCAGCGTGTTGTACACATTTTGCTTCAGATGAAAGACATGATTGCTGACCGATAGATTGTGCAATAGCCGAAACGGAGGAAGAATAATTCCATCTCGGACTGGAAACGTTAATCGCATTTCTTCATCTGGAAGGAGACACAAAAACAACAACGCATTACACACTGATTTCTGAAATGAATGACTGTGAACTTACTATGATCAATTTGTGGTTTGACATCAGGATTTGGACTAACGTAGGGAACTGAACAGGCGGGTGTTAAAGGAGGAGTTGGATTTCCAGGAACCGGGCTATGCTGGTAGTTCATATTCCGTACGTCTTGTTGGAATCTGTAATGAGTCAAAAGTGAAGAGTCAAAAAAGAGCTCAAGAACATGGATCAAATGAATTAACTTACCCTTGTGCGTTTTGATGATAGGCATTGGGGGTACCAGCTCCAGCACCTGGCCCGGCTGGATTTGCGCCACCCATGCCACCCATTGGTCCCATGCCATTAGCCGCATTGCCACCTCCGCCACCATAGAATTGTTGCGCATGAGCGCCCATAGGCGCACCACCGCCATAGCCGCTTACACCGGCAGGTCCAGCTCTTTGCTGAGGCATCATACCTGCTGCTGCTGCACTGGGACCCATCATACCACCAGGTCCCCGAGCGTATGGATTCATTGGACCACCCGTCCGACCGTAACCGGCTTGCATAGGAACTGGCACACCATTAGCCTGATGTGTATTATGATGCGGGTGTTGATGATGTGGACCATACTGCATTTGACCGGCCGCTGCTGCTGCTGCTGCCGCCGCCGCCGCTGCATGATGCTGAGGAACATTTTGAGGATTCTGCTGATGATTCATAGGATACATGGCTGCACGCTTTTGCGCCGCATGCATTTGCGGATTAGGATAGGGAGTCATACGTCGCGGTGGATAACCACCGTTCGCCATGCCCTGCATCTTGGCCATCGGGTTCATGGCGCTCATTTGATTACTCATTTGACTTGTGTCGTTCATTACACCACCAGCACCACTACCTCGCATTGGACCCATACCCATGCTCATACTCTGCATTTGATTCATCGGCGACATCTAATAGGAAAAAAAATACAAAAAACGTTCATAAGATTTTAATAATTGTAACACATGCAGCATCAGGTGCATTGCGCACTCAAGGTTATTTATAGCTGTCGATATAATGAACTACAATTAAATGAACACTTAAATGAAAATTGATTTGCATGCCTTCTTTGAAGGAGTTTCTATGATTGTGTGGTAATTGCTGCGCGTGTTGGATGTGAGCTAGGTACTGCTACAATTGAATGAATCAGTTACATACGTTGCTTTATCGCTGCAATGTCAGTTGTAATTGATCTCATTAAACTAATTATTTGCCTGCAGGATTGACATACTGCTTGCAGCTTTGATAAACACACAGCGAATAGATTAGAACATATATATTCGTTTATTCGAGTAGGTTTTGAGCAACAAATGTGACATTCATCTTAGAATGTGCCAAATCAGACGATGCTTCGTATTTCCGCTATGTTCAACTGATGGTGAACGATGTTCGAGATTAAACGAGCTACATGTCCGTATTTAGGCGTACAAATAGATAGACACATTCAAAATTGATTGAGAATGGAATGCATAATTTCTGCTTTCCGTCAGCCAAATTGTTTGTGAAGCAAAACGACGAGAGCCACACTCTGCAGAAGGCAGCAATCGAAAAAAACGTCTCTGTCTCTCACACTTTTCAAATGACGGATATTGCAATCCGTGTTTCCGCTGCTCAGCGACATCAATGCAATTACAATCTCTCGATGGAAAATATCGCGCAAACAGTAAAAAGAGCAAACAATCGAACCAAAAGTACAAAAACAAGAGTATTTACGACAACCCGAAGGACGAGAAATGATGTACACAAAAAAAAGGCAAATACTCACATGATGATGCCTGGATGCGTTATACGGCATCCCATTCATATGTCCCATTGAATTCATTTGCATTGCACCACCGCCACTGCCGCCGCCAATTTGCATTCCATTTGCTCCGCTACCAGCTCCCATCATTCCAGCGCCAGCACCGCTCGCCGCCATTCCTGTCATTGAGTTCATCCCTCCGGCACTGGCATGCATTTGCCCACCATTCATTCCGATACCAGCACCATTACCGCCACTGCTGCCACCCCCACCGTTCATGTACTGATGGGGATGATGCGACTGTCCACCGGCACTACTGCCGACACCGACACCGACACCCATCATTCCGGCGCCATTGCCACCCGAATGCATACTATTGTGCATACCCATCTATAAAATGAGGGAAGTGGGGATTAATATTTTCTGTTGCTTTTTTCGGGGAAGCGACCGTGAACACATACCTGTCCATAACCACCCATCGTATCCATTGCTTGCTGTGAGCCTGTAGAGGCGGCTACCATATTACCGTAGCTGCCGACAGATGTCGCGGATGTTGAGCCCGCTCCTTCTGCAACAGAAGGCTGTTCAACTTGCTGCTGTTGCTGCTGCTGCGATTGATGTTGTTGCTGGTGATGCTGCTGTTGTTGCTGTTGTTGCTGTTGTTGCTGCTGCTGCTGCTGCTGCTGCTGTTGCTGTTGCTGTTGCTGTTGCTGTTGCTGCTGTTGCTGTTGTTGTTGCTGCTGCTGTTGTTGCTGCTGCTGGTGTTGTTGTTGAATACTGTTGCTGCTTTGATTTGAGGAATTACTATTGTTAGCGTTGCTGCTGCTGCTGCCGACGCTGGAGTTATTCGAACTTGTGTAAGGAAATTCAGAATTCGGCCCAAACGTATTCTTTAAAGTACTTAAGCTATCAGCCGAACTACCACTTAAGAGGCTAGCATTCGCAAAGCTGTTGCCATGACTGAATGCGGGATTATATCCTCCGCCAGGATGAAAATTTCCACCAGCCAGAAACTGTTGTTGGTGCTGCTGCTGTTGTTGTTGTTGTTGCTGCTGCTGTTGTTGTTGAAAATGATGTTGTTGCTGATAGAATTGCTGCTGTTGAAAAAACTGCTGCTGCTGCTGATGAAGTGATGCTTGCTGGTGATGTTGCTGCTGCTGATGAAGATTATGTTGTTCACTTGCGGTATATGCTGCCCCGGGTGGTGATATTTGGCCCCCTAAGGCTGGAGCCCTTGAGGAGCCCCCCTGGGCATTCATTTCTTCATCTTTTCTATAAACACAAAAAGAAACGAACAAAATTATTATTAATTTGTTGAGAATGCAAGAGCAACAAATAGAAGAACAATAAATGCATGCGAGAAAGTATAGAGATAAAGGAGAAAATAAAATAAACAAGTTGCCTGGTGGGAATATGATAATAGCAAGCAATGATTTTAAGCCCATAAAAATGTTGATGACTCTGCTCTCCGATTTAGATATTGAATTAAACAAAAAAAAATTCTTTCGAGAGGGAGAAAATGCTCGATCAAAAAATTTAACTCAAAAGCTGCGGTCTCTGTTTTACCTGAGAATGTAGTTCGAATGTACTTGCAAGGGAGTTGGTATGTTCTGTGTGACTGTACCAAAAGGAAGTTCTTTGGCTTTGAAGCATTTGTGTATAAATGAGATATTCTTATCTCAAAGAGGATACCTTCATCCACATGGCAATTTCATTTCACCTGCCCTCAATTCATGGCATGTGCCTCAATCCATATTCATAACAATTTTCCAAACCCACGGCTGCTGTTCTTATTTTATACATACATACATATATCTCATATCCTTTCTTTTACTTTGCAGCTGAAAATGTCCTACAAAACAAAGAACATACACAAAAGTAAAATCACATTTACGTACATATGTAGGTATGTAAGTTCGTTTATAGTAGGCAGTTGTTGAATTTTTGAGGCAGCAGCGATACAAAGGAAATGAGACGAAAGGAATGGAAAGGTAGCTAAAACGACACGACGACGCACGAGCCACTAAGAATATCGTCATCCATCTGCCGCATTAGGTTTGTTTTCCGTCTTTACTTCTTGATGTACATACTTCTGTGTGTATACACAAGTAGTTCGTTGTTACATAGAATGTACATCATTTTGTTTAGGATATAAAAAAAAAACAACAAACAGAAAAAAAAATCGGTGAAAATTTTAATTCACTTCTAAACACAACGGAGTGACGGCGGCGTCAGGGCACACCTATATCGTTTTGTCCTGGAAAGCACACTCTCAATTACACCCGAGGATCCTTGGGCAAACGACTTAATTTACATAAAAGCTATATTCTTATTCCTTCTCTTCTCCTCTCCTCCACCCTCTTCATATCCTTTTTTATTCATATTTTTTTTTTCTTTTTTCTTGCCTCAACACTAGAGCTTGAGGTAAGCTATTTATTTAATTGGTTATTGCGACACGATTGTGGTTAATTTGATATTTTTAACGTTTTGGTCGTCATGTTTCTGACAAGTCAATGTCCTTTTTTTGTGTGACCTGTATCTGATGTGTGCGCGTGTGGGATGGGGTTTGTTGTTTGCGTGTTTTAACTTAATTTCGCAAAAAGACTGCTAGTTTTGGTCTATTTTTCTGTTTTTTTGATTTTCATTGACTATAAAATGAATTAAATGGCTAATGCGTTTGTTTTTATGCGTGTATACATAGCTGGGGACTTTCATTGTTAAGTAATGATGGGTTGTGGTAATAGGTTACGACCATATTAATTTCTTGCTTTTTCCCAATTCGAAAAACGTACTGCTGAAAGTCATTGAATGTTGTAGAGAAGTTTAACGCTAAATAACGCCATAGACGTGGTCATTTTGACACAACAGAAAAGGAATGGCCTGGCTAAGCGAACAAATTCGAAGACGAGGAGTTGGAGACATTACTCTTACTGAAGACTAACTAGAATTGGCGAATCTATCACGTGTGGCAAGTGAACGTCAATCATTTAAAGAGAACATTGGCTTAAAAAAGCATCGAGAATATGCGTCTGGACAAGGATCTAATTTGAGTTATACTTTCTTGGCAGGTATTCAAACGAGTTTTACCTCTCAAAGTAAGATTTCTCCGCCTCCTTCTCCTAAATAATCAAGGAGAAAATAAGAGATTGTGCAACAATTGTCACAACAAAGTGTTGACATCGAATTTTGTTTTTTTCTTTTTAAACAATTTCAGATTTATGTAGACCATAGCTCTCATTTTTCGTTTATCTGTTTTCTTTATCTTTTTTTACAAGAATAGATAAAATAAAATAATAATTAGGTACACTTTGATCAGCAGTATGCATACTTATGTATTCTTTATTTCTTTTTTTTTCATTTAGTAATATTTTGCCTTATTCGAAGTCAGATAAGACATGCCGCACACAAACCGTTTTATGTCGCTACTATTCTTCGTCTGGCCCTGTAGATTGTT
This sequence comes from Eristalis pertinax, assembly GCA_907269125.1. Classification (NCBI taxonomy): domain Eukaryota; kingdom Metazoa; phylum Arthropoda; class Insecta; order Diptera; family Syrphidae; genus Eristalis; species Eristalis pertinax. The sequence continues at coordinate 37,824,273 of OU026147.1, forward strand.
TTTATTCAATTTTTTTTGTCTGTTCTTTATTTGTGATAAGAACCTTCTTTTAAAGGTTGATTTTGTTTTCACATTGCCTTTACCTAACCAAACGATAGAGAGAGAGAGAAAAAGAAAACCTAACTTTGGCTACTCTTATCGTTGTTTTAATTTATTTATTTTCAGTTCGTTCTTTTTTTTTTGGATAGAAAACATACATGTTTAGTAAGAAATACGTAGGAATGTATCTATAATCTGAATGAGGAGGTGTGCGGCGGGGTGGGGGAATGAAACGAAAATAAAAATCAGACAAGAAGATAATTTCAGTGGTGATAAGATTTGTTCTTCTTTTTTTTTGTTGGGTCTTATTTGACGTTATTAATTTTGAATTAACTTAAATGCGCGTTTGAATGAATATTAAGTGGTCATTAATTTTAATTTGAACATTAATACAATAAGATGTAATGGATGGATAATCTTTTACAAGCTTTCATCAATCTTACTGTTTGTTCACATGATTGTGGTTCTAGGAGCGTTTATCAAGTGGAAGAATGTGGTGCTTATTAGGGGACTTCCAGCCCGAAAAACGGAGTAGAGGGACAGTTTGGGATTGTATTCAAGTCATCAAGATAATGAAAATAAAGCTGATTACGACTGTAATGTCTTATCTTTCAGAAGAATGATCCAGTCCTTCAAAAATCACATCATCCGCAGCGGGCAATTCAGAAACCGCACAATGTTTTGGACTGCACCGTGATGAAGAAAAACCATGCAACCATGTTGCCACAACGCGAATTAGCAGAAATAATTTCGTTAAGTTTCGTTATATCAAAATCTGTCATTCCTGAGCTTTGTAGAATTTGACTGTCTACTTTTCGTTCAGTTCTGACATAAGCTTATGTTTACTTGCGTCAATTAAGTGGTTGGCCATAGGTGCAATATATCATATCAACGAGTACTACTGTCAGAGTACTAAAAAACATATTTTGTTCCTAAATTAATATCAATTGAACGTAATTTTATCTAATGCTCAACGATTTGTGTGAAAGAGTTAAAAATTATCGAACGAAAAATGTTCACCCCATTTAGAACAGAGTAGACATAATAATGATAAACTGTATCCTCAAACACAGGCAAGCCAAAGTTGCAAAAACGTGTTCACAAACTGAAGCGAATCAACGTAAAGCAACGACACAAAAGTTTATACTTATCTCCCTCAAACCATGCACACAATATTAACCAATAAGGGATGAAATATTGAAGCTACACAATACCAGGAAAAAAATTCATTAACAATCTATGTGTAACCAAACAAGGAAGGAGTAGATTGAGTGTTTTTTTTGAAAATTTAGTACAGTACCACAGCCACCATGACAACAATTTCCAGATCATCAGATTGCCACCGTCCTCCTATTGACCCTCAGTCATTGTACCGTGCGTCGTAGTGCAACGCATTTAAGTCAGACAATCGAAAAACAACTACCTACCCCTGACATGTACATACGCATACCAAATGTGCGCTGAAAACCCACAACAACTCGAAGGTTATGTGCACACTCATACCCTCAATAAATCTGTATCTTGCATTTGGATGTATTACGTGTGCATATCTGAGCTGACGAATGCTGCTGTGAAATCATATTTACAAAATAAAATAAAAAAAAAGGAAAAATGTTCACAAATCCAAAACAATACAGGGGTTGTAGGGTGAGCCATCGGCCACCCTTCGATTCATATTACATCGGTGGCGTTTTAACACTTGGCATTATACAAGACTGAACTGACAAATATTTCGCATACCTACATAACGCACAAGAGAAATTGAAGACTTTTTGCTTTTAAATTCAAAAGTTGCCTATATTGCCGCTACCATTCGCATTCGATGAAAGTTTGATAAAAAAAAAAAAACCTAAACAGAAAACAAAAATAAAATCTATTTTATTTTATTCAAAAATTATTTGTAAAACACTAAAACGATGACAGCGATTGGGTACATAAGTCAGTGGTAAATCCATAGATTGATTGCGTTACAGTGCGAGAATGAATTTCAATTAAGAAAATGCCACACGAAGAAGAAAACAAATTAAGAAAAAAAAAACCAAAAAAAGAAATGAAACTCCATCGTAAAGAGAAAGGAGAGAGAGAAAACATGTTCACACATTTTTATATAAACTTTTAGACGAACGATAATAATGAGACGGTGGTTTGCAGTGCGCGCAGTGGACCCACCACAAATGCAATATCCAACGATGCGTGTAAATTAAACGCTTGTATAAGCCGGTTTCAATGGTGATTGCTTAGCGTAAGTGTGGTCAATTAATTGAGGAGCGATATCATTTGTGGTGTGGTTTGTTTTAAATTCTTCTTCTTCTTCTGTTTTGGTTTATTTATTTTTCCTTTTTGGTTAAACACGATAGCAGTATTTAATCGAAACTGAATTCTTTTAAATGTTCTGTTGCCAGCTTAGCGCTGGTGTGCCGTGTCAGGTATGGCGTCGAGATACACCAACCGACTTGCATTTCATATGCCATTTGCTGGAAACCAAAAAAAGATGAGAAGACACGGGCTTCCTTTTTTCCCGCCACAAAAACTGATGTGATGCATTGAATTTCACCCTCAATCGAAAATGAATACCACACACATGCATGCAACCAATGGCAACTGTAAACAAGGAGCAACAACGCAAAAACTGCAACAACCCTCAGTTCGAATGCTGAAGAGTACCTTCCGTAAATGCAAAATACCGGGAAGAAAAACACATTTCAAAAAGCGCAGGTATCCAGCTGTGATTGCGCTCTTATAAAAAAAAACGTACGTACAGTTGTACATAGAATGTGTATATGTATGTGCATATGGATGGATGTACTTATCAACGAGAAACGAGGGACTTGTGAAACGGAAGGACAACCGACTCAAAAAAAAAAAAAAAAGAAACAAAAAATAAGAAGAACCAAATATGACGAGAACAGCTACACCAGAAATCCTTGCCAATCCGTTTTCATCTTGTCCGTCATTGAAATCTTTTTTTTTCGCCACTTCGTAGCAAAAACACGCAAAAAGAACGAACGACTGATGAATGAAAAAAAACGTAATAATATAAAGAAAAAAAAAAGAAACACGATGCACTTGGGAAAGAGAAAGAATTTGAATAACAAGGGACGTTTTTTCGTTTTGGTTCAACATCCTTTCTCATGAAAGTACAGTCTCAGTCTTGGCATATCGTGTGAATTTAACAAACTAACGGTAATAAATGTCAATAGAATACCATTTAGAAGCCAAACATGTTAAGGCAATGTTAACCCTCTCATGATGGAGTTTTATTCAATGCACATCAGATCGTGTGGCTTTTGAGATAAATGCCATACACTCAGAAAACCATTGCACCATTGCAAAGAAAACAATTATCACCCACACATTTTCCTGTCACCGGAAATAATCTCCCGCTATCGCATCTATTCACTACGTAAGATTTGACATTTAACCAGATGACAACTTTTTGACGTTTGCGCAAAACTGTCGACACAAATCATTTGCAAAACTACGGAAAATCATGTTAGCCACTTGAGCTCCTCTAATCAAATGGGAAATCATCAACCACTACTACAACATGGCATCAATCACACATCGTCCTCGTTGCTTCCTCGAGTGGGTGAATGTTAAATGTCAGTCAAAAGGTGAAATCAGAAAGCAAAAAAAAAATATTTTTTTGTTTGTAGTAATTTGCAGAGCCTTTAGACATTTTTCTGATCCCTTTTTCGTTCAGAATAATTTACCGACATATGCCATGATTTTTTCCTTATTTAAATGTCAACTTCAATGTGCAGAGGGTGTAAGGTTTCCAGCTTTTCTGATGGAACAGTTGGTGGTTCATTTCATACGACATTTGGTGGTGTCACTTAAACTTGGCTTGAAGTGACAGACCATACGTCAGGGGTGGTTTTGAGGATTGCTCCTGTCATTCTCTACGGGGTGGCGACGGGCTTTAAAAACCTTATTTCTTCAAAGAACAACAATAATTAATTGGAGAATAATAAGTGAAAAAGGCAATCTGATTAGGCGCATTCCAACTTGCAGGCATTTATTAACTAAGTCTGTAGCGTATCTTATCAATTTTCAACATACTACACGCGTCGATTTTGATATTGATTTTCATCACTTCATTCAACTACTTCTTTACGAGATATCTAATACAATAATAATTAGTTCCACGGTGTTGATTTGTTGAAGTGGTAATTTGGTTTTTATAAGTCGATTAAATTAATCGAATTTCGACTTTCCGAGTGTGCGGTGTACACGCTTGTTGACTACTTCGACTGCGGAGGGAACTAGAACAGTTTTTCTGTCTCTTCTGACGTTAACAGGTTTATACTTCATTTGTGATTATCAACTATTGATAAGCAATGAAGAAGAGTTGATATCAAATGAATTTCTTATATTTGTGTACGAAACTGATTTTCTTTCATCGTTTCATGAACACTCTGTCTATGTCGATACATTTTGTGACTTTGTCTTGATGGGCTGCCTATTGGCGTTAAGATTGTTCTACATTGATAGACCTTCGCTTCCATCCACAGGAAAGTTGAACTGATGTAGAAACTCAAACATAGTTAATTGAATAATTTGAATGTGTTGCTATCTAATCGGGATGATAACACTGAATGATAATAGTAGGCAATCGGGGGACGGTAGTGGGTTATTCTGTTCTCGAATGGTCGTATTGTTTAGTGTCTGATTTGCTGTGTGCTTTTTTTCTTTTGTTGGTGTGTAGAAGACCATGACAATACATTGAAGTACATTGTTGAAACCAGTTCGAACGGCGATATTGGCGATTAACAAGTGAGTGAATTTCTTTCCTCTATCTTCGATAGATAAGGGTGAAATTGCAATATTTATGATTTTGATTTAATAATTGCTCTTTGAAGTACGTCATGATATTCTGTTCAAGTCTTCGTGGAGCTTATAAAGTGGATACTATAACTTTTTTATTAGCAGTGATTTACGGCGGTGAAGGAAGTGCTATGGTTGAACTTTGCATGATATTCGAAAAGTCGAAGTCAGAGTTCAATTGCAAGTGCAGCGCAGTATTTAAATCTTCGCTGATTGATAACATCATAGAACTGTAAACATTATTCCTCTCGTGTGACTACACTATTTCGCGTAACATGATCTTCGAAAGACCCTAGGCAAAAGATTTCAGTTTCAACAAGTTCCTTCTACCTATTTTCGGGTTCAATCACTATTCGCAGAGGTAAATTCAGTAAGAACCGAACGAAAACCAGCCACGCCATCATCCAATTTCGAAGTGCCCATAATTGCGCATATACCAACAGCAGCTCCCATTCGTGTACGTTGAGGGTTTCGAACTTAACTCAGCAAAAGTGAACGAAACTTAACGAATCTGCACGTTGACGGCTAGAATTTAACTAAGCAAAAGTGGACGAAATTTAATGATTATTATGGTCAGTGTATCATCAGACGGACTATTTAAATTAACTAACGTTTTTCTACGATTAAGTAGAATGCGTTTAGATGGATATTTAACAATCATGACGAGTCAAAGCATGTTGAGTAGTTTACTAGGGTCTTCTAAAAGTTGAAGTATGGAATCTTGTTCCATGAGGCTCACCACGGTACACACGGTGGCCAACTTGATGCGTCTCAATTTATAATCTTTGGATATCACAAAGCGTGGTGTGACTTTTTGTTTTCAACGCGCATGGGATAGATACATGCGTAAACATCAAACGAGTGCAATGGCATGATGTAGGGTAGATCAAGTGATGTTTTGTAACTGATCAGTGGGACTAAAGAAGGGATGTCCTGAGTAAGAAATAGTTGATTTGTGTGATCTAAATGTCTAATATTAGATCATTTATAGTTTTTTTTTCCTCAATATTACACAGGAATTATGTTGTAACAAATGTCTGTTATGCGTCTTAATCTGAAGAATGTTAGGTCGCATGAAAATTGCGGTCAAATGTTGTTAAAAGGATAATTTTTGACACTTATGAGGTGAATATATGAAGATGATAAAAAATTCACCCGTTCTGGCTAACACATGGTCTTAAAAACAATTTTCCGTGTGTTTCCAATTTTTCAATATCTTATATACTATAAAATATTGCTGCAACAAAATGATTTCTCCAAAAATAGTTTAATCAAATTCAAGCAATACAAAATTAATCTCAAACAAATGACGTACGTAGCTCTGTTGATACTTCAATCATTTACTGTAAGGCGCAATAGGGTGAATCAATACATAGCGTATATGGTATACCCCTTAAGGGTACATTTTTACTACCCAATATAATGTTTGATTATACAATAGTCTGCTGCTTTGAATATAATAAATTCACATAAAGCAACCTTATTCGGTAACAGTTTAAGGGTGGCATGTGTGACGAAATCAATTTCCCACACCACTACAGACCAACAATTTTGACATTAATGTACCTATAATCTCTGGAACTCCCTCCCTCTCTCTCACGCTCTGTTTCTCTCTTTCTTTCACTCACGCATATACTTATTACTCACTCAGTCTCTCTCCATCACTCCTTGTCTTTCATTCTTTCATGCAATGTTTGATGTTAGGGGTTTCGACTTTTTATTGTTTTCTTTTTTTTCTTCGCCGTCACAAATATTTTCCCACCCCATGATCAAAGGACTGGATAAGGCGATGGGGTGGTGGGTAAGTCAAATAACAACGTAATTCATGGGGGTGAAAATTTAACATTCAATCAAAATTTTGCATCGTTTCGTGGTGTAATATATGAAGAGGATTCGCTCTCGTGTGTAGCGCCATGTTATTATTGATAATATTGTTTATGCAATATAACAGTGGGGTGTTCAGGGTGGTGGTAGGTAGCTAAAGACATGCAATATGAGGTGGGGTGAGTTTCGGCTCGAGCCTAATGATAGATGATTACGAACGAATGCCTGGATGGGTAGTAGATCGAAACGTTGACATTTCATACATATGTATACATAGGTGTGTGAAAATTTCATTTTAATAATTTCATTTTTTCCATCTACAAACAGCACAATATTTGATGTGTTTGTAAGTAGGCAGCCACTCGTTTTGGGTGAGCGTGAAATGTAATGCTGTTGTAATGTAATTAACATTTATTGAAACGACCGAAGTGAGAATCAGTTTGGCTGCCATGCAGGTATGTGTGACATTTATACTTAGATACTGAGTGCGAGTGTGAGTAGGTAACTGTTTGTAAAGGGATTTCATCGGTTGACATATTGGAAGGGTGTTACTGGTTAACTTTTGTGATTGGATATTTAATTAAGTTAAAAATACGAAAATGCAAATTGACTTTTTTAAATTAATTTTTCGTCAGTGGGTGTGTTGCTCTTTTTTTGTACACAATTGTAATGAGAAGGAGGGGAGAGTGTTGCCAGTAGGTAAGTCTCATGTCTAATTGAGTCCCGGGGCATAAGCGAAGGGTTGTTTGGTAATTTTGTTTGAATCATTCACATGTCAGATTAATTTAATCTACAAACTGGTCACAATGGGCAAATATTGGACCCGTACGTGAGATCTTCATCATTTTTCTCATGATTTTAAGAGCCGCTTTGACACTCTGTATGGGTGGCAGACGTCAGAACAGGTGTTATGTAAACATAGTGAGCTGAGCTTCAGTTTGTTGTGACAGTGTGCCTAAAAACCAATGAAATCCGAAATATCGCAGTTGATTTTGAGATTTTACGATCAGAATGTCGTTTTCATTGACTTTTTCAGTGATGTTGCCAGTGCTACCAATTTGCATAAATTTGTTTCACTGCCATCTTGGGATGTTTTAATGTGAAAAATAAGGTTTTCTTAGGTAAACCGAAAATAATCGACCACCTACACTGTGGCATCATGTCTCCGATGTATACAGTCCGAGATGGATCTGGATATAGCAATTTCTCGTCTTGTGCGTGCACGAAAAGAATATAGGTACCTCTGAGTGGAATAGTTTGCTCAGACAAATGGTTCAGAATTGCGATTGCAGTAACTTGTCAGAACCTGCAATACCTGCAACATGCCTTCACATAGCAGATCTATATATACAAAAGTTCATATGCATGAAAATATCTACCCAACACATCTATCATCTCATTTCACACATATGTACATAGTAGTCCAAATTCAAGATCATCGAATTAGTAACGCACAAGTGCATGATTGGAAATCCCAAATGCCACGAAGAGAAATATATACCTTCCCTTAGGACACCTGTTTGTAATATCTACCTGTTACTCACAAAATCTTCCTCAAAATATTTTGATAAATTTCCATTCGAAAGTTATCCATCGTTCGGGTTTTTCCACCTTCATTTTCGGTAAATACACATTTATAATATTGGTTGGCCTGTCCATGCAGCAACAAAGCGACACATTCGAAAGAACTGGAATACTCTCGTATATTATAGGTAATCAAACATTGGAGAAGGTATACCACCAACATTTATGTACACACAATGATATGTGTCCTTTTTATCTTTCATTTTTTTTTGTCTGTTTTGTTTTGTTTTCTCATTGTAGGTAGCCAAATTTGAGAATTTCTTTTTGTGGGTAATACGTACATAACCTTTAGCATTAGATGAAAGAACTATGCCGCTCTTAGAGAAGACCTTTCTTCTTGTTTTCCCCCTTTTTGAGTGAAGACAATTTTTCGAATATCGGTTCGGGTTCTTGTGTGGCTATGGATTTCGGAGAATTTTCCATTTTCTATGCTCTCCTTGTAGTTTTACATGGAATCTGCAGCAAGAGCAGAAGCAGAAGAGGAAATGCAATTATTGCAGGTTTTCTATGAATGAGTTTCGTTCATTGAATGGCATTGTTTAGTCTTGTTTGGAAAACTTTGTGGACGTTTTAGCATGACAATCATTGGAAGATAATTGAAAAATTTTTTGTGTAAACAATTTTGGTATGTGTTGTAAGCTCATTCAGGCGATTGATTACAGGTTCATGCCGAAAGGGATTCCTTTCCCTGTTTCTTGTAATGAGATTCCATGTCCATTCCACTTCTTTGAGGTTGACAGATATACTGAGTTGGTTTTTTTGTGAAAGATTTGGTTTGGCTACTTTCAAGTTGGTGGATATTTATGAGGGATTTTTCAGTTTGACGTTCACGAGTTCACAGGAGATTGTGACAGGGACAAGCTGTAATGTTCCCATTAATGATAGAACATTCTGGGAGAACTCTAGTGAGCTTATTGACCATTACGTCCACAAAGATATGTTTTGATTATCTTGATGACTATTGAATGATAATGCAGTTTTGATTTTAAACAAATATCTTTAATGAACATATCAAAATGGAACAGTGTGATATTTTATCTCGCTTTTGACATCATTATGCTGGAATTTACCAACCACGGGGGAGTATCCCATTGATAAACATTCCGGAACAATCGATGAATCATGTCCATACCTAAGGTCATAAGATCGGTTGATATGTGTTTCAATTAAAATGCTATGCGGCACATTTAGAGTGTCAAAGTGTGAACGGAAATGGCTTTCTTTAGAATTTGGGAGAGTCCACTCCATGCAATGTGTTTATCACAGTCTCACAGTATCAAATAGTCGACCTATATGATGAAGGATTTGTTTATATATTATTGTTTACAGATAATGGAGATGTGACAATTGTGATTTGCTCATGATACAGAATGGAGATTTCGCATTTGACCACTTCCCTGGGGAGATCGTTGACAACCGAATGTTGACATATTGAATGAATTTGCTGATCTTGCAAAGTGGAAACCGATGATGGTCACTCACTCTAAACAGCTTGAAACTCAACCCAGATTTCATCATCGCACATTCACAAGTCACAAGTACAAATAAAACAAAAATTAAATGAATTTACAAACAAAAAAAAAAGACGATTGTGTGTAAGTGATGAGCCCCTCTCATGGAACACTTGAGTGAACAGAAATAAAACGAGAAAATTAAAATACTGTAAGGTCAACATTTTGTAAACATTGTTGCTTGGGCTTAAAAGCATGTCTATTTAAATATCCACAGCAGAAATAAAAAAAAGATAACACACATAAAGCACGAACAAATATGAATGAAAAAAACAACAAAATACTTTAAAAAAGAGGAATAAATAAACAAGAGATATATTCTAACACTGACATCAATTGAAAAATTGAAATAATAAGATTGTAGAAATTTTGAAAAAATAAACAAAAAAAAAAAATTTTTAAGAAACTAACACATCTATTTTAAACTTTGAAACTTTTGATTTGATATTTTACCTAATATGTGCCAAATACTATTTTGTCTTTAATTATTATTGCAATTATTTTTTTTGTATAGTAGGTAGGTATAGTTAAATATTTTTATGTGTATATTCCAGGAGAGTTGACTTGTTAAGTAAAAGAGGAGGAGACAAATTGACTTGAACTTTTCACTGGAAACACTTTTCTATTCTTTTATGGATAGATATCCTCTTTTTTCTGTAATTCACAACTATTTATTATTCATTTAATGTCACTGTTAATGTTGAATATATTCTTCTTGTTTGTTTTGATTCGTTTCGTTATATTTTTTTTGTATTTGCTATGATTTTTCTGTTTTGTTGGATAACTTACTTCTTTAAATTTCGCTTCGATTGTTGTTTCGAAAACATGGGAATTTTGTCAACTAAAATTTGCATTATTTATAATAATCCACAGTTTAAAACAATTTTCTTTTGATTTGTTTTTTTTTATTAGCTTGCTTGTGTTTGTTTGTATTTGCTTTGCTTTAGTTTTCTTCTTTACTCGGTTTTAATCCATGTTTTTTGCTGATAAATTGTATGATCGATTTAGAAACATTTTTTTGTTCGTTTTAAATAATTTATTTTACTAGAATTCTGCAGTTAATCCAGAGTGAATTCAGTACTCGGCGAAGTGTAATCCTTGTGTAAGATTGATTTGACGTTTTGTAAATGCTTATTTATTGTTTTAACTAAAATTGTTACACAGTTTTGTTGCTGGATACTTTGTTGTTATTGCTATATTTTGAAGTGTGATTTTGTGTTTGTGTGTTTAACTGTTGAGATCTTGATTAGAGAAAAAAAAACACCTTTACACTTGTTTATGACAATAAAATATTTTTGACAATTGTATTTGCAATTCTTAACCAACTGTTACATTATGTTTGAAGCACTGTCATCTTGATATCTCGCATAGATGTAGTATATTTTGCACACACGAATATTTTCACTTAATTGAAAAACACAAATCTCTGCACAAAAGCACTTATTTTTCAATGAAAAAATTTTATGATTTTTCGTGTTGCTTGCACGAGACTTGTATGTTCCTAGTGTTGTCTCGGTTGTGAATGATGTGTTGTGTCACATAAGAAATATACAATCAATTCTTTTTTGTTGTTCACTTTTTTTTCATGAAAAAAAAACAATTTTGTTTTTTTTTTTTTTGAATTAAATAAAATAATAATAACGTGAAGAAGAAACAAAACCGGATTTTCCGCGTCTCACGTTCTCTCTAAAACAATTTCCCGTCGACCACTAACCGTACGTACCGTGAAATAAACATGACGACATTTGACAGCAGCCAAAAAGGAACTACTGCCTGACTGTGTGCTACCTTCGATCCGAGACCATCATTTGTCAACCGTCAATGGTTCCCATCGGGCAATAATTACACATATGGCATATTACACACCAGCAGAGTGTGCACAGTGTATCGCGGCTCAAAGAGCGAGAATGGGAGAGAATGTGAGGCTGAAAAACTCGCGCAAACCACGCACACACTGATGTTGTGTATCTGCCAGATACGAATGGGGGAACAAGAAGAACGACGAAACATGATGGTAGTGGTGTTCGCACAACCACATAAACACGTACACTTTCTTGCCTGCCAAAGGAGAATTCCCGATAAAAGAGAGTGAGATGAGGGAATCCGTCCACAGGCACGCACACAATGACACACTTCCACCAACACAAACAAAAGCAGGTCTCTCACTCTCTTACGGATTTGGATTTTAAGAGAAATTCGTTGACGAGAAAAAAAAAGAATGAGGCCAAAACAAATTGTCAAAAGAATACAAAAGATACAGAGAAGAGGAGGCAACGGCAGAAATAAGACAAAAAGGAAAAAACTTCAATAAAACGACCCAAGTCGCCCCACAGATACATGCAAAACACAAAAGATACAACTACAGATACAGTATCTTATACCTGAATCGCATATTTGAGGTCGTTTTATTTTAGTGTTCATTTTTTTTCTTATTCTTCTTCTTCTCCCGTTTTCTTCTTTCGTACGTTCATATTTCTTTTTTTTTTGTTTTTGATTTTTTTCTTATATTTCCCTTATTTTCGTTGTCTTCCTTCCACTTTGTGAGTCGATAAAGGCCAAAACTAACACAAGCTCCCACTCACCCACACACACGCACACACGGATACACGACTTCGTACCAAATCCACCAAATAGATATCGAGTATTTCGTTGCTGACATGTGTATGGTGAGATAGACGACGTATCTATTAAGATAGATACATTTCTCAGCGTGAGAGTGAGAGGGAGAGAGGAAGGAAAAAAAATCGACGGAGTAATGAAAACATAAACATTTCAGATGAATGAAGGTTTTATTCGTTCGATTTTGTTGAGTTGAATTTTGTATTTTATAAAAAAAAAAAAGCAAAAAGAAAATGTTCAGCTCATTTTTGTTTCTCTCTCGAATTTTTCTTGCTGCGGAGGGAGGCGGATGCATAAACGGAGATTTAAGTTAGGGTGACTGCACGTCGTAGCGAACATCCCTCAAAGTTGTCATCTAATGGGACAAGGGAGTGAGTATCAATCACTGATGACTTTTTTCATCTTCTTTCTATTTTTTGGGGTCTAGTGACAACATCTGACGGTATTCACAGTTCTCTCCCCTGATATGCACTTTTTTGGTCGTTTCGATCAACCACATTTGTGAGTTGGTGAGTTTTTGAAAGGGCCTGAACGACTCGATCCGAGTCCACCGCCGTGGTGAATGGAGTTGGTTCCTTCGCCTTCTTTTCATCCATCCACCACCATTGACGACGACGACAACGATAATGATGATGACGATGATGAGGATGAGGATGATGATGATGTTGGATTCTCTTCATGATGGTAGTGGTGATGGTAAATGGTGGTGAAATGAAATGCACAAGAATGGTGTGACGACGACGAACGACGATGACGACGACGATGGCAAGAGGAACAACCAAACGAGGAACCATGAGGATGGCGACGTGCGCGGTATGACCCTTCGGGTTATTAATAGCCCTTCAATCCTTATCCTGTTCTTCTCGTCGTTTTGTTGTTTTGTGTGTTGTGTATATTTTGGTGTAAAATGTTCGTTCTGCCGTCATCGTTGTGTCGTTTTGTGGTGCATTTTTGTTTGTTCGTTAGTTAATCATATCGTTTGTGTATTTGAAAATGTGTTCCGGTGTGTTGTGCTCTTGTGCTGTTGCTATTCCTTGTTTGCTGTTGCGTTTGCTGCTGCTTCTGATGTTGTCTTGCTGTTGTTGCTGACGATTTGGCTTATGATGGTGGAGATAGAGACGGCGAAATAACGAATACAAAATGAGAGAGAGAACGATTGCACTTTCGAGTGATGGTCGTCGTCGGTTTTGATGTTATGATCGTTTTGTGTTTCTTGAATACCAATCGAGCGTTGCCAGATTGTTGAAAATAGATGAATTTCACTGTCCGTCCTGTTGTTGTTGTTGTTATCGTATCGTTTCAATGTTTATTTTCCTTTTTAAAAAAGATGCACTGTATCGATGAGAGAGAGAGAGCGAGAGAAAATAAGAGCGAGAGTATATGTATGCACGTTGGCTTTAGTTACGGTTTTTCGTATATTTCGAAAAAAGGTATCTTTTGAATATTTTCTGTGTGTTTGTCACACTTTTTTTCATAACGTTGTTATTTCTTTTTGCTGTAGGAAGAGGAAGTAAAGTGGTTGAATAGTTTATAATGATAGATTTAGATGGTATTCGTTTATGGCGTTTATTGTGTTTGGCGTTGCCAGTGTTGGGTGTTTGAGTGTGAGCTCGTATTTTGATTAATTGCGAGGAAAGGAGGTGATTTGTGAAGGTAATGTGATAATCCTTAGATGACAATGTGATTACTGACACTTTAACGAGTGTAAAGTGAAAAGGAAAGTAACGTGATGGTAATAATTGCTTACAGAATGTTTATTTGATTTTTTTGTAACTGATAAGGATTACGAATTAAGTGTTGGATTAGTTGAAAAGAACTGCCATCAAATGGAAGTGCAACTGTCAAGGTGATTGACACCATTACATGGTGGAATATTCCAGAGACAAAATCTCAATTGGGGGTTATGTTTGAGTTCAAGTTCATTTATTACACTGCAGCGTCGCATTTCGAAGATGAACACGTTTATTTTACAAAGCAAATAGTAATTGCTTTTATAAGCAAAAGTTTCTGGGATTGACACGGAAGATTATCAGCTACTTCTCTCTGCTACGGACAGAACATGTCCAAATGCAAGTACACTGATGTACAAAATTATTCAGCTGTGTTTTTAGTTTCATTTTGTAAGCAAAAGTGAAACTGTGCTGTGTATTTATAAGTTTTATGTGGTAGGGCCTTAATGCCTTAGAACAAAGTGTGACAAGTCAATCAAACGTATATCTCACATTTTAAATTTAATTCAAAATTGGGTGAGCTCTTTGTATTTTGTTCATATGCTGACAACTTTCATCCATCAGTCTACATCCATCTTGAGGCATAGGGTGTTTTCATAAACGTCGGAAATCTGCGCTTGTACAATCGCATTTCCTTTCTCATGCGTTTTTAAACCCACACACGGTGCAGAATGTCTGCAGTCTTGCCTTAGTACAAAATATTTTTCTTCCAATCGAGCCTATTTGCAGTCAAAAAATAATGACCGCACAATCTGCCCGACATCGAAGACCTAATGACGTTTATGAACAGTACGTACTGCAGTTCACCTAAGTTAGTATGATCGTATATCTGCATTAATGAACATGCCTAACGCAGTCATATGTTAGTCTGACGTTTATGAAAACACCCAAACCTCCACACTATCAACTGTCGAATAGAGGCTACTGTAAAAGACCATCCACTATTTCGTACAGGAGCTCAATGGAAGGCGCAAGAATCACTCATTCGAACATTCGAAGCTTCTACTCCTAAATATAAAAAAGTACTACTGTTGACATCACTCCTTTCGGTGTCTACCACTATCAATTTATCAGAAGAGATCACTTGAGACTGATGAAGGGGCAAAATGCATCGGCCCAACGGACGGCTTAACAACGACGACACGGCACAAAAAAGAAGAAT
The DNA here is from genome assembly GCA_907269125.1 of Eristalis pertinax. Classification (NCBI taxonomy): domain Eukaryota; kingdom Metazoa; phylum Arthropoda; class Insecta; order Diptera; family Syrphidae; genus Eristalis; species Eristalis pertinax. Next base: position 37,839,569 of record OU026147.1, read on the forward strand.
GTACGAAGAATTCACAGTGCGGCCGCTTAAAAACAGATCAAGTACGAGACGTAAATGACTGCCATCCCGGAGATACACTAGCTAGGACAGGGGAAAAGGTGCTGCACATATTATAGCTGCCACAAAAGGTTGCAAATATTGGGCTGCGGATTCGTTGTGGGCAAAAGGTGGATGGTCATCGACTTTGAACCGATAACTGATCGCCTGACTTTATTCCACACCCAATGCTAAACCATCAGACTCATATGCAAATGTTCCTATCGACGAGGATGAGGACTCTATCAAAGAAAACTTCCATGACTTCTTGGACGGCGTCTAGAACCTATCCGGAGTACGATCTTAAAATCATTTTTGTCGACTAGATAGTCATCGGCGAAGTGATTGACAAACACAGTCTCCACGATACGACAATAGATGAAGCCTTTTAAATGAAGTAATATACGGCAACAGGTAAAGAAGTGGAGTTTTGAATCATAAAATATGCTCGTTTCTGGGATTGACACCCAATGGCCATGGATGTACCCACTTTGCAACTGCGGTCAGCTCTGATTTTAAAATTAGACAAACTGTCAAGACAGTTCGCGCTGGAGACTATGAAAGGATATCAGTATCATATTTGAATATGGAAACAAAATTGAACGAAACTTAACGAAACTAGTAAAAGTGGTTATTAAATTCACACTGTAACACTCATGTGTATTCGGTCGATTGTCTAATTTGACTTAAGTTTTCTTACGTACATTATGGTTGAATCTTAACCCTCTACCGCTTAAATTAATGTGCATTGTCCAAAAAATAAAAAAAAAACCGTTGAAATAGGTGGATTGTTTGTTTATTTTAAAAAATGGCTTCGTATGCAGTAGAGTTTTAAGCAAGCAAAAGTGGGCGAAACACAACGAAAATACATGAAGTGGTTATTATGGTCACGTCATTTCTTTTTTTTGCTCAAATTGACTCAAGTCATCCCTTCATATGTCCTTATTTTCTTTTCGCTTACAGCTTACAAGAAGTTGGAAAACTCCTCTGGGAAGATTTAAAGGTCGTAATGAGTACAAGTTTTCTTTGCGGAAAAAATCGGTATTTCCTCTTCTATTAATGAAAAGTTCACACCATCGATTATGCTAATAGAACCGGTCTAAGTACAAGAAGTGAACATGTTGCAGGCATGAACACGGATTAAGATGTACCATGAGTCAGGTCACAAATGGCATAACCTCTCGTCCTTCAATGATATACACATCCAATTAAGCAAACAGGATTTCCAAATAAAAGTTTTCAACACGATCTCAGACGTTAAAGTGGTATCGACGTCTTTTTAAACTGATGTCATTGCACCGTGGCTCCGCTTCAAATGCAATCAGCATCATCCGCTGGAGACATCAGACATAAGACCACTTTCGTGTAGCTTTACCAATATTTGTGCTTAAAATGTGTACAAGTGTCCATTAAGTCAAAGCCTTGAACTGTCACTTGCCCGCTGCAACCCCGCACATAGTTTCATTGCAACTCCGGAGTAATATCCCTTGTAATCCTTTGCTGCCCCGTCGTGTTTACTTATGGAAAGCTAATATTATGCAGTCCGGACAAGAATTAAAAAGAAGCCAGCATGCATATTGGTTTCATAGCATCCATTCCGGACAATGACAGCGGTTGTATGCATACAGTTTGTACTCTGTGTACTTAAGGGACTTTGTATATATATATATCAATTTTTACATCATCCCCTGCAAAATATGTTTACTCTCTAACAAAAATAAAATAAAATGAATAACATTAATCTGCTCTTCATGATCATCATCGTCGTAGTCGTCGTCGTTGTCGTCCTTTTCATCATCATCATTGCCATGCCGTCGTCATGTCCATAAATAGGAAACTGAACGCACGGCCATGCCACTATGCCCTCCACTTAGTAGTGCTCAGTTCTGAATGACTGTATAATTCTTCCTTTCCTTTATAGTTTAGTTGTAAAGGCTTTACGCACCACATATGAATGATTGCCGCGTACACACAAACAAACTAAGGGGTGGCAAAACAACCCCCTTCATCGATATATCACCACCGTCTAACCAACGTAAAATCTACTCCGAAATTCGTATCCTTCGCAATCGTCCGCTTTAATTTCCAAGCAAAATGAAAAAAAAATATGTTCAGATACATATGGACGTCTGTGTGTAGGCAAGGTTGTGCGGACCTCAAGGAGAAGAACGCAACAAATCCAAAAACCAATTGACACGTGCAACCTATAACCGAGGATGGATAGGAATAAACATACAAGCGAAACGACTGTGAGTAATTCGAATGTGTTAGTGTGTTGCCACCCCTATAGCCCTTTTGTCAGTGATGCATCCCTCGTACTCGCAGTGTAGTGTAGCACCACGGATTGTGAAGGCACACAGAAGAAGAAAAAAAAAACGTAGCATAAAACGACGATGAAGAGAATATTGAAATTCATCCCTCTCGTCGTTCGGGATAGACCCAGCTAAAGCCAAAACGTCTTGACAACCCTTTTTCCTCCAATCCTTCGCGTTCGCATTATGAGTTTCCTTATTCGGTTTTCGGCTTCCTTGCATTTACGCTCCCATCCAAGGGTTATAGTCTATCCCGGTACCGCCGACAACGGGCAACCACCCTTGCTGCCGGGAATTTGTCGATATTGATATTCGCGGATTATTCGCAAATCCTCATCGCGCAACCCTCGCGTAACAGTGCCGTGGCCCTACTAATTTTAACGTCTTTTGTGCCCTACAATTCATCCATACCGATGGTTGGCGAATGTGAGTGATTGGCAGGGATGTACAACAATACACATGCACTCTGTACACGGTACACTCCGCATCGAAAGGACATGCATTATGAATGAGCGAGCGAACGAAGAAAGAGCGAGTGAGGAAAGCGCGGTGTGGACCAGCAAAAAAAGGACACATTTATCAAGGAGTAAACTATGATGATGATGGTTTTATCCCTTCGAATTTATTAACAAGTTTTCCTGGGTGTGTGTGTGCATGTGTTCAGCGCTGACGTTGTTTCGTTGTTTCGTCAGCGTCCATGCGAAGGTCCTTTGTTGACGAATTCTGTATTTTCCTTTTTTTTGTTCGTTCTTTTCATCTTCGAATCCATTGTGGACCGTTTAAGGGTCATATTGGGAGATGGTTGAGTTTTTTTTTTTCTGCTCTCTTGTCGGAGATTTTTCATTTATGTGGTGCGAGGACAATGGGTATCAACCCCCGATCTTGGACCATTTGGTAACAAATCCTTTATTTTCATCTTTTTCTTATTGAAGAGGGTATGCAGCGCGTAGATGGGAATTATGTTTTTGTGTTTCGTTCCGAAAATCGTTTGGCAGTCTTCGCTATCTCGAATTGCCTTCTGTAGCCGAGGCATTGTCGGATGAATTGAAAAGTGTGCAGACAATATGACCAACTGTGTAGGATTAACTCCTGTATCTGCGCACAGATCAAGAGAGCAAGAGGATGTGATGCCTAGAGGGAATATTTGCAATTTCAAAAGGCGTGATAAATTCATTTTGAATGAGAAGGCTTTTCACACGACAGGACGTGGATGGTTTAATTTGACATTGATTGTTCGTGAGTGTCAACATTGATCGGTGATCAATAATCGCTCTTATCAAAACAATGGTGACGGCCACGAGAATTGAAACTCTTGGCGGTAGAGTAGCATAAAGGTGCCTTAGTTTTCTGTTACAGAACAATGGGGACAGATCCCATTAGCCATAGTACACAATTCAGAAGTCTCTATCATTGTACCGGATTTTGCACGAATGAGTTTTCCACCACACTACAGCAGATCTTGGAAAATACCCAAGAAGTGCAAATCGACACCCACCACATTTTCGTCGATTTCAAGGCATCATATATGCGTCCTAGACAGACTGATGTTTAGTTTTAAGATTCCTGCCAAGCTCGTCATGTTGTGCAGGATGATGATGGAGAATTCAGTACGGACTCACCCACCTTGTCACGGTCCCAGGGCTTAAGTAGGTTCGATGAAAGTAGATTCACCTCTCTTTGAAGACCGAAAACTAAGAGATAGTCAAACCTAATGTCAGTCATGGAGTGAGCAAACTAACAAGTCGTGCCCAAGAATGGAAGGTTGGGGATAAAAACAACCTTTAACGAGCTCCATCAGACGCCTTGGGCGAAGGTCTGCTGTATATAGTCTTACCTGCGCATGGTGGCTCTACGCGGGCGGACTACTCGTCGGACCACAATTTAAAAAAAAGATGAACATATGAACTTAAACAAGAATATAACAAGTAATGAAAAAAACGAGACACAATGCAAGTGAGCGTTCTACACGGGCAAACGTGCCTTCGGAAAAACGGGGTTTCAAACCACTGGTGGTATACACCGTGACAGTAAGACCCATTTTGACTTACGGTTCTGTAGTATAGTGGGAAGCATTGCAGAAGAAGTATATTCTCACACAGCTAACCAGAATCCAAAGATCGACCAGCCTAGGTATTGCAGGTTGTCATCTCCTCTCCTCTCGACCTATTCTGTGCCTCATCGGAACAGCCTCATCGGCCATAAGGCTTATAGAGCGGGTTTTTGGAGGGAAAACGAGACCATACGGCCACACTGTCATACTAACGAAGTGGAGAGCAGCACCCAATATAGGTCAAATAGACTATTTACCATCAACCCTAGCCCCTAGAGAGGAGAGGAGCGCTTTCTGGACCGGATACAATGGCACGAACAATTGGTAATCAAAGAAGAAGGGATCGCATTGTACACTGACGGCTCAAAGAGCTCAAAGCTCAAAGAGAATAGCGCTGGGTCTTCTGTGATCACATCGAAAAATCCCTGGCACTAAGAGACTGGAGCGTTTTCCAAACCGAGGTGGCTGCAATACACGAAGCGGTACTCGCATTGAGGAATCAAAATATAACGGGCGAATCGATCACCATCTTCTCTGAAAGCCAAGCAGCAGTATAAGCATCAGATATCCTGACGTCGAAGCTGTTTAGGCTATGCAGACAGAGCATCAGTCAGTTATCCTTGGTGAACTCGGTGACACTCTGTTGGGTACCGAGATATACTGGTATCCAAGCTAACGAAATGGCGGACAGCCTTGCAAAAAAAAGGCCATAAGAAAGAAACTGGAGGACGAAGCAACAGCGAGGTCTCTATGCGAGGTCTCTATGGCCGACGCTAAGCCAAGAGAGGTCAACAGCATTGATTGGTCTATCGGATGTACGCAAGGATGTACGCATGCTAATAGGAGACCTTATCGAGCACTTTGTCATAGGTACACATGCTATGCGTCTGAACCTACCGCACAACGACTTATGTAGCAGCTGCAGAAAAAAGAAGAAGAAATAGAATCTATCCAACATCTGCTCTGCGACTGTCCAGCCCTAGCAAAGAAAAGAGGAGAGTTTCTGGATACAAACTTCTTCGTAGAGCCAGAAGACCTAAGCGGTGTCCAACTGAAAAACCTCCTAAGATTAATTTATGAATCCGTGTGGTAGATCTCACTGTGGTAAACCACCCCAAAACAATGGACCCAACAAGTTGGTCTAATTGACCTACGGCCTTAAGAATCGACCTACCCACCTACCACACAGATCTTCAATGTCAAAAAAGAATTCAGACAAGGCGACGCGCTGTCCTGTGATTTGTGCAAGATTCATACGTCAACACCAGGTGAACACTCCGCCTGAAGTCCGTACAATTGTTAGCATACGCCGATGACATCGACGTGATTGGCGAGCCGACAATGCGAGCCGACAATGCGGCATTTGCTGCCATTGAGACGGAGGCAGCTAATATTGGTCACATGGAAGAGTGTGCCCGAATTTGTGTGGATTTCGTAAAACACATAATAGAAATTATGACAATGCCTTAATTGGGTTCTACGCAACAAGAGTTGGTTAATTTATTAATCCTTTAAAAGTTTCATCATCCACTACCGGGGTGGCGGGGGTTATGCACGCGCGAGAGATCTCCATGCCACTTGATCCTCCACCATCGACTATAACTCATCAGGCGCTATGCCCAAGCGCAACCAGGCGAGTTTCTGGACTTGGGCACTCAAATCATTTCATCCCTTCAACTCCCCAGGAGTGGATGGAATCACGTCAGTCCTGCTCCAAAAAGGTAAAGAGCCTACCAAAGTTCTATATACCGAATAGATTAACGTCGTTTCTCATTAAAACATCGGAAAAAACAGTGGACAACTACATAAGAGAGAAAGTGTTACATGCATTCCCTATATAGGGCAGGCAGATCCGCATAAACTGCACTCTATCAACTGAAAGAAACTATCGCACTTGAAGCGAAAGAAATAGTTATATGTGCTTTCTTGGATATTGAAGGAGACTCACACATGTGGATCCTATCTCCTCTCATGTGGAGCCTAGTTGTAGACGAGCCTCTAGAGATACTGACAAACCATGGCATGATAGCCAGAGCCAGGGCGGAGGAGACCCAATTGGACATCATCAAATTAGGACTAACAATAACCATGAAGACTAAGGAGAATTAATTAGTAAGCAAAGTGTGCAACGTGTGATTTTTAATGATTGTGGTGATTTGCTATCGATAATGCACCAACATTCGATGGGCTGGTGGACACGACGAAATCGCTGAACACTCGTAATTCTATTCAGACGCCAAGCGGATATAATTGTGAAGCTTTATGTGAGTTACGAGTGTGGCACCCGAGAAGAGATGGCTAAAACTTATAGTTGGTGTGTTGAACTGGCTGATCGGAGTCTTCAGCTTAGGAATGGAGAATCCACGATGTATTTGGGCCGCAACCCACAACCTTCACCAGCTATCGTGAACTAAAATGATGTGTAGGTCGCGCATTTTATTAAAAAGAGACGAACAGCAAAGTCCTTTGCATCTGGTGCATGAGAATGGTAAAAGAAGGGATAGAAAAAGACAAGTGCAATACATCGTGGCAATTCCATGCACTAGTCAAAAAATTACCACTCCTAGCCATTCCGACGGATGACGTGGTTAGGAAATTCAATTTCCAAAAGAAGTTTAAGCTCAGCACCAAAAAGAACTGGAGCAATAAATCCATAGTCCACTGAGCATACAGTTGTATCAAGAACTGATGAAGAATTGGGGCAGGGGTATTCGTACCCAGGGTCAGGTACCTTGTCACGTGAGCTTACGCATCAGCGTCTTTCAAGCAGATATCAATGCCATAGACAGATGAGTTCAAATCAATCTTGACAAGAACTAACCGCTACATAGCAATAATGTCAGACAGTCGAGCCGCTATCATGGCACTAGACTCCTACATCATCAAATCCAAGTTTTTGTGGCAATTCCTACAGAAGCTTAAGGAGCTGAGTAGGAGAAACAGAGTAAAAGTCTGCTGGATATCTGGCCATAAAGGGATAGAGGACAATGAAATGGTCGACTTCCTAGCTAGGAAAGGAGCATTGGAACCATTCACAGGCCCTGAACCATTCTGTGCTGTAGGAGATCATGTCCTCAGAGAAGAATTAACAGAAACCTGGAACAAAGGCATGAAGCAGGCCTAGAAACTATTCGGTCAGTATAAACGAAATAGGTTTGAGACAAGAATCAAAATGAGAGAAAACAACCTCCGGTTCCTAACTGGGTACTGCTGACTCAGGGAGCACCTAAGGCAACTCGGGTTATCAGAAGGAGGTCTCTGTAGATTCTGTGAATATTCTAACGAAATTGCAGAACACGTAGTGGGGGTACTATGAGGCACAAGCCCACAAAAAGACAAAGATACTTGGGCAAGCACCTACTATCAGAGGAAGAAATCATGTCACTAGAACCATCTCTTATTCTCAGATTCCTAAAGGCAAATGGCTTACAGAGAATACTCTGGAATAGATTTATTCCACTCATGCACAACAGGAGTCCATAACCCTCAATATAGCTCTGATAAGGCGTGGCGTTGTGTGTCTGTGCGTCAACTCATACGCACTTGAACCTCTGTGTCTGGGTTCTATTCCCTATACGAACAAAAATAATTTTAAATTTAAGGACTGTATGCGAGGAAAACTCAAAAGAGAGCAAATGTATTAAAAGAAGGCACAAAAGATCTAAAGGTCGCGGTGCAATATACCCTCAAGAACAATAATAAATTTATTATAATTTATTAAGCCTTAAGTTGGAAACTGTTTTGATGCATCACACTGATTTTCAGTAGAGCCTTGGTTAGGTTAAGTTAACCTGGAGGTAGTCCTTCGGGGGATATGCTTGGACCAACGTAAGTGGAATGATATTGTGTTAGCTATCCTCAGGATATTGTGGCCGCAGTGGTGTATTATTTGATTAGTAAGTACATTTCTTCGCCGGGGGTGCTGGGTTTCAATCCCCCACACAATCAATTTTCATAATTCACGCCTCTAATTCTTCTATTCTTCTATTCTTACGGTCCTCTCAACTCGTGAGAGAACACGCACAACGCCAGTGGTTGCTATAGAAGCTATGTCAGGTTGAGAAGAATCAAGAACGTTGCCTTGCATGCACAAGCCCCTGTCCTTTCGAGTCCAAGTGGGGCAACACATCGAGGAGGTCCTCGGTCAACTTGAAGTGCGTAGTCGGAGGCAGTTACCGAAATATCGTCGCAGCTGGAGAGGCTTGTTGGTTGATCCGTGATTGTATCGCCCCAAGAAGAAGAAGTGTGGCTAGTAAGGAGCGTGCTGTAGTGACTGCAACACATTTCGAGGTAGAAACAGTGTGGTGGCATGCCTTGGAAGTCTACCTTGGAAAACTGACTACAAACAATATAATATTAAAGAATAAAGCAGTGGTATTGCGATGATCGCCTTTGTGGCAGTGCAAGAGATGCGAAGACTCTGTTGCGAGATTTTTGCAAAAAACACTAGATTCACGATCTTTCAATGGCCGTCATTATTTTGAACAGTCGCTGAATACAACCTTCCGTGTATGATGTTTTGCAAAATAACACCGACGGCAAAGCGATAAGTGAAGAGAAAACTATGTATGTCCTGTTCATAGATTTAACTTAGAGTTACTTTCAGTTTCATTTAGCATAAAAGCAAATGCCCGTATTCACGAACACTGCTTCCCATGGGTAAGGTCACGTAATGAGCAACCAGTAGCTCAGCGATTGAACAAAATCTGAGCGATGAGCGGGCTCTATTTGAGTGCCATCGTTTGAAAATTACATTTTTTGATTAATTTAAGTAAAACAAGGCGCGAATAGCCGTTTAGCACACCTTGTTTTCCGTACACAATGTTAATGAGTCAATAGCCAAGTAGATGCTGAAATTCAACGCGGTTCAGCGATTAACTAGAAATTAAAAGAACATTTATTGCGGAACGACCTTACAGCGTCATCCAGCAAAAGCGTTAATCGCCCAGAGACTACAACCACACCATTCCATATGTTCGTGGTTTAATCTCTTAGGCACTTATTCTTCCCTGCAACACAACTACGACCGTATCTTGTGAAGGAAAAGGTCCTGATTGCCTTGACAACGTTTGGCTGTGCCCCCACCTGAACCTCACAACTCCAGAAGTCCTGGATGCGACGCAAAAGATAACTTGGCCACGTCGGCGATAGGAATGCGACGTTCTCAGTCTACGCCTCGAAGAATCTTCGGTACCGGTCCTGAAAAAATGTTGACGTACCCAAGTGAAGTGAACTTCAACCAAGTCAACTCACAGTGAATAGCCAGCGAGAGAACGTGCTTGAGAGCTGTTTTTGTTAAGTCCCTCACTCACCCCGAAACGGTAGCGCCACCCAAGAACTTGACGGATTGAAGCTCCATAAACGATTACTCGTATTCCTCAGCCATCTCGGACTGGATGACATGAACAACGATTGATTTTCCTCGTATTTGTTTACCCATGTGTCAGCTAATTCATCCATCAACTGTCGCCGCTGTCACGACACGCACATGCCCACTCAACTGACGGCACGTAACGTCTTATCAGAATATCTAATATTTTTGTTTTTCAAAGCCCCCCCCCCCCCCCACCTTCGGTGCAATGATCACAATCAAACTTCAATTGACTACCTGAAACAGATTCTCAAGTGCATGTCTGGCAATTGACATTATCAGCACTGCAGCGCTCGCCAACTGGGGCCGCTGTCAACCTTGAGTCGCAGCAATCGCATCTAGCGCACTTCCGTGTGCTCGAAGCAAAAGCAAATGAAACGAAACAAATGCAAAATATCTTTCAATTATTATTAGTTATCATTTTATATATTTTTCTGCTCTCTCTTTCTCTCTCTCTCTCCACTTCTTCTTCTAAATATCCGCGGCCTGTGCACAAAGGCAACCGCATAATATCGCTGACTAATGCACAATGCAAGTGTGGTGATCGGCAGCGGCATGGCGACGTTGCTGTCAGTTCGCGCATATAAATGTCACCACATTATGCCAGTCAGCCGACTGAGTTAGCCAGCACTCCCGCACTCATGCCCAGTGACAGTTAATTGAATGTGAAGGGTGTTGAAGCTGGAACTATTGTATGTGTGTGACTTGTATCATATTGCGCCATGGCAACAACAACGGAGATGTTTGCATAATCGATATGATCAAGGATTATTGTGTCTATGACCATCATTTAGTTGGAATGCATCCAGTGGAATGGCTATGTCATCATCGGCGTGGCTGAGATCTCACGCCCGACGCAATAATCTTTGCTCGGATTTAAATGAACGCTCCCTATGCATCCAAGGCACGTCTTCGCAGAGCGACTTATGCATACGTTTGCACGTGCATTCGGCTTGATCAGATCAGATTTTATTTTTAAACGCACTGGCAGTTGTAGGTGAGGCTGCCTCGATATAGAATTCTTGAGACTTCGAACGTCAACGGGGGTCGATCTGAAAACGGACGGAAAAAGCGAAATTCGAAATGGTCCGGCTTTGTTGACGGAATCTGAAGAGTGGTGTTCCTGCGTAGAAATTGGTGGAAGATTTCAGTGAGCTAAGCTTGACGTCAACTTTTTATCAAACGAAACGAAATTTGCGGGAAAGTTGACGTTTTTGCTTCCATTGGAGGAGAAGTGCATCTGAAGGCAAATCGACAGCTGCAAGAAGCGTACGTGGAGAAGGCTTCAAGTGAGTTTTGGTATAGATTTCATATATCAGGCCATAGCCGTATGTGGCATCTTGGCAAAATGGTGTAACCAATCGGGGGTGGCAGCTAAAGCCGGGTGAAACCGCCTCAGGACTCTCTGTCGAACACAATCAATGCGTTTGGGCCGATCATTGCGCGAAAAACGGTCACAATACCATCAAAGAATCGACAACGAAATTTGGATATGACAACGCTCGAACACATGTTACGCAGCCGGTCAAAACGGACAGAGGCAGTACATTGAAACGCTGAAATGGGAAGTCCTACCCCACGCGCCGTATAGCCCGGACATCGCACCTTCTTTGGCCTGGAGGATAAGCACTTCCGCTCTGTTGATGACGTCCAAGACTGGATGGCTTCGTGGATCGCATCAAAAGAGCCACCGTTTTCTCGAGATGGTATTTTCCAGTTCAACACTAACATTTGTGGCTGCCAAATAAAGAATAAATTTATGAATCTGTGTGAAATTTGTATAAGAAATATTGGCGCCTAGGGTGGATCATACAAGTGGAGGAGAGCATCCAAGCAAGAGAACAATACCACGTACAACACGAGTGGTTGCTGGGAAGCTAGGCCCTGGATCTCTATAGGCTGTAGCGCCTATTATTCGAAAATGTCCAGAAAGATTGGACAAACTAGTGGCTAGTGAGTGATGGCGATGTGCCGCGCAGTTCGGTGCAAGGAAAATCTGCTCTGGATTTCGGTAAGGAGATGCGCTGTCGTGTGATTTCTCCAATCTGGTACTGGAGAAGATAGTGCGGCGGGCAGCAGAAACACGGATGGCACCATCTTCTACAAGTCAGCAACAGTTGGGTTACGCAACTGACATCGACATCACCGCGCATGCTCAACTTGCCGTAGTGGAAGCTTTTATGGCGATTTAAGAAGCGGTGAAACGAGCTGGTCTTATGGTCAATGAGGACAAAACGAAATATGCTGTCGACTAAGAAACGTTCCGTCACACACCACCTTGGACGAAACATCACGATCGACAGCTACAATTTTGAGGTAGTGAAGGAGTTTGTCTACCTCGGAGCAAACGTGACCTCTACAAGCGACATCCTAGTAGAGATCCGACGGGGAATCGAATGGCAACCGCTTGTACTTCGGTTTGTCAAAATAACTGGGCTCAAGGCTCCTGACTCGAAGGACCAAGATCATGCTTTAAAAAACCCTTATTGTGCCAGTCCTGCTATATGGAGTCGAAAACTAGACGACAAGCAAAACAGCAGAGCTGATTCTTGGTGTCTTCGAAAGAAAAATTCTACGTTGGACATATGGTCCTGTCTGCAAGGAAGGTGAACGGAGGAGAAAACACAACCGTGAACTCTATCAACTGTACCAGGATGTTGATGCACTCGGCGGTCCTTACGGTGATACCGAAAGAAGCTGTCGAGGGCATTAGCGCTAGCGAGGACACGATCTGATTCACTATAGCTGAACGGCAATCTCGGTGTCTTCTAAGAATTTCCCTGCACTCTCGATAGATTCCAATTAATCAGCAAGTGGTCCAGTTTTCTTGTTGAACCAAGTAACTCCATCATCGGCCTGACGTCCACCTGCATCGCTGTACCCTACGAGGCGCCGCGGCGGCAAAACCAAATAACGCACACAGGAATAGCTTAATTTTATTTATTTTCTCTAGACGAATGAGCACGCTATTCTAGATAAATGCTTAGATTAACGTAGGCAAAGGACGATTGCTGACACTTTGAGAATTAAAAAGAAACAAAAATGAAGCAGGTCATTTCATCAACAACAGCAATAGCACGACGAGCCATTACATCCACTCAAAGCCGCTGTGTGATTCGACGTTCGCGCGGCACAAATGATTGGGCCGTATTTTTTTTGAAGAAGCCATCGGCAATACTTGCACTCTTATTGGCGAACGCAACAGGGCCATGATAAACGACGTCTTACTGCCTACTAGAATTGAGTGAGCGGGGCTTGGTGAACATGTAGTTTCAACAAGACGGTGAGAGAGAGAGAGACACGTCTAGCTCGAGCCACAATCGATATTGTGAAGTAAGCATTTCCTGGTCGCGTAATCTCCCGTTTTGGCGATTTGGCTTGGCCAATAACCATCCCAGGCTTCTTTCTTTGGGGCTACTTGAAGTCGCGGGCTTGTTGATTATGACAAGAAGCCTCATACAATCACAGCCCTTAATGTGAATATTCGAGAAGAATGCTAACAGTTATAACCGGAAATCTTGTCAAAAGTCATGGAAAATGCAATGAAACGGGCCGAAATGTGTATAAACACTGGCGGCAGCCACTTGGCGGATATCATCTTATCCACTTAACAGCAAAAATTGTAAAGGTCCAAATAAAGATTTCCATCACTCAAAATCATTTTTTTTTATTTAGTAAAAAAGTAATTCAAAAACAAAATTTGCGTCAAGTACGCCTTAAAACTGATCAAGCTTGTTGCGCACTCATGCAACCATCGCCTGCACAAAATGTGGAACAGCAGCTCAGAAAACTGTAGATACTGCAGACAATCAAAAGGAACCTATAAAACAACTACTCCTTGATTGTCCAAATCTGCAAAATATGAAGATATAATATAATGGACAGGACATTCCATCTAGAGAACTTATCAAATTTCCCAAGACTGCTCTCAAGTGCTAGACAAGAAAGGGCGAACAATAGACGTGCATATGATTGTTATATTCACTCCTCATTTTCTTTAATTCAAACTTTTCAATCCACTGCTCCCGTACCAAATAACAGACTTCTCCCAAGGTTAGGAGTTAGCTACGTCAAATAGTTTTGCTTTTGACAGCCATTGAAAGCAGACAACCTCGTCAACTGATTAATCCGCCTCTTTTGACCCTCAATCAACACTTTCACATCGAATACATTCGACCAGGATACAGTGGACTAAAATGTCTGTTCGACGAATTTCCAATTATCAAATTACATTACCATAATGCCTTCGATTCAGGCATCTTAATCCCATCTACAGGCTCTCAGGACCATTCATCAACATCCCATCACAATAGGTGAATTTCCATGGACTTAACATGTGTGACACTCTTTTTGAAAATATCCTACACAAATTCCCTCTGCTGCAGTCTCCTCGCATCTAGCGCATATACGACACAACCACCTCCCGGACACCATCATTGTTCCACACTTGCTTGTCGAAACGTACCCAAAAGTGCATCCCATCCACTGGATCATCGGGGGCGTATACGTAACCACAGACACAGGCGCTCGCACTTACTCTGAACAATACAAATTGATCTGCCAATACTGCCGGCAATGTCACATGAAATCACAAAATCAGAGCGGCCCCCAATAATAGTGATGATCTGGGACAAATATTGAAAATAAGCCTCTCACCCCTGGAGCCGATCAACAAAAGGACTAATCGGTCACAAAGTTGCGCAACTCCATGCCGTTTTGGAAAGAAATCAATTCCCAGTGTAAGCACGAGAATGGTACATCTGATTTGAAACTTGTATTGATTCCGAAATCGAAGGCAGCCCCACACGGGCACCCCTGCTGTTCATTACAGTAATCATCGCCAGTATCCATGGCACATGCGGCGCGGCATGCATTGTCCTCTGATATGCCCCTGAAAACACTTGCCAATTTGGTACACGCAAATCGCATTCCATATGCAGAGCAGTGTCTATGGGAGCCTGTCCAATAATCGAACTAAGCCACCCCATCGCACACCGCCCCGCATCCCACAGCACTGGCTCAACCACCGCCACCCTACATCGGCCAGGAGATGTGTGTAATTGTGAATAATTCATTTAGTGTTGGCATAGCTTCTCATGCCGGGCACAAGGAGCCTTGGACAAGCAGCGCCCCCTCCACTTTGGGCCATCTGTGACTTTGTGTGCAGTAGGACTGGCAGACACGTGCAGCAGTGTGTGTGTGACGGAGAATGGAGACGTCACAAAGGCGACTGCCCCGAAGGCTCGCCCCTCAAGTGAGGTTGCTTATTTGCTTTTGTGAAACGACTCCGGACCAAGATGGTGTGCTGCGGCAAGCATATCTGGTCTGGTGCTCGGTGGAGGAGACACCAACAAGTATTGATGGGCGAGTTATGGTAATGTGTCTGCCTGTCAAGGCCGCTGGATTTGGGGTTGAATCTTTGTTGTCTGCTTGAAATTAAATATCAAGCTCTCTTCGACTTCTGTTGGAAAAGCATTCGTCTGTAGAGGAGCACATATGTCTGAACTCAATTTCGTTGGACTGTCTTGAGACTTCCTTGCTTTGAGAACGAGTGTTGGTATGCAAAGAAGCTGGATGGTAACCAGGCGGCGGTGTAATAAACTAGGAAAACTGTTTGAGACCCGGCTTCACAGAAGGAGCATGAAAAGCTTGCTACCGATTCGATGGAGAATGCTTATGGAATGACAATGGATATGATATTCGGACAGAAGCTTGTCAGACATATGGACAACTGGTGGCAGAACGCAGGAACCCCATTTGCATACTCTCAAACCGCGATGAGAATCCAAGTACTTAACTTGGAGGATGGCTATACCATGTCCTTAACAAGCCAACCAAGTTGGACGAGCTAGATGGCAACATTCGAGAAGCTATTGCCCGAAGAACGCCGAACATAAAATGACAGAGTCGTCAAAAATTGAATCAACCGATTGAAGCGCTGCCAGCGAAACCGAGGCAGCCATTTGAATGTGACAAAATAAAGTCAGAACCGATTTTATATCTCACGCCGCTGCAATTTGTTTTTAATATACTTTTCCTATCGTACCAGTCTGGTCACTCTGTGGTTCCTAAATCCAAAAACTATACAAAATGACGCATAGTGGTTGTAATTATTCTGAACTAAATCGACATTCACCATCAATCATCGAGAAAGCATTTAACAGCGTGCATCGAAAAGAGCTCTACACCGCAAACCACCAACCTAAAGATACTAATCAAAGTGAAAAAGTTACCAGCGATGGTAGTTGGACCACGGACTGGCCATAATCATCGGAAGTACGATGAAATGAAAATGCAGAGGAAAAGAGGAAAAAGAGGATACTCCTCAGTCCTCACTACCTTTACCAATGGTCCAGTCTCTTTGGGAGAACATTTCTTCCAAGAGCTTCAGGATCTCAAAAAATCCCACTAATTTATACTTTTCAGGTTTATAAGGATATCAGCCGAAAGACACTGGAATATGTAAAACGTCCGGGTTGGTTCCAGTAATTACATCGAAGAGGCCCTAACGTCTCTGCGGGTAATGGTCGATACCCGGCAGCGCATTCTGGGATGCTGCCGAACATCGGGGGACGAGGAGAAGGATCATGCTGCACCAGTCTGGGCGGAAGCCTTCGCTAACGGAGACAGTGAAGAAGCTGTCATATGGGACATCACAACCAAAGGCAGATATACCCATAAACTCGATTCCCGCGATTCAAGCGTATACATGTAGAGCGCACGGGAACTGCCACAGCTATCACACGCAGTCGGTTATCGGGGTAGATTGCACAGATTTGGAAACGATAGCTAACCTTTCTGTTCAGAATACGTGGACGAAGAGGGAGACGCAGGGCGCGCAATATATTTGTTTGCAGTGGCATGAATGGATTTACCAGACAGAATCAGTTGTCAAATGGTTGGAGGCCAGCTCATTTAGGGAGCGTACATAATGAGCTTGGACGGCTGCAAATATGTAATATTAGATCGAATTGAGCTTGGAAGGCTGCAAATATTTAGTAAGCCGAGTCGAATCAGTAAACACGGAACACGTTGCGTGACCTGCTAACCAGCTCCGTAGAAGAACGTGGGCACATTCCTGGCATCTTACATTCGGGTCTGCAAAACGTCCCGGGCTATCCGAATCTTTGGAAGATATCCTTTGGCGCAAGCAAACAAAAGATGTCCCATTACAGATCTGGTGTGCAGGGCAATAGAAGCAATAACTCACAAGAAGTTTAAGGCTCACTGCATCTGACTGACTCACTTAAAATCTATCCCGTTGACACCTTGCTTCCATATCACATTCAACATCTTACCTCTCCTCTCGCATGGAACCTGTCCATTGCCGCAACTATTTAACAACAGCACCAAGCCATCGTCACATTCAACTCCATCAATTTACTGCATCAACGATGCAATAAATCGAATAACTCTCACTCAACTAAACAGTTTAACGCAGTCTTGAAGCCTACTCTGCGATTCCACACTAATTATTTCTTCAATAACAAAACCATTTGTGACAGGCGCAAACAAAAAAAAAGGAACAGAAAACACAGAACAAACGTCAATGGTTGTGTACACAGCCATGCGACCAAAGCTATCGTTCACTGCACCCTAATAAATTTAATTAAAATCAATTTGTGCACTAAAACTCAACGGACGAGGCGAAAACGGCTCCCAAACTCTCTCGTAATTAACTCTTCTCGGTTCGATCGGAAACTGTTGTCGATTGTGCATTGGCTGCCGCCACCGCTGTGTTCTCCCGCGCAATGGGTCGCTCTCCGGTCCATTCGCCGATTTATGTGTTTATTTATCAAATTAATGGATCACTGTTCCGCGAGGGAGCTCTCTCCCGTGACCGGGAGTCTACAAAAATTGTATTTTTTCTTTTTCTGTTTTATGGTTCGTTCATTACTTACAAAACTCGGAGCAAACATATGGACGCACAGCGGCGGGTCACACCCGAAAATATTTACTCTCCTTAATTAATGCACGCACAGCGTTGGGCAAAATTAATATTTCAAATGCACTTGGACTACCGGGGAGGGGTGCGAAATTGTGACGAGAAACAAATGGAACACGATAGGATGCACGTACCTTACTGTAAAGGCCTGCCGCAGTTGCTCGAGGCATTTGTCTATTTTCCTCTTTCTCACCGCCGATCCGTACGGAATTTCATCGTGGTCGTCCTTTTTGAGTTCGGACAGTTTCACCAGGCGTATCATTTTCATTTGGCGATCTGTCAGAGAAAAGTCACAAAAAACCAAAACAAAACAAAAACAAATTCGACGCCAACACAGTACTGTCAATGATCGAGCGATAGGGCTGTGTTCGCAATGGCCACCTTGGAAATACTGAAATAGTTTTTATTACTTGTCGGGCTGTGTTTTGAAATTTTAGTTGCGATTAGTTTATGGTTTTATGTATCGGAAGTGAGTCAACAAATTCAACCGAACAAATAGGAACTGTTTTCTCGAGAACTGAGCACGGATACACGGATGCACGGATGCAGATGTGTGCTTATGAAAAACTTCATCTGGAGGCACACTCATAAGTGCTGGAGCGTACGATTCGTGGGTTAGACTATGTGGCGAGCTGCAAAATTTGTTGTTTTCGGTGTGAATTGCAATAATCGACATTGAACTGATTTTGTGTAGATTAAGAATGAGTGCACACTTCATACAGAGAATTGTTTGGCGTGACTTGTGAGTAATTTCAGCGAACTTGATAAGAGTCTACATCTGCTGGTCTTGACGGTGAACTTGAAACCCGTTGATTGCTTCGTTTTCAACTTCCAATTAGTGCATGTGATTGCTTAGCTCGTTCGCCAGTGTAGAACTTCATGTTTGGGTTAGTGGTTGGACTCCTACGCCAATGCAATTCGCGAGTTCACGAACTTTCATAACTCACAGCTCTACATTTCTCGAGTCACTGTATCTAGAAGAAGTTTCTGAAACCGGATTCGTCATAAAACGGTCACCTGTAATCGAGAGAACAAAAGATCGTACAACACGAGTGGTTTCTGCTGTAGCGCCGCCCTTCCTGAAGGTCAAAGCTTTGACGGTTGCTGTACTGTTGCATATGGGTTTACAAAATATTTTTATACATCTTCAGTCACCCGCTGGAACAAAGGACGCACGAGAGATCTCCAGGCCACACGATCCTCCGCCATCGACTCTAAGTCACCAGAAGCTATGTCTAAGAGCAACGAGACGAGTTTATGGACTTGGTCTGCGATTTGCCAAGCATACGCCTATCCGATGGAATCGCATTCAAAGCACGCCTCGGAAGTCGCAATGATACATTTTTTTCTATTTTTCCGAAGACACTGAAAGATAAACATCCCGAGACGCTTGGTTCAATAGTGCACATACAGGGCCAAGTACAAGTTTCTTTTTAAAAATACAATAAAATTAACAAAATTAAATTTTTTCCATACAACAGCTACATGGACGCAGCTTACGACGAGAGGGGCTATGAGTGTTGTCCACTAGTATGCCAGTCTCACGAACTTTTTGCACAAAATTGCGTACGGCAGTCGCAGTGGGTGCTTCATTTCGGCTAAAATGTCTTCTTTGCACAGCGCTCACTTTGAAAATAAGTTTTCAATAGATCAAGCTAGGGTACGTTAAAGATCGATAGTTTATCATTTCGTAGGCACTTGTCACTATCAATTGGCGGGTTTTCCAAAAACTGTCGTAAGTAGATTATTGTGTCACTTAATGGGTATTGTATATATATCCTATTGAATTTTCTCCCGATGGAATCAGCAACTCTTTTGACTTATTTAACCTTAGATCCATTTCAGTAAGGGGCGAAACTACTAGGTGCAAGAATATTGGTGCTTGCAGCTGTGGATGCTACGCATTCATTAACTTGTTCACATTCGTTTGGTACTTTTGACCTTAAGAAATGCACTCTTTAAAGCACTGCGAATTCTGCGACGAGTGTAGCATGTTCTTCGGATTTAAAACTGCTTGTTTCTTAAACCTAGGATTCAAAATCGTGGATAAAATCAGGGGAGTTGTTTCTTCATAAGCCCGCCTTTAACAGATTTTTGCAATCCATAATACTATGCTTTTCCTATCACGGTGCTTAAGCTGTCCTTCAGCTTGGGTGTCAAAAATATTCCTCGAATTAGTGGTATAACATATGGAGAGTTATATAATTTTCCCCCGATATTGGGGTTGTAGCCATATTAAAAGGTTCAAGTAGTTAAATATCATCCTGATGTACATTGCAACCTTGAGGTGTTTTTCTTTTCACAAACTATCGATGTTAAAAAAAAAATCATAGATGTTTGCGATAGTATGAAAACATCGATAGTATCGATGGTACGTAGTTACTGTTGCGTGAACTGAACTTCTTGTTTTTTGACCAGGGTGTGCAAATGCGAAAATTACAAACCCTGACGAGACACCACTGATATATAGTAAGGTATTAAGAAATGTAAAATGGCTTGTCTCCGGCAAGGGGATTGCTTAACAGGAACTGGACACCAGGGCGACAGTAATCTGCCACATGACGCTCCTCAGGCCAGCCATGGTGTACCGTTGTCCAATGTCAATGTCAATATAAGTCCTTCCCAGATGGAACAAATTATGTTCTTCCAAATCTGTACCCGTTTGTATCATATATACACCCGAGTCTGAGTAAAAGAAGTTTTATCCTAACGAGGTCGTGTACAACGAAACAAATTTGAACAGTACAGACAATTTTATTATTAAACGGATCAGAAGACAGATTGAACGAAGCATGGCTTCTTCAAAAGAGCGCATATAAACGGCTTTATTCCTCCCGAAAGCGAAGATTTCTTTACCTCTGCACGATTGGTCTAATACAGGATCAAGGACTGGCGACTCCTGGGATGTCGTTCGCAGCAGGATCTCCTCCGGTTAAGTAAAGCGATCTCTGCTACAGATAGGAATGAGTCTGTCAAGGAACGCCAATTTTGGTAGTTACACGACTGCTGGCGTAGTTAATCAATCGATGGCCGATTTAGATCGGTTTAAGGTATTTGGCGTGTCCATGAAGTTACATATCTGTAGGTACAATTTTTACATACTCTTCGAAGATCGACAAACGTCCATATACCACATACCACTGAATGGTTATGAAACAACGGTCAAGGACAAGAACTTTTCAAATCAGAAAGTAAGATCAACGACTACCTAGGATATAAAGCCGGAACGAAAGCGACAACAACAAAATTGACCCTAATGGGTCTAAGTGGAACATGCTTTTCGCATTAAACATGCTAGTCACCTAAATTGACACGTGAATAAGCCCACAGACATGAACAATCAGCTCGACCATGACATGTTTGACAAGTCGTCCCCACACCATGTTCTATCTCGTTTAAGTCAAGATGTCAGGAATTGTGCTGGAGGAAAATCCTTAGCACCTATGCATTGGTTGATCGCTGTGTTTCCCATGAGGATTGTGTTGGTTGCGCCTGTATCTACATGGATCGATCGGCAACCCTCGTCACATAATGCGAGTTGAAAGGCCTCTTTATCAGTAGAGTGTAGGCGGTCTGCTTTGTCCGCTGGTTGAGTGTATGCGTAAGAATATAAATTAGTAAAATCGGGGCCTTGCCTTGCATGCATAATATCAGGATAATTACATAATCTAATCCAGAAGCCCATTTGCTCCTCCAGCATTACAAAAGAAAGTTGCCATCCATCCCGTCCCACCCCTGATAAGTCTAATTGGCACAATATCTTCAATGTTGCCGTTTAAAAAGGACGAGAAACAAAAAAAGACAAAAAACGCATGTCCCTTGCATAATCATCAAACTTTTAATTAGTCTAAAGGCTCTAATTCCCAAAGCCATCACTCGTTGCCTTCTGTTGGAACATTTCTAATCCGATTTACAAGCCCCAAAAAGTGGACTCTCTACAAAAAAAATACCTACCATCGAAAAAAAAGGAAAGCAAAAGCTATGAAATGAAGAAAAAAGAAAACAATCTCTCCAGGAGTAAATTCCTTAATTATACACTCCTCCAAGAAATAAACTTAATCCCAGTCATCGTTCCTAACCTTTAAACGGAGCAGAAAAAAATCAAAAAAAAAATAAATACCCAAAAAACCCAAGCATACAAGAACAAAAATGAAAAGAAGCTGCAAAACAACAAAAAAAAAATCAAGGGAAAATAAAGCAAGGAAACGAAACAAAACACAACACGGGCCAACAACAAATGAGCGCACATTCCATATAATTTTCCCACCTTAAATTCCAAGAGCGCAGCACTTAAATAATAAATTCCCTCAAAGTATCCGAGCCACCATCGGGCCGGTCATCTGAAAAGAAACCCCAGCAACACTCTCGCCATCGATACCACCGCCGCGCCGTCCCCCACAGTTAGTCCAGTTTGGGCGCCACAACCCACCGCCAAACCCCTGCCAAGTTGCTCCTGTTTTTATTCCATTGTATTACTAAATTGATATCAAAGCAGGAGAAGAGGGAACAAAAAATGACCTCATTTCAGTTTTTCTGCTCCTTCGTCCTTTATGCCATTCCTTTCTCTTTCTCTCTCTCTGCCGTTCCGATTCGAATTCCCCCCCTCCCCTCTTAACATCCCACCGACCCAACCAACAATAAAACTCACAAGAAATAGACGAAAAACAAGAAAAAAAAATCCGCACACGGGATTGCAAAAAACGTAAAAGAAGAACCAAAATAGGACGAAGCGCAATGAAACTCTACAAACGTACGACCGACGGGGGATGGAGGGAGAGAGAGACAGCGACAGTGGGTGACAAGAGGGAGAGCGAGCACTCGTCCCGTTCTGAATGTGGGACCGAATATCAGGACCTAGCGATAGAGCAGTGTGCTCTCGCTCCTTGCCGATTCGATTTATCAAATTAATGAGCTTTTTATTTATTTGCTTTTGTCTGTGGGTGGTGTTCTGGGAGCCTGGCATCTAGTGCTGTTCAGAGTATTCCTGGCAGCCTGTTGTGTGTGTCCTTGTTTAAGGCGCCGTGTGCTCGATTTCAATTCATAGGGGGGGCGTCTGGAGGAGGGATTGTTGAAATGTTACAAACACACAGACGAACACACACACACATACACAAGCTGGCATGTAAGCGGGGGGTGAAGCTATGAATGTGGGAGTGAACGAAACCGATGTGATGTTGTCCTTACGATTCAACGGTAATCCTGACATTTGTCCTATTGCATGGTGGGATACAGTTAGTCACAATAACGTGTGTGAGACTTAAGACGTGGACATTTTGTATCTCATGTCTCTTCTTGCTATACGAATAGTAAAGGGGGACCAGATGGCAGTGATAGTTTTCCAATTTTTATGTTTCAGCAGCTGTCCAATGAGTTAAAAATGACCTCCATCTGTGCAAGTATTCCTAGTACACCGACTTTTCGAAAGGTGGACAATCAACTTTCCTTTCGTAAAATACCTTCCACCCTGTGAGAGGCTTAGTTTCTAAACGATTTAAAAAAAAATTAGGACTAAAAATACTGGTAGTAATTTAATTTATGGTTTATGGCATGGGAGTCATTATTAAGGGGATGTCTAATTAAAAATACAACACTTCTCTACAGTTGGAGAAAAATGCACTACACAATGCACCTTTAACATATTCTGCACGCCGGATGGGATCAAGGTGGACATATGTATGTATAATGTGACAATTTGTTTACGGCAGCCGAATTGATGACAGCTGTCATCATTTTTGGAGTTCCAATCAAACTGCTGGTTTAATCTTTTTTTTTGACAAGCCTCCCCACTGCTGTGCGCCATCGGATTTGTGGACGTCCTCTATCGCATAGTCCCACTGGTGCGGAGTCGAAGCCTCTTTGGACTGGAGAAGTTTTGTCTAAGCGCATGGTCTAGCCAATTTAGGCGTCCACAGACGCCTCATGTTTCTGTACAGCCCGTGATTTTCGTTGTTCTTCGCAAATGTGACCAAAGATTGAACGCAGAACTTTTCTTTCGAAAATACCAGCAGCTTCTTTATCTGCTCTTGAGATTGTGCATGCTTCCGCATCATAGAGCAGGACAGGGAGAGATTAGGTAGAGGATCCTTTTATTCAGTTGCCTATTGACCGAATATGTTATGGTGGATTAAATCTTGGCACTGTTATGTCGACTTTGTGGTCAAGTCCTCTATGGTGTGTGTCTCTTCTTGAATTCAGTCGATTCGCCATGATTATTTTTGGAAGACAGTGTGAGTGACATCGAAGATGACATCATTGTTAGCAAGTTTAAAACCATGGTGCCACACCACGAGAGTGAGGGAGATGCTTAGACAGCAGGACGAGTGATAATTTCAACAAATAACTCTTATTGTGCTCGTTATATTTTTGAATATCAAAAGAAACGGACGGGTGGATTGTACAAAACAATAACGCATGTTAATGCAAGCATCGCCAACCATCATCGTCAGCTGAACAACACTGCAAGGAACCATCCGCTGTGGGTTACAACATGATACCCCTGTTCAGTCGCATTCGGACACACAAAATCCAACAATACTGAAAGAGAGGTGCGACTACGCTTGTCACAAAACAGTCGCAGTGTCCATAGCTGTCCAAAAAAAGATTAGAAAGAAAAAAAATCAGCGAATATCAACAACGTGACCACTCCCAACCCAGCACCACGCAGACGATGAATTGAACCAGTTGCATCATCTAAGGGGCTTCATAACACACCAGGCATGAACTCAAATGGTCTCAAATATCTGTGACCAGACATGACTCAGCCTTGAACGAAAATTTGTCGCTAATGTGAGGACATTTTATGTAAACGGTGTTTTTTTCTAGAGAGGGAGAATTTTAATTTGAAATAAAATTCAGAAAAATGATTTTCATATTCAAGAAATTAAATTTATTTGACAGACGTTTTTTTTTGATTTTGATGGCATATATTTTTGAATACGATTTCGGGCATGTGACGGCTGCGGCTGGCGCGTAGATAGCGTGATTCCACTCTTCGCAGTGCACTATGCTGGATTTCGGCAATAACGCCGCGAATGTTGGCTTGCAAGTCCGTGTCACACGAAAAAGTTAGTAATCATGTCTCCGTACAGCTCTCGTACAGCTCCGTACATTCATCATTTTTGAAGATATAAGGATCAGCATAAGACACACCGCCACCCGATGGATTGCTTTAGAATCCAAACCGTGTCCACCGTGTCCACTTATGACACCGTGGAGGTCCTAAGTGCAGGTCTGCTTAGTCTGAGCCGACTAAGTGATCGTTTGAGATTAAGTGCTGTTCCACATTTCCTTTGTTTTAAGGCACCACTTTCTAATCACTTGTCAATCTTGATGATATGGTAATCTGTAGCGAGAGCGACGAATGGTGGATCTACTCCCGTTGTGAGAAAGGAGGTTGTACCATACCTAGCGAGTTCATCGGCTTTGCAATTGTCCAGTACACATGCACAGTGCCCCGGCACCCACATGAAGAGTATATTGAAATGCTCAACCATCTCGTTGAGAGACAGCCGTCATTTTGTGGATGTTTGAAGATTGAGTAGAAAACGTTGACGCTTGGACATGACACGTGCAGTTTTGAGTGAATGGCATATTTTATTCGTTTGAAAGGTCTATCGATGGCATTATGTATGGAATATAACATCCTTCAAATGTCCGCCGCGGCTTCTCTGGGTGGCATCCTAAGTCTCCAATTTTTCCAAACTCTGGCACATAAATCAGGCAGAATTTACGGATGGCTTGGATTATGTCGGTTTTTTGGGCCGCTATGGTTTGTGGCTTATTCGCACACTTTAGACTTTAGAAAACTCCAAAGAAAAAAAGTCAAAATCGAATGATATCGGTGGCCAGTTCACAACACTTCCACGATGTGATACCGTCGAATCGCTTATGCAAAAATTCCAATGTGATGTGAGCTGTGTTTAACGTAGCCGTCCTGTGGATCTTCCATTTCAGGCCAAAAGAAGTTGGTAATCATCGACCTATAGTGCTCGCCGTCGACGGTGATGGCCCGACCAAAGTCATTCTCAAGAAAATACGAACCAATGAAGCTAATTCGAAGTTGGAACCAAACGGCGCTCAAACTATGGATCCTACGGAAAATGGTTGTGCTTTCATTCCTGGAAAATTGTGATGCACAGAAACACGCCCAGAGATCAGTAGTCCAAGTTAATCAAACAAGAATAACATCAGAAGAATACGTTCAATAAAAGCAATAACGTGGCTTCTAGCTTGCTACAGTAGGATTTGTTATTATTTTTTTGAAATGGTTAGACACACAAGTCCTATGACCCACACTGATTGCATGCGCATTTCCCACACTCACTGTACCCAGCCATACACATGGAGTCAACGTTAACAATTCAACATTCATCCCGCAAAAAAAAACCATCACTTCCACCAGCCACAGGACACAAGCGAAACAACGACAAGACAAAGCCCGAGCAAAACAACGACCAAAATATACATAAATCCTTCCAAATACACAGACACACACAGACACTTTGCCACCACCCTAGCAGAGGACGTTAACAAACGTAATATAAACCTCGGCAAAAGAGAGGCGAAATGTACATAAATAAAGTATACCCAAAAGCCCGATGGTACCCTGCCTGCCCCCGCTCTGGGTCCAACATGCGCCAGAAGATGCCAAGAGAATACAAATACACAAGAAAAAGCCACCATCACAGAAAACAAAGAAGGACCCAGCACGCGGGACATCCAATGCCAGTAAAATGAAGCAGAAAAAAAAACGCAGAAAGCACAGCAAAACACAAACCAGTGTGAAACAAAGGAATGGAAAAGTATCCTGAACGCAGAAAAAAAAGAAAGAAAAAAGAAACGAAACCGAAAGTCCCCACTTACTGAGGCGGTGGTTTGCCCACCCGTTCGCAGCCTAAATCCGCCCCCTTGGTGAATGTCCTAAATTATCATGGTCACGATTAAATTGCGGTGAGCTCCACTACCGTGCTCACCTTAATGCGCAGCAGAGAGTCCAACAAGGCGACACAATTGTTCAACTGGCTTCAAAATTTAATCATAACCACTCTCCCCGCGGCCCACACCCTCGCCCTTTCCCCACCAAATGCAAGGCATTCTCCAACCACCCGTGGGGGTGGGGGTCGTAGTCCCTCGTGAATGATTCAATGAAAACCAACACGCTGGCCATAATTCTCGCCACTTATTTGAGGCGAATAACTCAACTACCCATTGCCCACCGCCCATCGACCATGTCCCATCGCCCACCACCGCCAATCATGCCCCGGCGCATAGCCACAAATCCAGCCACGGCTTACACTCATGTCCTTGTCTTGTTTAGCAAGTGTCCGTACATGTATGCGGATGGCACACGAGTGTATCAACAGCCGAAGATCCCCCCGACCGCCACGCCGACCAAATATCAATAAAAATTGCGCTGAACTTTAGCTATGAATAACCTCGTATGTGGAATAAGGATAAGACCTTCGTTGTCGTCGTCGTTGTCGTGGTGGTGGTCTCGGAATCCTCCAGCAGACAGCCGCCACCGGCAGACTGACGGGTGAGCATTCGTCGGTCAGCCCCTGTTGGTACGCTTTGCACTTCAACCCTCGGGGGGGTTGAGAGACCAAACGACAAACACGATGACTGCGATGACGGTGACGGCGACAGCGACGACGATGACTACCGAACCAAAGGCCAGTGGAATGAGAACGAATAACAAGTGTGTACAGTTAACCACCGTCAAGCAATACCACCGTCCCCATTGCCGCGCCACCGATGCCACCCCAGGACGAGATTCGCCGAATCTCTCAAGCGAATTAAACGCCTGTGGAGTCGAGAAGTAGTCGACTACGGCGAGGTTTTGACTGCCGTCGCTGTTGTTTTGGGACGTAACAGCTCTGGGTGAAGATGAGGAGCCCGTGTCCTGCCTGCGGGCGGAAAATGGGTGGCGGGGGAAAAGACGAATACAAATGACTTTAACTAGCAGTTTGGAAAGCGAAACACACGAACAAAGAGCTCGCAAAGAAAAGGCGAACTCAAGGGAAGGAAATAGCTCGACTCTAACTCATATCTGGGGGCGGTTACACTCGAAACGGGGATGATTGTCTTCGTCTGAATTTGGTGTACTCGGCGAACTTAACTGAATGGGGTGAGAAAATGAGACTGTTGGAGGCGGCTGCTGGTGTTGGTTTTTAAAGTTTGACACTTGTTTGCATAGAGGTAGCAGCATTTGGCTCGGTCGCGGAACATATTTTCCACGGAGTTCCACGGCGACAAGGAGGAGTGATTTGAAAACAAAGGACTGAACGGGTGGAGAATTGAATCACGTATTCCCTTTAAACAGTCGCTGTAATGGAACTTGAAGGCGAATGAAAATGCGTCTAAAAAGTCGAGCCAACTAAATTAAGTTTCTGAAGGGGGTTGTGAGTGAGATTGTAAGGGTGGCAACAATATTCTTCAAAAGAAAGCGACTCCTCCTTGTAAGCTCTTCCCTGGAAAATGCAAGCCCATTGCTTGCGGTTCAAAAATGTGTTGCTAAACCCGAGATTGGGCCTCCTCCTGGTCTCGAACGAGGTGGCTCGGATTCGAGGGCCCTCTTAGCTGGGGCATTACCTCGATGTGGCCTGAAAAGTAAGTAAGTGTCCTTGGCTCTAGATGGTTCCTGTTGTACTCCAGGGGCACTCTTTTTCGAATCTACACAAACAGCTGTAGATCGGTTGAGCATACTCCCAAGCCCTCTCGAGTTCGACTTTTAGAGGGAAAAGCTCGGTTGTACTTCTGCCGGGACGATAGCCGCACTATTCATCCTATTTCATCCATACTCGACCATAGCTCTAGAACGCGCCTCTACCACCTTAGCGTAGACTTTCCCGGGGAGACTTAAAAGAGATGGCTCTCTAGATGGAGCAATCTCTTTTGTCCCCCTTTTTGAAAAGAGGAACAATTACACCAGTTTGCCAGTGGTCAGGTATATCACCGCGTTCCCAGGCCGTCTTAATGACACGGGAGAGCCATAAAACTCCCTCCTTACTCATGGCCTTAAGCATTTCTGGCCGGATTTCATCTACATTGGCGGATTTGCCAAATTTTACCGATTCAAACGGCAAAATGACTTCCTCCACCGTTGAACTATTCTCCGCCTACCCAAAACTCCGCCATCCTCAGTGCACTGTTCGGGATTGAGCAGCTCCGAAATGGCACCTAATTGGAAAGCAACACACTATCTTGTAGTACAATGGACCAGTTGTTGAGTCTGAGTGCTCCAGTGCAGTATTTAGAAAACTTCGACAACACACCATCTTTGGATTAATTTCGTCTGAGTCGGCGAGTCGGTTTGCCAGAATACCGCGGACTGCTCTTTAGCTGCGCCTCGGTGGACCGGTAAGGAGAAGCAGAGTTCCTCAACAGAACCCCGTCCTTGTAGGTCCTCTTCTTCTAATATATGTTCATATAGGTTTAACCACTTTTTTTAGAAGAAGAGGACCCACAAAGATCGGTGCAGTAGGGGAACTCTGCTTCTCGTACGCACATTGAAGAAGGTGGTTTTGATTAGTAAACAACTGATACTACTATCTTCGGCATGTGTCTGAAAAAACTGTAACTAAAACCATCTAAAACAGAATATCCTTAGTGGTGTCCTCACACATATCACCAAGCGAGTCGACGTAGGAATTGCTGGTCCAGCTATAAGAAGTGCCAGATTAGCAGGTAGCATTGTAAGGAGCCAGGGTTTCACTTTCTGGTTCATCAGCAGAGATATGGCTTTGAGCTTTAATCGTGATATTCTGCTGTATGAAGCGCTTTTAATTTTTTTTAGTTAGACAGTCCATTTTTCACAAATAAAGGTTTAAGGGCCGATGTTGAATGTGAACCACATCTAAACGTCAAGTTTTTGTCTGCATTTCATTTGACATTTCTCAATTTCAGACTAACTCAATTTGAACCATGGAAAGATACACAATCGAGCAACGCGTTAAAGTTATTCAGGCTTATTATGAAAATGGACGTTCAAATCAAAATGCATATCGTGCACTTCGTGAATTTTTCGGTCAATTTAATCGTCCAAATGTGCGTACAATCGGAAAAATCGTGCAAAAATTTTACCAAACCGGGTCTGTAGGAGATGTGAAAACACCAGTGCATGCTCGTACAGCTCGTACTGCAGAAAATATTGCTGCTGTTCGCGATTGTGTGGCTGAAGAGCCGTCCACCTCAACTCATCGTCGTGCCCAACAATTGCACCTCTCACGCTAGTCGTTGATGAACATTATGCATAAAGACTTGCATTTACACGCTTACAAGGTGCAATTGACTTAGGAGCTAAAGCCTGATCATTTAAAGCGTCGTCAATGGTCAGAATGGTGGCAAGAAATGGCAACAGTGGATGATTATTTCAATTTTCGAAGAAACTCATCTTCAGTGATGAGGCATATTTTCACCTCAGTGGATTCGCCAATAAGCAGAATTGCCGCATTTGGGCGAATGATAATCCAAGAGTGATTGTCGAAAAACCAATGCACCCACAAAGAGTAACTGTTTGGTGCGGTTTATGGGCTGCCGGCATCATCGGGCCGTATTTTTTCCAAAATGAGGCCGGTCAGGCAGTTACTGTGAATGGTGATCGCTATCGTGAAATGATAACGAACTTTTTATGGCCCGAATTGGAAGATATGAATGTGGACGATATGTGGTTTCAACAGGACGGTGCCACTTGCCACACAGCTAACGAAACAATGGCTCTTTTGCGAGACAAATTCAATGGCCGTGTTATCTCACGTGGTGGCGATGTCAATTGGCCGCCAAGATCATGTGATTTGACACCGTTGGATTTTTTTCTTTGGAATTATTTGAAAGAAAAGGTGTACGTCGATAAGACAGCAACAATTCAAGAGCTAAGGGATGAGATAATTCGGCACATTAACGGCATAGAACCTCAATTATGCTTCAGCGTCATCGAAAATTTGGACCATCGGGTGGAGGTGTGCCGCCGAGGACGCGGCGGCCATTTGACCGATATTTTGTTCCATACATAATTGAACCATACCATTATTATCATAATAAAAATAAATGACAATAATTTTCTAAATAATTTGTGCTTTATTCAAAATCAAAATCGGCCCTTAAAATTTAACCACCCTTTACAACGAAACGTGGAAAGTTTGGCCAACCTTCTAAAATGCCCAGCTTTCAGCTTGAGACGAATATTTCTCCACCAAGAATATTTTAAATACAATTTTGAAAAAATGGTGCTGTGTGTTGGTCTTGTTCATCTTCGAACTTGGAAGGCATTTTTGTCATTGCACCCTTGAAAAAAAAACTGCTTTAGTTGGCCACAGGCAATGCTAACTAACACAGGATGGGTCAAATACAAGTTTCTTTTTAAAAATGCAACTTCGTTCTAGTGGCTGCCTCGACTGGGTTCGCAGTAGCGTCAGTAAAAACACTTTGCTTATGGTTTCGGGTTGTAGCTCACAGATTGCGTGGATGATATTGGCCCTAAGTGCTTCAATCGTTTCCGGATTGTCAGCATAACATCGGCCACCCACAAAAAAAGTCCAAAGGGCAACTCCGAGGGGCCAATTGACATCGCCAAGATCCCTGATAACATGATTTGCGAATTTGGTGTGCAAATATCGGTCGATCGGTCCAGAGGTCGTTCAGGCCCAGAGATGTCGTCCAAATCCATGTCTTCAATTTCAGTAAGAAAAACAGTCGGTTAACTGGGCTCTGTAACGCGCACCCTTGACCGAAACGTTGTTTCCTGGCTCATTTTCCAAGAAGGCCACAGCAATAACATTCTCATCTGTACGCACCGTACGACGAGAGGGATGATGCTGTCCACTAGCATTCCAGTAACACGATCTTCTTACAGAAACTTACATACAGCAGTCACAATGTACACAGCAGTCACTTTTGAAATAAGTTGTTCAATATTTCCCAAAGTTGTTCAAGCATAAAGCAACTCATTTCATTTCGCGGAGGTGTGATACTGACTTTCTGTCAAGACATTAAGCGGGAAATAGCTGGCATAGTAAAAATAACCTATTATTTAAAAAAAACTACTAAATGGAACACCCTGCATGTTGGAAACCTGTCTATGGTGGAGCATGGACGGAAATTTCTCTTTTTTTTATTCACAGCACATAAAAAATTGTTTCTGTTTACTCAACTTTAGTTTTTTTATTTGTCTAACAAAGTTGGCCACGTGCCTTGGTCAGAGAAGTTTGCACTGCGGATGGCCACTTTAGAAAGGCTTCACTGTACTTTGTATGTCCAACTGTAGTCTACGAACGAAGTTTGTTATTTCATCGTCCACGATTGCATCTCCAGGTCTCTCAATATCACTATTTCTAAGATACTATGAATGTTCTACTAGTACCTGCATGGGTTCTCTGTCAAATAACTAGCACACTTGTATGTAGCACGATTTTCAAGCGTTTCTTTTTTTTTTTTTTAAGTTTTGTGGCCTACCTTGTCTACGCCTCGTTGTAGTTTTTCACTCAGGGGCACTATTGAGCTTTCCCTTTCCACGAATCAGGATAGCCCTATGAACGTCCGCTAACGTAGCCACTTGTGTGCCATCAGCTTGAACAATGGCTCTGATGAACAACAGGACATTTATTTATAAGCCATTCGATCCATGGATGTTCTGAGCCTGAGTCATAGCTGCTTTCTATCGTTAACGGTCCTGGATACGATCCAAGTTGCTTTGCGTTCTCGAGTACTTGCTCTTTTTGTCGTTTCGACGAGTCAGGAACATATAGTAGAAAAGCGGTGGATTAATTAGACAATGCTGGCCTTTTTTTTTGGCAAATTCTTCTTGTGCGGGTATTTAAACGCATCCAGATTCTTTGTTTTTTTTTAAATTTTAAATTGCCTGACAGACTGACGTTTTATTCTCAAGTTGTCACGACAGCTGTCATATATCCACGATCCTCCATCAGTCCTTGCAACTGAAAAGACTTAAGCTTTCTTCTAAATGCTCGGCAAAGTGAACTGCTTTTTCTTTGTCATTCGTTGTCCATTCGTCATTGGTTTCTCTGATAGGTCCCAATTGCATTTGGGGATTTCTTGGCGTTATTCATGGCCTTCTTGGGTGAGCAATTGGTAAAGGTTCGAGAATTTTCACATGAAAGACTCTGTAGCAGTCCGGAAGCCTGTGGACGTGCTGTAATGATGTGAGTACAAGCAAGGAGCACTCTCCCGAATACTCCCGAACATCGGTGGTACGAGATACGACTAATCTCACGAGTAGTCAGTTCGGCCTTCGCAGAACGAAATGAGTCGTTTTATGCTTGAACAACGTAGCCTAAACATTTCGTTTTTTGAAAATAAGAAGTTTTGCCCGAAATGAAGCACCCACCCACCGACTGCAGTACGCAAGTTTGTTCAAAAAGTTTGTGAGACTGGTATGCGAGTGGACAAAATTCACGGTCCCCGTCGTCGTACGCACAGATGAGAATGTGGCTGCGCTTTGGAAAATTGAGGTGACGAAATGTGCTACTGCGAAGCCCGTCGAGGCAGCCATTTGAATGACGTGGGATTTCATAATTAACGAGAATGAGAATGTTTGTTCTTGCATTTTTAAAAAGAAATTTATATTTAGCCCACCATGTACATACGTAGGCAGGAGATCAACTAGGATTGTAAGAGCTTCTGAACGATTTGATCGTAGAGCGCACACTTCGATGTTCGAGTACGAGGCCATTCGCATTTCCTTTTTACAAGAACTTCCCCATCAAGGTTAGAACGACTTCGTTACATTTTGCTAGGCCTAAAGAGTACAGAGTCAAATCGGGTTCTATATCCTCTCTGACTGTGTTTTGCGGGGAACGCTTGATCAAAGAAGTGCTCGTAGTCTTTGGATTGACTTGTAATTCCTGACTTCTGCTGATCTGTTGTGTAGCTCTTTTTGGGTCTTTGGGCACAAGGATGTCTCGGACATTGAAAGAGCCGATGGACTGGATAGAATGGGGGCAGGTTTGACGTTGCCATCAAATCAGGTGACAATCAAATCAAGGTTGCTAGCAGATGCTAATCTCCCCATTAGCCTTACACTTGGAGGACATCTAGACAAACGCGGAACTAGAAATAAACTTAAATCAGACAAGTATACTAAGAGCGGAGACGTAAGCTAGGCTGATATTCGTTCGGCATCCTAGAATAAATGCCTGATATGAGAATCGGTGACGTGGTAAGATTCCTAAGAACCACCATGGAGTGTAGACGAAGGGATATTTAAGCCGAGCAATCTGTCCGCTTATATCGGCATTGTAGTGGATTCAGAACCAGCGTCTAAGTGGGTGGTGGTCGTCGTAAACGCACTGTAAGCTAACCAATCTTGTACACGTGCTTTGTTGCAAATGATAGAGCAAACTTGGTTTGTGGTTGTTCGACTTGTGAAAGGACCTCAATTGCCCACCGTGTGGTCAGTTCCTCCTAGACGTCGTTCATGCAACCACAAGCCGACATTCCGTGCAATCCAACATTCTGCAAATTCAATTCGGTAAAAGGAATTTTCCCTTTCCTCCACACATCGAAATCAAGTTACAATCGAAATGCCCGCAACCCACTTTCAAACCCTAATCCAGTAATAAATCTTCAATAATCGCATCCGCTTATTAATAAACCAAAATCTGCTAATGACATGCTCACAATCGCCAACATCTTGCAACAGTTCCACACAACGCACTGCCATGCCGGCGCGACGTCCGTCCCTCGGCCGAAGATTAACTTGAGCATGAAGTGTTATCCTCAATAAGGCTACACTCGCTCTTCAATCGTTGGCTGTTTGCTTTTGTATCTGTTGGATGATTTTCGTCATCCCTTACCATCACCACCACATCAATGGACTCGCAACATCGTCCCAATGCCTTTGAATGAGGCTCCGAGACCCCCACCACCCACCAGGTCGAGAGCGTTATCCTTGTATACATTACCGCACAGTGTATTATTATGTGATCCGTAAACTCTTATTGTTTTAGCCTCTTGGTAGCGTTTATTTGCACCCGGCTCAGCAAGGCCGGGCTGGGCGGACATGCTTATTCGAATGACAGCCAAGCCAAGCCGGCTGATGGATGAGGGGCTTGGGCGGGTGGGTGGCGTTGGGGCGGACGGGATTTGGTTTGGTTGAGGTCGCTGGTTGGCCATTGTTCTCGCTTCAGTCGGGTGCGGTTGTCACTGTTGCTCTGATGGCGGTGATGGCGCCCGGGAGAGTGTTGCCAGCGTGTCTTTTATCTCGGGTGAAATTTAATTAAGCCACTCTTACGTTAAACGAAAACTAATGGCATTGATTGGTTTTTGGGTGTAGTCGGGTGTCGGCATTCATACTGAAGATGGTCTTACGATAACACTTGAAAGGCTGTATGTATGTGTAACTGCTTAATCTGAGCATATCCTCGGGGTACGGTTTTAAAGGAGTTGGGAAGATGATGGGGTTGAATTTGCATTTGGTCATTTTCTATGTGAACATGTCCTGGGGAATTTATAATCATATGGGCATGCATACAAGACAAATGGCGCCCAGTGGGCAATGGTGTGCATTCTGACACCATGACAGTCGTTTGTGTGTCCATCTTCTCGATGTGTGCAAACGAGGTAAGAGGGTTTATGTCTGAATTAACTTATTCCCAACAGGTAGTCAGTGGTGTCATTTGATTTGTTTCCGTATGTGTTCATAAAATCTGTGAATTTGAGTTAACGTGATTGAGATCCTGTCGTTTAGAACATCTTTGTATGTGAGTCTTCATTGGGAATGGTCTTGTAAGGGGCTCCATGCAATCGATTGTCGTATTTTTTTTTAACAGTAAGACCCATCAGGCTCAGGAGCTGAATGAAATAACCACAGACAACGGCCCGATGTCACTAACCCGATTTTGGGTGAACGCGAGATCTAACTAATGGTGCATTACATCAGCAGAAAATCACTGTTTGACTTGGATAGCCTGCCGTTGGTATCATTAGTCTGAACTTTTTGGGAAACGACGGAGGCATCTCTGAGCGTACATTTAATTACAAGTTATCACGTAAGTACGTGCTACACTAATCCAAATTCACGTCACCACGTGTGAGGCTCAATTAATCGTTAAATTAATTCACATGATCACGTGACATACATGCACTTGTAGATCACTTAAATTATACAAAAAATAAGCTATTGTAATTAAATATATTTTTATTTTATTCTATTGCTATTCTGCTCTTGATATCGGTGAACAAGATCGCTGACTACTTCTATGTCTCTGCCCAAGATATCGATGTCGTCCTTGACCACAACAACAAGAGTTTGTTTTGCCCTCGTTCGTGACACATTAACTTTAGCCGCTTGTGTCTCAGTGTAAGCGTTGATGGACCGCTGCGTTAGACAACGACTCTAGGTTGTGGTTGTCATATGAGTTTTGCACAATCTTCTTAAGAATAATATTGAAGAAGTCAAAGCCAGGACCTCGCTTTTGTTAAAGTTCTTCGAATGGTTCGGTGAGTTTGTTATAAGGAACAACGAAGTATGGAAATAAGAAAACCATTATCGCCCAACACCAACAACCAAGCATTCAAGCTGCGCAGTTAGTTGATATACAAGTTCGTGTGTATCTATCGTAATCATTGGGTAGAAGTACCAAGCAAGCAGCGTAATTCTATGCTCTTAATGAAGATAGTCTTGATATTAACCTTTGCTGCGAATATGGCGGGTATTCATGGAGGACTTCAAAAATTAATTCAGCAAATTAATCAAAAATTTGCTGCGATATTTTGGAAGGAGTTTATGCAGCCCAGAAATACTTGCAAGAATCTAGGTACACTCTAGAAAAAAAGCCATATATACTCAAGAGAACAATGTACTGAGTTAGAAATTTCAATTGAAATAGAAGAAATGAAGAAGAAAATTATGACAGGCGAAAAGGCTCAAGCTAGGAGAGGAAACACGAAGATCCATATAAGAATGTAAGTTTTATCATTTCTTAAGCCGAAAATATTGCTGTTGTAAAATTAATTAAGATTTATCTAAGATCAACAATCAGCCAAAATTGGTTGACTAATCCGGGAATACTTTCAATCGAAAGGAGCACAGACACAATATAGATTTGAATGATTTTATAGAAAGCACATTTAAATAAAATTTTTTTATCTTAATTTTTTTAAGGTGTGGCTTGCTTTTTTGCCCCTCTTGTCACTGCCTCTTACTCCGCCCCTGCGAACAGGACACCCATCTTACCGATCATTTTGTCATGTCCTAATGTCCATGAGCGGATTAACCCTTTCAGGCTTTGCAGATCAATACTTTACCAATGTATACTTTTTTGAGTTTCATTGTATGCGCTTTCACCTTCTGTGATCGCACGACCGAAACGAAACGACTTATGTCACATGAAATGGTGAAGGAGCAGGCTGTCCATAGTAGGTTTTAGGTCTACCTTTAGTATCTTCAATGACTTTGCGCGCCAAAGAGTAGTGATGTAACACGAAACTCTTCTTCTGACCCGCATGATCCACTACAGGAGTCGCGGGGGTAATGCACTCACGATAGATCTCCAGGCCACTTGATTCTCCGCCATCGACTCTAACTCATCAGGCGTTATGCTCAAGCGCAACCAGTCGAGTTTTTGGACTTGATCCAACCATCTCGTCCTGGGTTTGCCAAGGGGTCGCCTACCTGATGGAACCGCATAAAAGGCACGCCTCGGAAGTCCTGATGATGACGACATTTGTGCCACCTGACCAAACCATCGACGCATAGCCCTTTCCGTTCGAAGAAGCAGCTGCTCTACACTGTGTTCCTCGCGTACTGCCGTGTTTCTCACCCTATCCCGCCGAGTAACTCCCACAACAGCACGAAGAAATCTCATTTCGGCAGCTTGTATTCGCGGTCTCATTCTCTCGGTCAGTATCCAAATTTCATGACCGTAGATGAGAGTTGGAACAAATACTGAATTGAAAACCGCTAACTTGGCTTTGACACCAAGCTCAGCCTTCCTGATTGCAGATCTTCCAAACTGTTTTAAAATTGATCCAGTTTGGCCAATCCTACAGGAAAGTTCAGCATTACTCCTCCCATCACCCCGATATACTTGAACTTCTCCACCTGCTTCAATGGGACTCCACTAACATGTATAGTCCATTGAACAGGCGTTCTGGAAATTACCATAATCTCTGATTTGTCCACGTTAACATTCATCCCAGCATCTGCACATTCGGCAACAAACCTATCGAGTGCGCGCTGCAGTTCCGTCTGGGAGGATGTGCGGATAACTCAGTCATCTGCAAAAAGAAGATGACTTACAATCAACTCTCCCAATGTGAAACTTCTTCGCCTGGGCTGTGCTGCAAAATCGAGTCCATACATATAATGAAAAGGAGTGGTGACAAGACGCACCCTTGACCAAGTCCAACACCCACGGTGACAGGTGTCAAAAAAACTCAAAAGATTACCATCAATCCCATACCCCTGCAGAACACACTAGAGTTTACTCCAAATCTACAAAACAGCTGTAGATCGGTTTGGCATACTCTAAAGCCTTATCGAGTACCGTTCTTAGAGTGAAAAGCTGGTCGGTTGTACTTCTGCCGGAACGAAAGTCGCATTGTGCATCCCCCATCCTGATTCGACCAAATGTCGAGTAAGTGCACGTTCCATCTGCGCAAAATAACCACCTCATTGGAAATCAACACACCATCCTTCGATTTGTGGTCAATGCGACTTTTTGTTGGATTACTTGTTGCCATTTTGATGGTAATGCAGTTATTCCGCTCTCGAAAGAACCCTCGTTCCTACCCTCGTTGATTGTATAGAAACCCAGATTTTTTGAAGCAGTTTTCAGCTGCCCAAATAATGGCACTAGCACATTAATGACAGAAAAAAGCTCTCATTCGTTGGTAAAGTTATCCATTTTAGAATCAGAATGAGTTCACTGTACCAGCTGTTGAAGTCCTTCTCTTTGAACGGACCGCTTCATTCAATCTGAATAGCGTACAGACTTCACTGCGCGGTCTGCTTGGGATGTTGTGAGAGGATTGTATTCTATTGTGTCTAGGAGCCAATGAGTCAGCAATTGTCTTCAACTTGTCGTCGATGTTGTTCTTCTAAGACGACGCATGACAGCATGATCCAACGTCTCGAACAACGACGTCGATAGTCGAAGAAGGCCGCAGCCATGGAAAATTAACTCAACCAAGGTACGCAAATAAAATTACATATCCTTCCGCTCACACCATGTTCGACCATCACGGACCGCCTTAGTCCAGAGATCAGACTTGAGGTTTTTTTTTTGCTTGTGCGCATACATTAAAGTCAAAACCTCCAATATGTTGCTTCTCGCCAAGAAACTGATTTGAAACCACACACAATATTAACATCGCTTCCATAAAGCAAAGCATTTTGTCACATCGTGTGTTAACAAACCTGCTTCAGGCAATCTCTCACACGAATCGCGCCAACGAATGCTTAAACCCCACTTTACATCACTATATACAGTGGTGCGCATAAATCCATTGCCACGGCTCAATAGAAACATACACCTCCAAAAAAGTACGCAGAACAGTATTAGCATAAAAAAGCCATATAAAGTGGCAATTAACAGAGCAACATATGAGATTTTGACAAATCAATTGAAACCATTTCCGTACGGCCAGAACAAACGCACACGCAGCCAACTTCACACGATCATTGAAATCATTGCAAAAACAACAAGAAGACACTTTCAGCCCAGAGAAGTACATATTTGGCAAAAACAAAACAAAAAGAAACACACACAAAAACCTTGACTGTTCCATAAAAACGAGATACCTTCTACCAAAACGGCTACCACCCACTGACTAAAGCGTATCTCCTAACACGTGCTTAACAGAAATATAGAAATGGCAGGGTGTGTACATTGTATACACGTAAATGTAGCACCGTATGTATGGATGGACGTGTGCTGAGGAAAATTTCATTTAGCAAGCAAGCCAATGGTTGGGAAAAGCTCTGTAAACACACAGCCAAACTGAGAGAAAACTGTACGACGAAGAATATGCACACAAACGAGAAACGAGAGAAGAGAAGAGAAAGCAGAGGACAAAGAAAAAAGGAAAACGAAAATTGTAACATAAATCTTAAATATCTACAGACGTTCAGATAAACTCATTCTGAATCTCGAAAAGAAAAAAAAATAAGACGAAGGCATCAAGAAAACCAACCACCCCCAAGGCATCCTCACTCGCTTGCCTCTTATCACCTATAATTCAGTTCAGCCCCGCATGTGTGCACAATGCACACACTCACACACACGTAGTGTATGTATGAAGAAATTACATCTGCCAACATCTGAAGAAGAGTTTTGCAGTAAAAGTTCCCAAACTCAAAAAAATTCAAAGGACGTAGAAAGGAAAAAAAAGTGGATAAGGACATACTAGCTGAGATACAATGAAATTTCCTAACGTGCATAAAATACGAAACATCCAGCATCCAAGGATACACAAGGATCTGTGCTGTGAGCAACAACCCCTCCCCCCCCTCCCCTCTCCCATCAACGCTCCAAACGCTATTCAAACGGAGAGTAAGAAAAAAAAGACAAAAAAAATTTCAGTAGAAGCGTATAAGAAAAGCAAGAAAATTACCCCCCATTTTCATTAATTCACCACCCATCTCCATCCATCCCAATCCACCCCCGTGTCGCCACACTTACACCCGTCGTCTCAACAAAAGGATAAGAAGGATACTGACGTAGAGAGAGCATACAAACAGATTTCGAGCCACATACTTACAGTTACAAATCGAACTACGACAAACCACCCGCCGCCTCACTTTTGCCCACCCAAAAAACTCCGACACAACACATTTTCCATTATCCGTCATTCTTCAGCACCCAACCACACCAGAGCCAGACCAGCACCGGGGCAGGATAGCAGTCAGCCAACTATAAGGACAGTAGCACCCAGCACAACACAATGAAGAAGACGACGACGACGACGACGACGATCCAAAGTGAACTGAATGCGAAGCATACTGTATCGTTGAGTCCCTGCCACTTCTGTACGTTGTTGGCTGCGAAAAAGGACATTGATATAGAAGGATACGCTTACCTCCAACAACCATTCCAATCTCAATCCCATATAAAATAATCTACTCTGATGACGCAACAATGACAATAACACAGCACCTCACTCCTCGTACCACTTCACAGCAACCACCCGCACTCATACACACGCGAATTGGATAAAGACAGCTCCGACCACCCCCACGACCAAACCCTCTCACTGCTTTCCATCCAGCGAAGGAAAATGTAACGAGAAGCAGACGAAGAAGAAGATCCAAAGAAGACGAAAACTCGTAACAAATACGAAAGAAAAAAGTAGAAAATAAGAATACACCTCCGAAGGACTCATAAAAGTCCTGAATGTATAAGTGGCGACCATAAAATATGGGAAGGGTACCGAAAACTCTGCAACAACTCCCAACAATAGCCAAACACAAAAAGGATGAAATAAAAAGCACAAGCAAGACACAGCACACAGCGCACAGAAAACGAAAAAACGAAAAAGAAACCACACCAAACCATAGCGGAGAAGAAGAACACGACATACACACACAAACAGGCAGAATATGAACACACAAACAATGAGAACAAAAAAAAGAAATAGAAAAAAAAAGCATAACCTAAAACATTCCCTCTAAGAAGGATAAAAGTCATCCAACCACCATTGCCAGCACCACCATTCACCACCCATCATCACCCTTTACGCCACACCACCTTGGGGCCCGTATTTATATTACCAATTCGTTTATAAGTTTCCTTAGCCAAAGTATAATACACACAGTTAAACATACACAGCGAGAAAATCCGGAGGGAGGACTCGACTCGATTCTGTACGCCACGCTACCATACTACCATGCTACCACGCCGAACCGTATCCATCTCAATGTCGTCCTTTTTAGTCATCGTGCTCGTTGTATACACAGTTTACCCCCGCCTCTCGTTTGCTACCTACCGTCGTCATTTCTGATTCCATTCTGACATGAAAAGAAGGAACCAACACACACACACACAGAGCAAAAAAAAGAAGTGGAAAACGAACCCAAAACGAAAGGAATACGTACAAAAGGACAAAATGACAATCCTTGTGCACATTGTACTCAAAATCCATCCCCAACCCACTGCCACCATGCATCGGTGTGTGTGTGTGTTCATTTTATCTAGATCTATCTATTCATGTGGGGATTGTGTTGTTAGCCCACCATCAACCATCCAACATCCAGCACCCATTCCCATTCACCCGTTCCAACAAACTCACCCACCGACTCACCAACCAGCCAAGCCCTCACTTGTGTTATCCATGAAAATTCAATATGGTAACGCTTTTGCTTTAACGGTTTTTTCATGACCTCCTCTCTGAAACGAACCGTACACGTAAACCTTCACCCACCCCGACCGCCCTGCACCCAGGCCCGGCAACCATACCACCCAACAACAGCCCACTCAGTGTCAATTTGACTTTCATCACACACAACAAGCACAACGAACGAGCAAGGTAGCGAGCACTTACACATGGCTGTATAGCTGCGTGTATGGATGTTCGTAGCGCACAGGCTGTCATCCCGTCGACTCTTCCAGCCATCCACCCGGCCGCCAACAACAGCCCCCCGAACGGCTCGCCCCGCGCACTTATCTTTATCCATGTTTATCACACCCGCACTTCAGCTAACCACTGACATTATTATGAGCAGCATAACAATAGATGGGAACCTGGACCTGGAGGGAGTGAGAAAGAGAGAAGAAGAAAGGACGAAGCGTGTGTGAGAGCGGGCGAGTCCTCGAAGAAGAGAGATAGAAAGGACGACAGAACAAGAACGAGAGAGAAACGTAGCAAAGCAAAATTTCATTGCAGTGTATAGTGTATACCCAAAGGACCTTACAGTCGGCGGAGCAACTGTGCTGTAGGTAGTTGGGTGATGTTGGGTGGATAACTACTGTTTGCTCTAAGGAGAGAGCGACAAAGACAGCACACCGGATACCCGTCCTGAGTCCTCTGCATGCGATTAAAAACGCTGTACTGAGCAACCGGCAGGAATGAGATTTCAAAGAAAATTTTATACCGATTCGTGTTGCCGTTGCTGTGCGTTGAATTACATGAAGCACTATGTTAGTCAAATATCTTTGAATATTCAAAATCTAATCGAAAATGTACAAACTGCTGGCAATTCAATGCGGGGCGGAAACAGAGACATACGAAGAAAACCGAAAGTGTCCATAATTGCTTGATCACACAAACTGTCATTTATATGCGAAGAGAGTAAATTAGTTGGCTTGCTCGAAGGGAAGCAAAAGTGAACGAAACTTAACGAAACTGAATAAAGTGGTTATTATAGTCGCAGTGTATTTGATCAATTGCTTAGGTCTACTTAAGTTTCCCTGCGTCTATTATAGTCAGGCCTTTAATTTGCTCTCAATTTTTGCTTGTAAAGTCAAGACGTAGTCAAAATGCCATTGCCCTCGGTTAACGCACAATGGCAACACTGAAACAACATAAAACCCATGCAATTTAATATTAATGATGCCCACCCCCTGGTTGCTCCATGCGCGCTTTTCGTTTGTTTCACAATTTCCACTCTTCGCCACAAAAACTTTTTCCATTCTCTCTGCCAAACATTCCACACTCTCACTCTTTCCTATTTGACTTCCTGTCTCACTCAGCCTGTGTTTGTTATTACCGATATCATCAAGCGATTGCTTGTCACGTTTCAGCAGCCAGCACCCGTGAGGATACCTACTGCAATCCGGGCTCACATTCTGCGCGACTGGTACATCGTCCCGCTCTATGCTTCGGCGCTCAGCGCTTGAGGAAGGAACTCTGCGCTCACCACCCCTCGGTCGGTCGGTCGGGTGGGTTGACGACACACAAGGATCGCAAGAAATCTCCTTCCATTCCGGGGAAACAGTCGATGAAAACGGCCACCGGAAGAGGGATGATGGGGGTTGAGGACGATAGCAGGGGACTGCTGGTGGTGGGTTTCGCTGGTTAGTTGCCACCACCACCGCCATCACCACTGGTAGCTACGTTTAACTTGTTCACGCTCACTCATTCATTACAAGGCGCGGCGGCGACGACGACGACGGCGGCTGTCATCCTGTTTGCCTTTGTTGTTGCCATTGTTCGGCGTCCTCCTACTGTGCCTGCCCTGCCTGATACTGCCAGTCGGTCGGGGTTTATGTTCAGTTCATGGTGGTTGTATTACCGTTATTACTATTAGTTTATAACGGTGTATTTTTGTTTTTATTTTATTTTTGGACGAAGTGGGTGGGTGGAGGAAGAGGGAGTGGGTGGGTTTTGCTTTTTTGAGTTTTGACGTATTCACATTTAACCCTCTTGCAACGTGCGGCGGCGGCGGCGGCGGCGGCGTTTGTTGACTCAACCGCCATGGCGTCGGGGTGGGCTAACCGGGAGTGGGTTGCAGGCAGGCAGATACTTATGTATGGGATTACTTGTATCTTTGCACGCATGTAGATGATGTGCGCTTTGTTTGAGTTTTCCGTCGACGAGGGCGATCATTGA
Source organism: Eristalis pertinax (assembly GCA_907269125.1). Classification (NCBI taxonomy): domain Eukaryota; kingdom Metazoa; phylum Arthropoda; class Insecta; order Diptera; family Syrphidae; genus Eristalis; species Eristalis pertinax. Next base: position 37,883,785 of record OU026147.1, read on the forward strand.
AAGAAAAATCACCTCGGCAGGGCAACAAGAGCGCAACGCGCGGCTTGTTTGAGTTTTGTTTCGTTTATTTAAACTGGAACACGCACACACACAGGCGGCCATTCACTCATGAGAACCGACCGAGTACGGACAAAGGGGGTGGGCAGGGAAAAGAATTTATTTCGGCCATATGCAATATGAAATAGAATTTTCCAAATCAATGGAAGCCCAAAAGGTGGCCAGGATATCAGGGTGCGCAGGGTGTCGGAGTGTGGCACAGCGATGAGGATGGTCGTGATGGTGATGTTGGTGTATAGCATTGGCTACAGCAGGGGGTGACGTAAAAAATGACCTGTTGGTCAATAGCCATTGTATTTGATTTTTATGAGATTTTTCACTCGACGGGGGTGTGTGTAGTCTGAACGTTATTGGTTAAATCAAATAATGCGAAGGATGTGTGAAGGCGAATTGGTTAATCCGCACCGAAATGAGAATGTATTCCTTGAAGCTTGCAGGGCATTAGAATGACATTTATGATGACATGTGTGGGCTGTTAGATGTGAAGAGGACAACAAATAGAAAGCAGCAACAGAAACGGAACTTGTGGAGGAAATTACTTCACCACGGGGTGGTGCACACTTCGCCACTTCAGGCGTAAATTAAGACAGTGTGCATTAAGATCGTGAAAACATCGACGAGGGCGGCAAGTGACGTCTGTACGTCCTTTGGGTATGCTAAAAGGTCGACTTGGCAAATGTGTAGGATTGAGAGACGAGTGCTTGGATTGGTGGATGAATTTTACATTCACGACAGTGATGATTTTACATACTTGTGGAGGCGCATTGACGTCAGAGGAACGTCTTTTGACTATTTGCTGATTATGGCTTACTAGGCTTCCTTTGTTTTGCTTCACCAGACCGGGAAAACAAACGTGATGGGTACCTTCTCTGTAAAAATTCCATTTAGAATTTAATTTCGGTTCTACTGCGCGTGGGTGAACATGTTTGACATTATCTTTAATGGCCGTCGATTAATTTGCCAATTAAGTCGGATTTGCATCCACGCCCCTACAGAGCAACAGGATGACTACAGCGTCAATAATAACATATCAAGAACATACGATGGCTAAGCTGGTTAAGGAGTCAGAGTCATTGGGGAAAACAGCCAGCGCGACACCGATACCGGGATGGTTTGTATGGGGGAGCGGAAAAAAGTCTATTAAATCAAGACAAGTGTACCGATTTCAATGAAATTGGTAGAAGCCATGCAGCTCGTTGTTATATTTCGAATGTGGGAAGTTCTGCTCGCTTAGCAGATTTAGCGGGTTGAGTTAGCTTTGTCCGGGAATGGTGTTTGTCAGGTTGCTGATTGTCTCGTTAGAATGATTGCTGATGTCTAGAAGCTGCTTTCTGAACAGTGTCACTATATACTGTTGTAAGGGGATGATACGTGCTTCGTCGTAAAGCTTCTTGTTGCTGTGGTGCTTTCGTCGCGAGCTTCTCCATGCTGCTTTTAGATATTGTATGCCATATTGGGAAGCCCTATGTTGAGACCGGCCGTATTAGTCCTTGTAGAGTAGCAGCTTTGTCCTCTGGCTTAATCCATTTTGTATACGCATCAAAAGATAGATGCGATGGAAGCCTAGGTTGGTCTTCTTAAGGGTCAGGCTGTTGAACTTCAGCCTTTCCGTGAAGTTTAGCTGGCGATCTGCATCCACCTCGGGATGGTCCCTTACGCACATCAGTATCGATTTTCCAGCGAATACCCCATTTGCTGTAGTAGTCATTTTCCGCTCTCAGATTACTGTGCGCCGCTTGCACAAGCAATTGAGAAAAACATTCCAAAATTTGTACGCTTCGCAAGATACTAGTAGCTCGTGGTACTAGCATCTAAGTACTCGATGCCAAGAATGCGCCGACGCGCAATCGTACCTTGTGTCTGGGAGAGCGGAAAAAAAATCGATAAAATCGTAACAAGTTTACCGATGTCAATGAAATTTGAAACATATTGCAAATGGGAGAAGGAGAGAATTTGTCTCATGGTCCACAAATTATAGAATATAGAGGAAAATGTAAATTTTTTTAACAATAAAAAATAAAATGATTGTCTTAAATGGAGATCCTTCTAATCTCATCTCTGATGTTGAGTTAAGTCTTTCATTTGACAAATATATGTATCTTCTCATTTATTTTACTTTAAAAAAAATAACACATCTGTTTCAATTTACATTGTATATTTATTATATTGTAATACTTTATTTTCTTTCGAATTTCCTTGACAATAAATAAATAATACTTATGGTTTACCGGCACGTGAACAGGCAACGTACAATTGTCCGTGAGAGAATACTGGAAGTTCTATTTACATCCCACAAATTCCCAAGGACTGGCCTTGCGCCTTGTTAATGGTAATTGCAAAAGCAAGACGCACAGGAAATTGTACACGTTTAAATTCAAAGGATCGAACGGATCGAATGATATCATTGGAATGCATGTAAAAACGTCTTTGATAGTGGCTACAATAACATTGCTCCTTCACTTTTTCACAGCAAGCCTCGTGCTATTGCAAAGTTTTGGCTGATTGATATTACGAAACATAATAATAGTCACACCAACTTTTAATCTAAGATTATGCGGTGGCAATCCAGGTAAATTCAATGAATTCACAAATTCTGTGGGATAATTAACCACCACTTCTTCATTGGCAATAGTATCAACAGACTTAACCAATTCACCAGTTATTTTGGATTGTAAATATAGCGAAATTCAATTCATTAACATCTTTATTCTTGGCTGGCATGCTCTTTCGCTCAATCAACCCTGGTTTTTATATTGCTGTGCTATGGTAGGGAATACGTCGTCAATCAATTCGTCTTTCTATGGTAAAATACGGCAAAAAATGTATGGCAACGTCATCAATCCCGTGTCATCAACTGACATTGCAATCGTTAAAAATTGCTTTGAAAATTCAACCGCTGATGTATCATATTGTAATTGAACACGAACATTTTATTTGGAAGAGAAAAATAAATAAGATCCATAAATACGATGGCTTCAAGTAAGCATTAATTTCATTTCATCACTATTTCTTCCAATAGTGATTTTCATTTATTTTTCGATGTGCTCCAAAATAAAATCTAACACACAAACAAACATGTTATATAGATACAAACCATCGTCTTTACATCTACTATTCCACACAAAAATAACTTTCAAAGGAATGAACCGTTTTCGAGAACACTGATGACAGAATGTGCATTTTTTTTATATGTATATGGATAGATTTACATTTGGCGTACATTTTGAATTTATTTTACAATAAAATTATTTAATACATTTAATTTTATATTATTTAGTCCAACAAGGCTGCACTTCAATGCTTAGTGGATGTAAATCAGTCGTTTTTGGTTTAGACCTTGTAATCTAGGGATCCGATGATACCAGGCTTTGATAAATAACATCTTCATTAGTTCTTAGTACATGCATACAACTGATTAATTGATTAACGTGATCACATGCCATAAGCCTTATATCTCGAGTTGTTTTACTCTTAGGACCTTTTAACGACGCTGGATCAGACGCCTTCAGTAGGAATCTCAAGTTCCAAATTTAGAAATAAGCTCATGGACTTATTTCTCCACCTTGGTAAGATGGTGAGGCCTACCCAAATCTCTGCTACTCTTTGGGTCGTAGCACCAGATTTGGCTCATATTCCTTTCACGTCAGAGTCACCCACAACCAAGGATGACTCTCAGACATGCAGGTATAATCTCCAACACTCCCCGCGACTTTGGGTTTTAAACCACAGCCACCACAACGCTCCCACTTGGGGGCCAACCTCAATTGATCAGGCTGAAACAAGCTACCAGTAGGTAGAGCGCTGTATCTCGCATAGTTCTCGACATACATTTCCAAAATTTTAGAAAAAATTTTCTAAAAAAAAAATTAATGAAACAAATCCATATTAATTTAATTTCTGGTATTTTCTTCCGCCTCTGTACCACTGTGCGATGTTCTAATCCACACTCAGACCTCTGCAACCACTCACCTCTCTAGACTGCTATTAGATATGACTTCGCGGGACTTGTTAGCAATAATGCTCTGTCGCCAGAAGTTGTCTCTTATGCTCTCAATCTTTCTGCCCTTCGGAGTTATCCCCACACACACATCACATATGAGGAGATCTTCGTCCATTACAGCTGCAGTGCAACATCACGTGCTCCGCGTTTTCTTCCGTACGTGAACATTGCGGGCAGTAAACCGCGTTGTCTGTTTGCATTTGAAAAATAACTTGCGATAGCCGCGGTGGGATAGGGGAGAAGGACATGTTTGTGAAGCATGGTGCTCGCAGGGAAGGCTCATTTGTTGAGACTTGAGATCCAATCATTTGCTTCCTATTCCAGAGCCCACATTTGTAATTCAGATCCTCAGACCTCCATTTGTCAGTGGAACAAGTAGCCTACTAGCAGTAATTCATCGTTTTCATTCTAAATTTGCTTTCAATTTGACATATGTTTGTTCATATTTTTCGTTTGAAACTGTTCGAGTTATAATTCCGAATTAGCAAGAAGCACAGAATCATTCGAGAACGTTGACACACAAGTCTCCAATGAAACACATTCGCCCCCGATTGCCGATCAAGGCTGCGCAACGAATTGATAGCCACTCGAACGATGACTGCCATGTGGCATTCCGCAGAAGACTACTATTCTGGGGCGTCATCATCATAACTCGAATCATTGATAGCTCGCGATGCGTCATCGGAATTTTATTTCCGGCCAAAACATGGAGCGCCCCACGGTGGATGCTTTCAGTGGATTAATATAGTAAATATTTTGTTTTATTTCCTTTCACTTTCCGCACACTTGCACATCCCTTAGCGTAGGCCAGGGCCCCGTCATACTCCACCCATCGACAGGCAGTCGATAACCCCGAATGCCATCGTGTCATTCCGCAGCGCGGCTCTTCATAAATTCTCTTCGCTTGTCCTTGTGACTCGTGTTTCAATTTTTATAAATTGCTCCCATGACCGATGGCGGTTGAATCGAAGGGAAATGGGCGGATGGACGGGTGGTTAGGTGGGTGAACTGTGCGGGAAATTCATACAAGACCATTGCCACCTTCATGGTTTGGTGGTTGGCATTCATTTACACACGCATTATGATTAAGTAGCTGAACTAAATGAAAATGTCAACGTTTCCAACCACCCGCGCTTGTGTGTGGCTCCAGCACACGCAAACGCACACGCTGGCACAGCACAGCTCATGAATAAATGAGTTGGCCCATATTTTTCGATTGTTTTCGGTTCTTTTGGATTGTGTTTATGATTTTCTGGGGCGTACTGCATTCCCCGGGTATCCCGGCCTCAGATGTCGGTCAAAAGCCTCAGTCCAACATGTCGATGGTTGTCTCATGTGTATCACCACCGCCACCAAGGGAATGGTCGCTCGTCCAAGTTGATGATAAATCGATTGCTACCGCCTTGTGTGTTTGTGTGTGTGTCTGTGTATGGATGGGTGGGTGGTTGGTTTCGGTCAGAATTCCTTTCGACCTGGGAGGAAATTTTGGATGAGGAATGGTGAAAGAAACTTTTTGGGTCACCATGGAATGTGACTGGCATGTTTGGGGTCGATTCAATGGCGATAGTCACTTTTTGTCTTTGACCAATTTGGCACTGAGAATCGGAACACTTGCCTTGAGTGTGTTCATCAATCGAGAGGCCATCACAGACCTCGTAGATAGGTTCGTGACGGAGCCGAGTAGGTTACCTTGGGCAGAATGATGAGTCAGGAACAAGTTCCCTGGAAGGGTGGATGACTGATAGATCTGTCAGCAAACAATCGACAGGAGGAATCTTGACCTGAATACTTCGATGAGAAGGGGTATCAATGGGGAGCCAAACTTCGCCAGAGCGCATCACAGAATGACTCCCGATCCACTGCGAAACCTTCGGTGAATGTGCAATTTCCTGGAAGAAAATCAATCCTAATCCACAAGCAAACTCCAAGATGTGCGATAAATGAATTGACTCTTCCCTTGAGGCTGTAATTGAAATCCACATCCCTAAACAACAAGCTCACCCCTCTGCGGTACAATGCTCTGACAAAATCCCGTCATCGTCAAACCTTCGCTATCATCAAATCAATGACAACGCGTGTGTGTCCTTCGAGTCCGTTTGTCACAAAAAAAAGCAATCCCATGCCCTCTTGCCTGTCGCGTCTAATTCATTAAACTCCCCTCCCCGCCTTCAACTTCAACAACCGAGAATGGTGTGTTTTTTTTCTCTGTTTTTCTGGAGCAGTTGAGATGATTTGGATGTTGATGGGTGTACTGCCGCTGAGTCCTGTTTCCATTTCTCATCGAATTTGGGTCAGATTACTGGAGAGTGCTGCGTGCTGTGCTACATGGTAGCCCACATGATACGGCCCGGCTTTCAGAGAGACATAGAGTCAACCCAATTCCCGGCTAGAGATGATGATAATGATGACGGTGGCTGGAGAAGTAATGTACCGACAGCGGTCTGGGGTGGATGTGGCGATGGTAGCGCCGCCGCGCCGCCTGGGAGCAGATATGCGGCCTTTCAGCCACAGTGTGGGAGATGTGCGTTCATGTGGGTGTAGCACTCGTAAGTAGCAGCAGCGAATTTCCCCTGAGGGTGGTTTTGGAAATGTTTCGCGCTTCCGTCTGTCCTCGCCGAGGTTTTCTCACGCGCACGACGCAGGGGGAGGGTCAGGAAAGGATGGTGTTTTTTTTAAATTCTAATCAGTCGGCAGTCTCATCGATGTCCATGCACACACACACCAGCATCTGGGCGAGTGACTGATGACATGCACAATTTCTCATGAGAAGGGTCGAGGGTGGAGAGTACTTGTTAACTGAACTTTGACCATGGTGAGTGCAGACGGTTAATATTGAAATTAAGATACGATAATCAATGGCGACTGGTGAGGGTGGTGATTTCAATTGATGACACAGCACGCCAACGAGGTGGTGGAGGGGTCGTTGAAAAGTTTTATGTCAAAGCTGGTGAGAGGGGGAGGGCAATAAGGCGGCAGGAATCTGACGATGATGAGGTCACTCATTACGAGGTGGAGGCTGGCACATGCGGGTGCAGCGTATGCCGATACTTCAATCACTAATTACGGACTTTAATTGAGACCGATACAGAGACAGAGAGAGAGTGGCTTTAATTGATTGGAATTTAGGGCAGTTGACATCAGACGTTGCGACGACCGGTACGAGAGAGACAAGATTCAGATTCAGATCTGTGCTGCGGTGGCTGACTTAAAAATACGATATGACAAGCAAGCGAGCAAGAATAAAATAATGCGTCTTTGTTGGCTTAAGTATGGCAGATTGATTTATAGTTGAAGCCGGACTGAGCTCAGTTTTTGAAGACTCGATAGAAATTCGTTTCAAATACTAACAAGCATAATGAGCGAAGTGTGAAGAGATTGCGCGAGTTATGCACGAAAACAAGTACTTTGTATTTTAAAAAAAATTGCTTAATACGTCTTGCACAACTTCCAAATTACTACTACTTGTTACAATTTAAACTCCTTACACTTATCCAAGCGACCACCGTACATCAATTCTGCAAAGACAAAGAGTGCATATCCTTTCTGCATGATAATACGATCAGCTGATAACGTTGGTGACGCTGCTCTTCAGTCTAAATGTTGGTGACGCTGCTATCCAATCGAAATGTTGGTGACGCTGTGACGTTGATGTTATTTTGGGACGTGACGAATGGGTGGGTGTTTAGCCTACTGTTGCTTTACTGCTGCTGCACTCGTGTGATCATTGAGGTGGTGGGTCATGTAATTCGCGCGGATTGTCTACTTTTGGCAGAATGACGATGGAGAATGTCCGTGGCTCCGTCAAGGTCGGTAAACACTTCACCGACTCCGACAAGGCGACACATTATCATGTGATATTTTTTCAAAAGTCGATCTCAAGAAGGTAGTGAGTAACTCCAACGTCAACATCAGATATCTTCCACAAATCAGTACAACTGGTCGCATACGCCGATGACGCTAACATCATCGGAAGGACACGGCGGGCAGTCAGTGGGGCTTTTTGAGCATCGAGAAGGAAGCGACTGTGGGTACGACAAGGTTTATGTTGTCTACACAAAATTTCCGAAAATGAGTCAATATGGACACCTTGAAGTAGTGAAAGACATCGTCTATCTAGGCCCCGATGTCGATTTACTCTAAGACACCCACGCCAATTGCTGGACATTTGGTCTTGGAAGCAATTGAGGAATAAAGGCATCTCTAAAGGAACCAAGACATCATCTTCCCCTTGCCTTGGTATGGCGCAAAAGCATGGACTCTAACCAAAGCTGACGAGGAGATTATTGGTGGCTTCGAGATTCTTTCATATTATCTTTGATGTTTTTGGATGAGGAAACTGAACGACGAACTGTACGAGCTGTACATCGAACTGGTCAAACCAGTTCGAGACTCTCGTCTCAGATGGCTTTTTAAGAATTAAAGAAAGATCATGCTTCTGATAGCGTTCACAGTTATAAATGGACCACAATTAGCTGAACGTTCGAAACTGGAGAAAAAACTAGCACAGGACCATGCTGTATGGAGAGTCATGTTGGTTGAGGCAAAGCACTACAGCGCCACCCAAAGACTGTAGCGCCACCCAAAGAAGAGGAAGAAAGAGTGTGAAGAATGCTTGAGATCTGTAAACCGTTGATCACGATGCTTGAGTAATCCTGAGACCACATATGTAACGGCTGACCTGATAATAATGATAGTTTTAACAATTGTTTTGGCTTAACATCTGAGAGCGCTACCAATGACATCGTGCTGTCAAAGTATTCAGAAAGGTTTGCCATTTCATCGCGTATCGTTTGTCGAACCTGCAGAAGTTAACCACTATCCAGAAAATATGAAGAAAACAGAGTCGACGAACCGGTCAAAACTGACGACGACGCAGAAATGTCAATGCGGCGTTCATCAGCTGCATTGTTCATCGCCAGAGATACAACGCGGTTTTTGTTTGTACTGATGCACGAATTGATGTTTCATCCACAATGGTACACCATTGTTGCTTTATTTAAATTTATTTTCATATCATTATAAGTGTCGGTCAGTGGCGCTGGGAAGGAAGGTGAACTTGTCTAGAATCGTAGAAGAACGTGCCAAAATCGGTTCAAAGATGTACTGCCTCGATTGTGATAGCTGTGCTCGCTCTATACTGTCTTCCGGATGCAATGTATGTTCAGAGGCGGCGGATGGCGGATGATAACGGATGACAGCGCATGATTCAGAGTCCTATAAGGGCTTTACAATTTTTTGTGATTCCATATATACAGCATTAAAGCGCCATTAAGGCATTCCTGACTTATTCCTGGATACTGGATTTTCAGACGAGACACAGAGAATTTACCACCAAATATATTAATATATAAATAAATAATAATTTAACAAATTTTAAATTAAATTTAAAAATTATATATTGAATAATATATTTTTTAAAATTTATTTAAAATTTTTATTATTCAATTATATTTATAATAAATTTATATATATATAATTTATTTTTATTCAATACTTATATATATACATATATAATATTTATATAATATATATATTTATATAATTATTAATCTATTAGAATATAGATTTTTGATATCTATAATATAAATTATTATTTAAGTAAATTAAGGTTTTTTTTAGAGTATCTTAGAATATTTTAGAATTTTATATATCCTGATTAAGAGTGCGGTCTTCTGTGCATTGACTCCGAGGCGGCGTATTTTGTGACATATGGATCTTGAAAAGACCATTCCGCCATAAGTCTCTAATCGGAGACTAAAATGTTCTAGATTTCATTATGATAACATCGTCCACGAAGGCAATTTCTTGTCAATAAGCGTGGTTTAGAAATGCATTGAATGTTCACATGATCTTGTAGACCACACTCAGCAGGCGAATACTGATTTTCCAGTCGTTAGGCATGCCTTTGTCTTCCCGAGTCCTACAGATGATCTGGTGCACGTTTCCTCCCAGAATATCGCCGCCGGCATTGAAGAACTCTAATGGGAGCCACCTACTACTACCACTGATGAATGGAATATGACATGTGGCATGAAAGTAGGCTTCCTTTCTGTTAATTATTCCCCTCCATAAGCTTGTTCATGAATCGTTGTAGCATTTTGCAAATTTTTTGGTGACTAAATCGTGACTAAGGTTAACTCTGTAGCATCAAGGTGGTCAACTATTCAAATCAAGAATGATCATTGGCATTTCCGTGACCCATGTTGATCTCCTCCGAACATTTATTTAATACGAATCGGCTCTGTCGAATAACAACCTCCAATCTATTGTAACAATACGGGTCAGAGCTCCGGAAGCACCACAAAACATAGGACCTCGTATATACCCTCATCAAAACAGCGGACATAATTATGTAAACAAATCCGTAAGAGTTTGCGGACGCGTATGTTCAGCTTTCGACTGAGCAAGGTAATAAATGTTCTGACACGATGCTGGGTGCCGTGCTTTTGGAGAAATAGATACACCCATGAATTTTAAAAAAATTGTGTTTATTTTTAACACTAGTCCAAGTGAATCGGAACTTCAAAAATATGGTGTTTTTTAAGAAGCGGAGAACTATGATAGTGGGAGCTAAGGTTCAATTGTTAACAACATTGACTGTGGCTAAATATCACACCAAGCTCTGAGCAACACGTAATGTTCGTTTTGCTTGGGTGGTATATCTTGCGAAATGTCTTTTCTCTCCAACAGTTACTGTTGCTGTCTGCTGATAGCAGTCACACTTAGGCCAATATAGGCCTATCATAAGATATTCGATACCTGGAACTAGTTGGTGCTTCTGACAAAACGGTGTTGTTGGATTATAGTGATGCCATTCAGGTCGCTGATTTTGTTGTAAGGGGTTTCGCAAAATTAATGCAACGTTTTAATTAAATAGAACACACAATTTTGTAAACCTTCAATTTTGTATTTTATTATAGAATCATAAAGTACGTATAGGAAGGGTTATTTAGGGAATAACACGTCGGGTAAACAAATTGGTGGGTTGCGTCTGTGCACACAGGGTAAAGTTTCTGATCGCTCCCAACTTGGCGGGACGCCAGCAACGATCCTTGCCGATGCATAGATCAAGTTGACATACAGCCTCCTAGTGGCGCCCCCTGGATAGCCACCACAACACCCGTTGTGAGGTGAACTAATTTATGCAACGAATCCCTTGTGGTTGTGCGGAGGGCTAACAACCCGCCCACACAAAAAAAAACAACGTTACGAGAGAGCAAACTGCCTCGGATCAACGGACGGAATCACAACAACGACGACACGGCGCGAAAAAGGACAACGATTTGCGAGTGTGCTCCTGGAACGTAAGAACACTCTACACTCCAGGGGCCTCTCATAAACTAGAAAAGATCCTCACGCAGTACAAGGCGGATATTACTGCGATCCAGGAAATACGCTGGATAGGACAAGGTATAATGACGAAGAAAGAGTGCGACATATATTACAGCTGTCACAAAAGGTTGCACATATTTGGATGCGGATTCGTTGTGGGAAAACGGCTAAGGTCGAAGGTCATCGACTTTAAACCGATAAGAGATCGCCTGGCTGTGATCCGTATCCAAGGCAGATTCTACAACATCAGCCTTATATGTGCACACGCCCCTACCGATGAGGCTGAAGACTCCGTCAAAGAGCACTACTACAACCTCTTGGACGGTGCCTACGGAGCCAGTCCGGAGTACGATGTCAAAATCGTGCTCGGAGACTTCAATGCCAAAATCGGTAAGGAAAACATCTTTGGCGGAGTGATCGGAAAGCACAGCCTCCACGACACGACAACAGATAACGGCTTCCGACTCACTGACTTTGCCACAGGACGTAATATGGTCATAAGTAGCACAAGATTCCCTCGCAAAAGAATCCACACAGCAAACTGGCGATCGCCGGACGGTCGAACCGCCAACCAAATTGGCCATGTGCTCATTGACGCAAGACATGCGTCAAATATCCTGGATGTGCGAACATTCAGAGGGGCAAACGTCGACACTGACCATTTCCTCGTAGCAGCACGATCCAGAGCCCGACTGTCCAATGTCAGAAAGCTGCACCAGCCAACAAAGAGGAGTTTTGACATTGGACGCCTGAGCACAACGGAGATTGCCAGAGCCTACGAAGAGCAATTAAGCGAGAGACTCTCCGGTATGCCTACGTCGAACACCAACGCCAACGAGATGTGGTTGCATTGCCGCTCAGCCAGCAAAGAGGTAGCGGAAACCACCTTAGGCTACCTACTACCCCCGACAAGAAACCCGTGGTATGACGGCGAATGTGAGCAGAAGAAACGTGCAACCGACGAGGCATACCAAAAAGCGCTGCAACGGAAAACTAGAGCATCGCAAGAGGAGTACCGGGCTAGAAGACGGGAGGAAAAGAAGCTTCTACGCCTGAAGAAAAGGTCTTTCGCAACCTCCTAGCTCAAGGACACCGAAGAGTCTAGGGATAGACAAAAAATACGGGCCTTTTATAAAAAGCCAAAAGCCTTGCTTCAGGCTTTAGGAAGGCACCCAGGCTCTTCGAAATCGTGAGGGTAGCCTTGTTACTGACCCGAAGGGAATAGTTGATGTGTTTAAGCAGCACTTCCAACAACTGCTTAATGGGTCTGACCAGGAGAGAGTGATAGGGAATCAGGAAATCCCAACTCCAGTCGATGAAGTAGTCCTCCCACCTAGCTTTGAAGAAGTCGGAACAGCCATTAAAAGGCTGAAGAACACCAAAGCCGCAGGCTCCGATGGCCTACCATCAGAGCTCTTCAAGGCCGGTGGCGATGTTCTGGTGGGGAGCATGCACCAGATCATCTGTAAAATTTGGGAGGATGAAAGCATGCCCGACGACTGGAATATCAGCTCCATATGCCCCATCCACAAAAAAGGCGATCTTGCCTCTTGCAACAACTATAGAGGTATATCCCTGCTCAACGTCGCCTACAAGATCCTGTCCAGCGTACTGTGTGAACGTCTAAAGCCGTTTTGCACCGCACTAATCGGCACGTACCAGTGCGGCTTCCGACCCGGCAAATCGACTATCAGAATCTTCACACTAAGACAAATCCTGGAGAAGACCACTGAGTTTCAAATCGATACGCACCACCTGTTCATTGATTACAAAGCCGCATACGACAGCATTCATCACAATGAGCTATTCGATGCGATGGCAGAATTCGGGATCCCGGGAAAACTGATCCGGTGGTGTTGCACCACGCTAACACACACGCGATGCACCGTGCAGTTCGGCTCAAGGATTTCTGAGCCGTTTGAAACTTGCACTGGATTTCGGCAAGGAGATGTGCTGTCGTGTGACTTCTTCAATCTGGTACTAGAGAAGATAGTGCGGAGGGCAACTGTAAACACGGAAGGCACTATCTTCTACAAGTAGTGGAGGCTTTTACGGCGATTGAAGAACAGGCGAAACGAACTGGTCTCAAGGTCAATGAGGACAAAACGAAATATATGCTGTCGACCAAAAAACGTTCCGTCACACACCACCTTAGACAAAATCTCACGATCGACAGCTACAATTTCGAGGTAGTGAAGGAGTTTGTCTACCTCGGGGCAAACGTGAACTCCACAAACGACATCACAGTGGAGATCCGTCGTAGAATAGCCCTTGGCAACCGGTGTTACTTCGGTTTGTCAAAACAACTGGGCTCAAAACTCCTGACTCGAAGGACCAAAATCATGCTCTACAAAACCCGTATTTTGCCAGTCCTGCTCTATGGAGCCGAAAGCTGGACACTAAGCAAAACTGCAGAGTTGATTCTTGGTACCTTCGAAAGAAAAGTTCTACGACGGATATATGGTCCCGTCTGCGAGGAAGGCGATTGGAGGAGAAGACATAACCGCGAACTCTACGAGCTGTGTAGGATGTGGATGTAGTCCGGAAGGCAAAAATCCGTCAACTGCACTGGCTCGGCCACATCGAGCGCATGGACAACAATGCTCCAGCAAAGAGGGTCTTTGAATCCGAGCCGACTGGTTCCAGAAGGAGAGGAAGACCGAATCTCCGGTATAAAGAGCAAGTAATCGCGGATGCAAGACAGCTTGGTCTTGATGACTGGAAGCAGCGTGCCCATGACCGTCAACGATGGAAGGTAGCAATTGCTCAGGCTCGGACCCTTCATGGGTCGCCGGCCTGATAAGTAAGTAAGTAAGTAAGTAAACAAATTGATTGCACAAATTATGGCAAATTCAAATTTTGCATTCATTTTGGAACACCCTGTAAAAGTTGGCCTCTACGTGTGAGAACCTACAACTAGCCAGAGCAGACTGTTACGACACCGATGATGTTGTAAAGCGGTCAGTACCTTCTAGCCACTTGTAGTTCATGGTTTTAATTGAATGAATCTTGACGAGATGGAAGGCTGTAGCGAGCGGCATGGATGGAGGATTTTTGTATTTGGCGCACCCTGTATAGCCACCTTAAGCGCTGGATTCGTAGACGAATGGCAGCAATATCACATCACAGATACCGTAAACCGAACTTTTCTCTCGATTTAGCAATCTTCTCACTCAATGTAGTATGTAGACTCAATGTAGTAGTGAGTTCTGCACCATCTTATTTGTTTGCATGTAGTGTCAACAACTAGACATGGCGCTTGTCTCGGTACACACAGTCTATTCAGTTCTGAAACCAAATAATAATTGGCAAATGTCGGTCTGTATTTTGGGTATTTTTGTTGTAAAGCTGCATATACAAAAGCTCGTATATACAGATTGTGGGACTTACTTGCCTCAAAACACACGGATAAAGACCTAGATTCCTAGAATCAAAGTGATCAAACAAAATGGACGAGAAGATATATCGCGCGATAATTGTACCCCAAATAACCAAATAATGTCACTGAAAATGTGAATCCTACAAGTAAAGATACTGATCGACAACGGCCTGTTTATTATAACCAAATCATTGTCTACTGTTCCTGCTGATAAACTAAATTTAGGCATACTCGCACGTCCTTAGTTTCGAGTCGTTAATTACGTCGTGTGGCGAGAATGCTCCTCTTTCTCCTTCAGTAGTAATACAATTCGGACTGACTGACTGTCTGTGCCATTTTGAAGTATTGCTTGACCTGAATCCGTGTGAACGCCAAGATATTTAACAATATCAATTCATTAACTGGTAAAACGTCAAACAAACACGCCACTTTTCATCAGTGCTCAAACGAAAGAGTTGCTCTATAGTGGAATCAGTCCAATGAGGCGTTGTGGGCAGACATTCACTAGGCATACCGATGTCACCTCTTCCAGGTCAAGCAGTCATAAGCTGCACTCACACACTTCCTGGGCAAGTGGTTAGCAGAAGTGATGGACCGTGGTGTGCTGCTTGACATGTATCGCACGTCGAATCTTCGCAGCTTTTTATTTTCTTCTTGATTTCGTTGGTCACGCGAATCACAGCAGGTTCATGACCTCGTTCACGAGCCTGTTCTAGTTTTTACTTTTCGAGAGGCGAAGAATTGGGAAATTTTATAAAAAATGTACATGTGCGGATTTTTCAGCTCTCTGATGTCTGCACAAGAGAGACTGGGCACTGACCAGGGCGTCCTTAAATTTCCCGAGTTCAGATAACTGGGCAATGGTGCCTGGAAGACTGCCTGTCTCTGATTTAAACTTCGATAACGAAGACACACTGAAGCACCATCCCAGCAGCTGGCCATCGCAAACTCGATCACCACTCACTAAGCTCGTAGTAGACCCCCTCTGCACAGGTAGTCTCAGCCCATGAGTGCAAAAATGTATCCCCCATCCTTAGATCCCCCTATCCCATTCCGCCCACATCCATTGACAGTGTCAATAGACAAGTGTCGCCCAATAACTATTCGACGGTGCATTGAAAGTGAATTTGTCCAAACAACCAGCCAACAATCCCAGCTCTCGACCTCGTTTCGAAATGACTCACACAGCTCCCAGTAGCCCACCGGTGGCGGTGTACTAGTGGTATTTATAACTATAATTAAATTTGATCGCCGGTTGTCGGATATTTTTTTTCAAAAAAACCATTAAAAAACAGTTCGTGTGGTCGACTTCGAAAATCGGTAGCCTCACCTCGGTAATTCTAATTGCCGAGCGACTAACAAGTGGCGCTTAATGTCCGCCTCTGGCAATGTCCTCCTCTTAATGTCCTTCTCAACGAGTTGAGCGCACGATCGCTAAGGCACGCGGTTGCTCCCCGCATGTGCGAGACGGCGACGATATCATTTGCGGTGTCGTTTAATTTAGTGACATAATTTTGTATAAATTTTTAGTTCTCTCCTGAACTGGACCCTCGCGTTCGACTCTGCACAACACATGTCCCAGTGGCCAGTGCTTGAACAGGTATCCTTGCCGCGGGTGCGTGTGTAGTTCGCTTTTTTTTTTTGCGAAGTTTGTCACATGGCCCGGCTTCGAATAACTTTTGCTACGCTAATTTAAAATGTGCTGTCCAATGCAACAGCACAAGCACCATCACCGTCACCATCGCGCCAGTCGGCAGTCGGCAGCAGCTGGTGAGCATGTCGTTTTTTCGTCAACGTGTTCCGCAAGGTGTGTAGCTTAAGTTCGCCGCAACGGTGAGAGGGTCCGCTTCTTGTATCTTTTGATTAAACATATATTTCTTTAATGGTTTTAGAAGGTCAACGGAAGTAAAGCGAAGCAAAACAAAAATCTTTCAGACGCTGTTAAGTGAAAGTCGGTCTTCGTAGAAATCGTAACGCATTTCACTACGACGACGGCCGCGGCGGCCGGTCGACGAGATGGGCAATGGTTGGTAGTCGCAAAGCAGTGCGGCGCGCGGCAGCGGGTTATTTTGGCTCTCTAATGATGCGACTGCGACGTTGTACGATGTGAACGCGAGTTGCACAACGACCCCGGGCCTATGTTGTTGACTCTCTCGATGGTGATGGCGATTTCCAAAACAATTAGTTTATCCATTTGCTGGCATTTGCGTTGTAATTGTGTGCGGAGTATGTATCTGGTGATGGCTGATGGCTGATGGCTGCTTTGGCAACGGATACGAATCTATGCCTCGATTGGCGATCGCTGTTGTGCAGTGCATTGCATTGCATCCGCATGCCAGAGTGCTCCAAACGATTATTTTACAATTGTTTTCCACGCCAACTCAACTGGTGTATGGGTGCTGGAACTGGTGCCGGTGCCGGTGCCGGTGCCGATACCGATGCTAGTGCCGATGCCGGTTGCCGAAGAAGAAGAGACCGCAATTTTTATTCGTTGCTGTTATTTAGCCTGATAAGTAGGCTGAGTGGTTGTCTGTCTGGCTGTCTGTTTGGCAGACACTATATCTACGTTCACTTCACCGGCGCGGCGGTACATTATGCTTTTTGCATTTTCTCTCCAGCAATTGCTCCAATGATGCTGATTAAGTGTATGCAGAATAGATACAGTCGCAGCTAGATGTTGCGCTACACCATGGTGGCCATCCATTACATTATTCATTAAAAAAAAAGAACAATGGGTTTCCACTTATACTAAAAGATGCATTGCGTTTCTGTGTGTTTTGTGTGTCTTAAGTAAGGTCTTTCATACATTTTATTTCAGATTCTCTATAAAGCCGTTGTTAAATTGAGCTTTTTAACAGTGGTGCGTGAGTCTCGCGCTGCAGTAAGGCCTTCATCACGGGAACAGAATTGACTCTGAATAGATTTTAATTCGCTGCGATATCACTCGTGACATGTCTGACAGTCTACCCAGCCATGTCTTCCATCATAGTTGGTTGCAACCAGTCTATATCTGCCCTCGTGTCCTAAATAGGAGGAGACCTTGAAGAAATCCCAGCTTCTGGTTTGAAATAACTCCTTGCCAACGTGAGTTTTAGCGAAATATGATGGACATTTTACATCAAGGTGTTCAACTTGCACGCTGTTTACACTTTTGACTAAACCAACTAAATTAACCACTCTTCAGGAAATGTATGGAAAAATGAGTGTATTTTGGTATGGCAGTCATAAGTCATAACCGCAAACAGCAAGAACACCCCGTCCAGCATACACATCGAAAACTCGATCCTTGTCTTTCCAAAAGACTACAGCGTCTTCGGATGGATCACATATAAGCTATACGACTGGTGTCATTACAGGACCCTGTCTATTCTGGATATTAGTCGTCATCGCAAACGACTTCGTGTGAAACACCTCCACTGCTTCTGCACAGCTCTGACTATCACCGCTTCATCTTAACCTGCGAATGGTAAGTGAAAAATCAATTGAGTGGGTATCAATTCGACCTAGGATTTTTTAAAAGGAGATTTTTTAAACTTTCTAGGGCTTTTTTTCGAATTTAGTATGTTTTCTAATTGCGAGCCTTGACTAAAGCGTATTTTTCATTTGAAGCAGTCACAACGACGAGTCATGGAAGCGTTATTCATTTGTTTTGACTAAGACCAACTGCGAAAACTTGAGCAACAAACGTCATATCTTACGAAAAAGTCAAATTTTCACTTACGTTCTAAGTATAGACGAATTCACGACTTCTTATGCAAATAATCTCCTTGTTTGAGGCACAAACCTGGGTTGTCATCCAAACCATGCCCTTTGGCATGTTGCACAGTACCAATGCGGCACAATTTTCCTCGCAACATTTAGAGACTTTCCAATTTGAGACCAAAAGATAATTTACACAGCCTCCACTGCGACCTAATCAGTGCAGAATGTGTCAGAAGCACGCTTCGGTCTCGCTCCCGGTCTCCATTTGACATCTGGCAACACGGAGAGTGTTCCAATTTGAAGCGAAAACACTTGGCACCTGTGGGCTATTTGATTTCTCTGAACAGCACCGTCGTCGATGCTTTTCACCGCAAATGTACATGCGGCACAATGGGATATTCCTAGTTAAACGACGGCTAGCTGTTCGCAGCAGACTTCGTATCTTAACCTAAAAACCGTAGAAAACTGTTTCCATTTTGTTGTTGTTTATCTGTCTTGTTTTGTTTTCGGTTTTCGTTGTCTTGCTTTAACTAATTTTTCCGCACAGACAAAAGCGGACTGATGAAACGCCACAAAATCGAGGCGAATTATAAAGTCGCGTACAAAAGCCGCAAAACGTATGTATAGCCAGCCAACGACCACGACTGGGACGGGGACGGCGTAGTCGGCGGAGAAGCGGCGCGTCTATTCGTTGGTGGATGGAGTTTTGAGTGTTGAGAGGAGAAGGCAAGCCATAGGCCTGAGAGGTGGCGTGGAGGACGCGGTTGAATGGCCGCAATACCAGTGCGCCAGTGCCAGCCTCAAAGTAATAGTTCTGCAAATTGAAATGAACTCTCTTGTACCACCACGGGCGGATGGTTGCTAGCCATCGAGCAACCACCGACTAGATGGATGGATGGATGGATGTATGGATCAACATCATGATCATGTTGCCATCGGTGCAGCGCACAGCAGCCACCACTGCCGTCGCCGTTGAAAACGCTGCAAAAGTGGCAAACAGATACAACAGCTAGCCGGGCCTGGGGAGTTCACCTCAAGTGGCCGAAACAAAAATCTTTCTAAACCCATTCCAATAGAGTGCGCAGATAGATAATTTTGAGTTTGTTTTGCCCGAGTATCTCGGTGAGGTTTCGTCGGTGCCTCTCTGCCGCCCTGGCTGCCTGCCCAGCCTCGCGGCTCATCATCAGTGCCACCGAGCTTGCGAGAAATAATAATAATCGCGGCGAATAAAACAAAAAAAAAAGCCTGCCGGTGCTGGTAGAATGAGAGGAGGCAGCCAAAAACGGAGTCAGATAGTTGTAGCGGGTACCGTTCACTTTGCATTTTGAACCTCCAACGCCGAGTATACACGTAGATACGTACTTCACGACCATTGTTGTGCCTTTCAAGTGGTCCAGGAGGAGGAGTAGACAACGGCGCGGTGGCGGAACAATGTTGGCTGCGGTTTAAGTGGATTTCTTTCGCGCTTTCCCGCGCTCTTGTTCTTGTTTTCTTTTCGACAATGCAACAACAACGAATAACAATAAAATGTTTGTTTAATGTTTTTATTGGCTACCAATTGAACTCAATCTTCGGACGGTTTTGAACTGCTTGGCAAATATACGTGTGTACCTAGACCGATTGGGATTTGATGATACACTCGGACACGTTGTTGTTTCGTAAATCGTAAATCGTTCAATCCGTCGATTGAATGCGGTTTCAATTTTGAGTGTATTTGTGGCGGATAAGCGGGAGGTTGGTATACTCTTGACACCGGTCGAGTGCACTCGGTGGAGAGATGAAAAAGGTCGAGATACTACTAATTTTTGACACAGATCCAGCATTGCGGGATTAACCTCGATGTGCGCGGTGCACGGTGCGCTCTAAGTGATTATTGGTTAAGACTAAATGTTAAATGGTTAATTGTTGTATTTTGAAGGCTTGAGCCGTTGCAGTGCAGGTTGCCTTGGTTAAACCTGATCGAAGGGGGAGAAGACGCACAGATTTGAAGTGTAGAAGTGCATTCGTTTTGGGAAATAACGTTGCGATCTTCTGTGGTCGCAATCAAGCGTTGGTTGGGAGAAGGCATTGAAGGCAGTCACCTGTGAGAACGTTGATAGGTTAAGGTGGTTTATTACCAAAATGCAGTAATCACACTTATGACTTAGGTCGACTGTGACTGCATACGGATCTAGTCAAGCCTTGTCCGTAAGCCAGTTGGCAGTTAGCACACTTGGCCGACACTATTCTTGCTTATTTTGGCCAGGTTATCAAAAAAATAAGCCCCATGGCGAGGAGAGGACGCTGCAAGAGCAAAGATGGTCCAATCTGAAGGCTGGAGTTCCAATGGGTGCCCAGTGAGAGTCCTAAGAGTCGGCGTGCTCGGTCCGATCAGGCTGTGTGATAACTTCGGATTGAAAGTTGCCAATAATTGTTTCGTTGTGAGGCATACTGTGCCATCAGATTATCTAGAAGTAGCTTAGATGGCACATTCTCACTCGGAAACAGCGCTGAATTAGTGTCGTTTTCAGCGAGTTTGTTAGGATCGCAATTTTCTGGTCACAATTCACAGTGTCCCGGCACACAGATGAGAGCGATGCTAATGTACTCGACTTTTGTCGGGGATTGTCATTAAGGCTCCGCTGATACATACGCAGTCCATCCGTTGGTTACAATTAAGACGTCTTTCCGAGCGCTGTCTACCATGTGGCAACTGCATAGAGTAGTATGGGCATCTATGAAACAAAACTCGAAACTCAACATCCAACAGCGTAGCAGTAAATCCTCCTAGACTTTGTATTGCCGCGTGAAGACGATAGGAAGTAAGTGGGGACTACAGCCTCGTATGGTTCTAGTCTATGGAGTTCCATTTGGACGACAGCAGCTGAAGTCGTGGCTCTGTACCCAGACTGGTTGAGTGTTATACGATTAAATTAAGTTAATGGCTAGTTTCGATTTTGGAGCATTTCTTGAATTCACTTCTAGAATTCATTGGTAAATAGTGCTCATACACTGCCTACATTCATATTCTGGTTACCGATTAAGGCTGAGTGGAATCGCTTCAGAAGAAAGCATTCATCTGTCCATTGATGTCCATTGTGAAGCAACTTTTGGTAGCGAAATAATTGGTATTAACCATGGAATCACTTCCTGATACCGAGTTTAATGGTTAAAAGAAAGAAGCATATAGCAAAATACCGACTATCAAGAAATTGAATCAAAAAAGAACCAAATAAGATATTTGACCATTACATGTAGGAATTTCGAGTTGACATTTGGATTAAATGACCAATCTGACCAAAACTGGACAAGTAGCAAAATCGACATGGGCGACCTAATCAATGCTCTTACATACGAGCGCTATAGACATACGACCAGAAGAACTGAACTCTGCACTAAACTACTGATGAAGGGGATAAACCTGCCATCTTCTCTGTAGCTACCCTTCACCATCAAATTGCTGAACGGCACTTGGGATGGAGAGCACTCTAACATTCCAGGAGCACCCGCGCAATTCGTCGATCATGTCATCGTTGGCGGCCCGTACATTCACTCAAAGCAGTTATCTCTTCAACGACGTTAATAGTTTTCCATGTGGGCGGGTTGTTAGCCCTCCGCACAACCTCCAACCTGGTCGAGTTGGTGGTGGCTGCAACCCTGAACAAGATTGGGCACGTAGTGTTGCCAATACACTATAGTGGCTATATATACAAAGGGTGACTGGGATTTTCGAAGGAATAACCCGCCAACAATCTGACTACCTAAGACCAACCCTAGCCCCGGAGAAGAGTTTTTATCAAGGGTTTCCGGACCGGGAACAATGGCATAAACAAGTGGTAATAGAAGAGGAGAGGATCGCCCTATACACTGACGATTCAAAGACTAGCGTGGGTACAAGTGCAGGGGTCTTCTGCGACCTATTCGAAAAAATTCTAGGACTAAGAGACGACTGCAGCGTTTTACAAACCGACGTGGCTGCAATACACGAATCAGCACTCGCATTGAGGAATCAAACCATAACCGGCAAATCGTTCACCATCTTCTTTGATAGCCAAGCGGCAGTAAATGCCATAGCACCAGACATCCTGACATCGAAGCTGGTTAGGCGTAAAGACGGTGACCGTCTGCTGGGTACGGGGCATACAGGATTCCAAGGAAATGAAAAGGCAGACAGTCTCGAGATAATGGGTTCGAAGCTTTAGGAATAATAAGCAATCCCGTATGTACACACACAACTCAGATCCATAAGGAGAAAACTAGAAGACGAAGCCCTGGATAGAGCTAGAACTGGCTGGCTTAGTCTGAGTATCGGAGCTACAGCAAGGGCTCAATGGCCGCTGCAGAACAAGAATAGATCAACATCATTGATCGGCTTTAGTCGCAAGGACGTGAGAAGGAGTAGATGAATAGGAGTCCTTACCGGGAACTGTGCCATAGGTATACGTGCAATGTGGCTGAAAATACCGCATGACGAATTTTGCAGGAACTGCAGAAATGAAGAAAGAATATGGCGGATATAGGCGGTTTTAGGATTGGGGTAGGTCTCATGGTAGTTTTACGCACAATAAACTCAACACGTTGGTCTACGTGCGCGACGACCACAAGGCCGTTAGGGCACCCAATTACTTACAGGAGGCACCGGGGGAGTCTAAATGTCAACTTGAGCTGGGTATTAACAGGGATCGTTGCTGGCATCCCTCCAAGTTGGGAAAAAACTTGTCCCCGTCACATTTCTTAACTAAAACGCATGGAAAGAAAATGTTGGCAAATCGCCTCTTGGTTTCTAGTCGGTCCAAGGAGGTTTTGGGATCTCGAGCGGATGAAAATCTCACAAATAGAAACAAAATCAGAGGGAGCGATCGATTGAGGAAACCTAGACATTTCTCAAAATGAGTTGGTGACATTGGTTGAATGGTTTCAATGGATTTCGCATCAGACAACAATCTTGCATGTCTCACAATTCCTCTGGATTCCCTGGCTTTCTTCAAGCTTCTAGTTTCATCTGGGTTCATCGTATTAGTGACAGCATTTGGCCGTCAAGAATAATCTCAACGAAATTCCAACATCAATTGTAATATAACGAACACTTGGCAAGTCCTATTTCAGTAAATGATCTCTTTCGGAAACAATTCATGTCAACAGCAACATAAGTGATCTCAGTCACTCAACCTCACCGCTGAAACGCAAATAATCCGCCACACGAATTCATATTCCACCAGAGCGTATGACAGAGATAAAATGTTAAAGGCAACTGCCATTCGGCGCTCAAAAGTCCTTGCAACTTAACCAGAACTTTCCAAAGATGGCAGTAGCCATACCTTACCGAGAACCGATAGGCACAGACAAAATAAATCAGAAATATCTACACACACACGAATATACAATATAAGAATATAATTCGATTCGAGAATTAGTGTCTTTTTACGATTCCTCGTCTCTGGTGCGCCAGCCGGTCGCTCACGCTGCCGCCTTTGAAGTGTTAAGTATCTAGAATCCAAAAAACTGACGAAAACAAGGTAAGGGGGCTCTCGCGGTCTCTCTCTCTCGGGCTTTTCAAAGATCAAGTGACACCCTAACGACAAATATGGGCGTGCATATCGTACGCTATACAGCACGGTCTAGGTACACATGTGCGGGACATACATTTACATTTATTACCGACTCTAGCCACTCTAAGCAGGCAGGCTGCGGAATAATTCATTCCTTCAATTATTTCAAAGTTTCGTTCTAGAACGGGGTTCAAGACGATTTCTCGGATCCAACACCACCTCGCAGTGGCCTTCCACAGACACCGTTCCGTCCCGACAACCGCGTCGCACCGACACACGGCTTGAGCTTCAGTCTGAGAGTCTGTCTGTCTTAGAGCGGGCAACGGGCAACGGGTTGCGTGCTCAATTAACATATTCAGTCATGTTGGAGCTTCCACTGGAGAAACAAATCGTCCAACGACTGTACACATTCGCGCGCCGCTGACGTACGTACACACATCTGCATAGGTAATCAGTTAGATCCGGAGGAAAGTGTGGGTGAGTTATGGACATGACTATGTATCGACTCTTGGCGACGCGACGACTTGACATGGCCACGTTCGTTGGAGAAAGACACTGCAAATGAAAAGAAAACACACAAGAATTCATTCAACTTTTTTGTCCCCCTTCCCCCCTTCCCCCAACCCTACCGCCCAGAAGACAAAAACGAGAAGAAAAGACAAAACACCCACCGCCTCAACACGGCCAGCCCCACGGCCACCACACGCCGACCGTAGGCAACTGCTGCTGTAAAATTTCGGTCCCGATCGAGTAACCAAATCACGTACGTACGGATCTTTTGTTGATCCAAGCTGCAAGTGATGGGGAATCATCATCAGAGGCGAGGGCAGCCGCCGCGCCGCACGGGCTTGTCGGCGGTGGTGTGGTGTGTGCGGTCGGTGGGTTTGTTTGCTCGCGAAAGTAGCATCTCATATGATTTCCTTTCGTTTTGGAACACCAGCAGCCACAGCAGATACGAATCCAACACATTAGATACGTTTGTATCTCAATTCTCTGTACTTTCTAATTGGTTATGTGTTTGATGCGCTGACATACATACAAAAGCGGACCGTATTGTTATTATTATTTTCGTTTTGTTTTGCCTTTTTTTCTCTCTTTCTCTGTCTCTCCCGCTTAACCCTCTTCATCGTCATTCATCCGCTTCACACAGACCTCACACGCCGCCCCCCGCCCTCAGCTGTGATTACGAGGCTGTGCAATGAGATGATCATGACGATGATGACGATGACGGCGGCGGCGGCAGCGGCGATGATGATGATGAAGATGATACTCGCATGAACGACACGTATAGGAAAAAAGTTTCGCGAGCATCTTCGTACACAGCTTGTGGAGGTCTTGAGCGTTGTGTTGTGTAGCTTGCTTGGATGAATCCGAATCCGTTCCGGCGCTGCTAAGAGATGAAGAAATTGAATTGATGAATTGTTTTTGACTTGAATGTGGGATGCGATTTCGCAGGTGGCTGCTCGAGCTAGAGGAGGCTAATATACTCGGAGGTAGTGCCATGGAGTGTAAATGTGTGAGAGTTGGGTGGAGGGGGGTGTAAGGTGCGCAGATGGGGAGAAAAAGTGTTACATGGACACATTTCGGTAGTTGGGCTCTGAGATATGAAATGTTTTTTTTTTTTGCTCATTCCTCTCTATTTGTCTTAACAATTTCGACGTTTATTTGTTGGCCGAGAGGCAAGTCGAAAATTTGTTTATCGTACCAACCTACAGATAAGACAATGAGGTTATGTGATTTCGAAATAAACGCGGGAAGTGAGTAATATTGAATCGTACTGCGTGCAGATGGTAACTCAAGTGGGGTGTTGCGGGTTCACATTGGTTTCGATTGTAATTTGAATTTGTTTGACGCTTGCTGTCGGGCGGAAGGGCAGCCGGACATTGGTGGGGAGGTGGTTCAATTCCGAGGGGAGGTATACTTCAACCAACAAGGCAGTGTGATGATAGATTAAAAGAAACGATTTTTGCAGAAGCTGCAGAGATTGGGAAGAAATAGAATCCATCCAACATGTGCTCTGCGTCTGTCCAGTCGTAGCTAATCATATATGGATCCGGTTCGTTTTAGAACTAACGTAGTTCTCACGGTATAAAGGCCGACAGGGCACCCTATCATCTACCATACCATCTACCTACCTACCTAAGACAAACTGCGATCTCGGTCTTGAATATCTGGGCTGCATTGCAGTTGAAGCTCCACTTCCATTTGCTCACAAGTATTGAAAGCAGAACAAGTCAGGCACATTCTAGAGCTTTGGTTGAGTCCAGGATGAGGTATGAACAGTACAGCTTTCGTCCCGGCAGAAGTAGATCTGACCAGAAAGCTTGCAAGTATGCCAGAACAATTCAACCGAGGGCGTTGGACTTCGCCAAGGGTGCGTCTTGTCACCTCTTCTTTTTCATTATATATGCGGACTGGATGTTGCAGCGCAGCCGAGGCGAGAAATGTTTTACATTGACTGAGTTGAGGGTAAGCTGCAAAAAGAAGATGACTTAGTTATCCTCCCAGACAGAACTCCAGCGTACCCTCGATGAATTGTGGCGAGTGAAGGTGGACGTGGATAAATCAGAGGGTATGATGGG
Organism: Eristalis pertinax; assembly: GCA_907269125.1. Taxonomy (NCBI): domain Eukaryota; kingdom Metazoa; phylum Arthropoda; class Insecta; order Diptera; family Syrphidae; genus Eristalis; species Eristalis pertinax. The sequence continues at coordinate 37,910,365 of OU026147.1, forward strand.
ATAGATGGTAATGACCACCCAGAGCGACTGTATGATGCATTCTACATGTTAATAGCGTCACATTAAAGCAGGTGAAGAAGTTCACGTATCTCGAGATGTTTTCACGATTGATGGGAGGAGTAATGCTGAGCCTGCCTGTATGATTGGCAGGAAGCTTGGAAGATCTGTGATCAGCAATGCCAAACTTGGCGTCAAAGGCAAGTTAGGGGTCTTGTCTCAGTATTTGTTCCAACTCTCACCTATGGACATGCAATTTGGGTAATAACCGAAAGAATAAGAGCGCGATTGAAGGCTGCCGAGATAAGATTTCTTCAAGATGTGGTGGGAGTTACTCACCGTGGTAGGGTAAAAGGGCTATGTTTCGATGGTTTGGGTACGATTGTTGGGTACGATCTTGTAGTCGCCCGAAAACTTCATATGAATGCGCTTAGGCACAGATTCTGTTGAGTTAGATTCATCGAGTGGAGATATCTCATGCGTGCTTTACCCCCGGAACCTCGTTTGTGGATCATGTTATCCGATAAATGATGCTGAAGATGAGATGAGGCGAAAGTCTTATTATAAAGTCGTAAATTCATGTGGCACACACTGTGAATTCTTCAAGACTTATGACGATGTTGCTAGGTTAACTGGATAACTTACATTATTTTGACAAAGAAATCAGGATTCTATCCCCTGTAAGAATTGCGAAGAACTTAATCTGTTTTCTGCAATGGTCGACCGAGGATAAACGATCTCATAGACAAATTCCAAGTATTGACATGCCGGCTTATGCAAGCGTTTGGCCTTAGCCTCTGTCATAGACCTCCTACTATCATATCCAACTGGTCAGGTCTTAGAGCCGAGAATGTTTCAACACAAAAAAGGAGATCAACCCTGTTAGACGAGATTCTCCATATTCGAAATCGTCGAATGTACGGTCCTCAAACTTTATACTTCGGCTCTAACTTTTGCAATTCACCTGTGGGCGAAGGAACACTTTCCACTACAACTAGATCTCCCTTGTTGTATGTTGTGGGATGCTAGTAGTTGACGTCAAATCTCCTTTTCCTCGTGAATCTGCTTGTCGCTGCTGCATGTTGAGTGACTGTACAGTGTACAGTGAGTTGACATGTACAACTTTTAAGAAATTATTAACGTCGATGTCCTTCAGTTTAGAAACGAAAACTATTTCATTCGTGCCATATCCGGTCGTTGAGTTTGGCCACGATGCTGACCAATGTAACTGGCGTAGTCCTAGGTCCCAGTTATTCTGTTCACCTCTTCACATCCTGAGATACTGAAAAGAGAGAGAGAGAGAAATACTCTCAATTCGAACATTCGGGGAGCACGGCATTACATCCGATTACTGCCTCAGGTTAGTGGGCTTTGCTGAGATGAGGCACTTCATAGCTAGTGTAGTGTATTGGCAACAATACTGTCGAGCGTGGGAGGTGCTCTTCGATATGTCATAGTACTCATGGCATGCATTTTAGCTCTAGTCTTGCTGTCTTGTGTACCAGAGAATGAAACAATGATGTATGCAATTTCGGACACAAGCATGCGAGGATTAAGAGGAATCACTTCAGCAGACTGTTATGTTAAATAGCGATACCGACCCAAGCACCACTGTCAGGCAATAATAATCCGTCCACCCGACATAGACGAGGTCAAGGTAGCAATATCGAGACTGAGACAAATCTACTGCTGCGGAGTGAATGTCTGCTGAAATCTTTAGAGTAAGATCTGGTCGTAGAAATGTCTGTCCGGTGATTGGAATCGCATTTACGTTTGCTGCATCCACACGAGAGGAAATCCCTTTCACTGCGTCAACTATTGAGGAATAAGCCAAAAAACACTTTTTTGGACAATGCAATTCGCTGTCATGTGGCCTCTTCAGCGTCGTTCTGGCGATTGATTGAGACGGTGATTTTTTAAGTGTGTACCAATAATTGAAAAGAACCATAATTGGGAGAAAAAAAGAAATTGTTGGGGGTTGATGGATGAAATGTTGGGGTCCAAAAAGGCAAAAGATGCCAACAACACGCGGTGTTCGCAAGCGGTCCCTTATGCTGCTTGATTTCGGTGATCGGACGAGAACCGATACTTTCAGCATAGTTTGGTCGTTGACAATTTTCTTACTTACACATGACGCCCTTGAGATACAAGTAATAGATACATTTTAAGTACTCCCTTTAGTTGGTAGCTAGGACATTCTACACTTTTGAAATGAAAGTACAAGGAATATGTTTTCCATTGTGCCGACAGCCAGAGTTAATGACGTACATTACCCGTTCTTTGTCGCAAATTACACGGATAATAAGATTTGACGGTAAATGTAGAACACAGACAGCTACCCACTACCAATCACAGCTGCAGTAAAATATAATTGTTCTTGTGCAAACACAGTGATGTTGAAATGAATTCTGGGTTATATGACAATCCAATACCGTGCCAAGCAGTTTCCCCTTCCTCTCGTTCTTTGGTTGGAGTAGAGCTGGGCCTAAGCCAATATCACTTTGCATCCAGCACTGATAGTTGCTTTCACCTACGCACGTTCAGCTGATTGAAGTTCATTTTCCACTGTTTATGCCACCGCAGGCATGGTCTTGCTTTACCACGTTACCACTAGCACATCGGTTGCCGCGGTTCTGATGGCGTCTTGGCAATGTTGGCACAGTTCGTCAGCACTTGACGCCATAGAACTTTGTAAGAAGTTAAGGGAGACTTGATGGAAGTGCGCTTTCGGAGTTCGATCACACATGGGAAATGATCAGAATCAGTGTTGGCGCCTCGGAACGTCTAAACGTTCAAAATTCTGCTTTAGTGTCTCTCGTCAATCGATCCTTTTCTGGAGATTGAGGCATGGGAACCGTCAGCTTGACTGATTGAGGTTTCGCACCCGCTGCAAAGTCGATTAACTTAACTCCTTCATCGAAGGTGGCGTTGGGGTTGCTCGTATTGGGATTGCTCGTATGTTTTGTCGAGGATCTCACCTCTGTGTGGAAGCGTCAACATATGCGGTTTTTGCATGTCGGTTCGCCAGCAAGCCTTCGCTTATACATCTAAAGCTCAAGACTTCTTGTCTAAGTCTGTTGCTGATAACAAGATTCGCATCTAAATTGGCGCAGGAATTGTTCTGTGTAGCAGTCATCCCTCTCTAGCCCGGCGAGTCTTTCACCGCATTTCTTAAACTGCGGTAAAGTCCCCTCTATAGCATCCGCATGTTATCATTGGCTCACCGGATCAGACTCAGCTCATCCCTTTCAGCTGAAATCGCGAAGAGAAAATCTTCAAAACCTGAAATTCTAAATAAAACATGTGACGTCAGAGGAAAGTCCGTCCTCCTTCCAACCCAAACCTTCAAAACCCACATCACGTCACGCAGACACAACAAACCAACAACAAATAGCTTTAATTTTCGGAACAAAAAAGCAAATTCCCACCGATACGGCGATGGTCGAATGGAAATACCAAATTCGAAATCAATACGTCAACACGGCCGATGTCAAACATGACATTTACCCAACAACTGTGACATTCAACAGCATACCAGTGGTGCGCTCAATCAGCACTCCATCGCGATCGGCCAGTGCTGTCCCCATTGAACCGGTCACCATCGTCGCGGTCGATCGGATTCGTGGACCCCACCACCGCGGCGCGCAGCTCTTGGGATGCAGTTCACTCGCACTCACACTCGCACTCGGACCCGCATCAATCGCGAATTGGTGTCTCTATTCGACGGTCTGTGATGTGGCCTATGGCAGGATCGCCACCAATATCTGAGCTTGCAAAATGATTTATTAGCCTGAAAGGCAATCTCCATACAATGTGCTCGTCCAGCTTTGCGGGCGCGCACATACCGCTCGGCCGATCGGTTGGCATGGATGTCGGCCATGTAAACAAATGTCTTTGGGTCCCCTTTGGGTGATATGAACCCGCTGTCGGTTCGGATCGTGGCGGGGGTGAAGCCACAGTAATGATCATTGATCTCTGGTGCCACATTTGGTGATTAGGACAAATCGTGGCGAAGTGGCTCAGGAGATTGTTGCGCATTCGTCGGTTGGCTGAGTGCACGCATGCGCGCCTGGGAATTTTCAAAAGTACTGCACTGGGACCTGCAATCGCGCGCTCTGACGAAGGCCTTTGAAGGCTCGAACGAGGTGTACGCTGTCCGCGAGGTTGACAAACGTCGTGGTATTTGCTTAGTTTTTGGTTATCGTCACCGCCGCTGTTGATTGGTTGGGTGCGACGACGACGTCGCGTCGGTCGTTAAGTATTTTTTTTTTATTTTCTTTGGCCCGAGGGAGGTGATTTACAAAATTGTTTACTTTTTTTTTTTGATTTTTTCATATTTCTTACGAGAGGGAATATTTCACTGGAACTGGGTTGGGTACATGGGCACTGTTTTGATTTTCATTTCGTTGACGTGTTTCGTTTCACTTGAAGCCACCAGTGGATCGGAGGTGGCACATAGTGTAGGAGACCATTCAATTTGCATATTCAATGCGGCATAAGAGCCAATTAGGTGTATCGGCTGTCGATGGCATGAGAAACTAGACTTTCGACAATTTTTTATCCGGGATTGTGAACCCCAAGCAGTCGTGTCATTTTGGCATATAATACTCTTCATTGGAGCTTATCTCACTCTTTGGGCGCTCAGGTTTTTGTGGAATTTTCCACGTATGTGTGGACTACAATGGAATATTTTATAGCGGTTTACTGGCGCGATGAATGGACAATAATATGACGACCAACCGGTGAAAATCCCAGAAGACTCAATTTCCTGAGGAGTGAACTACATACATTCAACTAAATGAACTAGAAGAATTAACGAGTTCAAAAAATGAAACTGAGCGCTCTCTGGACAGGACTAAAATGCACAAGCCTAGATTCTGTAATCTCCTAGGTTTCTAGTCCCCTAGTGTTTAAAGTGGTGGACCCCAGGGTTCTATTCTCAGGTCATTATTATTTCCATGGCTCGTTCCAACAGTTCTGTATGTATCATATCAGCCTTCCATGATTACTTGCCTCGTAAACCGGAGCTACGGTCTTCCTTTTCTTAACGAAGCAGGAGGCAATGACTCGAAGATCCTCTTAGCATTGTTCTTTGCTAGCTCCATGTATCCGAATCCTAATAACTTGTCTCACCTTTCTTCACCTTCTTTCTTTCGAAAAATCAGTTCTACCGTTCCGCTTTTCGTCCAGCTATCATGATGGGTCTGAGCCTGAGCTATTGCTTCCATTCAGTCATCAAGAGACATACAGACAACTTACATCCGCGATGACGGGGTCCTTATACCAGATATTTGGGTTTCCTTTCTTTCTCGAACCAGACGACTCGGACTCGAAGGCCCTGTTTATTGGGCTGTTTTTATCGTGATGTTTTGACCCAGGTGTTGTGACGAAAGGTTTCCTGCTCGATAGCATATAATAATAATATAATATAATATGGGTGGCGCTACACCCCGTAGAGGGCCAAGGCCTAGTTTCTCAGCAACCACTCGTGTTGTGCGTGCTATTGTTCTATCACGAGTGGAAGGGACCTACAGTTTTATGCCGACTCCGAACGGCCAATTTTGAGAAGCTTTTTCTAGACAGTTATACTCTTTGAGCATTGTCAGTGACTCGAAAGAGGTGGGGCCGTGAAAAGTATTTCTTGTCGTACCAGGAATCGAACCAAGACAGGTAGGTCCAAGTGCGTAGGAGTCGACGTACATAGCCACAACGCCACGGGCCACCATGGCATATATTTATATATTTCGTCTTATCCTTATCTTATGATCTTAAGACCAGCTTGGTTTGCCTGTTCTTCAATCGCCGTGAAAACTTCCGCCATCTGCGTAACCCAACAGTTGGACTGAATTGTAAAATACTGTGTCTTCCGTGTTTACCTCTGCCCACAGTATTATCTTCTCTCTGATTGAAGAATCTTCTTGTCCAAATCCGGTGCAGGTTTCAAATGGCTAGGAGATCCTCGAGTCGAAGGTGCATCACGTATGTGTCAACGTGGAGCGACACAACCGGACCAATATTCCCGGGACCACGAAACCGGCCATCTTATTGAATATTTACGTGCCATGAATTCTGTCAGCTCTAAAATCTATAAAAAGGTGGTGCGTATCGTTCTGAAACTCGCTAGTCTTCTAAATTTGTTTGAGTGTAAATATTTGGTCTAGAGTGCCGGAAGTCGCTTTAAACGTTCACACAATACGCTGGAGAGAATCTTATAGTCGACGTTTACCAGGGAAATACCTTTGTAGTTGTGACAAGAGCTAGGAACGCTTTTTTTTGGGTGGGGCAAGTGGAACTGGTATTCCAGCTACCTCTAAAGATTTTATAACATTCAATCTTTCTACAGTTTCCCTGATGACAATTTAAAGATGTTTCACGGATTGGTGTAAATTCCTGCTCGAAATACACTAAAATGGTCTGTTATGGACATTGCTCGCACACGATGATGGCGAGACCCATTATCACATATGCGGCCATCGTTTGGTGGCCTAAGATATTCCAACTAACAACGGCAAATAAGTTTGCAGAAATTACAACGTATTGCTTGTCTTGTAATATAAGGTGCCATGCGCACCTGGCCCACAGCTCCAGCAGATATAGCCAGGCTGACTCAATTACCTTCGTTATCTTCGTTAGGACGATACCTGCTGGATATGCCATCAAACTCAACTCAATCCCAAGAGACATGTTCTGTACAATGCCGGATGGTCAAGCAACATTGTTTCAGTAGGCTTTTCGAAGTTGAGGTATTAGATCGCGAAAGCTGATCTAATGGTGTTCCAGCACTAGACCCTAGAAGTCTGGTATGGTACACAGACAGATCAAAGATGGACTCTGGAATGGGGGCAATGGTCTTTGGACCCAATACAATGGGGTCGAGTTCTACAGTGTTCCTAGCCGAAATCCACTCTATCGAGATCTGCGCCAGACAAAACCTCTACAAAAGTATCAAGTGCACTAAAATTCATATATTCTCAGACAGTCAAGTAGCACCAAACACTTTCGTCCCATCTAGTGGACTCCAAAACTGTCAAATGTTGCTATGAGACTCCCCCTGTCCCTGGACACAGGGGGATTGCAGGCAACAAATCGACAGATGAGCTCGCCATCGCTGGCTCGGAATCTGCGTTCATAGGTCCTGAACCGTACTGTAATGTCAACTGGACAGCAGCCACAGCTCTTATTAACGAATGGGAAAACAAACATCGCCTAGACCAGTGGGGTCTAGGTCATGATCTTAGGCAATCGAAGCGATTAATCAGGCCTTATTCATATAAGGAAATACTTCATCTTAATAAAGAGAGCATAAAATTGCTAGCAAGCTTTCTGACCGGCCACTGTGGCATGAGTTATCACCTTAACAAACCTGTGTCAAGACAAGGTCTGTCGGCTTTGCCTCGAAGAGGATGAAACTTCTGAGCACATTTTGTGCGAATGTCGAGCACTATTATGGTTAAGGAAACGTATCTTCGACAGGAAGATACTCACTTCAGTGAGTTTAAAAAAATCCACTACAAAGAAGTTACCATCTTTCATGAGGGAAGTAGTACGTCTTCTGATTTAACTCCAAACCTCCGATACAATAGATATATCCTGGTCCCGGTGTCGTTGTCTTCACGTCATTAGTTGTACAAGAGGTGAAAACAAATGTTGGCAAGTCTAGAGAAAATACATTGACTCTAAAAACACTGTGGCGTATGTGGACTTTGAGTCGTTCGTTATTGTGACCATTCGTCTAAATTTTGGGTTCAATTCCCAACCCTACGAACCTCCATTTCTTCTGAATCGGGTAACGCTGTTTGGAATTTATTTCGGAGTTCTTGAAGGGTATGATGTCCGTCCTACAAAAGTGGCAGCTGTAGAAGATGTGTCCAAGTCCATCTCGGAGTCTAGGTTGCACAATGCTTAAAGTCATGCAGAAGGAGCCGAGCATTCCACAGCAACAACACGAGATAGCACTTAGATTAAGTTGAATTAAGGAGGCCCTCAACTACACCACAGGTCATATTTTCTGAATTTTACTATAATTTAGATAGAAATCAGTCAAAGCGGGGTTCCACATCTAGGAAATTTTGAAAATTCAATTCTTCAAAGGATCTCTTTCGTCGGGAGGTCCAACAGTCCATGGATTTGAACTTAGACCTGGCCATTTGTGTAAATTTGGAATGACAAGTTTAATATTATTTCGACCGACAAACTGGTCCTAATTATTCTTCTTTTTGGCTCTACGTTTCTTTGGTAATCTCTCACGATGTGCGTTGTCTCATGGATGGATTTGAATGCCAACTCTGATTGGCAAAGTTTGAGAAGCTCATTCCTGACAGTTTCACACTCTGAGTATTGTCAGTGTCTCCACAGGCGTGGTGTCGTGAAAATGCAAGTTGGTGTGGCCGGTACGAATCATGGACATTCAACGGATGTACACACTACAGCACGGCGAACTCTATTCTCTGTCAGGCTAAAAGTATCATCTTTCAATAATCCTCTTACACATCTGCACCCTTTATCAATTTCTAGTCCGAGTGCTGCCACTTATCCGTTGCTGTGTCAGTCATGCTGTGTCCACTTGTCATGTAGCAAGGATCGCTTGATGATTTACTGGAGGTTCGTTGTTCCTTGATCGGGAAGTCTCGGATTCAAAAACTATGCCAGAGCACTAATGTTTATCTGCACGATGTGGCCAAGTCCCGGCCGTCAACTCTGAAGCAGCTCTAATCCGACGTTAAATTGAAAAAAAAAATGTGTTGAAAATAACGGGCGTTGTCACAGTCTGCCATTGACGTGCTCGTCTAAGTCTCCATGGCGCCGCTCATTAAGACCTCCCAAGTTCATCTACTGACTTCCATCATATCAGACAGCATATGAGTGATTTTTGAGGAATTTCCTCAGCAACCCTCTATCTCGGTTCAATCGTTCGTCTATTTGATAGATATCAAATGTACTGTTGTTCTTGCGAATAATGCTTACGCCATCATGATGTCAACATGCAGCTAAACATTCTGTTGTTATTCTCGTCGTGTGCATTCGGAGATATATTTCTTGGAAATTTGTTATCGCTCCCCTCATAGACAGCTCACAAATGAAGCGATTTTTCTGGAATCAGCTACCTATTTTGATTTTTCCAACTGATCTATCTGTGTTTAGAGAGAGTGTTTTGTTGGCTGTCAAAGCCCTTCCTCGGACTTGCTGGGGGTTGCAACTGGCCTGACCATGGTGACAATATGTCACGTTCAAAAATGGGGAAAAAAACACCAGCCAAACCGCGACGAAACACAATCAGGGCAAGTCAACGAAATGGTATGAAAAGCGAAGGAAAAACAAAAAAAAACCCCCCGTCGCGTTGCGTCGCTCCCCAGTGTACTCGTACATTCGGGGGCACCTAACCCACTATGAAGCTCGTATCGTCGTCGTATCTGCGTATCTATTTTGTGGTCTTGTTCGTCGGTTTGGTCTAACGACGTTTCACCCTTGTTACGAGTATACTACCAGCGCTCGAACTGTGGCACTGTGGCAGCTTGTTGATAGCGTGCATACACGGATTTGTTATCGCTATCACTGTGAAGTAGCTCGCGTCCCCACACGATGTGCTGTGTACTCGTACGTTCGGTGGTTGCGCATACGTCACAGTAATTATTTGTTAATTATCTCTAATCGCATGGAGCTGTCGGCCGTCAGTGAGGAGAGCGTATGAAGATAAAATCAAAATTTGGAAATGAATTTAAATTTATGTTCTTGAAAATTCTCAAGGCTCCTTGGACTCGGTGCGGTCTTGTCGAGCGCTTGATTCAACAAAAGCGTGTATCTGCGATAAGTTTGGATCGTTCTCTTTTTAATTTTTATTTTTTGTTTTCTGTTCATTCGTTTGATAAAGCCGTTTGTGCTGAGATTTCCAAGTTCATGCAAACACAAACATAATTTACAGCCCCCCATCTCGGGTCGTATTTCGAAATCGAAGAGACAGTACCAACTACCAAGGCGTCGCGCGTTATCTCTCCCTCGCTCATTCTCTGTGTCGCTCTGTAGCCAAGTACATATCTGAGCAATCGCATATGTACACACGTATGTTTGTGTACTCGCTTTTTGGTCGATCCCCAGGTACCATCGAGGTTGGCTGATGATTTCCAAATATTTTCCATTCCATCGGTGGATTTTGAGTTACCTTGACTCCGAGACGTTTTAATAGTCCGAAAGATAAAACAAAAAAAAAATATATATATGTTGTCGATGGGGCAGAGTGGGTCGAGGAGGGGGAGGGAAACAAAGTATGTATCAGACACATGTGTGAGAATTGTGGCGGCAATTGCTGGTGTTGAGGCGGGCGCCTATAATTGACGAGGGGTGGGACCGAAGGGGAGGGATGATAAAAGTAAGTCACATGCATATTGATTAAGCAGTACAAAAGTTTTGATTTAATCTAGCAACGGTGGCGATGAGTGAAGGGGAATTTGTAGCATTTGAATAATTTATTGTTTTATTGATTTCATTCGTTTTGTGAAATGTGACGACATTGATGGACATCGGCAATTTCGCGGTCAACCGGAGGCATTTTTTTCGAACTGATTCATTCAGTGATTTGCCGATGAAACACAATAAATTGTAGATGAGTGAGTCACCTTGAAGGGTCCCTTTTATCGACTGGAGCAATGAGTCACGTGTATTGAATTCCATGTACCCGTGAAGTGCACATGCAGTGTCTCACGGCAGGCGCTGATCGTCTAGAAAAATATTGGTCGTTTTTTTGAAGATGTAAGTAGATAAACATTTGATCAATCGTTGGTTCTGCTTGCTTAGATGTGTGGGCTGTACAGGAAAATGAGTCCAACCAGGTATCTAAGCATTCAATATCTAAGATGGCTAGGCCATGTAGAGCGCATGGGCGACACTGCTCCAGACCGAAGAGTCGCTCACGGAAAGGATGGCGCCAACAGGTGGAGAAGGATCTTAGCCAACTTGGCGTGCGTAATTGGAGGCAGTTGGGTAAAGATCGAGACATCTGGAGAGGCTTAGTGGCTCAAGTCCAGGTTCATTCCTGACTGTCGCTAAATCAGAAGAAGAAGGAAGGATAAAGGATCTGGATATCGATCCACAACTCTCGACGTTACATGTAGCACATGACTTTTTGTCTGGTTTAAGTAAAATATTGGACAGAAGATGACATCGCAACAGTTTGGTTGCCTATTAGATGCACAATTGTATGCAATTCAAGCGTGCTTTAATACCAGGTCTTGTCTGTTCCCAGTCCTGGGTTATATGGTATTGAATGTAAGTCCGGAACGTTTAGGAATCTGTGAAAAATATCTAATTGTTACAGCGACATTTAGAGGATTCTTAAGCAATGTTCAGTAACGATTGTAAGTTACAACTATTCCGCTGTAAGATACTTGTGCATAAAGCTAGAAGTGAAGCACATTGAATTTAGTTGAAGCTTAGTGGAAAGTGTTTAAAAAAAGCATCAAACGCACTGGATTTGGTGATTAGACTTAGAAATTTGATGAAAGGCTTGGCAGTCAAGTGCTTTGCCATTTTCTTGCAATGGGACCTGTATAGACGCACCAAATGGACTTCATCTGCTTTCCGTATAGTCCATGCCAACAGCACTGTAAGGCATCAGCGATAACTCGATCATTCTCGAGCCAGAAAGCTCATATTCAAAGATTCCCTCTTAGCCGGAAGACTGAAGTTCATCTGCTCAATGTGCTCAAGTCAGTTCAGTTGAACGATGTTTGCCAGCTACTGTGAACAAGCTTTACTCTTAATAGCTGTAATAAAGGAATTGTCACATTTCGTGAGACAAGGCGAATACGTACTGGCCTAAAGTTCCATGGCTCTGATCATCCAGACCTCTCATGTTTGTATTCATCTACGTTCATCTACTGTCTTCATCTGCTTTCGGTATTGTTTGGCGCTACAGTCCGGTCTAAACCTGAGACTCAACTCAATAACTATTTCATTCGATTTTGAGATTGTCCATGTCTATGCGCCGCAGGGTCGGATTGGGCTGATAAAAGTCTCAGCCGGAGTCAGCTTGGGCTTTCGAGATTACTTGAAACCGAAGAAACAATGGCGATGTGCTGATGTTTTTGTGCTTGGCACTGTTCACTGCGGAGCCGAGCTAGACGAAGTTCTTGATCTCGACCTCGAAGTGTTAGCTTCGTTTCCATGGCGCTGTGTTCAAGTGGTCAATGTTGTGGTCAAACTGCAGACCCTAGGTAGACTGAGTACCTCGAACTTATATCAACAACCTCATCATTCATCAATATCATCCGCGTATATTAACAACTGAACGGAATTCTGGAAGGCCTTGCGTCTACTGTTGCCGTGCAAATGATATTGAAGAAATCACTTGACAGCGCGTCGCATGCTCTAAAACCTCAGGCCTCAGAGAATTTACTACCGGCCTTGGTAGAGCGGGAAGAATTCTTCATCCTGCACAGTCCGATGAGTCGGACAGGAATGTCAACACTATACACGCTGTCATATGCGGCTTTGAAATGGACATACAGTGCTCCACAAAAGTTTGCGTACAATGATGCAATTTGGAACAAAATGGTTGTCTTTCACCTAATATAAGCTAAAAATATTTTTGAAAGGTAAATTTCAATAAAACAACGTCTCAGGTTTCAGTTTTCCACAAAATAAATTAAAAATTATTATTCATTTAAAAAAAAAACAAGTTCCGAAATTCACTCCACTTCTGCAGTGTAAGATCTGATCTGTTGTGAACTTAACGGGACTGAAGCCACAGCTTCAGACGAACAGACAATAGCAGTGAAAATCTAGAACGAGACTTATCCCTCCACAGTTGACGTAAGAGGTGTCCTTTAATGTTCTTTGGACAAACGATACTGATTTCCCACTCTTGGGCATGCCATCATCTAAATGAAGAGCTGATCCATGGGCCCAACCAGGTCATCTCTAGCAGCAGCTCACCTTAAAGAATTGCATAGGTGGACAGTCTATCCGCACCAGCACATTTGTCAGATTTCAGTCTCGATATTGTTAACTTGACATCTCGTCTAAATCGGGAGGATGTAACTATCATCTTTCAGGGTTCAAATTGTGTTCAGCATTCTTCCAGACAACGGTATTTGGATTATCATCGAAATTTGTGTCGTAAGACCCAACACATCAGTGGCAGCTTTTTTGATACTTTCGTAATAATAAATAATCCGAGTATGTGTATGCTGGCTGGAACACTAGAGGAGTGTCCTTGGTGATTGCTGTCTTTGCGAGTTCATTCGCAGCAATTTGGTCTTCCAACGGATATCACATTCCACCTGATAAACTGATAGTCTAACCGAACCTAGACTTCTAAGCCTTGAAAGTGGTTCCATCATTATCCGATGTCTAACTGAATTCTGTTTGCAGTGTAGAAGTGTTGCTTCTAAGTGCAATATTCAACCGGGGTGCTGAGTCCTATTACAAGACTTCAGCACGCTGCACGCTTCCTTTTCGCTGAGTGGAACTCATACGGCTCTCTCCTTATTTTGGAGTTTCGACCACTCATTTTAGGCCTGAGTCTCAAAGGATGTTGCTGTTGTTCTAACAATGTGGAGCTTTAAAAGTCTACTTTTGTTTTAATTCAATTTTTATTTTACAAACAAAACTTACATACAGGTAGAACAAACTTACATACTAGACAAAAAAAAAGCTACTTGTGACATCCAAAGGCTGTGTTCTAGTTGGCCCTGCTATCACTTAATGTGATATTGACACCCATATAACACGGAAGGAACCTCACGTTAACAGCGACCACCACGGCCCACGGTGGTTTGGATACCAAAGAGAGAGAGAGAGACCAGCATTCAGCCGAATGCTCCTTCTCAGATTTCACCATGTGGGGTGAGAGTAGATGTTTGAAGACAGATGCTAATCATATCTTCCAAAAACTGGATCCTTCGTCGGATTTTATCCTGTCTCGTAAGTGGTTCATCTTCCTAATGAAGTAGGAACAATAATACGTCGAATACATCGGCTCAGTCAGAGGTTGATGTAGTGAGCAATGTCATAGAATTGTTGCCTACTGGAGGTGGCGTATTTGCTAAACTACACCAAAGTGCCCGCAGCGCCGTGGCGTAATGGATCCGTCCTATGAAGCTAGGTCCAGGTGAACCTTGTAGTTTAGTGCCACATTATTACGTTGAGTGGTGGTAGAAGTCTCATAAGACTCGTCTGTTTTTGCATCCAGTAGCGAATTTCAAAAATTATTCAACCGCGTTTTCGGCTTTTTTTTATTGCTTAAGATTTGACCGTCAACAGAATGAAATTTTTGCTTCTAGATCCATCGCTTTCAGGATTAGGAACCTGGTCTTGGTATGAATCCATTCAAAAATGACGCATCAGAGAAGAGCATCGGCTTCACAAAATTCCTCCTTTCCTAAATCAATTTACAAGCTTGATGCCCCTTCAGTCACTTCGTGTGCGCATGGACCCAGCCGATAAGAAGCAAATCGGTCATATCCTCCCCTTCCCCATCACTGAATTCACGTCAGACCCGTCGATCGTGGAATTAAGTGAAATTCATTAATTTCATTATCGCTCCACGTTCTCCTCACGACCGAGCTGCCACTCTCCAACGCATTCGTCGGTGGTCCGGTCGAAATGTTCATCGGCAACGCCGCAACCAGTCAACGCCAGTCAACAGCTCAAATATTGAAGAATCGACCTGTAATCCGCGTCGCCGAACATACGCACACATACACCAAGCACACCAAACACTAACGTAATAAGTCTCTCATCAAATAAGAAAGCAGTCTGACTGAGTCGCTCTCGTCTCTTCTCAAACTGCAAGCCAGACGGGGACTATCAACGGTGCGCCGCCGACCGCCAACTGATTTTGGCCATCGCACGGCAAAGTGCGCAGGATAATTAAGCTGATTTTGGACAAGGCAAGGTTACTGCAGCCCATTTCTTCTGCGCCGCCAGTCGACCTCTCCCCCCGCACGGCGCATAGACGGGGCCCAGCTATCTACTCTTCCCCTCGTCAGAAGTGTGAGAGATGAAATTGTAAAAAAGGCAAATTTCCCACGGTAACAAAAAAGTCCCGAACCGCACGGTCTCGTGCGGTCTCTTTCACTCCGCCAGACGCGGCGTCAGAGTCAGTACAAGGGCCGCGATCCATTTCAATTGAAAACGGAAGGGCAGGGAGCGCATTCACGGAGAAGGCAAAGAACCAGCGGAGAAGCAGAAGGTTCTTAGCCTCTCACCCTCGTTCGGTCGTTTTTTTGTTTTCTTCTTTTGCTTGCTTTCTTTCCTTATCCCTGACTTCCTTATTTCGGTTGGGTTGCCTTTGTGTGTGTGAGTGGCTGGGTATGCCCTGTGCGACGCTACTCGGTGTGCGTGTGGGTAGGATCGAATTTTCCACAAAAAAAGAAAAAAAAATCTTTTCTCTCGCGGTAATCCGAATATTTCCCACAGGAACTGATTGTGGATTCTGTTCATTCTGTTTTTTTCTCGGCCTTTCCTTCGCCTTCCTTGTGAGAATGGGAACACGACGGACTCTACACGGGCTTCGGCTGCGACAGTTGATGCAAGACGGAGTCCTTAGTCGAATTCGGGCTTCGGTACATCAGTCGCTGTGGAAGTGTGCTTCAAGAAGTTGGACGCTGCATACGGGAAGTCTGTCACAAATTCTCGTCGATGCCGGTCCAGCGCTGGCTGACGAGGCGGCTCGACGGATTGAGAGCACCCTCAAGTGCTATTAAAATACGAAACTTAATTCGTTTTTATTTGAGTTTAATTTTTGTATTTTTTTTTTTTTTTTTTGAGAATGAATTGATGTTGGGAATGCGCTGAAGAAAGGGGGACTGTGTCTTTGATTGTTGTTTATGAGAAATGCACGATCAAGTGGGGAATTTTTCTTTGTACTGCAGGCAATGTCGCAGATGGACCACTAAAGAACCAAGAACAATGCTTCGCTGGATGAGTCTAAGAGAATGCGATGTCGTCAAATGTTGGGCGTATCCGAAGAGTGACAGCTGCATTTGTCAGTAAAAGTGTCAGCGGCTAGAGAGATGCGCTAGGGTGAAATAAGTACGGTGACATCTCGCTTATGTGGACAGAGGCAGTGCCAAAAAGTTTGCCCATCTAAGTGACGGACATCGCCATCGATTGGTAACATTTTCTCGGTTCAGGGTATCTTTCCGACCGTTTTTTTATTTCATTCTTATTTATTATTTCAGGATAAGCTTATATACTAGACAAAAATGCTTAAAGCTAGTTGGACGAACAATTTTACTATTTCTAACTTACTGGCTCTCGGCGAGCACTCTAAGCTAAACTTAACCTTAAACTATTTTTTTCGACCTAACCTAACAATGAATAAAATATATACTAATATTGAAGGACTAATTATGAAATTATGAAAAAATTTAAAAAACATAATAACTTAACTTTTGTTTTATTTAAAAACTACAAACTACCTTACATTCTACCTTAAAATAAACTTAAACAACTAACTTAAACTAATCTACATATATATGCATATACATACGTGTATACCCATATAAAAATATGTATACGCATATATCCCTATATACAAAAATGCATATATGTATCTTCTTGTATACATATATGCATATTTCGTCATTTTTTTTTTTTTTTTTATTTACATGTATACATTTTAAATACTACCTTAAACCTACCCTACGCTATGGAAGTCGGCCATAGGTTGCAGCTGATGGATTTTGAAGTTATCCACTGCAAGACAGTGACCGACTGCGCCCCATAAGGGGATACGCACTACCCTATCTACCCCGGGTCTAAAGGGTTCGAAGCTGGAGTTCCCTCGCTCCCCAGCCACCAGAACTTTCGATGTTGCATAGCAACATCCCGCACATCCCGACTCGATACCGCTGTACTGAACCGGAGGAGACCCTCCTCAGCTCGTTGTGCGACGGAACGGTCGTGGTTGAGTCGCCCATCCACAGTCGAACGGGCGATGTGAAAGATGAGCGGTACCGCATTTATGTCTTGTAACAGACCGTACATGTCTAAATGGAGAAAAGCTTCTGGGGGGACGAAGCCACTGTGACGTACCCTTTCATGGTACTGAGGATTGGGGTAGTAAGCCCCCGAGATCAGGTTATTGGCCGAGTTCATCGCTCTAGCAGTGTGGCCTCGAATCAATTTCAATTTCTTTTTTTTTTCCGACCGTACTTGTCCATGTTGTGTAATTGGAACCGGTTTGGGCGACATGGAAAATTTATTAGATGATAAGTACAGACGCTCACAAGCAGCAAATCTCAGAAGCTTTTCATCTAAAACTAGAATGATTGATTGGCCCAACTAGCGACGCATAAAGTACTTGGTACTGAAATCACAGCCTTGTGGAACCTCAAGGTGAATTGTGAAACCTGATATTCACCGCCCTGACTGCACAACACCACTTTCAATGACGGACACAGAGTACTGCATCTGGTCACGGGGCTTAATATTGTGGCTGTACGCCGTTCCCATACCTCACCTTCTGTAATCAATCAAACATCAACCAGATTGATCATATACCGATCGACGTCAGATCCAACATTCTGAATTTCCGACTGTTCCTAAGCGACAACATGCACTCGTATAATAAATGTGTTGTAGCCAAGGTTAGGTTGCGGCTGTCCAGACAGCAATGGGGTCGAGTTGAGACCCTGGCTCATTTCAGGCTGTAGTGATGTCCATGCGCTCGATGTGGCCAAGACAGTGCAGTCTCCGGATTCTTGCCATACGGACTCTCCTCCTCCATTTACCTTCCTCGCAGTAGAGATCATATATCCAAAGCATGACGGTACCAAAATCGCGAATTATATGAGCTTCTTACGTCGAAAATAGACAAACAAGTACCACAATAAATGATGTTCTGTAACGCACAAGATGATGAGGAAGTCTCTTCACCTAGCCAGAGCTGTTGGTTTATGCCCAAGTTCCCGACTATAGCGCCGCGCATAGAGGAAGAAGAAGTCACACTGTTGACCAACACGTGCTAACCATGAAATTGTATTCCCATCCTTCTCTGTCAACTGTTGACGGTTCAGCGATTGGTGACCAAATTTGAGTTATTCAAATCGCGAAACAATAACCGAACATATATGTACATAAGCATCGGAACGCAAAATCTGTCGCAAACATGAAGTTGTACAGGAGAACCCGAAGAAGTCAATTCCACGCCGCGCATAAGAACGTGTCTATTTTCAGACATCAGGGTAGGAAACTGTGTCTGGATTTAGTCGAGCAATTACAAGTCCTCCATACTGTATGGACTCCAAACAGAGTCATTTGATGCCATACAGCCAACCCAAGAATGTCCAGGAATCAACCGCTAACGAGAGCCTTTAGGTGGCCTGATCTACATATGTTGTTAATGGGCTCTGCAATGCTACGGCACCTGAATGCCCTCACGAGGTTACTAATGGAACCAAAACATAAACATCCTTTCAAATAAGAGCCAAGTATCAAACTAGACACTATCGATCAAAGAAATGACTGAGAACTGGCAATCAACAAGGTATCGTTCCATCAAGCTGACCACAGTGTAAGCAAAACTAGGGTCTAAGAGATTCTTGGATTTCACAAATGACAGTTCAAGCTCAGCTTGATCTAGATGTCGCACAACGGGTGTTACATTTGCCCGTCTGTATTGTGAAATACTTTGAAGCCAATTGTCAACCCAGTTTGGTTCTCTCACAGTTGCCAATGTCGGAAAATGCCTAGGCTTTTTATGCGAAGGAACACCATTTACTTGTGGGTTCCATATGGCGCAGCTATGTCGCACAGCCGCGGATCCAATGCAGATCGCTAGTTACTTCCTAATCATCGATTGTAAAGCGCATATAGACGACGCATTAGTCTTCCATGTCTAATTTTAGTATAAAATAGTTTTAGCACACCGCGATTTTTGACATACTGTTTAAAAGTACTGTGCAAAACTACAATCTACGTGATGCAGGATCTACCAAAATTGCGTACAATTGGTCGACCACCTTTTCAACGGATGACATTAACATGACTTGAAATGGGCTTGGCTGTAAATGAGGAAAAATTAACGTCACCATTGACAACTAGACTTCAATGTAGCCAAGAAATGGGCATTAATGGAAGAAAATTTCATCATCCCAGACACACTGTGATCATAATAAACAATTTGCTTGTCTTTCGTTAAGTTTCGTTAACTTTTGTCTACTTAAGTGGATGCGAAATGCACCTATGTGAAATAGATTAAGCACACTGTGATCACTATTAAGAACTGATTTATGTTAAATTTCATTTAGTATTACTTACTTAAGTAGAACCGAAATGGATGTAATAAGACCTAGGTCGACTTAAGTAACCGAGCGAAAAAACAGAAATGATTCACCATAATAACTACTTTGCTTTACTTTCGTCGAGTTTCGTCCACTTTTATTTACTTAAGTGCACTACTACTTACTAATCCATCTATACACATACTTACGAATCTGAAATGTTTTCTTAAGTTTCCAGAAGCAATTCTGGGCACTTTGCATGTTGTTGAACGCTTTTGTTCGTTCAGTTCTGACATAGGCTAAACGCTAGCAGATGATTGCTGCCTTTGGGTGAGTAGTAGCAATTGAGTCTCCTTTGGATCAAAGACAACTTCGTATAATATGCCTGATCATTCTCGTCGTGGTGCTTCCCAAATATGATCATTTATAGAAAACCATCCAGCATGTCGCACACAAAGTGACTCTTTAGACGCAAGATGCCAACCATCCAATTGCTATCACTTCATCCAACCACCTATAAGCTTTCTGAAAGTCCAACTCTAACTCATGGTATGATTTTGACATCCACGCCTCAGACCACCATGCAGTGTCTTGCCTAGTAACAGCAACCGGAAAAAATATTATACAAAAATTCACCATTATCGAGATGGAGACACTGACACTGAGATACAAATCCGCTTCTTACGACTAACTGTGAAATGCAATAAATAATTTACTCACTTCGCATGTGCACATACACACTTACATGAGTACTCTCTCGTCAGCAGTCAAGTGTCGTTTGTCATTGTCGACATATCACCGCCTGCCGCCACTTGTCGCTGCGCCGTCACCGTCAATGTCATTTGCAAGCGCGCCAGTCTCAGCTTTAGCTCAGCTTTCGTATGAAATCGTTATTATTTCTGAAATGAACAATGTGACTGAGATTGAGACGAATTACCGGCGCAGCATACACACATGCTGTAGCGGGTTAAGCCAATAAAATCGCGGAATTCGAGTTCTTCAAGTGGAGATAAGGAAACGGTCCTCAGCTTGCCTGAAACTAAGTGCCACAATGTATCCGACTTTGCACTGTACCGAAGATATGGTATGGCGGTGTCTTAAGTGCCGCGAGGTGGAAGTGGGATGGAAATTATGGAATCTACTGGAAGAATTTGCGCTGTGATCAGGTGTGTCGCAGAGTATAAGTCGGCTTCCAGGCATAAACCTAGTTCCGTGGAATCGATCCGAAAAAAAGTACGAAATTAGATCACGTTGCTCGCGTAGTTAGTCGCACTTGTTTGTGCTGCCAAGCGGTTTCTTTGTGTTCCGCTGGCTCATTCTCTTCAAACAGATTTTCTATGTGTTTTTCTTTTTGTGTGTTGTCTAGACTCTAGACTCTAGACTCTTATCTGCACGTACAGTGATAATTTAGAAATAATTGATAACGAAAAAATTAGGAGAAGTCTTCGGGGTTTCACAATGGCGTTTGCTAAGAAGTTGTCACCCATTTGTTGCACAAGGTTTTGAAATGTGTTTTTTTTTCCATTTTTTTTTTTAGAAGTTTCTATTCCTAGATTGTGAGTCACGCGGGGCCTTGATTCTGGCGAGATACGTGAACATTCCGATTGAAACTGAAACGAGGAGGGAACTGAGTGAGGGCATTTGATGCGCGCTAGAAGGAAGTCAAGTGAATGATTTAATTGACGGACGTGATGTAAGATGGGCCTTTTTTGTGGTGGAGTGTGGAAAGTGGGTCAAGTTTAAGAGGAAGGTCTTGAATCTTTGACGACGCGTGTCACTGGGGGGAGTATGGTTTTTGTGGCACATACGCACCTTGGTGGTGATTAGGGTCACACTCTAATTTATTAGAGACTCTAATTGAGATGTCTACAGCAACACTCGTGTTGGTCACGATATCGCTCTCACGAGTGGACCTACAGTTTTATGCCGACTCCGAACGGCGATGTTTGAGAAGCTTTTTCTAGATAGCAGTATTAGCTGAGCATTATAGGGGACTTTAAGGAGATGGAGTTATTATAGTTATTAAAGTGGCATTGACATCAAGCGAAGTACCCAGCTTAAGTACGCAGTCACAAAGCAAGGACCACGAACTATGGTCGTTTGAGAAAATGAATGGAAAAATGCACTTTTCAGGCAGTCGAATAAAACGAAAACATTTTGATAATTCAGATCCCCGTATCAGTAACGTAAATGTCGTTCAATCCAAAACGAGCTTCTCAGTCATGCACTAATGCTAGTAAATATCTGAGCACAAACTCGAGGTTTGAACGTCAGCCCGCTGCTGCTGCTCTTTTCTAGGAATTATTTCTTAGTTCACAGCCTAAATGTAAATGGAGCTGAACTCAAATTCTCAAGTACATCCAAATATCCAGAGGTTGGGATTTATTCCAGACGCAATTGGAAGGATGCAGAGAACGGCGTAAAGTAGGCACATGCCTCATACATATCTGGTGGTATACGGGTTATATATAGTGTTAGCAAGACCCATCTTAACATACGGATCTTTGAAAGAAATGTCTTCTCACACCATCAGAAATTCAACGATCGGACTGTCTAGGAATAACGCGTTGACTTAGAACAGCACCGGCAGCATCACTCAAAGCTGTCTTATTTCTTATTTCCCTTGACATATTCCGCAGTAACATTGTGGCCTTATTGAACCTGAGGTTCAGAGAGGCAGGGTTTTGGATTGATAATCCATGCGGACAAGAGCCCATACAGTCACAGAAGCACAGCACAGCACAGTTGGACATACTATCTACTACCAACCGTCTATAAAGACCTTGCATCTACGATTTCCGGACCATAACCAACGACAGGAACAAGTGGTATCGGTCAAAGGGAAGATCACCCTCTATACTGATAGCTTAAAAACGAGCTTTGGTACCGGGGCAGGGATATTCTGAGACCCCTTCGAAAAGTCGCTTGCACTAAGAGACGACTGTAATATTTTTCAAGCCGAAATTGCTAAACGAGCTAGTGCTTGTGTTGAGACGACAATATAACCGACACATCTATCACCAAACAGCTAGTTGGTTTAGAGCCTGCCCCTAGTTTGAGGGGTACCGCGGGTACCGCGAAAAAGTGCACAGTCTTGTGAAAGTGAGTGGAGACGGCTAAGTTCCATAAGGGAAAAACTGACAGAAGAAGCTCTGGAGGGACGATCAATGGTCAGTTTTAGTTGCTAGGTTGTTCGATTGCTTGAAGGGACATTTCGCAGGATCGGTGTAAAAGTACACATGCCACCACGAAGACGAAATAGAATCCATCCAACATCTACACTATGAATGCCAAGCACAAGCAAAGAAAAGAAGGCAGTTCCTGCCGAAGTAATTCTTTGAAAAGTTAGAGGACTTCCGAAGAGAAGGATAATCTTGGATCGTGGATACTAACAAAGTACGACATTGCCACTGGTGCTGTAAAGGAGTTTCTCTATATCGGGACACGCGTGAACTATGCAAGTGACATCTAAGTGGAGATGCTACGTCGAATGGTCCTAGGAAAGCGGTTTTAACTCGGTTTATCAAATCTCCTGACTCAAGGGATAAAAATCTATGCTCTACAAAACCCCTTACCTACCATTCTTGCTATAAAGAGCCAAAGTCTGAACAATAAACAAAACTACAGAACTGGTTCTTGTTGCCTTTGAAAATATAAATTCTGCGTCCTTGTCCTCTCCGGAAGGAAGGTGAATGGAGGAGAAGTCATAACTGCGAACTTTACAAACTGTACCAATTTATTGATGTAGGTCGGAAGGCAACTACATAGGCTCGCCTACATCCAGCGGATGGACATCAAATTACAATGATCCAGCTCAAATAGTCCTCGATTGCGAGCCTCTTGGTTCTAGAAAACGCACGACGCGATGACGCAAATCAGTTTGGTCTAGATGACTGTGAAGGTGTCAATAATATTCTTCGGTATTTAAACAAAAATGATTGTGTTTCTCATGTCGCTGCTGGCGCTACAGTCCGGGGTGGACCTGGTTCTCAGTCCACAAGCACGATTTTCAACCAGTTGCGTCCAAATACGCACGCCACTTTATCTGCTCTTGAGATTTTCAATACTGCCGCACCATAAAACAGGAATGGTACGATATGGCTCTACTACTCAATTGCCTATTGAGCTCAAGGAAATAGCGATAGGTAATAGATATTTTGCGTTTAATCTCCGTACTGATGGCACTCGTTCTTTTTACTTGGGAGACGTGGCAGACGAAGTTAAGGATAACTACGTCGACAGTATATCTGTGTATGGGACCAAGTGGTCGATCGAACCCATTTTGGCCATCTCCGATGCAATGGTAGCAAACGATTCATTGAAGGCTTGTTGTGCTCTGCCAAAGACGTCAATGACGTCTGCGTATGCTAACAATTATATGGAAGATCGTGCATCTTGTGCTAGAAGTCACATGAAAACGCATCGCCTTGTCTAAATCCTGTTTTGACATTGAAGGTCTCAGTGAGTTCGATACCGTCGTTGATGGAAGGGAATAGAATGGAATGGAAAGGAATTCAAAACTAGACAGGGTGTATCCCTCTCTCTAGCCTCGTCTCTTGGCCATCGGCTTTGACATCGACAAGTAGGTGGTAACAGTCGATTAGCATTTCTAGGGTTTTTTCCAGGACCTGACGTGGACTTTCCCGACCTGATGCCACTCTGATAAGGACCTTTTGTGCGCTGAGAAGATCTTATGGACGATGTTTTGGATACATATGTATGCCTCTATAATTGGCCCTGTTGAAGGGATCTTGATTTTGTTTAGTCTCCGTCGAAGTCGGGGGACGGAATTCTCTTCTATCATCCTCCCTTTTTTTGGAGTTTTCTGCCTGACAGCGGTTTTGGTGTCTCCATCGTTGTTTAACAGTCTACAGAAGTGATCTTTCCAGATTCTCAGAATCGACTGTGACTCTAGTGCGAGTTGTTTATCTTCGTCCCGACAGGCATCCGCCCAAAGTTTATACTATTTATCAAAAAAAAACATTCAAAGGACATTTTTTCCCACCAACTGTCTTACAACAAGTCCCCAAACAGCCATCACACTGTTCACAAAATTCCCCCCAAAATTTGTTCGCTAAATTGACTAAATCCTTTCCTAAACGCACACACGCTGGTGACATATCACGTCACATACGCTTGGCAAACGTTTGCGGCTCGCTACGATTGAATAACAAAGCCATCCAACCCTTCAAAGATGACGTAAATTCGGAATGCACACTTGAGCATTCGCTTTCAAAACCAAGTGCCTGTACGTAGAAATAATTACCATTCGGACTGCCAATTTGGGAGTCACAATCAGCGCATATGACTAATCGTCGGTGATTTATTCGCTATGCGCATTCAGCTCAGTCGGCGATAATGCACTCGCTTCGGCGGCGCGCATCGACCGACGTCAGTGTAAAAATAGCCCACAGCAACAAATCACGCGTCCCCCTTAGCGCGAGTCGCCGCCATACGGGCGGGGGTTGCTATGTAGGTGTCTCATCTGTTTGTTTGTGTGTGCGCTTTTTTTTCATCTGAAAGGACATTAAACTCCCTCGCATATACGTAAGTACGAGCATGCAAATACAAATACCGACATTCACTGGTTGAATGGCCGGCTACAAGTGTATTTTTTGTTTTGCCTTTTTTCGTATTTTTTCGCGACGACGCGCAATTTGTATCTTTTCTGTCAAATTGATTACAAAACGCGAACGCCTGTCCGGCCGGGTCGGCTGGGCGCGCATTTCTGAGAGAAGAAAACTTTCCACAGAAAGTCAAAGCGTCAACAGATGATTGAGGCAAGACACCAAATCACGTCTGCCGCTGTGTGTGCGAGTGTCTGTTGTTTTGGATACTCAATATCACCGATGGCTTGACTCTAATGAAATTCATTTTGATTTTGCGTGTTACTTGCCGCGGCAATTACGTGTTGATACTCAGATACTCGCACACTCGACAACAGCACATGTTCCGCGCCGAGACAGTTGAGGTTTTCACAAAGCTTATCGCTGTTGCACAACCGCAAAATTGACAAATGAAAGTGAGATACAACTAGTAAGAGTACACTTTTACGTTTTGTCTTTCTAGGCCCAAGTCGATAAAGTGAGACCGCAACTGTGTCGCTAGCACTGTTTGGCAAAAGGGGTCTCGGCAACCGTCTCATGTTATAAATCGGAACGTAATGATTGTGTTGTGGTGAATATTCGCTTGAATATTCGATTATCGTTTCACCTTCAACCCGGGGTCTCTTCCTGAATTTCGAGGCACTGAAGGGCACTCTTCAGATGGGCAGTGACGAATGTGGTCAAGGAATGTTTGTTTGTAGCCAATTGTCGGCATTCACAACATAAGCCTGGTGTTTTAGGACTTGTTTGTGGCTAACGAACCTCCGTACCCCTGGCCAAGTTGACTTCAAGCGTCCCCGTGGAGACTGAATATCTCTCGTGAACTGTCAGTGCTGCACATTTTCTGGTTTAGGAATCCTTTCACTTGGAGGAGTTGTCCTTATCTCTTCAACCTTGGCGACGAAAAGAACTTTTCTGTGAAACGGAGATATCTGGCTGACATGTTCATTATTAGAGAAAGGTTCCATCACTGATCTATTGTAATTAAGTATAAGCGAATTAAACCAAGTTACATCCAATCAAGTTTGGTTAGGTCATGTTGATTCTATGCTCAGCTCGGGATTGAAAAGTGCTTAACTGCGACTGAAAATTTGACTTTCAGAAATAAGGAGGCGCACACCATTTATCTGCGAACTCGGATTTGTTCGGTTAAGTTGACCTCGAGAGTGATAAAAAGTGTTTCAATCAAGAATTCCTCTTCTCTCTTTGTATGGTCCTTCAGACCAATGAACCTAGGCTTCAGCCATTGATTGTCTTCTGCAAGGTTGTTGACTAACAACGCTCAAAGAGTATAACTGCCTAGAAAAAGCTTTTCGAACTTGGCTGTTCGGAGTCGGCATACAACTGTACCACTTGTGAAAGAACAATAGCACGCACAATATGAATAGTTGCTGTTGAAGCTAGGTCCTGTTCCTTATTGTGTTGTCGGCCATTTTTAAGATCAGAATTGCCCATCCAGATCTTGCAATATAACGCCGGTCTATGCAAACTAGCCCACGACCACCAACGCCATGAAGAAGGAAATTGGGTGGTGTAATAATGAAATTCAGCAACATTTGTGCGAAACGGTCATAGAAAATTTCAATAAAGAAGTACTTGCAGGAAATCCGTGGCGGCCATTTATCGGGTGTGCTATTCCATACATAACCCCAATATGTATAATCTATTAATCAATTAAATATATTCTTGTTTGTGAATGCAAATGCATGCAAAGCATAGTTGTATCTAGTTTTCACAAGCGTTGAGCGCCCTGATTATGTACACATCCTGCACATATGTGGGGCCGGCCATGACCACCCTGATATGATGATCGTGTAAGCCGATCTCCAAGACTATATCTGGCGCAGTACTTAGCTGTACCATACAACTTCATTCATTTTCGCTCAAGGAGGCACATAACCTGCAAAGAAATTTAAGCCTTATACCAAGGACCGAGGAATGCCCAAACGAATAGATCGGTTCACAGTCGATACCGAATTGAATTCATTTGACTGAAGTTTGCTCGGCTTGCGGTTCCGTAGGTCCAAAGTGCTATGTTAACCATCCTCCCCATTTACCTTCCAGTCATACCCGTCTATTGTTTTAGACATTTGCTCTCACTTTCAAATGTATCTCTCTTATCGAATGGAAAATTTTCACAAATTCAGGTCGCCATCGCTAAAAAATTCCAGACGTCTGAGAAAGTCTCCCCGAACTCCCATCAGGCACAATTCAATATTCCAGACTTCGATTACAATGCGCCGCGTCAGCCATGGGCGACGATCTGCGCCTCGTCCATCTCCCTAAAAGTAGCAGAAAACAATGCCTGTCTCTCTGAGCATACATAATTAATAACAAGCAGCGTTTCGCAGACGGTTCTATAACTCACGCCGTAAGCAGATACTGCTGCTTAGGTGCCGCGAAGAAAGCCGTACGCAGTCTTAATTCATTTTCGGCCAGCAGCGCCAGCCAACAGAGGAAAAATGCAAATGTGCCCAGAAGTCTCCTCGCGGAGCTCCTGTCGCGGGTAATAATAAATTAATTTGTCGACTGACCATAGCCTCGCGTTCAGTAGGCAGCCTGCGCCACCCTCGGTATTCTGCATAATTGAAATTGCAAATCGGCAGTCGGTGAGTGAGAGTGAATGGAGTTCAGTTCAGTTGAGAGGGGGGCATACGGTTTTACAATTTTTTTGTTTTCTTTCATTTTTGTTTCTGTTTCACTGAGCCACAGACTGGCAAGACGTAGACGTAGACGTTGCCGTAGACTGTAGACCCGCACCTGTTGACGGGGTTCTTATCTCGCGTTTACCCCGCAGCATGCACTCACATAAGTTGCCTAAGTTATGAACAATTAATGCGAGCTGAACGAAGCTACGAGTATGCCGTCACGTCTGAGAGAGTAGAGTTATGGCCAGTGAAAGGGTGAGTCTGGTTTGCTGCGATTTATGAAGTCATCATCCAGACTGCAAGTCAACAATTCACAATCGTTTGTACGTAAGACATAGCCTGGGATACACACACATTGTAGAGGAGGATAGGAGGAAGGCTTTCATTGGCATCGCGTGAGAGGGTTTTTAACAAGCCTGCGACCCATTTGCAAGTCTGAAATAGAGAGTTCTTCTGGTGTCCAGGGAACGTGGAGTTCGGCTGTCATCGCAAGCTCTGCAGGGTTTAAGTAACCTGAGACGATTGGTTTTTAAATTCGAAGGGCTTCCTTGTAAAGAAGGCTTTCTTGGATTAGCGGATGGATTAGGTTGGTTAAGGTGGCTAACTGCTTACATACAGCAGTCGCACTAAGACCAGCTTAGGACCAGGTGTTACCACTCGGATATTATTCAGTTGCTGAAAATGGCTGACACACAATTTGCTTACTTAGGTCGGATTTCGCAGGTGAATTTTCTTCGGGAGTGGATTCAATGATTTGCTGCATAAGCTCATGCACTTAATTCTATCTTTTATTCTTTAATGCGTCCCTGAATAGCCATTTTCAAGCGATTACTCAATCGTTACAGGTGTTCCTCAAGGATCTACACTTGATCCTATCTTATTCACTGTTTATAGATCTGATGCCAGCAGAAAGGAGACTCCTTTGACAGCTCCAACGTGTCGTCGATTTTAAGGCCGCATATGAGGGCGTGCATAGAGACGAGTCTCGAGATAGAAGGATGCCATGTCTTGTTCTGACATTCCTGTGAAACTTGTCAAGTGCTGATTTCTCGCTGCTCCATCAAGAACTTCAATGTTAAAAAAGGACTTCGGCAAGACGACGCGCTGTCATGTGATTTCTTCAACATACTTGAAAAAGTCGTACAGAACCTTGTCAACACTTGAGGCACGATTTTCCAGAAGTCCGATCAGCTGTTAACATACGCCGATGACAATGGCGTGATTGGCTTCACGGAAATGTTGAAGTTCAACAGTCACTTGAAATAGACCTTTAAGAAGGCCAACGAAGGCTTTATCCTTCGACGCGTAAGCAAAATGGATTAAGCCAGAGTAAAAAGCTGCTGCTCTATAAGCAGCTAATATAATAATAATAATATGGGTGGCGCTACAGCCCGTAGAGGGCCAGGGCATAGCTTCTCAGCAACCACTCTTGTTCTCTCACGAGTGGAAACGACCTACGCTTTTATGCCGAGAAGCTTTATCTAGATAGTTATACTCATTGAGCATTGTCAGTGCCTCGAAAGAGGTGACGCAGTGAAAACTATTTTTGGTCTTATTGGGTATCGAACCCAGACATCGAGGTTCAAATGCGTATGAGTCGACGCACAGACACACAACGCCACGGCCACCACCAGCAGCTAATGCGGCCTATATTAACGTAAGGCGTAATGCCCAGCATGGAGAAGCTCGCAATTTTCGAAAGGAAAATACTGTGACACATTCTCGAAAGCACACCTTCAACAAGAAGCTTCACGACGAAGCACACATCATCCCCCTACAGGAGTACACCGTGACACTGTTCAGAAAGCAGCTTCTAGACATCAGCAGCCATCCTAACGTGGTAATAAGGAACCTGAGAAACACCATCTCTGGACAACTCTACAACAGCGATAGTCTAAGTCAACAAAATGGCAAGCATAGATTTATCAATTCGTATACAAATTGTACACGCTTTTACAATTTCCCTATGTTTTCTCTAATGACCTAAAGAACTTAAATAGTGTTCTTTGACACCCTTGAGCTTTCAGTCTTGCTAGATGAAGACGAAAGCTTGGTGGTGTGCGGATATTTGCCCTGTCTTCGAGGAAGTTGCATGAAGAGGACACAGGTTGTAGACACAAGGACAATATTAACCGATTAAAGTTTTTCGAACACGTAGAGACCACAGACAGCACATGCACCCATTGTTCAGCTGCGAATCCGAGCCTCCCGGTTCCAAAAGGTGGACGGTGAAAAGATCAAGTGATCGGGGATACAAGACACCTTCGTCTAGACAACCGGCAACAACCTTCTCGGAAGCGCCAATTGATAAAACGAAGCATATAAGTTAGTCAGTTCACGGTGTATTTTATACCTATCAACTAATTAAGAATTGCGGGCCTATAATGCACACCAAAAACCAGACACATGCTAATGCTCATACATTTATGTATTATGACAGGCTGAGCTGAGAGCCAATAACTTAAAGGTACTAAACAGTCACATGCGCAATTAGGACCAACCCAACAGCAGACCTTGAAGCGATACTCAATTTTCCTCCAGTAGACGTCTATATGCAGATGCCTGCTGCTAAGTGCGTCGTGAGAATGAGCAGCCAATCCATTGGCTGGTTATCAAACACCACTGACCATGCCATTGATCGAGATAGACCACAATGGCATGGTCGAAAGGGCAAGTGACAGAAAGGACTATACTCCGTCAACTGCCAAATGAAGATTGAATACCTAACGATTCCCAATAAAAGGACCAGACTGCCCTGTCCATGGCAATGCTTTCCAAGCAGAGGTCCTGGCAGTCAAGAAAGATATTAGTGGACATATCCAAGCTGGTCGCATGCTGCCGCAAAGAACTCAAGGTTCTTGGTATTATGCTGGGTCTCAGGCAACAAATCTGGCAATGAAACAGCTGATGAACTTTCCAGGACAGCGGCCAATATTGACACACCCCAATCTACACTTGCACATTCGAACAGAAGGTGGTGCTCTCCAGTCACCCGTTAGTCTACTCGGATGCTTTGGCCAAGAGTGCAAGAAGTATTAGACACCCTCTCATTTATCTTCTTCTTTATGGCGCTACAGTTCGGGGAGTACCTGGACCTCAGCCAAACTACGACGGTACTCGTAGTTAGAGTACTTACTGTATTATACTGACACGAACATGACACTCGCCAACGCTAACATATTTATGTAAGACCTTGTAGAAGGCACTCGTCACTACCGCTGTCACTGTCCCAGTCTCTGCCAGTTAAGTTGACCACCAAGAGGACATCCTTCCCCGATGGCCATCACAATGAGTCCAGCTGAACCCGAGCCCGTTTACACTCCCAAATCTAACCCAACACACATCGTCCTCAAAACGAAGAAAAAGTAAAACATTCAAACCACTTGCATGTTAATGGAAACCGAATAGGCTTATTTATGTATTCCCTCAACCCTCTCGCAGCAACAGCACACGACGAACGAAACGATGAACATCGACCAGGTTCCCCTTCCCCAGCCCGATGCGATGTGAATCATCTTGATTTTCAGGCAGGCAATATCCTTAATCGAGAAACTTAAAGTGTTTCCGTCTCCCTGCCTGTGCTGAGAAGTGTTTTACGAAAATTTCTGCAACCACCTCCTGGTGGCCTGGTATTTTTCAACTCGTTAGCAAATGATTTCGATTTAAGCTTCTTCTTCCGTCCCTTTCGAGCACACCCGTTCCTGTGCTCAGCATCCATTACGACGTGTGCTCCCGAAATGAGGTGAGTATCCTTGCCGACGTGCTCGTGTCTGTTGACTTACATATGTGTGCAGACTAATCTTCAACCCTCGAGAAATATCCCCTTCTCTCTGGCATCCGGCAGCCCACGGCCCACTTCCTCCGTTTGGCTTGTCTCAGAGAACCATGTGAATCCTGGTGAAGGTTTCTGCTCGCCGGGTGCACAGATTTTTTCCCTCTCCAATTTGGGAGAAATTGCTTTTGAAAGTGAAAGGAAGGACGGGCACACACAGAAGAAAGAAGAGAGCTCATCTCAGCCATTTTTGTGAACCAAATAAAGCGAGTGTCTGTGAGTTTGGGTTGGCAACAGGAGAAGCAAGAGAGAAGCAGTGCAAATTGAGCTGCAATTGCAACATTTATCACTCAATCAGGGATGTGAGTCCGGAAGATTACCCTGGCTGTTCACACGTAGATAATCAGGGTTGTGTGCATCCCCCTAGCTAATGTGGAATGTGATCCTTGACTTCGGTGTCACACGGGGTGGAGGATGAGATGTGATTTTTCTCTCAGTGCAGGGAAGATTTTCGCAGTCTTTTGTGACTGCTAACCCTGCGAACGGTGGTGCGGTGGGAGAATACGTAGGAGACAGACAGAGGCTGAGACTCCAGTGAATGCTCGTTGATTGAAGAGCTCTTCAAAGGAAGCCACGGCGAGAGGGACGGGAAGTGAATAGAAGAATAAAAGCTCAGTGCTAATGAAGTACACACATAGATGTGTCTACGGCTCGAATTAAGGAACACTTGGGGTCGTTGTCGACAGAGGCAAGAGCTCCCTTTGATCAGCCATCGCGTGGACTACAAAAGAACCACCCCAAGCCGCAACAATTGTCTTCGTGTCTGTCAGACACCGGCTGAAGGATAACACTCGTGGTGTGCGTTCAACTTCAAAAGATCTCATACTCGGCCTCGGAGCGTATTCAAACAGACATTAAGCGCATTCCATTCGACAAAAAGTATCTCTCATCAGTTGACCTAATTGCTTTCCGCGGAATCCCATGAAGCGTTTAACTACGTCGAGTCTCGCTTGCCGCTAGCACAGGCTGTCAGCGGCCGCTTATCGCGCAATAACCGAGAAAACATCAACATCAACCTCAGCGGGCACTGGTGCGGTGCTCCCTGCGAGTAAGCAAATTCAGCGAGCGATCTGTCGTCTCTGAAAGCAATTTGTCGTCCATTCCAAGGGTACCACAAATTGCTGCAACAAATGACGCGACAAAGATGCTCACTGTCGAGCACTGAGCTGTGTTGTGTTGTGTTTCGATGTTTCGATATGGTCGGGCCATAATTGTGCGCAGTGCTGGCTGGCTGCTCTGCTCTGTATACAGATCTAATGTGGGTACTCAGCCGTTTGTGGTTGGCCGGACGGACGGACTGACAAACGGACGGGCGGGCGCTATGCCGCTCGCTGCCGCTGTGGCGAACGCAATGACTGCGTTTCATGTGTCACTGCTGCGCTGTGCGGCTGCGGCCCGAGAGTGCGGGTACTAGAGCGAGTGACCTTGTTCCAAATTGTTACCTTATACACATTTTATTGTATCGCACATGCATAATGCTGTTGCGATGTGCTGCGGAGAGTCACTCAGCGTGGTTTTGACCAATAAGGCCAGACAGATGGAGGGCAGCGCGAGTGTTTATGCATGGATTTGCAAATAGGTTCTGAGGGGGAGGGGGAGGGGGAACAGTTTGAGTGACGGTGGATGATCGATTATATGACTGCGACAAGGAGTGCTGATGAAATGCACCATTTTGGCAGAATGCTGACAGTCGGACACTGGAAGTGACGGATTCATTAGAAGACCATACTGGGTAAGACGTCGCGTTGAGCTACATATGTGGGTGCGATGTGCGGGAGTTGTGTGACCTTGGTTCGGCTTGACATCGGACATCTATTGTGAGACTCCAAACTTGGGTGTCTTCGAAGAAAACTGAACAAAACTCTTGAGAACGCCTTAAAATTATGAAAATGCGTGATAATTCGATCGAGGGTTAATGCGGAGGCAGTACAAACTTGGCTTTTTCCATCGCACTCTGATTTCTTTAAGAATCACGAAAGCGTACATGCAATGTGCTTCAAAAATGTACACAATGGGCAGATTGTAGCAGACTGACGGATCTATCAAAATTAGGAAAGGAATCCTTGGACAATCCCTCGCTCAGGAAACATTTCGGAGCCTTGTAACGGCTCTGTGTCGAAGATTTGTTTGAACCTTAATATTGGGCATAGCTATGAAAGCAATGATATATCGAAGTCATTGAAAATTAGTTTCCAAATAAATGTCTCTTCAGAATGGTACATGATGAAACAAGCATCAAAATTTTGAGTAGGTCAATGGCTCCAGTAGCCGGACAGTTAACGTGTTCTCAACATTGACTTGAACTCATTTCTTGAACCAGGAGGCTCGGATTTAAGGACTGGATTTTCAGTTGGAGCATTGACACGATGGATTAATGCCGTCCGGACTACACCACCATCTTGGAGCAGCTCGTAGAGCTTGCTCATTCATTCAGCTTTCTCGCAGACTGGATGATATGTCCGGCTTATCGTTTAGCTTTTGGCTCCATACACCAGGATTGGCAGACTAATTGCTCTTATTGAGCATGATTATTGTATATAGAGTGAGCGGCTTTGACCCTAGTTGTTTCGACAAACCCAAGTAGCATCGGTTTCCAAGGCCGATGTACATATGTTGGATCTCTACTATAGTGTCGTTGATCTCCACACCACGGGTGCACTTTCAAGGCCATTTTTCGAAGTGGTCTTTGGTACAACTCGCACTGAAGCTTTGATGCCCTTGAACACTGCATTTCCTTTGCCCCTAATCTCATGGATATGCCATCTGATGCACTCCAGCTGCGACTGCCATACATAGTAGCAGTACTTTCCCTGCACTCAGGACTAGCTCTAGCCAGAATCTGAACCAGGAAAGAACAGTAGTCGGATCTGGCGCTAACGCCTTCGTGGAGGGCGACAACATCACACTGCACATCTCGGTAGGTAAATTTGCGTTGGTTTTCCAAGCAGAAACCTATGCGACCCTAATGGCCACTAACTAGGCGGAGTATTTGTATCTGTAGAGGTAGCCAAGCTGTGCTTAAGGCCTTACTCAACGCATTAACTACTTCCAGGATAGTTCAGGAAAATTCTCACAATTTGTTTGGAACTGAGCTGATATCCCAGTCGACGGGGTTGCTGTCGTCTTCCCAAATTCTGCAGATGATCTGGTGCATGATCCCAGTCGTAAACTTCAGCTTTTTAATGGCTTCTTCAAAGCTGGGTGATAGGAATACATCGTCGACTGGAGTTTGAAATTTCTTGGTTCCTTAACACACTTTCCTGACTCTGCCTGCTGAGTACATCCAGTATTCTCTGCTATTCGGTGACCAGATTACCTTCTCAATTTCGAAGAGCTGTTTGTCCCTAGACTCTTGGATATCCTTGAGTTAGGAGATTGCGAGAGATCTTTGCTTTAGGTGTATCAAGCTTTTTCCTCGCGTCTTCTAGTCCAGTACTCCTCGCCCGCTGCTCTTGTTTTCCGTTGGACGCAATCGCCGGTTGCATCCAATCAATTCTCTCTGACATGCATTATAATCCAACAAGGATGCGTTTAGTCCTTATATAAGGGCACAGAATATAATCAATCAGGTAAAGTATATTTTCTGTGATATTTTCTGTATCTCGAGATGATAGATAAGTCTCCAAATCTAAGAGATATCTTCAAGAAAGCGAATCTCGCACCATCATTAGATATTTCAGATTGACACAATCAACAACTCCGATAACCTTCCAAAGGTTCCCAGCGGCAAAGCGTGCGAAAAAATATTCACCCACCAACCTGTGCGTCTATCTCGTCGAAATCAATTCACATCAAGATAGTCGAATGCATCGACACTAAATGCATCCATTGTACATCAGAAATTCCCATAAACACATCTAATTCATTCATTTCCCCCGGCAATCATCATTCAACTGTCAGGGAAACAAATTCCTCAAGCTATCCGAAAGTATCGCATGTCCCTTGACTGCGGGAGCAGGAGAGCTGTACAACCTGCCTTCCTCCGCAGGTAGGCATATCGTTTTTTTGTTCCCAAAACATTTCTCTTTCACGGTTTTTTTTTTTTTTTTTTGTTCGACTGGTCGAAGGAATTTTCCTCATCACATTCCACACACTCTTCCCACGTGAACCCACACTTTGGCAGGCGATGCATTTGCATGTGTTAAGACGAGATCCCGGAATTTGTCGGCTTGGCGCAGTAGTGTCGAACAGGTATTTCACCGCTTGGAACCGATGCTTGAGAGCGGCTATCGCACGCTGGGTGCGAGGGAGATCCGCCAGATTCACTGATACGAGCTCGTTCAGTCTCGGGGATTCAATGACCGGCGTGTGCGTGCGTGGAGATGCGCCTTATGCGGGTGGCCCTCATGCTCACCAAGCGCTCCCCATTCGCCGCGCGGTGGACATAAAACACTTAATTCACCCCTGTTATTTGAACACCACCAAGCGCCACCCAGAGGCTGACCAATTAGTGGCAAAAATTATCCCTTACGGTCGGAGCGGATTATCACGCCCGAAAGTCTACAATCTCAATCATCATCGTGATCATCGTCACCGCACCACCTACCCAGCAGACAACGCCGACCAACTAGTGCCACCATTATCGGCGTCGAGCGTCATCGGTAGAGGCAGGCCAACACATAATCTCCTCGGGTGATCGCATGTCGTATCTCACATGATCGCTGACGCGGCGCATCGCGGTCTCTCCCCCATGACCACGTGTAAACACAGACAGCAACCACCACCGGCGAGCTGGGTACACTGGAATTGTGTGCGCGGGACAAAGTACCGTAGCCGTGGAAATGAAAAGCCGTTTAGGTGAGTAGATATGGTGATCATTAGCGTGCGAACACACGCAGCCATGGATGTGGACACGGCCGCTGATCACCCCGGTTAAACGCGATCGATTATGATGAGAGGGATGTTTCGCTTGTTGGCGTGACGTTTTACCTTTTTGTTATTTTCTTTTGCCAGCAGTCAGGGATGGGAATGCGATAAGTTAGTTGGTAAAGACGTGTATTTAAGTGTGGGAAAATTGACATGGAGGGTCTGAAAGGGTGGGAAGGAGTTGCCAGTGTGTCAAGACAAACTTTCTTATTTTTTTTTTTGTCTTTTTTACTGTCACTGCAAAAGAGACCAGTTCAGATGACCGAAATCTGAGTACGGGCGGATTCTTTGTTGTCTTGTTGTCCGGGGAAGGAGTTAGGACATGTCAGTATCTGTTGGCTGGAAGCTTTCTTGGTACCATTTGGAATTTGCAATGAACCAATCACTTCAACAGTGGTTCATAATAATATTTTTTAGCTCGTTCAAATGATTGAAAAAAGATCCACGTGCATACAGTCAGTCTGAAAAGTAAGCATAAAGTACAGCATAAAGTTCTCTGTGTTCTCAACAAAAAAAATGCAGTTGTCTATAATAATTAATAATGTACTTAAAACAAGACAATAAAATAGAATACATATATCCCCAAAATATGGGCACAGTGGGTCAGGTTGACTATATATCTTGTAATGAGGTCGCCATAAAAGTTTTGGATGTAAGATATTGCTTCCTCTTCCTTTTCGTTATTACCGCTGTGGCAGACTTTGAAACCCCTCACCCAAGTGAACTTGCCACTACGAGCTACGAGTGCAAGAGCGCTCCAAAAAAGGAGCAACATGTTTTAAAGGAAAGATCTTAAACAAATTTTGGAATGCATTTGATCCGACATCGAAATTTCCACCAAAATAAATCGACAGTG
Organism: Eristalis pertinax; assembly: GCA_907269125.1. Lineage (NCBI taxonomy): Eukaryota > Metazoa > Arthropoda > Insecta > Diptera > Syrphidae > Eristalis > Eristalis pertinax. The sequence continues at coordinate 37,947,393 of OU026147.1, forward strand.
GTTAGTATAGGACCTTTTGTGATATTTTAATACGTGTATTAATGGAAGGAATGGTAGTACCTCGTTCTCCTTGTCGAACGAGGTACTACCGGCTTCGATCGATCTTTCCTTCCCGACAATATATCCATCTTCTACAGGTCATAGAATTCGTGTGTTGTATATTTCATTCTAGTTTGGCAGCCGCAAACGCTACTACCACGCCACGATGGAACGATGTTAATGTCGTCTGCGTAATCCAACAGTTGGACGGGCTGTGGAAGATATTGCCTAACGTGCTATCGGCTGATTTTCTGCTCTTCTATTCGAGTTTCGTCATCGCATTAAATAGTGGCTGGTGATGAATACTGTCATATGCGGCTTTAATATCGATAAAAAGGTGGTGCGTATCGATTTGAAACTCGCTAGTCTTCTCCCGGATATGCCTTAGTGTGAAGATAGTCGATTTGCCAGACCGGAAGCTGAACTGGTACATGCCGAATATTGCAGTGGAAAACGGTTTTAGAGCTTTCGACGCAGCTTTAATCAGGGATATACCTCTATTGGTCTAGCAAGAGGTAGGATTTCCATTTTGGTGGATGGGGCTAATGTTCTAGTCATCAAACATGTAGGTATTCTTTTTCTCAAATTCTGCAGATGGCCATGAAGAGCTCTAATGGTAAGCGACCAGACTACATTTTAAGAGCCGATTTCAAGACATCTTGCAAACATGTTCAGAAATATAACTAAAAGCTGTAGATGAGACTTAAATTCCAGTTGAAATCATTGGCTGAGACTAAGCGACGTATAGTGTGTTATTTTGCACATCTAGCGGAACTTTATTCTTGTTGCGCTCGGTATCAATTAACTACAGATTGTCTTGTTCGGTAACATATTACATTTATAAAACTTATAAACATATGTGGTCAGTGATAGGGGATGTTAACACCACCCCATCCACCCACCATTGACCTTATGAATACAAACGTCTTTAACAAAGAGACCACTGGACCGATTGGAAGTAGATTTCGGTCCGGTTAGATTTAGAAAAGTTAGTAGATTAATAAAATCACCATCAATAGCAATTTCAAGAAGTTTAATTTATATTGTTTATTCGTTAATTTAATAAAAAAAAATAGTTTTTAAAATTTGATTCAGTCGCTCTCATTATCACGATCGCTATTCATCGAAGCTGCTACTAGGCGGTAATTCTTCGGGGGCCTTTAACAAGGCAATACTCTTTTGAGGTAGAGGATTCCTCTTTCTAGGGAGCGCAGTGCTACGACTCGATAGATGTGAATCTGATGATATTAAAAACCTATTTAATACCTTAAATAAAAACCTTTTTCTGGAAGATTTCCGGCTAAAATACTCTCGACGTCGTTTATATTCCTTATTGCTCGCTTCTTTGGATTCTTCGGGCAATTGACCAAGTGTTAGTATGTAGGCTTTAATGAAATCTTTTGAATGTACGTATCAGCACTTTCAGAATTTTATTGGTATACATCCTACCAAAACTTTCCATTATGTGGACCGAAATTCGCGTATTTCGGTAGTCCAACATAGAACTATTCCATACACTATAAATTGCATCGATTTTCATTATACTAAACTGATTTCATTTTTAAAAACACCTTGTTTGCCGACTTATTATCGATGACGTACAACTCAACGTGAACTCAACGACGTACCTAAGGTCTTTAAGCAAAACGATAATTACTCCCACTTCCTATGATCATACATAATTCAAACTTTGCTGAAAGAATCTGTAGATACCAACAAAAATGAAAACCAAAAAAAATGTGTAGCTTTCCTAATTACACCCATCACGCGCGTACGTTGAATTTGACGCACGTAATGCAAGTGATATTTTTTGTCTGTTGTGATGTCACTGAACGGTAAATATCGTTCTCAGGTACGTCAAAACGTCGAGGCCATGGTTTTTACGTGTCGTTTGATACCAAACTTTTGTCATACGGACGACTTTGATTTTTGAATAAAGTTCCGCTAGATGTGCAAAATAACACACTGTGCGACGCGCCCATTCCAATTCAGAAGACGAATAGTTGCCAATCTTGATTAATTGAAAGTATTTTCACTCATCAGCATGCAATAGACGAGACAAAAAGTACTCATTTCCCTTTCATTTTCACTTATTGTACTCCTGATCGCTTGTGAATTAAGAATTCCTTTACAATTACAGGGCTTGAACTTCCAATGAACTGATTGGTGAATGGCTCGTAAATGTCCCCACGTATACCGTGTTGATTCCGTCCTCTTCGTGGATAACGATAATGTCCAGCCCAAGCCTAATCCTCATTCACTCAGGTGTACACGATCGTTCGCCAGTTGACTCAGTTCTTGCATGCTAACTTCGTCGTAACTCGTGTGCGCCACTTGGTCGCCACTACGCGGAGTGTGCATTATTACACAACCTTTCCGCGTTCACGTCCACATTCCATAAAGTTTGCTAAATGATTTTGAAATGTCTGTTTAGAGAACTTTTCCAGCGTTGTGTTTAGATGTGATGTTCCAAGAAACTCTAGCCTCCCGCACTCTGCAGTTCTGCAGTCAATACGGCGCTTATCTCAATCGATCTTAAGAACTCCTCCTGTTTCTGAAATAAAGGTTGGGCAACAAGATTGTTAACTGATGTCAGACAATAAGGGAATTTTCACGCAAACTGTAAAAAAAATCTTTAGAGCACCACCGGAAATGAACGAAAAAAAAGTACAACGTTCCAGTCTGTTGTCAGATTTGCCATCACAAAGAGGCCACTCACTGAAGTCCCCCACCAGAAGAGAGTCACGTGGGCCGGAAGTGAGCATTCCCTCCTCACACAGGTTATCTGTCAAGACCCACCACCTTTCTCCGCTCAACTCTTGAGCATATGTAACTCGGGAAAATCCTTGATCGCACATAGCAACTGCCCGGCTCAACGCACACAGGATTCCTCACAGAGCACACAAAATCAGAAAAAAAAAAAACACATGCACAGACCGAAGATCAGCTGTAATGCAACAATGCACAAACACCAAGCATCAGGCCCGAATAAAGCGAACGTTGTCCTTCCTTTCTCAAACCGGCAGATGGTCTCGCCATTTACCTACTTCTTCGCGTTCTCTCCAAAATCCGTCGGCCTCGGCCTTTCTGTCTGTCTGACTGCAGTTGCTGCCTGCGTCAATTGAAACATAAATCATCATCCCTTCCCATGCTCGTACCATTACTGTCGCACCCAAGAGCCCAACACGACACACAATCCAGCCACCACCGCACACACCATCAACACCAAATAAAATGGATTCCCATTACCCGGCTACGCCTAGCGCATAAGGAAACACACTCTCATTCACCGACGCACCCCCACACTACAGCGATGGCACGAGCCACCGGCCGACCTGAGATTGTGATTCACTAGGCCAGATCTGGTCGCGTAGCGTCATCCGCCACCACTGCGCCGCGCTGTGTTCCTTGAGCGCAGCCGTAAGGAGCCATTAACGATCGGTGTACAAATATTTTCCCTGCTCAGCTTGAGTTGTGTATATCATCGGTTAATTATTTTAAGGGCTGCTCTCACAGTGACAGCCAGTCTGACAGAGAGAGAGACGGAGATGGAACACGCACACTCCCGCAGGTATGCGGCACGTACCGGTGTTGCACCTTTCGCCAACACAGCCGCACCGGGCACTACCACCATCGCATTAGCTGCTAACTACCGGCACTTGACACCGGTGCCCGGCTTCGGCTCTGAGTTGTAGTTGTCGTCAGAGGGCGTGCATGCGTGAGTGGCTCTAAAATTTGTCGAAACGTTCTCTTTGCGCCGCCGTTTCCCACTCGTATCTGGGGTGCATCCTGTTTCGTTGCACTCGTCTTCTCACGCACGCAGTCACCGCAGTGCCTTCCACACGGCTTCGGCAGCGTGTTCTCCTGTGTCGGCGGTACTATCGGTGCGGCGGCGGCTTGTTTCCCCCTCTCGGTATTGTTGTTTATTTGTTGACGCTGCTTTGTGTGGAGGACTGTCAAAAAATGATTATTATGTGTGTATGTGGAGGTCTTTCCTGTTCTTTTGTTTGTTTGTCGCACCGATCATCGGAGCGATCATCATCATCCGATCATCTTTGGAATGCATTGTTGTCAGGGGCACCTTTTCTTTTGGGATCTCAGCGCTAGCGCTTCTTCTTGACCGATTCTTCGTCTTTCTCTTCAACTTCGTCTGCCTCTCCGCCTTCGCATTCTCTTCGGCTTTCTTGTCTCTTCGAGTCGGCTTTTGTTCGGGGTTCCTTTTTGGTTTACCATTTTGTAGATCATCGACAGATGTGTGCTCACCGCTGGTGTGTGTGGTGATCTTCTTCTTGCTCGAGGAGGAACACGATACTATCTCCTTATGTTTTGACTGCGTTTTGTGGAGTGATGTTTGATATTAACAATGCCATCATGACCATTATTGTGGCGCATTCATCGATTTATGTTAGACTCGGTTCGCTTCAGAACTTTGGTGATCATGAGCCCTGGAATTTTAGTCTTGGAGTGCGATTAAAATTATGACATCAGGTGTACATCGGTTATTAAAATGAAGAAACAGATTTTTTCCCGGAATTTTATAACCGCTGAGGTTTGGCGAGGTGCTTTAAGACTAATGGAAATGTTTCGGATCTGGAACTAGGTTCTTCTAAGTTGACGATAAGAACTTCGTCAAAAAAGATGCATTTCATTTGATCCTAGCGATCAATCGAAGGAGACGCGTATACATCTCTGTGCAGAGTTACTCCCATGGAGCACTTGACTTTGTTCTGTACATGCACTTCCGGTGGATTCAAATCTTTAATAAAAGGCAAAGAGCGATAAATCCTGTCGAGGCTAGATGAAAACAATACTTGTGATGGTGAGAGATATATATACAGATCGATTCTAACTTTATTTTTAAACTACATTCATGCTATTATATTATGGAATAGCACGTCATTCAATGCTACAAGCATCGAGTCAAATTTTTGATGACATAGTCTCCAATATGTGCTACTACCGGGCATCTTGAATGTTGTCCTCGAGGGTTCCAAAGTGTTGGCTTCTTGGCGTAGACTGAGTATTTGACATAGCCCAAGAGAAAATAATGTAGTGGTGTCAAGTCGCATGATGGCTGCGGCCAATTGCTGAACGCAGATGACGCAGTCGCCAAATTTCTCCTATACAACTTCGAATGTTGCGTCGCATGTATGACACTTAGCGCCGTTTTATTGGAACCACAGCTGGGATATGTCGAAGTTGTCGGGATCTGGTCACGAATTTACCGATTAATACCGCTCTGTATCTGTGACCAATGATGGTAACGGTGTCTGTTTCCTCATTTCGAAAGAAATCCCGCTGATTCAAAAATTGTTCCCGCCGAGAAGATGACTTTTTGTTCAAAATCCGAATTTCCGGTCAATCTTTTCAGCGTTGTATATAGCCATCCAGCTTAACTTAAGCGGCTATTGGCTCACAAGATTGGCACAGAATGGGTTCTGGTAGGGTCCTGGTTATTCGATATTAGCTTGATTTCCTACCTATCTCTGTCTCGTTGGTACCTTAAGATCCAAAAGAGTGTAGTCACGCTCAAACTTTTACAAGGTGCGTCGAATTGTCTGCACACTGAATCATCCCATCCAGAACATCTCGCCATGATACCGCCGTACTGAACCGGAGGAGACCCTCCTCAGCTCGTTGTGCGACGGAACGGTCGTGGTTGAGTCGCCCATCCACAGTTGAACGGGCGATGTGGAAGGAGCGGTACCGCATTTTCAGTTTGTATCAGACCGTGTTTGGCTAAATGGAGGAATGCCTCTGGGGGGACGAAGCCGTTATGACGTACCCTTTCGTGGTATTGAGGATAGGCCCTGGCCCTCTACGGGCTGTAGCGCCACCCATATTATATTATCTATCGATGCTGACACATTCGGACATTTAGTCTATGACTATGTAGAGATCACCTATCTGCACTTCGTGTGTCTTTTGCAGGATTTGCCACAGCGCTGACTTCCCTGACCTGCAACTACACCAAATGAGGGTATAGATTGTTGAAATAAGCCTTCAGACGAACACACAAAAACGCAAACAGGTCCTTAATTCGACTTATCCCTCGATAGTTGCCGAGAGATGGACAAGATGTTGCCAAAGTCCATGCAATTTTTTGCTTAGCGGTGAATGAAAGCAAAATTAAGTAAAGGGTATTTAATTTAAATAAAATAACGAAAGATTTGATATTACCGCCGTTTGTGCAGTAAATTACTGAAAAGAAACGTAATTTCAATATCTGTCCAGGACTTTTTGAAAATGAGGATAGTAGAGCAGCCACGGTAAACGACTAGACTCATGGCGTATACGGATTCAGCACCTAAGGTGGCTAGGCTATCTATGGCGCACCGACAAGCTTCAGACCGAAGAGGCTTCGCAGCGCAATAAAGGACGCTCGCGAAACCGATGCCGCACGTGAGTGGAGAAGGATCTCAGGCTACAAGGCAACTGGCTGAATACCGTGTCAGCTGGATAGGCTTGTAGGTACATCCCGGAGTGTAGCATCCCTGGAGTGTAGCACCATTAACAAAGAAAAAAAAAGAAGAATTACAAACTTGAATAGTTACCAAGGCGTGATATGCTCTCGTTAAATGGACGTGTGCAGTTTATGCTTCTTAATATTGTTAACAAATTACGGGGAATATGCCACACCACACCACCACGACTGTCTTCTTTGAACAGAGCCTACCCCAACCACGATAATGAACTTTCACTCACTCAGCGAAACTCAGTTCTCCTCTCGCCGGACAAACAATCTCTGGGATTAATCCAGGCAGCGGAGCCTACTAGCCATTTGTCATAGATGGTAGCCTCAAAGACCCTCAAAACCGCCCTTTCTGCAAGTCTCCGTATCGAATCGTCATTCGGTGAATATCTACATATCGCATGTTCGACCAAAGCCCAACCATCGTTCGTGTACATTAGCCCAGCCGTCACGTTACAGAGGCTCGCGCCCTTGAATTTTCAATTTGTAACTCCTTGCATTCTTCCGCTCATTATCTTCACCTTCATCATGTTTAATTTGCTGTTACAGAAATAATGAGACTGTTTGCATTCAGACGAACCTCGAAATCCTCGAATTCAATATGCGTGGAGGAGCACAGTCGGACGGCAAAAGGCAGAAGGCCCCTCTGCTAGTCATCTCGGGCACGATGTGAACAGCTCCTGTCTGGCTTTCCCTCAATTGAACTCCGGATTAAATTAGCATTTCATAAAGAGAAACAGTGGAAAATAGGCGCATTCCTCGCGGGGAATACGAGCACTACGAATTCAAATTGTTACGCCTTATAGCGAACAAATTAACAAACAAACCACACTAAGTGCAGTCACTCAATCCGGCTATCAACCCATCAGATAGCACTGCCACCGCTGCTGTCGACCGTCACTGACAGACGGGGATCACCACTCGCGCGGGTACCTGATAAGCTGTGGAACCGAAATGAAAAGGCCACCAGCCCATGATACTGCCAACATCACCGTCACCACACCACCATCGTCGTCGCTGTCAGTGCCAGCAAACACTTCCAACATCATCTTTGCCGGTCTTTTGATGGATTTCCATCAAGAAACGATTTTCATGTGCGCGCCTCTCCTCCCTCCCCCAATGGCACCGTCTGCGTCGCCTCGCGGTCGTCGTCTTCGACACTGTTGACCGCCTTGGTGGCGTTGTACTCCTTGAGTCTCTGTGAAAATGAGGGAAAAATTGTTACTAATGGATACGTTCGGATGCGGTTCAGTGGCTTTCTAGGCAGATCCACACGAATACATGAACGTTTACACACCGGCGGCATGGCGCGGCGGCAGCTTCAACCGCGCGAGCGTCTTACTTGACTTACTTGAGCTCTGGTTCTGGTTCTGGCTCTGACTCTGGCTGTGGCTGTGGCTCTCTCTCTCTATCTGTGTCCAAAAGGGAATCGAAGTGTGTGTGTGCGCATCCGATGCGGTATCATATCATGAACTAACGCCAACGCCTTAGGTTTGAACTCCGCTTTCGAGCACTCGGTTGGGTCTTGTAAGAAATCCACAAACCTATCCGTGTAATTTCGTAATGAATTCACCCGTCATCATGGTTGGTTAGGTCCCTGGGTGCTTTGTGTGTTCTTATTCTTCGTTTTAAAGCTCAGTAGGAGTAGTGAAGGCAGAAGTGAAGACCCCCTCCCCGGGGGCTATTCATTCATCTCGACGTTTGCTCGCCGGTCGGATGGACCGATGGTCGACTGGTCGGTTTTATGGATGATGGCCTAGGCGGGCGTTCTCGTTCGGGAATTGTATTTGTGTTACAATTGGTGCTGGTGTTTGTGTCAAGAGATGTTTCGACAATTCTCAGGAAATTAGATGTTCCGATGGTCGATTGTGTGGCGGCGCGGCGGCACGGTGCGGCAGCGTGTCGGGCTGGCGATGTGGCAGTGTCATCACCACTTGGGCGCAGGTGGGAAATAAAACATTGCCTTTATCTGATTGAATGTATGACAAGGGGAAATTGTAAAGAAATGCAGTTCAAAATGACTTTGACGGCGTTCAGATGCGAGATGTCAGGGGGTTGACGAGGCGATGGACTTAGCGTTTGAGGGAGTATATTAAGCTGCAAGTGATTCCTCGTGGAGCAGACAATTTGTTGGCCTCCTCAGTATCATTAGGCCACAAGTAGGCCATGTGGAAACTACAACACTTCACTAGTGACGAATGGAAGGAACCTTATGCCGACTACGCACGGCGAAGTTTGAGAAGCTTATTGTCAGTGACTCGAAAGAGGTGGGGGCGTGAATTATGACAGTTGTTCAATTTACGGATTGAACCCAGAACCACACCAAATACGTTTAAAGGGGTCCATACGGAGTGTCCAATTTTACGTGATTTTCGATAATTTTGAGTTGTTATGTCGCCACATGTAATTTCGATCGGAAATCGCCACAAGAACGATATGAACAACGGCTGACATATTATCTTGGGTACCAAAACTGTTCGGAAATTATGTATGACTTAAATTTTAAAATAAATTTTAATTTTGACGCTAAAGTCCGAGGTGGGCCTAGGCGCAACCAACAACAAGCGACTCCAGCCAGCTTGATCTTTAGTTAACAGCCTCTTGTTTCGTACGCATAGTTGGTTGAGGCCCCTCTCCACTTGCGTGCGTCATCTAAGTCGCGGTCTTCCTCTTCTACGCCAGCAATCGGGAGTGGATTCGAAGACTTTTCGGGCCAGAGCATTTGCTTCCATCCGCTCTACACGACCTAGCCATCCTAATCGTTGGGTCTTTCTGGCTAAGTCAATGTCGCTGATCAGCTCGTACAGTTCGTAGGTTTATCTTTTCCTCCACTCACGAAGTCATCGTCCATGCAGACGGGACCGACAAATTTTCGTCTCTTTGTCCGCTTTTGACAAGGTCCATGCCTCTGGACCTGGCATCCTCAAGGGTAAATCGAAAACTACGAATCTTGCTGAATTTCTGTCCCAAGTACTGTGCGCATTTGAAGAAGGTAAAGAGGTCGATGTAGTAGTCATTGTTTTCGAAATGCGACCTTGGTTTCCAAAGCAGTTACGTCAAAGGGGTGTAATCCATACCCGGTCCTCTTCCTGATTCCATTTAGGCGTAGGAGACTGGTGTCTTAACAATGGTGGCCTAGTGCCGAAGCAATGGTATCGCTTCTATCATGTTTCCTTTTATTTATAGTGAAAGTGGCTAGCTGCAGATAGTAGTCAGGCTTAGGCCAGTAAGGGCCCACTGTAATACCACGCGGAGATAGCTAATCTTAGCCCACATGTGCCCTTAGGTGACACAGACGCCTGAATTCCAGTCCGCCTACTTAGTCTGATCGGAACGTATGATTGTCTCCGTCGAAGCCAACATTTACAAACTCACTCGCTAAATCACATCGACCGCACACTTTGTTCCGAGGCACCAAGAGTTTGCGAGGCCAGTAAAACTACGCAACAGACAAAGGACAGAGGATGTTGCTGCGTCTCAGAAAGGTCTAGGTGATGGGACTTGTAATGACAAAATTGACTTGTGTACAAAATGATCTTACAGAACATGGGCCAACAATTTTGTGCAAGTCATTAATTCTGAAAATTGTTTGCATATTGATAGAGCAAGATTCCCCTATCTCGAGAAGTCCTGACCCTAATCGTCGTCTTAATTGAGGTTAGTCCCATGTGCACATGTAACGTTTGATGGGCAGAATCTTGGAATAGATCTTTTCAAATGAAGTGGAGTTGCGGTTTAAGACATTTTGATCCAAGGAACCACTTCTGCTTCAAGGTTGGCAAATGCAGACGATTATACGGCGAATAACTGTAGTTCACATTGTCAATAATAATAATAATATAATAATAAATAAAAAGGAAGCTAATGACACTTGGGCGTGACAGAAGTAATCGTGATCGATCTCAGGGTAACAATCAGTGTGCGACTGACTGAAAATGTCACCGAATAGGTTGGGAGCTCAGACGAGGGAATGTCTGAATGTTTGTCTCGCGGGATGCCTAGTAAGATTGAATTGCATTCAGACGATTTAGACTTAAGGTTTCGCTTTCCACAGTTTGTTTTTTTTTGCTATGAGCTAATCCCAATTGTGTATTACATCAAAGAAGGGAAGTGAATATTTTTTTTACTGTTTTCTGAAGACCGGAAGTGATGGAGTAAAAGGACGAATGGCCGGTTTCTATGTATATTAACGTGTTGATAGACTGCTCAGGGCCACCTATAAAATCCGACCCTCCACCACCCTTGTCACTGCGATCCACATACACTCTTGTCTAAGTTTTGTCAAAATAATAAATGATTTAATGCCCACACAGGTCTACATCTCTGAACACCACTTTAGGCGTCTTTTTTTCGTCATCTCGTGCACACACGCACACTGCCATTGTAGAAATATTGTTTTTTTGAGAAACATCCATCGGATCCGGCAGACAAAGCGAACCAGAAAAACAAAACAATTAGCCTCATCTTAGCCATGTTTCTGGGGAAACATTTCGATATTTTTTTTTTGTTTGTTTGGCTTTGTTTTTGTTCTGCTCACTGCCTTCTGATGAACCGGTGCAAGGATCATGGTCATGAATATGTTTTCGATAAAAGGCCGAATTGCAGAAGGCACGCAAGTTGGTTTTGTTTCTGTCTTTTTTTCATTTTTTTTGTTTAAAAGGTACACCAGACAAAAGATGCAGAGAAGACGGAGAATAACATGAAAGAGCTTCCAAGGCAGTTGTCATGATTAATAAAATTATTGTTTTCAGGATATTCTCTTTCTTCCCCTTGTTGTCGTGGTTGTTGCTGGTTTTGTGGTGAGTGGTGCTGATGGCGATGGGGTCCAGTTGACGATGGAGAATGAGTAAGCGACACGGTGCCCTCAGTGGATGAATAACAGACAAAAAAAAAGAGGAGAAGAAGGAAACCTCACCAGGACTGTGGACGATCTTTAAACGTGTCCAGACACATGAGCATATGGATCTGGATACATGTGTTGTGCAGGTGTACAGTGCATATGCGAAGGTGAGTGTATAATGAAATCCAACCGACACGCGGCCAATTATTGATGGTTTTAGTCCTTTTTCGTCCTCGGTTTCGAGGTTTGATCTGTTTAAGCGGACATGTATATCGGCTTGATCTTCCAGACGGGCGGAGTGTGTGCGGGAACGATTGCAGATTCATTAGCACAATGCGTCGCTTATCATCAACTGCGTTAGGATGATCGAACCGAGGAATCAAATTCATGTGCTGAACTAAATATATCGACGTGCGATGGCTCAGCAGCGCAACCAATTTGTTATTGGTTTCACAGTACACTTCCCCCGATCGAACAAGTAATTATCCATATTCAAGCACACTTTAGGACAATGTCCAAGTTGCGAAGTAAACTCCAGTGCTAATTAGTTCGAGGAAATCCTCATGATCCGTGTTTGCTGTTTTCATGTAATCGTAAATTTCAATCGTAACATGTTGCTGTTAATAAGATTTCTGCCTCAGTCTCACGGACAGGTTCTCCATGAGGACGGGCACGAGTTTATCTCCTAGAATGTCAGAAGTCTTCTGCAGTGAACATTATTGCGACCCAGTTTGTTCTCTTATTGGAAAGGAAATGGAGCCAGAGGAGAGAATGAGAGCTGCGTTCGTTATGGATCCATGCGACTCAGACACCGAATTGAAGCTGATAAGCGAGCTCCTGACTGTCATGGACAGCTTCAGCGAGTGGACCCTTATCTTTTAAAGGACAAAATCGGTAAGCATAAAAAACAAACTACCTTTGGGACACACGACTTTCGACTTTCGACCTTCGAGCTTTGCCACGGTACGGTAACATGGGTCTAATATTCTGGACGTGGTATCAGTTAGCAGGGCAACGTTGATCCTATTGTTTTCACAAGTCCATGACTAGGTTTTGTGAGATTGGTCATCTGAGCAGCACATAAACTGCCAGAATCAACGACGAGCAACTAAGGAAGACGCAGCCAAGTGGGGCCACTAGCGACAGGACACACGCAAGTGTGTACAAAAAAACAAGGACGCGATGAGGGGTATTAAAATATGCTGAACCGCGATTTCATGCTGTTTCAAATTTCGCACACAGTTGATCCTGGCAGTGCCTAACTGGCGCGGAGGTGCAAGTTCTTCCAATGATGCGGTTGACACTTAGAAGACGTTGTTGTTTAATCTTCTGTTTCTGATGCAATTAACTCAAGAGGATGAAACATGGCACGCAGAACTTTCATTCGAAAAGGTTAATTTTGTATATGTTTTTGTAGCTAAGAAGGCTCGCTTACTCGAACTGATTCTCGACTTGACATCATCTAGGACCTCATCTAGGTCGAGGGATTGGAACTCTTTTTTTGAACATTGTCTAGTTTGATTGGAGCTTACTGCTGGGTGCAACATGGCAAAATAAAAGAGGATGATTCGATAAAAGAAAGTGTTAAGCATTTTGGGAACAAGTTTAGAATACGTTCCTCTTGAAACAACGGCTGGCAGCATGCAGTGGGAAAGACATGCGACCCATGTCTGATGTCTGACTCGTCTTTTTCTCCATTCACATTCCTGGAAGGTAGCAGCAGAATTTATCTAAATTCACCGATTGCTTATCAAGTTGAAAATGTATTTACAAGAACAAGCAGTCTCATCCTAGCCTGGACAACTCCAACCAAAAGGTACGAGTCTTGCTCACGATATTACGCTTCCAATGGATGATTTCTTTCCTGTTTGGTTTTTCAATGTTCAATTTCTGACAGCTCACGCCTGGTCCGTGGCATGTGTTAAGGTCAGACATGCTCACTTAGCATTGCCATTTTGGAATAGCAAGACTGAAACCCGAACAAAGTTCACAAATACTTAGATTTTATTATCGAAATTCATGCTCTGTGAAAATTGCTTTCAGTGACGAAAATCATTTCTGGTTGAATGAGAATGTTAATAAACAAAACTGACAAATTTTGGTCCCACGAGCAACCTCAGGCAACACAAGATTTTAAAATACAACCGAAAAGACACTGTTTCGTCCGAATTTGTTCAAAGGTGATCGTGAGAACCGCGTTGCCGTCAATGGCAGGAAGACGGCGCTATATGCCACAAAAATGCACGTGAATCGATGGAATTGTTGAGAAATGAGTTCTGTGAGCAATTTATTTCCCATTTCTGGACGTGTACGTTGGACAGATAGAGCGGGAAACTTGGCGCCTTTATACTATTTTTGATGGGAAAAGATAAAATTACTCGTCTCTGCCAATAAACCAGCGTCAATAGCAGCTTTGCAAGACAACGTTACATGTGTTATTAGTGAGATACCAAACAATATAGTCGAAAACTTGACTCCAAATCTGGCTCTCAGACTGTTTACTTGCCGCCATATCAAGATTTTACCTGAAATCCCTCGAAAATCGCAAAATATCAACTCAATCTGGCAATAATATCCCTGATATGGCACCAAACTGTCTGCCAACAAGATCGATATCGACTTCCCATTCAATAGCAGATAAACCATGTACTTCCGGAGAACTTCAATTCTGTTTGCGAACCCTTCAAAATGTGTACACACCTCATAATTCAACAGTGTTTTCATTCAAATTCGATCGTGTCAGAGTGTACAGTGTTCAGCGTCAAATTTAAGTGGAATTTGTCAAAATCAAACACAAAGGAGTGCTTCTACTCCACGCGTCGAAGTGAGCAAACAAAGGAGGATTCCGGTTAAACCTAATCGCTCGCATGGAAGTCGGATAAATGATTCACTCTCAGAAGCGCTCTCGAAACGATCAAACCGCTGATCGACGGCGATGACAATATTTATCGATATCACCGCCACAGCCGCCGCCCTGTGAGTGTGCGCCTCTTCCCAGAAAGCACAACCAACATCGAAATTTCGGTCAAAAATCAAACGTGACCGCTAAATTTTATTTATTAGATTCATAAATTCTTGACCGTTGTTACTTTGCGTTTTCTGGAGATTGTCGAAGTTGCTCTGTTTTCTTTTTTGGTGATCAAGTTGTCAGGGCGATCATCATCACCATTGCTGGCTAAAGCAACAACACTACCACCAGCAGCAGCAACAGAAGTGATGATCATGATTATGATAATTTCAAGTCAACAATTATTGTTGTGGGCACGGGCAGGGATGATCGGCAAGGTTGGTGTGTATCGTTCGTCGCTTATATCATTTGAATATTCACGACAGTAAAACAGAGAACAAGCAGCGAAAAAAAAATAAATAAAATTCAAATCGGAGTAAGACGGGCAAAAGTAAAAAAAAAATGAAGAAATAACAAACTGAAAATAAATCTGTCGAATAACAAAGCGAGAAACGTGTCAATTTGAACCAAACGAGACCTCAATGCTGCGGCGCACACACGCATTCCACAGGCACTAAAAGAGGGCTTCCCCACACCACACAACACCAACCGCTCGCTTCGTGGGCCCATAACTTTAGCGCGCCAAAAGCATAAAATGAGAAAAAATCGAAAACAAAAAAAACCAACAAAAAAACGTAAAAAAAAGTACATAACAACAACGCGCCGCGTCGTCGATGGAGTCAACTGGAGTTCAACCGGAGTTGAACTGCTCCCGCAATAATCCAATTGAAATGGTTTAATTGAAGATTTCATCATTTGAATTTCTCGGTCTTCTTCCAACGCCTGTCCGTCCGTCCGTCTGTCCGACTGCTGCTGCTGCCTCCACCCACCCTCTTCCACCCGAGGGTGGTCATCAGTTTATTTGTTTCTTTGGCCAGTTGTTGTGTTCTTTTTTTTCACTCTTTTGTTGGTGCTTTGCGTTTTGTCTTCTGTGTAGCTTGTGTGAATGTGTATATGGATGGTATTTTTTTGGCCGCATTTTTTTGTTGAACGGTTTTTTGTGGGTATTTCGGTTCGCATCTTACGCTTTTTTCTTTGATTTATTGTTTTGTTACGAGAGCAGTGAAAAAAAAAACAAAACAAAACAACGAATAGAAACGATATGAGGTGAAATTTAGTTGGACTTCTTCTTTGTCTTCTGCCTGGAGAGGGCTTCTTGTTGGCTATTGCTCTACACTTGTGGGTAGAGTTAACCATTTTATGAGTTACGACAGCACAACGCCAACTCGAACTCCGGCAGCGACATACGGAGTGAAACGCAACCACATGTACCAGCAACAAATAATTAATTTTATTAAAATTCATTTCTTCAGAGTTTCTCACTCTCTCCTCACCCCCTCTCCATCATCTTTCACTAGCCGTGTACTTTTTCCGGAAGACGACGAGAAGAGTAGCGAGTCGCCTGGACTGAGCCAAGGGTTCCTCTTGGCCCCAACAGCGCCGAACATTAGTTTTTATTTCTGGAACGTGGTATGAATTTCTTGGACATGGACAGATGGTGAACAATGAATGTTTCCCACGAAATGAATGAATTTTTGGCTGTTTCTTCGTTTATTTTGTTGGATTTTCGGTTTTTCAGATTTGTTGTGCCAATTCGTCGTCGTCGAGGTTGGTGGAACGACTTAATTTCCGTGGAAGACATCGGTGTTGGGAGCCAACGAGGTCTGTAACTGCGGTGGCAATTGTCGCGTTAAGGATTCGGAGAAGTCGTAGGTGGTTGCACTGTTGTCTGAGTCATGTGGGTGAGCATGTACGTGGTGTGCCCTGACAGTTCGAAGAATTCAATTGAGACATTAAATGTTCGAGAATTTACTTCGAACGCTTCTGTTGGCTGGACGAGTTTGGGAGTGGTTTTTGGTTTTGTTCGCTCATGGGGTGGCAGATGTAAGATCAGTCTGATTCATTTATCGTTTTGAGTTATTCGAATGTGGCAAATAATTCACAGTCTAAATTCGAGACCAAATCAACGAGCTTAAATAATCTTCAACAAAGTATGCCTCGTTCCAGTTTTTCGTTTACATTTTTCATTCTTTTCACAGGAGTCTCAAGTTCTTCGTTAATTTTCACATCGCCACAACCTGATGCTAACTTTCCGGCAATCCCCGAATGTGAATTCATAATTCCCTTCTTGTTCATCATAAACCTGCTCGAATTTCATTTTCCTTAGGGAAAACTGTAGGCACTCTACTACAGTCAAACATGAACCTGGAACACCACGAATTGCCGTCAACAGACTGTTAGGATCTCTGCCGATCTCTCCTTGTTTGCTCGACGTTGCCTGCACAGAAATTCGATGTAGATTGGAGCCTTTGTAGGTGTTATCCAGAAGCCATTAAAGAGGGTGCCACTGACTGGAAAACTTCGTAGTTTAACCCTTTGTAGGTGTTATCCAGAAGCCATTAAAGAGGGTGCCACTGACTGGAAAACTTCGTAGTTTAACAATAGGTCTGGCAGGCACATGGAGGGTAGCTCGAAGCCCACAAGGTAACGCAGCGACGAACTACGAGAGGAGTTTGTGAGCTCTACGAACAGAAACGAAGGGAGATGGAGTGGTGGACCAGATCGTGAAACAAGTACGCAGCTTCGTTTATGCTTTCCATGTCCAGTCCTATGCCCACTTCCAACGTCAACACTTGAAATACGAATTGTTAACCATTCAATGCGACAAAAAGTTCCTGTGGTTGGAGCAGTAACTGGCCATAATCATCTGAAGTACCATCAAATGAAAATGGGACTAGGCAACTAGTAAAGACTTTATATGGATATGCTTCAATGACGTGGAGGAAAAATATGACAATCTCCACTACCTCTGTCACTGCCGCAGTCTCTGCCAGTTGAGACATGGAACACTGGGAGAACATATATTCCAAGACCTCCAAAATCTAAGAATATGAAATGGGACAAAGTTGCAGAGCTGCAATGGGCATCCCAATGGGTCCTAACCTAACGTAACCTAACCTAACCTACTTGCAGCCAGACACTCTTTGCCTCATATAACAACGATGGTTGCAGTGCAACTATTGACATTTTTCTAAATATCGAACTACTTCTGGTTGCTGTTCTTGGTGCTGGATCGAATACAAACACTGTCCTCTTTGCGAGGAAGGTGAATAGAGGAGAAGGCATAATGCTCCAGCTAAGATGGTCTTCGAATATGAGCCTCCTGGTTTGAGATGGAGGGGAAAACCGAATCTCTGGAACAATGACCAGGTCATCGTGGATGGAAGTCAGCTGATCTGACTGAAAACAGCCTACTCAGTCCCGTCAACAATGGAAGGCAGCTATTGCTCAAACACAAATACTTCATGGGTCGCATTCCAAAATGTCGAATAAAACTTTATGATTAGCCTTTTGTTAAACCGAAATCTGAACGAACCTAGCCATCGTTGGTTAAAGTGCGAGGGAGTAAACGTACAGACTCACAACACCACGGTCTGCAAGGACACTGAATGGCGGTCAAGAGAACAAGTAAACTGACTTTGGAAATAAACCACATATTGTTTCAACTATGAGTTTTCAAATTGAAACCAAAACCGATTCTTCATTGGATAAATTATAATTTGGACATTATCACTTGATTGTATGATTGCCGTGGTGTTCATCAAGTCGACTAGTGCACCGACTGGCCATCTAGTAGCCTATAGATCAAGTCTGTTGGTCGAAAATAAACATCTTGCTGGTGCATGTCTCACCGTTCCTATCAGTACCCCGCTGTACATGGCATCATGGGATACGCACATAAACTGAACCAAGTTCGGCATTATCGACCGGTAGGAATGATCTTGCTGTGGTAAGGGGGTTATTTTGCCAAGGAGGTGGTAATCTGCTACGTGGCCCTCATCGAGCCAACTATGGCCTACGAAAGTCCACTGTGGTTCGAGGTGGGTTCTTCCCAGATGGCAAATGTCAGGTTGATCGAATTACAGTGTCTTCCGACCTGTCTCCATGTAGTATCGTACACCCGAGACTGAGTACAAGATATTTTATACTAGCGAGCTGATCAGAAGACATATCGCACGAGTTTTGACTTCTTCTACGAGTATGATTTTTGGGGTTTACTGCCACTTTAAAAGAAAATACACGATTGTCTGTGATCAATCTGTTTAAAACTGAATAACAGCGGTAAATTTCTAAGTCTCATTCTGGACATTAACATGTCAGAAAGACCTCCTTAATCGAAACTCGTTAATCCTCCGCCAATAGACTAATTCGGTATCTACGGTGGCCCCGGCCAGTATGGCGATAAGATTGAAATCGCTGCTTATCTTAGAACTTCGCTCCGGACACTCTACTTTCCTTGACCGATACAGATCCGTACCAGAGGACAACGATCTCATGGCACCTAAGCGCCTCTTCGAGAAGGTTTTCTCAACCAGATCATACTGGAAGTCTGACCTCTAGACGCTCCGCGAATCTTCACAGACGGATCGAAGATGGGCGGAAGCGTGGGTGAGCGTGTCTACTCTACGGGTCTAAATATGCATTTGTCATCCCGACTGCTTTCAGGCAGAAACTGTAGCAAAATTAGCAAAACTCTGTCTTGACTAAAAAACAATGTAGTATCAAGCGTCATCTGTTCTGACAGCAGGCGGCAATCAAATCACTGGGTGTAGTCGCATTTAACCCAAAGACTAGTATTCTAGCACCCAACTAATGTCGGTTCCGGGTAAATGTGACTTTTCAGAGCTTGTTGAAGTTGATAAAATGGAATGGCCCTTCCTGGGAGACCTGTCATCCATGCTCATCGCTACTGCAAAACATCTACTAAAGCTTGAAATGCTTGCTCACACATATCGTAGATTGTCTCCCGCCACTGGGGGCCTCGCTACTAAACAGATATAACCTTCTATTGATTCTAAACGCTAACGTAGCCTGATCAGTATGAGTAGAACCATTATCGGCGTCATAACCGAACACTACACCATTGGCACTCGCGTCTCTAGATTGGGTCTGCCCTGCAATGACTTTTGCAGAAGCTGCAGAAGTTGCTGAGACGAGAAGAAAGATGAAACTAATGTTCATCCTCTTTGCAACTTCAGTGAAGAAGATGTCACTTAGAGGCCTACTACTTCAACAACCTGGTCGATCTATGTAGCATAGTGTCAGTCATCAACGCTTCATCTGGTGCTTTGATGTGGTGGAATGCGGATGAGGATGGACTAGATTCGCGTGGTACCACCAACGGGCCTACTCTGGCCTAAGTTTGAGGGCTACTAAGTACAGTAAGATATAATAAAGTCCAAAAAATCAGCCTGAACTCCTGCTGCTGGGGGCCCTAGTTTCAAATCCCGGATAGAGCAAATTTTATAATTCACTGCTCCACCTCTTTCGAGTTGAAAAATCTCACCTTTAGGATCTCTCCAATAGTGATAGAACCAAACCACGCACAACACGAAGGGGTACTGTGGAGGCTATGTCAGGATCCGACTATGACTGTCACGGCACTCATATTATTAGTGTTATAAGTTCCAACAATGTGATGAAACAACAGTTGTGGCCATCGTTGAGATTCTCGTTATCTCAACCGGCTGCACAGCGACATGAGCCTACCCAGAGTCGGCGAATTCAACGCCTAAGGTGGCTGGGCCGTGTTGAGTGGATACACAACCTAACTCCGGGCCGTCGAGTTTTCGATTCCGAGCTTGTGGGACAACGCATCAGAGGTAGTCAGCGACAACCACACAAGCTTAAAAAGGCCTCAACCGCCTTTGCATGCGGCACTGGAAGCAGCTAGCCTGGGCTTGCACTAGCTCGATAGCCTTGTTGGTAGCGGTTACTTTTTCCCTTTTCTCGCAAACGCCGATGCTATTAAAGTGAACGTAAGCCCTACGAACGCCCCCATAGCTCAAATTCAGCATGAGAGGCATTGAAAATTTGACATAAAGGATAGAAGGTATCGCAATGCATTAACCTACACGAGATTCGCTCGAATCGTTTAGTGGCGAATGGAATAAAATGTGCCTAGAAAGCGCCCGATTAGCAGGTCAAGAACGAGGTGGTTAAACCAAGTCTAAGAACTCACCTGGTACAGCTTTAGATGGCTGACGATCGAGTGGGCGCGCGTTCTGTTCCCCCACGACGCCACTAAAAACGATGATGATGATAAATCTGATTCAGTCACCGTTTGCCTTTGGAATCAAACGGCACTATCACTTGAGTTATCGATCAGTGGTAGTAGTGTGACGATGAGTATCACAAGTGTGGTGGAGATTTCGCTGCCAGCCAACCTACCTAACATACCCTTGGTCATTTGCCGATATTACACAATTATTTACACTATATTTAATTGAAAGACGTCGATCGATCTACTAGACCACTTTACCGACACCAAAACGTATGTGATCTTGTAAGATTCGCAAAACAGTGTATTCTTCCGGTACTTCGATTGCTGCAAGCTAAAATTTTGATCCACATTATTGCCTCAATATTAAGCACTCCCATAAGATGGCCCTGCACTTGCACACGATGCCACGGTTCATCTATCATCTTCAACCAAATCCAGCTTCCACTCAAGGAGAGTTCATATCAATTTAATGGTTCAGACTAGATACCTACGTGACTGGCCGTCATTTGTCCGGCCGATACCCTTACACCACTTAAATCGACCCAAGTTAGATATGAAAGCTTAACTAATACTTTCTAATTATTTTCATTTACCGCGCAGCAATCATTTTATCCAACTTACGGCAACGCGGGCAGCAATCTTGCCCTCCATTCAATTCCCATCCCCACGCTTCGCTCACTTGTGAAGTCTGAGTTGTTAGCAAATACTGTATCTCTTCAAAGCCGTTCAAAAAGACAAAAACAAAAAAAAAAGAAAAAAAAAGAAACGAAGAACAAGAGGAAGCAAGAAAAAAGCTAAGGCCCATGGTCCCTCGAATGTGAAAGAAAGGCCGCCACTTTTCGTGGGGATTGTGCGCGCAGGCGATCCCGCCGCAGCTCATGGGCTCATTTACCACTTCATAGTTTATTACTTTTATTATTGTTATTGTTATTTGTAACTACATAACAACGGCAACAACAACGACGATGAAGAGGAAGACATAGACACGGCATACCGCATTGAAAAGAAATTCCGAAAATAGAAAAGAAAACGGAGAAATGTATGACAATGAGGAAGATGATAATGATGATGGTTGTTGTTGCCGGTGTAGCGTTGGTGGTATCCCATTTTGAGGCAACAAGCAGGTGGTGTAGCAGAGTGACGATGCACGTACCACCAGCAGCCAATTGGTTAGGAAACACTTCGTTTGTGGTCAGTGATCGGGAGTACCACCTTAACTGCTCTTTACTTTCACCAACAAACTCCAAAGAGGAGATAAATCGGGGCCGCAACACCGCCACAGCCGTGCACCGTTCACAGTCCATCGTTCGTCGTTCATCGTTCATCGTCTACCGGGCAGTATACAAAGCTCAAGCTGCCAACCGCCACTGTTCGCGCTCGAGTGTAATAATGATCTCGCACTCATTCCGTGGACCTCAGTACACGCTGAGATCGAAGTGAGTGGATGTGGATGTGGATGTGGATATCGATGAAGATCAGTGGTAAGCTGGATGGATTGGTGCTGCGTGTACCCTCACTTAGCTTTGGTCCAATCGACCTTTGAAAGAGAGAAAGAGCACCTCTCGTGCGCACTGCTATGCTCGATCAATTACACATTGAACAGTTGTTCAATGTTTGTTATGTGTGCTATGTGTAGTGAATCGAGAGCTCAATTGTGGAACCGGTGAACCTTTGCGCCGCGCCGTCTTATCGAGCGGAGCGGAGTGATCGGTGCGCGCATTCCTCAGAGTATCCGTATCCAAGATGGAAACAGTTATGAAACGAAATGATCCATGTGCACAGGTGAGGAGGGAGCAGAAGAAGGTGCCGATCAAGCGGTGTGTGATGGCATACACAACACACAACCAGTCGCATGGTTGTTGACTCGGATGGCCAAGAGGTGTGCTGAGGCTGCTGGCGGAGGGGGAGTGGAAAACTTTAAATAAATGAAAGAACATCACATAATACCGTTTTGAGTTTCCATTCCATTTGGCTTCATTTGTCGTTGCTCTTTCTCTATTTTTCTCGCCAGAGCTTGCACCGCCACTGCCGCCATCGTCATCGTGGTCGTCGTTGTCGTTGTCGTTGTCGGTCGCCCCTAAATGAAGACGGGTGGCTGAGGAGGAGGTAGCGTGCGCACTTGGATTATGTTGCTGCGCAGTCGCCACCGCCACCGCGGATGTTAGCCTTTGTGTGTCGATATGTGTGTGTGCTTGCGCGCGCCCCACTGTGACACACGATGGCTGCGGAGAGTCAAATGGTGGGACGACCTCTGTAGCAGTGGCAACAGCGAGTGCAGTGGATACGAAATTGGGATTGTTAGCGGTGATTGTGATGTTGCACTGCTATGATGCAGTAGGGTTGCCATATTTCATTGTGAATGTTAATATATTGACATTTCTTATTTCAAATTAGTTTGTCTCAAGAATGGTATTGTTGGAAGATGTACATGAGTGAAGGTGGAGCCAGTATTTTAGAGGGTATTCGGTTCAGCCATTACAATCTTGAAAATATTCCCAATTTTTGTACTAAGAAATTGTACTAAAAATCGAATATCTGGAAATTAGTGGTAAAACTATTTCGATTTTAATGTTTTATGGTAAACATATCAATGGTGAAGCCTTTTCGAAAGTTTTTTTTTTTTGAGCCCTAAACCATGCCGTTACGACCAATAGAAGAAAGGAAAAAGTATAGGACAAGGTGACCTCAAATATCTAATTTTGAACAATCGCCGGTATCTCGAGAACGGTGCGTTTTCGGAAGTTGACCTGCTTCTGTTGTTTTTGCTTGCTGAACGCAAATCCGCATATTGTACCGGTGATGAGTTGATCTTTGGACCGGATATTCGGTCTTCCTCTCCTTCTCGACCCAGGAGGCTCGGATTCAAAGACACTCCTAGCAGGAGCATTGATGTGATCAAGCCATTGCAGTTGACGTATATTTGCCTTCCGGCCTACATTCACATCTTGGGACATCTCGTAGACAATCATTATATTATATTACGCGACCAAATACCCGACGTAGAATTTTCATTCGAAGCATCAACTCTGCTGTTTTGCTTATCGTCTAGCTTTTGCTTTGCGTCCATATAGCAGAATAAGTGTCATTCGAGTAAGAACCGCAGTTATTTCGACAAACAGAAGTATTACCAGTTGTCAAGGACGTTGTATTTCTAATAGGGTGTCGATTGTGTAGTTCACGTTTGTACCGAGGTGGACAAGGTCCTGTACTATCTTAAAATTGTAGCTACCGATGGTAATGGATCGACCCAGGTGGAGTGTGAGGGATCAGTTCTTGCTCAGGACCATATACTTTGTCTTTTCCTTGTTCCTTAATCCCCGTTTATGAATAAAATAACATCCTTGATTTACTAACGACAAAGCAAAGCACACGTTAGATCTAGAAGCACGACATTTTTAACAGGAGTTGCGTTTGCCTTGAAAGAAAACACAAAGAGACTGCGGCGGTAAAAGGGAGACAGGCATTAACTTTGAATTTAAGATCTCAAGACATTATCGATGAAAAGTCCCAACATGGACATGGCTGCTGTGACTTAACTTGACTTGACGGAGGTTCGCAACTAAAGGTCTCCATCGTACATGGCTCTGGGATGACTACTTTATTTCTCCCCAGTTCTTGCCTTCCTCTTTTCCCACCTTTTCTACGTACCTCTTCCATGTTCACCAAGGCCTCCCTATTTTTCTGTTTTCTTAGGGGTGCACTACACGGTTTGACGGCTGATGCTGTTGTTTGGCCTTCTCAGGTTTCCTAGACACGCAAACTTCCCTTTCCCAAAGTTGTTCTCTCATATCATTCAAAGTGTCAGATATCAAGCAGAAATCATCAGTAAAATCGATGTCTTCGAGCCTGTCCACTAGGCCCTACTGCAAGCCTCTCGGCCCACTTCTTATTTCCCTCATTACTTTATCTAGAACCATGAGCCCGTTGTCGTACTACAATTATTATTTAAGTGCCTTTAGTCGAAGCAGCATGGCAACTCTATGCACTTAATTTTCCCTCAATAATCTATCGTAGATGCTTCACTTCAATGGACGCGTGTAATTAATTTGCCAACTGTGGCAGCATTTAGTTCAAGCTTCGCTTTGACCCCCCACCCCCACCGACCGCCCATTCTTTCTCACTTTTCTTCGTCTCTGACCGTCCGTGCGTCTTTTTTCATTCTCATTCAATGCGCCCATTCGTCTCCTCTTCGTCACATACACACATATCGCTCGTTCTAAAGTGGCATGACCTGGACTGACCTCGATATTTCCATGTTGGAAATATATTTATTCGTCGGATATAATTTTTCCCTCGCCCTGGCTCGCCGCGTTGTTGTCGTCGCTTTTGTTGCTGCCGTTTCGGTTTCTGTTGCCGCTGCTGTTTTCTTGTGTACGTCCGTGCAGTGCACACATGAAATAACAAAATTTCTTTCCACACATTCGCAAAACGCTCGCAATTAGACAATCGTTATAGTTCTGCCCCACCGACGACGTTCGTTTTTCTTATTTCTTCACATTCTTCATACTCGCTCGCCGCACCACTGTCCGCCGACACCGCTCTTGGGGCAGAGGCAACACGACGACAACAGCAACGCAATGATGATGATGATGGGAAGAGTTAAAAGATACATCGATGCATTGAATTAAAATGGCAATCTGTGGATTGTGGATTGTTGGTTTGCTGTGTGCTGCGCTGTGTTGTTGTTTTAGGAAATCTTTTGTTAAAGCATAAAAGAAGAAGAAGACACACACGTACTCTTGTGTGAGACTGTGTGTGCTTGGCGATGTCAATGCAGCGCGAAGCCACGAACACCTACTGGCTGTGTGACCGCGCACGCGTGCGTTAGTGTGTGCGTGTACCTCGTTTGAATGAATCTGGTTGCACGCGACCTGCATAGGCAAATGCACTTCCGCTGTCTTTTGGGTTTCGGCTCTCGTCTGAATTGTACACACATGCGGTTGCATATGGATATTTGCTGTTGCTGTTGGGCTTCAATTATATGCATACGTACGTGATGGGCTACTGATTGCATTGTATCTTGTTCATCTACAAGTCAAAATGACAGGTGTCAAAATATATGGAAGTTCGGGCAGGCAATGGCGCGAAGGATGACAGCGTTTAAAGGACTTTAATTGAATTCAACTCATTGACAAGTCATTTTGAGTGGATCGGGGTGTCAGTTGCTTGATGAAATGATGGATTGATGGACGGACGGAGAAGGGTTCCAGTTGAATGCGTGTCCAACATGAACATGAGGACGTTCCCTGAAGTTTGAGGGGATGCTTCTTCTTTTTTTGGGTTGGTTGAGTGCGTGTACAGATGTGCTTGGGGATTGCTAGAACATTGATGTTAACAAGTTGCGTGCAGCCAGGACACATCTGTGAACGTCTTAAGGGGTTCACTATCTAAATTTTGATCGGCGCTAAGGTTGAGGCAGTTAAGCCTGTAGGATAGGAATTTCCATGAGTCTGGCCCACGAGAACAAGGAGACATAACAGAACCGTATCCTTGATGCAGAGGAGTGTTTCTGGGACAAGGCATTATTCTTGTTCCTCGTCGAAGAGTTCAGTCAAAAGTTTTGACCTTGAATCAATGTCTGAGGGAAAGGAAAAACTACCCATCTTGCGACTATATTGACAATCGCCAAATCCTAGTCATTCGATGAGATGAGCTAAGGTGAACTTTCGAAGCATGTACACAAAAATAAAAAATAAGTATTAGCGAGTCTTTCCAGCTGATTTTCCGCTTGTCCATCGACGAAGGTGAGAGACCTTTCGACAGTTAATCACGATGTTTTTAAACTAATCACGAAATCATGCAAATAGCTTTCTGTGATTGCTCTGTTTGCTATGAGAAAACTTTATGAAGAAACGCTGTCAAAAAATGTTCAGGAGCAAGAGAGGAACTTCTTCCTTAGTTAATTATGAAAGTTGTTCGTATCGTGAATTGATCCCTGGACGTTCAGCGTAGGAGTCCACGCAGGTACCCACTGTTGAACGTCTGCCACAGTTCGTGGCTTGAAAAGGTTAAAATAAAGTTGAACATGCAAGGAGCTAAAAGATGACTAGATTGGAAAAGGAAAAGGGTGTGCTTTATTGCCTCACACATGTACCTACTCATCAGACGGCCTTGAACAATAAAATGGTAAAAATACCACGAAAACTCCTCTTAATGTGCATCCTGCTTATGATCAACATAGACTGGAACATTCACGGGAGCTTGTATTACGGCCCACCGTAAGAGTAAACGGCTATATTTGTGCCACTCCAAATACACATGCAATTAGACAGAAAATTGTACTTGTCTTTAAATGGGACTGTGTCCAACAATTTGGTGTGTACACGTGAAATCACGTGTCTTGTCTTAGACAGCGGCGGAAGACGGCAGAAATCCGATGTTCTGTTATAAAAATCAGATCATCATGGGCAGATAGTTTGTAAGACAGTTCGCTCTAAATGACCAGAAGCAGCATGCCCGGTACCGCCAACAATGCAGGATTAGCTCGGACTCAGTCTCTCTATCGTTCGCCGGTCATGTTGCTTGTTGAGGTTAGATTCCAGTGGCTGACTGTACGCTGACTGGATAACACCTACACATGTAACCACTTCCACCCATCTGTACATCCTTCAGTTGACCGGTGCTGAGTGCGCTTAAACTTTCGAAGAATTAAGGCCCTGGATAGATGTGTAGTCTAATCTCATCTTCATTCCTACATCCTGTGTGTTATTACGCAGTGGCTCATAAGGACGCCTATTTGGTCTGAGAAGACTGAGTGTACCTCTTAGAGTGTCGGCCAATTTGACTACGTAATCCGATACGTAATGCCTAAACGCCAATCACCGTTAACTAACTGACACCTAAGAAGTACCCGCTGGTATCCAAGTGGTCTCTTCAGGGATTGTCCACTGAATTACTGGGTTATAGCCAGTTTGTTTTCCTAATAGATTTGCTATGTTCCGAATTTGTATATTTGACACTTCTTCTAGACTGCTAAATAGATAGTCGCCTAGTGTACTTTTCCTTGTTCTTGCAAGGGCTGGACACGTACCGAGATAGTGTAGCGTGGCTTCTACTTCTTCCTCATCTCTGCAGCTCCTGCGGATACCTTTGTAAGGGGCTTCCATTTTTCTTGCATGTGAGCCCAGTATACAGTGACCTGTGATGATCCATGCGACCTTACTGATTATATTTCTATTGAGGCTTAAACGTGTACTTGTCTCTTTCGGATTAATTAAAGGCCATAATTGCCTCGAAGTCTTGTAAGTTTCCAATTCCATCCATCTCCAATTGGTGATATTGATGGCATCTGTATATAACATGGTACTTATTACTTGGGGGGGGGGGGGGGGGGATCACCTGATTAATTGTCGGTGGCAGGCTCACCACTGTTCAAGCTAGCTGGTCGGCTCTTTCATTGCCTGGAATAGCACTATGCACCATAGTGGAATAGGAATAGCACACACATATGGTAAGGTTCCATCTAACCGGTATCTCCCTGAGAGATAAGCGGCAAAGTTTTACTGTCTTTGATTTAATAGATGGTATGTCCAGAGCCTTGATGGCCGCCATTCTATAATAATAATAATAATATTGGTGGCGGCACAGCCCGTAGAGGGCCAGGGCCTAGCTTCTCAGCAACCACTCGTGTTGTGCGTGCTATTGTTCTATCACGAGTGGAAGGGACCTACAGTTTTATGCCGACTTCAGAACGGCCAATTTTGAGAAGCTTTTTCTAGACAGTTATACTCTTTGAGCATTGTCAGTGACTCGAAAGAGGTGGGGCCGTGAAAAGTATTTCTTGTCGTACCAGGAATCGAACCTAGACAGGTAGGTCCAAGTGCATAGGAGTCGACGCACACACCCACAACGCCACGGGCCACCACGCCATTCTATCTATGTATTAAAACATGGATAACCCCTCTATCGGATTCATTGACAGTCAACGTGCAGCCTCCTAGATAGCTTTAACTTTTGCCTGGCAGGCGGTCTAGGCAGTCGAAAGGACAGAAAGAAGGAGATCATTGAAGAGGTCGCGGATAATCTGAGTCCGTTGCCTTCGTCCGTCTTGGAACCGTCAGTGTAAATTTTCAGATTGGCAGGTTTCTGACTATATCTTTTGCCCAGTCCTTCCTATCTGGGATTAGTATTTTGTATCCAGATTCGAAGTCTATAAGGGGTGCATATTTTCATGTGACCCGGACTATGTGCTCTGTTTCATTGATTACACTCTCTCAACCTAATCGCTGCCTTGGTATCTGTCAGCTTTCCCGTATATATCCATGGGAAGCAGCTGTATCATTGTTTCCGTTTCGGCTAAACGTGCGGAACGAATTTCTCTCGTGATGCAGATACACGCAGATCTTTGGATTCTGCTTATTTTCTTAAAATTTTCTTTAATTCTCAGTGCTGACCATCATCCGAGGATGCCGTATGTTAGTATTAGTCTGACAACTGCCGTGTACATCCACTGTGTCATTCTCGGTTTAAGCCCCCATCTGGGGCCGAGGACCCTCTTGCATGGAATACATGGCTACCGCCGCTTTCTTAACACGGTCCTGAATGTTTGGTTCCCAGCTTAGTTTGTTGTCTATTATTACACATAAGTATTTGGCTTGAAACTTAGTTTCTTATTCTTCAGCTTTGGTGGACTAATTTGGGGTATTTTGTATCTTCTTGTGAACAGTACGGGTCTACATTTAGAACTGCTCTTTGCGTCCACCTATATATTGGAATATCTGTAGTGAAGGTAGTACCTCGCTTCGCAATTATCTGGTACATCATTGCGTCATACACTCATTGTGAATATTAAAATGCTCAGAGATCTCGTCAAGAGAGGTGGCATTGTTCATAGACATGGTTTGTCCGATACTGTACATATGCGAAATACGAAATTGTATAATATTTGATTGTTATTGAATTGACCAAATGTGAGGACGGGAAACGAATGTCTTGTTTCATAAGCCTCTCTTGAGGAGAATTGTTCACCAGCAAAATTGTTCGCCACGGACAGGAACATGTTGTAATGACTCGCTGTTAAGTCCGCACTATAAGGTGCCCTCAAGGACCTCCCCAGCTACACCTAATTTATTGTTCCACTCTGACTGTGAAGATGTAGTGGATAAGAAATGTCTTGGTCTCAGGAAGCCTTCTACAGACTTTTGTTCATTTTTAAGATTCTGTGAATTAAAATGTAACGAAAACTTAAATTTCGTTAGTAGGAACTCAGATGTCCAATAATTCAATAAATTCAGCGAATATATTCTCTGAAAGCTCCAACTGCTTCTATCCTCGTGTTAGGATGGATGGGAATACATACAAACTCTACAGTGTGAACAAGCAAACCTCTTTTGAGTGAATCCATATTTTTAACACTATTAAAGTTCTTAAAAGGGCGTAAAGTGAATTTGACCATTAGTGGCTTAATCCTGAAGCAAAATCCCATTGCCATAAACAGAAGCTTGCGAGGCAACGAGTCCATCTTTATAGCAAGTGACGGTTTAGTGCAAACATTCTAAAGAATGTACGGTGTTCGGTATCTGAAAATATCTACGAAAAAATTGTCTTCACAATCAGAACTTGTGCGTCCATTTTGGAGGCAATTTAGAGAACAATTTTTGATCTGGATAATAAGCCAGATCAAATAAAGAACGTTGATGAGTCGGATTTGGAAGATTCTACCTGAGAAAGTGAATGTGGCATTACCTGATAAAACTGCTCCCGGACAACATCATTTTTTTAGATTCGATGTCAATATATACATATGTATCTGCCACGAAATTCCCGAATATACCTAACGGAATTGACTGCAGTTTTCTCCTATAGATTCAGAATTTTGGTGCGGAGTTTTTTCTGTACCACATAATAAGTTTGTTTTAACAAAAACCCTAACAAACCTTAACAGCAAAAGAAATATTAAATATAATTTTTTCCCCATTTTTCGATGGTTTATCTCTATTTCTCTTTACTCTCACCAAACAGGACTAAATTGAATTTATATATCTACATATGTAGAACTTTCATTGACAAATCCATTGGATATCTATGTGGAAATCTGAACGTTATCTTAGAGAAAAAATTTAACATTATTACAACATAAAACATGTATTATTTTTGTATTGGAAATACGATGAGTAGCCACTATCGGTGTCTGTTCGTTCGTGGTTATTCATATCGTGTGTATGTATGTACATTGTACTGCCACGTGGGTGTTCACACAGTGAGAAGGAAGGATGAAGGGGGTTTATGACATCCATTTGGTACTCTCAGTAAATTTGGCTAGCACTTTGTCTGGTGTTTTGCTGAGGTCGTTTAGACTGTCGAAGAAATAGGAGCCTATGGTGGCTTTCCTGTTTGAGGCAGTTTGAGGCAAAGGAGGTGGTGAGTGTCTTCCTCCTCTTCTTCGTCTAGGCAGCTTCTGCAAAAGTCGTTTTGCATGAAGGCCTAGGAGGCAGCATCCGGTAATTATACCCACTGCAGTGCTAATTTTGGATCTGTTTAGGGAAATAAGATTACTTGAACTTTTAGGATCGTATTTGTTTTGAGATTCGACAGGTCCTTCCTACCGACCTTCTTTGCGTAGAGATTATTGAGCTGTAGCTTTAAGGTAGTAAAAGGGGTACCTATGTTACAAGAGATACTATCAACTGGCAGTCTAGTGACGCGTTTTACGAATTCATCAGCTTTGCAGTTTCCCGGGATGTATCTATGGCCTGGCACCCAGCACAAAGAAGAATGTTTGTATGTATGTTTGCCTTTTATTCAAATGCGTTTTAGGCTGATTGTAATGCAATTTTGCACACTAGCAGTCAAAAGCATTAGTAAATCGAAGCGAGCGAAACAAGGCGAGCATGGGTCAGCTAGTAAAATAATAAAAAGCTTATAAACATATTGACGGATCTGATGATGATACAAAAATCGCTGCCATTTCCCATTTTATTAAATTGTCTCAAATTATTCGATAAACCAGTAAAACTAAATCTATTGTATTGTACAACAACTGTGTACGTTTCATATCCACAGTAGGGTAGTGGTTGCGGTCATATTGAAGTCACAATACAAGACCACAAATAATATGTTTGGTCTTCGGACAGAACGCACTATATGGATTGTACTGAAATCTGAATGGTTTTAAACGACATACAGTTTGTCTCCAGTGAAGTTCACCAAGCTGGTTGAGATCATCCTCCATTTGTGTACGCCACAAAGCAGTACGTTTTTATTATTTGGCTCCGTATACTAAGGCAAGTGAAGGATTAGACACTATTACAGGGTTGGAGTTACACAGAAGCATATGTATCTCTCCATATTCAGAGGCCCACATGATTCACTAAAGGGGACGTGGGTCAAAGCAGGCAGGAGAGATCTCCAGGCCATTTGCTCCTTCGCTATAGACGAAAACTCATCAAGAGTTATTCCCAAGGTTGGACTTAGCCCAACCATCTCGTCATGGGTCTGCCAAGCGGTCGCCTACCTGATGGAACCGCATTCAAGCGGTGGGGCGGGAAACAACTTTGGGGTGTGTTAATTTATTTATTTAGTACATCTCAAATCTGGCAACCCCCTGATGACGAAAAGAAGGAGCCAATGCAGACCGGCGAAGGTTGACTTGTCGAGAAAAATACAAGTATAGTCTATGAGCATTGTCAGTGAGACGAGTGCTCGTTTCGGGTATTGCTACCTTAACCCCCAGTGCAGGAATATTGTTAGTGCGGGAAGAAAATATAGATAATCTCAACTGAAACCTAATTTTAGCTAAGGTGCAGGCCCGTCTTGGGTTGTTTAGCTATGAGCAAGTTTTAGCACTTGGTCTTGTACTTCGTAGTACAATTGAGAAGGTGACACGAAGAATTCAAACTAAAAATATATAATACAAAACAAAAACTGTGCTGAGACTCTTCATGGGCAGTGGACTGTATGCTTTAGTTTGTAGAAATGAGTATAAAATACGCATTGGGAGAGTTGAGGGTAATTCAGCTGGGATGAGGTTAAATCAGGGGATCAGGGACACTTCTTCACGAGTGATGGGAGGAGTAATGCTGAGCTTGCCTGTAGAATTGGCCAAGCTGGGGCAATTTTGAACAGCTTTTTTCTGTTATATTATTATATTATATTATATTATATGTTATATTATATTATTTTTTAGTTCTGTAATCAAGAAGGCCCAGCTTGGTTTCAAAGTCAAATCAGTGGT
This sequence comes from Eristalis pertinax, assembly GCA_907269125.1. Classification (NCBI taxonomy): domain Eukaryota; kingdom Metazoa; phylum Arthropoda; class Insecta; order Diptera; family Syrphidae; genus Eristalis; species Eristalis pertinax. Next base: position 37,979,987 of record OU026147.1, read on the forward strand.
TTTACACTTAGCATTTTTTTTCCAATTCTCACCTACGATCATTAAAAATGACCTAAAGGATAAAATCGCTAATAAATGCTGCCGAGGTGAGATTCTTGCGTGCCGTTGTGGGAGTTACTAGCCGTGATAGGGTGAGAAACACGGCACTACGCGAGGAAATCCATATAACTGAGAGGGTTATGCTTCGATGGCTTGGTAACGTGCCACAAATATCCCCATCATGCCGTCTTCCGAGGTATGCCTTGAATGCGACTCCATCAGATATTCAGATTCAGGCCAGATCCAGGACCAGAACGCGGTTGGACCAATTTCAAAACTCGCCTAGTTTCGCACTGAAGTTGGCCATAACTCCTGGTGAGTTAGACTGGATGTATGAACAACCCCACCCCTATCTTACTACCGATGCTCCCTTTTTCTACCATTTTTGTTGGTGGATCAGGCAACTGACTGCAGAACGATAGATCTTACGACCAAAGCTATAAAATACTTATTCCAAAGGCCGGTACTTCACTTTGTTCAGTCAAACATTTGAGTGAGAATAAATGGCGCCCAACGATAGTCCCACTATCTGGTGAATAATTTCGAAGCGGGGCTCTCCCTCCATCTCTCTTGCAGTCACTGCACTGAAAATTGCAACAGCCTTGACTCCTCCATCGAAGTGAAGGAGCAAATGCCGTCTCTAGTCAATCGCCGCCCTCGAGATCACATGTCTGGGCACATGTAAGTTGCTCGCCGTACACCAGGGAGATGCAAAGCCAGCCTATCAATGCTGGAAAGACGAAAAAAGACGAGTATTCATTCCATTAAGTGGCCAGTAATGCAAAAGTCGGACCAGCAACCACGACAACAAGAACGGCGACAACAGTTAAAAATGGAAAAAAAAATGCAGAAAAAAAAGAGCAAAAAATATCCATTAATTGATTTTACCCTGCGAAGTGTGTTCTTAGCTGCAGAGATTTAAATCAGATGCCGCTTGGGCAAGTTATCTGCTTGGTCTTGTAATTTGTTGTATCCAGACACACTGGGCGCGAGAGAAGACAGACCACTGCACTGGAGAGTGCGCACTCCAAGTCCACTTTAGATTCCGACTGGCGGGACCAGACCACTGCATCCCCTGCATATGAAGACGGCTGTGTGTGGATGCACGTTTTGTGAGCGCATTCCATGCCACCGAGCAGATGCACAGTGATACAACTTTATTATTAGGATCAGAAGCCTAAGTAGCAATGATCTCTCTGACAGAACTCCAAGAACTCCAGACACTTCCCAGCAGCTCGCTGCACACTGATTAATTGAACTTGCCAACAACCAGTACAGGGCAGTGAATACACTCACTCTCTCAGATGCATTCACAGCGAAAAAGGAATCGTTTCTGTTTTTGCGTTCGCATCCAAAAGCGATTCTCACATGAATTATGTGTCATGTTCTGATTTCCACTTGAAATCTATCGAAATTCTGAATATCCAAAAACTAGCTAGCTGCAGATACATAAAAATGTAAATTTAAATTATTGACTCATTGGCCAGAGAATTCGTTGTGTACGACGACTAATGCTGCTTCGCAATGTTCGATTGCGAGTATCTATCCATTTGTCTATTGGATGCGTAAATCAGAATTCCTTTTTGTAGTTGTTGCTGTTGTTGTTGTTGCCTCGTGTGTGTGTGTGTTTTATTTCGGAGAGAACAACGTTTCGCCCCTTCACGTCTAAAAATACCACAAATCGCTGCGTATGGCGTCCCAATAATAGCGCGCCTCACATATTTTATAGTCAAATGAAAAATTAGTGAAAAACAATTTTTCCCGTTTTGCTGATGTCTTTTCATCGTCATCGTCATCGCATCGTCGTCGTCGTCGTCGTCAGTTAGTCGATGTGTGTCGGGGCCTGTTTTTGGTTTTTTTTTTTTTTTTTTTTTTTTTTTTTGTAATTTTGTTTTTATTTAATGAAATATACTTACTTGCTAGACAAAAGTACTTAAAACTAGCTTAACTAACTTAAGAATTTACAAATGTTCTTAATACTAACCTACTGACCCTATGCGGGTACTCTAAGCTAATCTAATCTACGTTATGAATGTGCCTTTCGGCTTAATCTATGTTTTTTTTTTTGTTTAGTCTTTACGACAATCTTTTATAAAAAAATTTTATTTGCCAAGAAAATTTTTTAAAAACTTGGCTAAACTAGACTTACTTACTTAACTACTTAAACTACCTTATACTAACTTACCCTAACATAAAACTTAAGACTATCTTAACTATATCCGTAACAGTACGGACACGTGCACCAGGGCGTATATTTTATGTATATGCTTAACATATATATTTTATACGCCGTGGTGCACCTTTTTTTTTTTTTTTTTTTTCTTATAACATTTTTTTTTGGATTTTTTGTTTTTATTAATTTTTTTGGATTTTTTGTTTTTTTTTTTAAATGTTTTTGGATTTTTTTTTTTTTTTTTTTTTTTCTTATTAGCTACCTTAAACCTATGTAAGTTGGCCACCATGGTCAACTATCTGGTCATCTAGAAAAGCCAGCGGTGGCGGAGACTGGTTTTGGTGTAACCACCAGTAAAATTGCCGTTCTTTGGCAGACTCTTTCCTGTCACGAGCGGGGATCGCTCTACTGAACCGAAGAAGATCCTCGTGGGTGCGAGCGACATCCGGTTCGTATTGGAGTCGCCTGTCCACTGTTCGGCGTACGACATGGAAGATAACAGGGCATCCGTCTGTATCCTGTATTAGGCCAATCGTGTCTAAATAAAGGAATGCTTCGGGAGGAATAAAGCCGTTAAGGCGCACCCTTTCATGGTACATGATATTGGGGTAATAAGCCCCGAAGATCAGACTGTTGGAAGAAGTCATAGCCCGTGCAATGTGCCTTCTGATCAGCTTAATAATAAAATTATCTATCCTGTTCAGGTTTGCCTCGTTGTACAGGACCTCGTTAGGATAGTACCTCTTGTACTCGGACTCGGGTGTACGATACAAACGGAGACAGCTCCTAAGACACTGTCTCTCGAACAACCTCATCTTTTCCATCTGGGAAGGACTCACGTTGAACCACAGGGGACAACCGTACGCCATAATTGGCCGGATGAGGGCCATGTAGCAGATTACCTTCACCCTGGTATCAAGTTGGCTGCTGTAAAACAACCTCCTTGCCGCAGCAAAGGCTTTTCTGGCTTTCGTCAGAGCAATATCTATATGTTTGTCAAAATACAGATATTGATCCAGCCAAATGCCAAGATATCTAACTACACTTTTCACAGCTAACGGCCGTCCTTGCGGGTCAACTATGCCGAACTTGCGCCAGTTTTGGCGCGTATCCCGCGGTGCCGCGTACAACGGGGTCCTGAAAAGGGTAGTTTCACACTTCAGGAAGTTGATAATCAACTTCCAGTCGTCGCAAAATCGCTGAATTTTTTCGAAGTCACGCTGCAACAAGATATTTATTACTTCGACCTTCGGACCTGATCTGTACGCTACTAGATCGTCGGCGTACGCAATTAAGTGCGGCATGGAACCTATAAGATCCGCAGTGAATATTGAGAACAAGATCGGCGAACCAACAGCCCCTTGTTGAAGACCATTTTTAATGTCAAAGACCGTGGTAGAAGTTACGCCGTTACTTTTCACGACGAACTTTCTACCTGTTATCATGGCATAGATCGTATATAGCAATGGTTTACTTATGCCGAGCCTGACCAGCTTGAGGAAGAGACCCTCCAACCAAACGGTGTCGAACGCCTTCTCCAAGTCAATCAGACAGGCACCCGTGCACTGATTTTTGCTTTTATTCCATTGAATGTCGGATACCAGCTTTGACGCGGCATGTATGGTATCATGCCCCGCCCTAAATCCGAACTGGTTGTCCGGTATGATTTTATTTTCATCAGCCCATTGTTTCAGAACTCCTATGACTATCTTTTCAAAAACCTTGCTTATGCAGGGAAGAAGACTGATCGACCGAAGATTTGTCGGGATGGATTTGTCTTTGTCCCGTTTAGGGATCGGTTGCACTACAGCTGTTTTCCAATGCGCCGGGTAATGTGCATTACTCAGCGCGTTGTTGAACAATGTTGTGTAAATTTGGACCGCTTCGGGGGGAAGATGGCGAAGCACAATATTCGGTATTCCATCGATTCCCACTGACTTTTTCTTTTTCAGAGAGTTGAAGATACCCTGAAGATCTTCTTGGGAAATCAAGATGTGATTTACATCGTAGGCGACGGCACTATGTGCCATATTATCGTCACTGAACCTGGTGAAACCTGGATTCTCGGATCGCCATTGACTTATCTCGTTGCGGAGATAGAAGTGGTTTAGCAAGGCTCTGTTCTCCAGATCGTGATTCGGCCTACTAACCTCGTTGACCGTATACACTCGCTGGAACACAGCACCAATAGCTTTAACCTTCTCCTGGGGATCTTCAACCACGAAGAAGTCATTGTCTAGCACTGCCTCATCTGGATCGATGTCAATTGAAGTCAGTAATTGTTCGTTATCTGTCGTCCTGGGAAGTCTAACGACCTGAATGTCATTTTGATCTTTCCTCCGAAATATTTTATTTACTTGCGGGAACATACCCGGGTTGTTGGATTGTACAGCCCGGATTTTATTGCCCCAGTGCAAGCTTATAGCCAAACTGTAATTTATTCGAATTAACTGTTGGAGGTTCTTGATCTCAGACTTCAGTGCCCTGACTTCCGCGTTTTGTGGATCTGTAAACCGTCTGTGCAAGAGTTTGAGTCTTGACAGCAGTCTACTTTTGTGCACGTGAAGTGCATCGATGGTAGCATTTCGATAAACATCGCTGTCATCGATTTGTACTACCTTCGGAATGGTTTTCTCCATGGTTCGTTTTATTACGTCGTCCATTTGTATGAGGTACCTGTCAACCTCTTCGTTCGTCAGGTTTCTGTTTGTCGGAGGATTGATCCCACTCGAACGTAGTTCTGTGGTTAAAGCCCTGGAGAAACGTGGCCAGCGGACTTTATTGTAATTATAAGGGTGCCTCTGGACATATTCCTCCAGTTCTTCCACCTCGTTCGGGAGCTGAATAGCCGCGAAGAGTCCGCAGTGGTCACTCTCGTACTCAACCGCAGTTAAACAGTTCCGTGTGCGTCTATCCACGTCCAGTATAGTCAGTCGTTTGTCTATCAGCATCAGATCCAGATAGGACCCGCTTCTGGGAAAGGATGGCCTATCGGTTGCAAGCAAGTCTAGCTTGAACTCACTATTGTGCTCTACCAACCAGTTATACAATGAGGTCCCCCTGGCATTATGCACCACGTTGCCCCAATCCATATGCCTCGAGTTCAAATCCCCGGCTATGACATAGTAGTTCTCTTCCGAGCTCAGTCGAAGGCTAGTAAATAGAGTATCGAGCTCTGAAATGAAATGGGGATTGATATGTGCCTTGTCAGACGCATAGATCGCGATCACATATAGCCGCTTACCACCCCGAAGGGGGATGCGTGCGATACACGCTTCTATCGCCTGGAATTTTCGCACTTCACCGCTATACACGACCTTATGACAAAGGCCTTTTTTGATTAAAAGAGCGACCCCACCAGCTAGGTAGGCTCGGTCTCTTCGAATGATATGATAATTCTTGTACCTGAGGGTATGCGTCTGGTTTAGCCTAGTTTCGCTAACCATCAACACGTCAGGATTATGGATTTGCAACAAGTTACCGAAGTTTAGTTTACGTTCAGGCCTGATCAGTGAATTCACATTCACTGCTAGGATTTTAAGGTTACGGGCTGCCTGCGCAGCCATTAAACCGATGTTGCGTTTGGCTCTCCGAACAGCGTCGAGTAGATGAGGTCTACTCGCGCTGCTTGCTCAAGGAACTGCTTTTGAAGCTGAGCGATCTGCCCCTGGATGGAGAGCAGGACCGTCTTCAGATCCAGATCGGCTTCAGGTTGCCTGGCCACTGAGACCGGGGCCACCTTCGGCACTGTCTGTTGAACCGGTCGCCTACCCGATGCCATTTGGGCATAGGAGACTGCCGGAGTAACAGTGGTAGCTGGAGCACGGGGCACTGGCCTCGCTTCTACCATTTTTCCTTTCCTTTTGGCCTCTATAATTTTTCTGATTTCTTGGACCTTAGGGCATCCCCGATAGTTGGCAGGGTGCCCGCTGGTCTTACAGAGTACACATTTTAGTTTGCTCCTATCCTCAACTTTCTCCGGCCCTAAGGGGCATTCCCCTCGATTGTGGGTTCCTGCGCATTTGACGCAGCGAGACTGCATGTTGCAATTCGCCGCGGCATGCCCAAACCTCTGACAACGAGCACACTGGAGTGTGTGCTTTGTCTTCTTTAATGTATCCCATTTGACATCAATAGAGCCTAGACGATGTATTCGTTTTAGACTATCTAATTTGCTGTCTGGGGTGACCTGGACTAGGAAGAACGGAAGTTTCCTGTTCTCCCTTTTCGAAACCGCAGTGATGAAGGGCTTAACCCCAACGACCTGGACATCGCCGCTCTGCGCTTGGCGCAGCTTAGCGAGGATCTCCTCCGGATCAGTGTCAGGATCCACGTCCTTAAGGAGCATGGTCTGCACTTTTTCCCCTTTTGGGGTATAAGAAAAAAACTCGGCCTCCGCCACCGCTAGCCTGTCTTTAACTACAATATAGTCTGCCATTGATAAGCAATGGACAGATACTCTTAATGGACCCTTATACCTTATATAATATGACTCTTTGGTGACCAACTTACATAAGGTATCGACATCCTTCGTCTCCAGTCCGAAGACGTTGATTGGAGGGCATCTCTCTTTTTTCGCTGGCTGCTGCTGTTGTTGCTTCCGCTGTTGTTGTTGTTGCTGCTTCTGCTGCTGCGGCTGCTTCTTCTGCTGCTGCTGTTTCTGTTGTTGTTGTTGTTGTTGTTGTTGCTGCTGCTTTGTCTGATGTAGTTGTTGTTGCTGCTGCTGTTGATTCTTGGCAGCTGTTGATCGTTGTCCCTTTGGCAACTGATGGGACTGTTCTTGTTGTTGCTGCTCTTTTGGCTGCTGTTTGTGTTGAGCAGCCTCTTTGGCCGCTCTCCTGGCCCTTAATTTGATTTGGAGGGCTTGGATGTGGGCATCCAGCTCCTCCCTCGCCTTCTGGCTCTTAATCAGCTGCTCCCGGTCCTCTTCCTCTTCGTCCTCTGATTCGGACGACGTTAGAGCATTGAAGGGGTTCTCTCTACCGCTGTAGGAGAATCTCCCCTCGCCTTCTGTCGACTCGTATTCTACGTCGTCGACCAAAGTTTGCTGCCTTCTGGCTGCTGCTGCTGTAGTTGTGGCTACAGTTGTTGTTGTTGATGCTGCTGCTGTTGTAATTGCGGCTGTTGCCGCAATTTTCGCATCGGCTGATCCAAGGCTGGAACGGCGCTTCACCAGGTTTGGCTGTGGCTGAAGCTTCTTCCTCCTTTTCCTCCCCGCCTCTTCCTGTGTCGAAATTCTGAATATCCAAAAACTAGCTAGCTGCAGATACATAAAAATGTAAATTTAAATTATTGACTCATTGGCCAGAGAATTCGTTGTGTACGACGACTAATGCTGCTTCGCAATGTTCGATTGCGAGTATCTATCCATTTGTCTATTGGATGCGTAAATCAGAATTCCTTTTTGTAGTTGTTGCTGTTGTTGTTGTTGCCTCGTGTGTGTGTGTGTTTTATTTCGGAGAGAACAACGTTTCGCCCCTTCACGTCTAAAAATACCACAAATCGCTGCGTATGGCGTCCCAATAATAGCGCGCCTCACATATTTTATAGTCAAATGAAAAATTAGTGAAAAACAATTTTTCCCGTTTTGCTGATGTCTTTTCATCGTCATCGTCATCGCATCGTCGTCGTCGTCGTCGTCAGTTAGTCGATGTGTGTCGGGGCCTGTTTTTGGTTTCCCTTCATAGGCATTCCGATCTCTTTGCTATAATCGTGTGCACACGTATGATCCCATCCATCGCTACAGATGTACGTATGTATTCCCTCCACAGATGTGTGATTGAACAATGAACTATGGCTTCAGATGGAACACTTGTACTTTTTGATACCATTCACTTAAAATAGGCCACAGAGTCGTCCGCCCCAGCATCGGCATCAGTCTCTCTGCATCATCATACGCTCGTATTATGCGCGATGGTGCAAGAGATACAACTACACAGCATCATCATCGGGCACACCGATCACGGCGATTGTATCTATGGGTATGGAAATATTTTGAAATAAGAAAAACATACACTTAAGATCGGTGTTGTACAATTCTTTTTGGCTTTTTGATTTGTTTCGGATATTTTCGGTTGTTCGGATATAATTAGATATTCAGTCCGAAATGAAACTTATTTTGAAGCATAAGCGATCAACCGCTTGCGTGCGCGTGTGTGTTCGGTTTGCCCCCGTCTCGAACGCAAGGATGAGTTGAGAAATGGTTCATGCTCATTGTGCACACGTTTAAAATGGATTCGGCCATTGATAAGGTCTTAACACGATGATTACTTGTGCGGACCTCGGATATTACTGCGCGGATTTGGCAATCGGCTGGAGGTGAAGATTCACTTGTGGCGGGCGTTGGGCGCCATATAGAAGCTATTACGACTAATTGCTGTCAGTGGCATTAATCACTGGGCTAAATTTAGACCTGGAATGATATTTTCATGAGCGCATTAAATTTCGCCATAAAACGGCAAAAATTACAAATATGCTCCTCAGTTGGACGCCAGAAAATAATGAAATTAAACAGTCGCGCTAATCAGATGTGACTTGATGTCGACTTAATGTTCTGTCTGCATGTGGATCAATTTGGAGGAAACTTACACAGTTGGCGAGGTACAAGTTCTTTTAGTGGTTTTTAAGCCGTCTAATAGCCGGGCGCCGTATTAAGATTCTTAACATTTCAACAAATCACAAGGAATCCCGAGGACGAAACTATGCTCATCTGGGGTCAATTGAATGCGTGCAGGTGCCCGCTGTCTGGCATGCACGCGGAATTGGGGTGACTCCAATTTGTTATGCTGTCTGTGGATCATAAATTTGTGATCTATTTACGGAAGGACTGCTTTCGGAAGTGTGGAGCATCAGGGAAACGTTTAAAGTTTCGTGTTGATTAGCTACATTTTAGACATCAGCTTGGAGAAGTAAGTTACTTTTAAGGGTGTTGATTGCCGCAGTGTACATATGACATCATAAACATAACTTCTGTCATTTTGACGGGGACACGTGTGCTCATCGTTTCGCCATTCGAGTGAAGTTTGCTTGTATTTTACAGAAACTTTCAGCGGAACTAAAATCGTGAAGGATTGCTTCATACATATGTGGTTTATCTGTTTTGAAAAGGGTTTGCCAAATGTCCCTTATCTGTATTCTAGATAATAGTGATATCCCAGGAAATGAGAAGTACGATGAACTGGCTAGGGATCTGTATTTCAGTGCTCGTTTGCAGAAGTTGCACATCCCAGTAGAAGCAGTCAAGGCACTTCCTCGCATAAAGCAAACCTCAAATGGGCCAGACTGACAAGCTGTGCAACATCAAGGAAAATCTGACTCGAGTACAAGCGATCTCCTTCGGGAACTCGTCATGATATCGTCAGATTTGTGGCTGTCTGTACGGGCCAATGCCTCTATTTACCTACCCTATCCTTGTTGTGTCACAATGGAATCTCTAGACTACACTTTACCCCATGGCAACTTCTATATCGGCTTATTTAAGCTAAATCTATGGTCTATATGCAGCTCACTTTTTGACAGGCTAATAAGTCAAAATTTGAAACTCGACGTATGTACATCACAAGCCTTTGATAGTTGCACTATCCTTATTTCCGGAAAACTTATTAATTGAAACCATATGATCGAGCCAATATATGGATAGAAGGAATACTTTTTGAGCACTGTCAGTGACTCTAAAAAGAGGTAAGTGAACATTACTTTGCTGCACCGGGAATAGAACCTAGACACAGTAGTTTCAAGTTCACTTTACGGGAACGACCACATCGAGCGAACAGCTAAGAAGCCTCTGAAGCTGAGGATTCAGGTTCGCGAAGAAGATGAATATCAAGTGATCGGGGACGATGTGGTCTTGATGAATGGAGCTGCTTGCTCACTAAAGAGTGGAAGACAGATTTTGTGTCTTGTTTTATTCGTCAAGAATTTGACTTGCTAATGACGCTAATCGGGGTACAGATGTAGTTAAAGTCTATATATTGTAAACCTTATCACAGGAAAGTGTTTATTTTCCGCGGCCTTCTTGTTATCTCCTGACAGAAACGACTGCAGACGATTTAGCGATGGTGCTGATGGAGTGAGACCTGATGATCCTCCTCATCACAGAAACTCCTGCTGGTCTTCCTCCGGAAGCTTGAAACCAACCTGTGTGCAAAGCCACCCGCTCTATAATTTTATATTGTCTGATCAGAGAAGACCTTTACAGACATGTCTAGATAAGTGCTAAGATGTTTGATCCATCGTATAAACTGCACCTTTCTTTTCATTATTAAAGGGCTTAGAGGAACTCAATCTTAGCCTAACGTCCTTAGCTGAATCTCTGCAAAAGAGCGGCTAGTCGATCGACTAAAAGAGACAAAGTACTCTGTTGTCATTACCCCTTCAACTGGTGTGCCCCTCTATTATCGGTTGGTGCCTAAGTTGTCTCGTTAGTTAATGTATATGCCCGTCTCATCAGGTGCCCGTTATTTTGCTTTAAATTTCCGTCTAGCCACAGCACATGAACCTTAGAAATATTTCAAGAATGTCTCCCCAAAATGAAAGTTCAATAACATGACTTATGCACCCCCTCTCCCCACCCAACAACCTGTCTCCAGGTCCAGAGTGGGGCCAGGGTTTCCCATCCCCCCCACTGGTTCAGCTTCTCACAAATAGTCACACAAAATCTCTGGCATCGGCACCACATTAGCCCAACAACAAGTTGCCATTCATATGGACATAGAGGCGTCTGCATGTGTGCATGCATCCATGGAGGTGTGCACAGCTCGAACTGGAGTTGGAAGGGAATGGGAAAAAAACAAAAAGGAACTATGATCCGCGGTAATAAAATTTATTGTTGTGTGGTGGTTCCTATACCAACAACAGCAACAAAACTAAAACACCTCACGTATGTACACTCGTATGTAGATACCATGAACTGCAGCCGAAGTGGCATCAGAAGCGGCAACGTCAACGACAGCGGCAGCGGCAAGCAGCAGCATACCTACATAGATGCACTTCCGATAAAGGTACAACCGTGCCACAGCGAAGATTCAACCTACCTCGAACCTCGAAAATCAAATGAATGAGAGATACATTCGCATAGAACCCCCCAAAGACAAGAAACCGAACCAGAAGAATGTGAACATTCACATGCATCTGTGGAATCGGGCAGCGCTCCAGCCAGGCAAGCAGCGTTCAGCTGGAGGAGACAACAGCATCGTTGCACCAGAGTCCGTAGTGCTGTTGCACTATCCAAACAGCACACACAGGACGACATATACCAACAAAAGGTCAATCACTTTTGTACTCAGGCGGCGGGGCTATGCTCTACGATGCGCATTTGTATGCACGCGACTGCGCCCGTGTGTGAGTGGTTCTTATTCTATCTGTGTATCTACTATTCAATTCGTATCCAGAACTACTTAACGAAATGATTACTCCGCTGGAAAATTTCTATGCACATTCAGAAGAGAAAAGGCGAATGGTACAACAACACCGATGACGACGTAGATGATGATGACGACGACGACGACGATGGGGCAATGGAAGCGACGACCAACGACCGACAACGACGATGGGCTATGGCTGTGATGTAGACAAAGAGCCAGCAACCGGGAACTTCGGGAACAGCTAGGAACAAATACTCAGCATATATGTAGCACCTCTTAACAGATAGACATAGACAAACAGTTGACGGGGAGGAGGTGAGTGGTAGGAGAGGAAGAAGGTGGAGGAGGAGGAGGCTAAGAAGTAGAAGCTACAAGGCACAAAAGCGCGGCAGCAGAAGAGCGAAGGGTGGCGGTGGGAGGACTTGATGTTGATAACTGGCTTTCGCGAAATGCCACAAATCGAAAAATATATTTTTATTAGAAACAAAAAAAAAAAGAATCTAGATAGACACAAGTATCCGTGCACACAGTCAAACATGGGGCGACTCTCTGAGGAGACCCCAACGAGATGGAGATACGAGAAATCAGAGTGAGAGCGCAATGCTCCCATTCACAATTATTGGCCCAACCAAGAAAGATATTCTACATCCATGGAAATTGAGCAGTGTTGCCAGTGGCGTGGTCACTTGGTACTTTCCTCGAAGGGCAATGCAAATTGAAGATCTGGTGGAAGGATGAAATAGTTGGAAAAGGGATGAAGAAGTAGCTGACAAATGCTGTAACTTGTAAGTTACCAGAAACTCCTTGGCTAGGTACCTACTGGCGGACTGGAGGGAGCAGGACACTGCTTGTGTGACCTCCCCGTCTACAGCTTCTGCAAAAGTCATTGCATCGTCAAATTATACTGCGGTCATCATTACCACTTGCCCAGAATAGTCATTATGACACTGATGAGTGCTGCGAGTACTGGCGTACTTCTTTAAAGTAGATAAAGTAAATGCGTGAGGCTGAGTGTTGGCCAAGTCCTTTCGGTAATGAGCTGCCCTCTAGGCATCTCTGGCTAACTGCCTACAGTTACCAATCACTGTGGGTGGTGTCAATTAAGGCCAGGTGGCCTAAAAATAGATGTTGAGAGTTGATATGCATTTGTGTGGTCTTTTCCAGTATTTTGCGTCAAGACCAGGTCTTGACCAGGTCGATGACACAAAACGGCAGAGACGATTTTGTAGACGATGTTATAGAGAATTATCGCTCCATAGGTGGCACCGTCCAAACGGATATTCGTGCTTGTTGATAGAGCAAGCGATACTAAGATTTCACTCATCCGGAATAACCTTCTATGACCACATCTTACAGATGAGCTTTTAATACCGAGTCAGCACCGGCAGGACTGCCGTGTCCATATTGTTATCTGGATCTCGTCTATATTGATTGGGGCGACGGAATGATCGTCTGTCATTGCCCAGATTGCGTGGAATATTCTGCATGAGCTTGAGAATCTGATATCTTCACTTTCGTTGACCTTAGCGGCTTCGAATGCCTATATGTCACAATGTCGCGGCATCCTCATGAGGTGGACAACAAAAGTTGACATAAAAGATGCTAGACGAATACTTGATTCCAAATCAGCTGAATTTATTCGAATTTTAAGAATTTGATGCTTGCGATTATCAAAGTTTAGTGTATGATTCTGAAAACATAAAACCACTCGATTTGGGCAGCCAGACCACTAACCACAAATATTACTTTCTTTCAGTAAATAATTGGTTTTATTGCATTCGCGTGCTGGTGTATGGGAATGTCTACAGAAGCTTAAAAAACTGAGTAGGACTAACAGAGTAAAACTCTACCTGGCCATGCAGGGATAGAAGGCAATGAAATGGCCGACTCTGGCGCTGGTAGAACTAATGAACGTTGGTTTACAAATGAAAAAAAGACTAGTTACGATTCAATAGTGATCGCCATTGGCATTAACACTCTCAATTTTTGAAGAAGAATAGTCAGATTATACTTATGGACTATATTATCTTTCTTTACGTAGTTAAGGCTAGACATTATCTATGCATGCCACTGGCGGACGGGAGACAGAAAAATATCCCACAATTGAAACGACAACAGACAAGCCTCTGTCAAATTCCTGAACGACGAAGCTGCAACAGTGGTCCTGTCTGGGCAACAATGGCGCCCAACATGATCCCAGCGAATCAATCTTGTACACAATTACGCATCGTTGAAAGAGGAACTTCATCAACACTCTTCTATTTATTTTTATATTGTTAAGGGTTTACATTTTGAATTGCACCGCGTCCTTTAGATCTATTGTGCCCATTGCTAAAACGTATGATTCTTTCATAAGATCTCCCCGCCCATGCAGCTTTTTTCCGAGTTGTATTGACGCTTATTTGAGCATATTGTGCAAAGGTAAAAGAGATTTATCGTAGAATATTCTCTCTAAGTCAGTTTCCTTTAGGAATCAGAGCTGGTTGGAATGAGAGCTGGTTCTAGTGATTTCAATTCTTCCTCTGATATTAGCTGTCTGCCCAGATATCTTTGTCTTTTGTGGGATAGCGCCTCACAAAATCCCAGTATATGTTCTGGAATTTCATTAGATTCTCGGCAGAATCAGCAGAGACCTTCTTCTTATACTCCTAGTTTGCTTAAGTGCGTAGGTGAACCGTTAGGAAGCCTGATAGGATACGAAGGTTGCTTTGGCTCATTCTTGCTTCAAAGCTCTTGCGGTTATGTTCACCCAATAGTTTTTTGGCCTGCTTCATACCATATCTGTTCCGTTCCCTCTTTCTAGTTTCCTGAACTCTTCCTTGAGGACGTGATCTCCTAGAGCGCAGAATGGTTCGGAGCCTATAAAATGTTCCTATGCATCTTTCCTAGCGACAGAGTCGGCCATTTCATTGCCTTCTATCCCTGCATGGCCAGGTAGAGTTTTACTCTGTTAGTCCTACTCAGTTTTTTAAGCTTCTGTAGACATTCCCACACGAGCCTGAATTTAATGATGTAGGAGCTTAGTGCCAGGATAGCAGCACGTCTGTCCGACATTAGTGCTATGTCACAGTTGGTTTAGTTCCTGTCAAGATTGATCTGTCTATGACATAGACTTCAGCTTGAAAGATACTGGTGAATTTGTCCATGGGTTCGTAGTACTTTCCGGGTCCAAATACTCCTTCCTCTGTTCCTTCATCAGTTTCTTATCCATCCGTATACCATTTTACCGTATTACTGCTCAGTCTGTGAACTATGGATTCATTGCTGAGCTTAATGGTAAACGCCTTTTGGAAATTGAATTTCCATTCTTCGGAATGACCAGGAGTGGTAGCTTTTTGACTAGTGCATCAAATTGTCTCGATGTAATGCACCTGCCTTTCCCTATCCCTTCTTTTGCTTCTCATGATTGTTTTATTTGCACATTCTGCAACCACCAGATGCAATGGAGTCAGCTCCAGTAGCGCCTCCATGGCGGCAGTTGGGCAAGTTCTCATGGCCCCTGTAATACAATGGCATGCCAACCTTTGAACTTTGTTGATTGTCTTTCTTGCGCTGATCAGGTTGGTTATTTTGGACCATGCTATTGCACTGTATGTGTTTGTTGGTCTAACAATCGCTATGTACATCCATCTTAGAATACTTGGACTGCAACCCTTCTACAAATCATTAAAGCGCGCCTCGACTTCCTGGTGATCTCTTCTGTATGTCTTATTCAGATGACTTTGCTGCCTAAGATGACTCCTAGATATTTTACCTCTTTGACTGGAGTCAGTATTGTGCCTGACAGACTAATTTATTTTAGTCGATCCAGTGTTTGTTTTCTTGTGAAAGATACTCTGTTGATTTTGACCAGCTGACAGGCACCACTCTTTAATAATTTTTAGTCCCATTCGATGATATCACACAAGGTTTCCTCCATCCTGCCTCTGGCTATAATTACTATATTATCAGCATATGCTTGACATTTGATGCCGTGATTTGTTAGTATCTCCGAACTCCTGCAACTAGACTCCACATTAAGGGAGATAAAACTCCTCCTTGAGGACATCCTTTTGTTGTGTTAACTTTTATTATACCTTCTGATGTATGCGTCTCAGCTGTTCTCGTGCTCAAAAGTTCATATATCCATTTCGATACTGTTCGGGCGCTTTCGATAGTTTCTTTCAGTTGGTATAGTGCAGTCTCTGTTGATCTGCCTACTCTGTACATGTGTTGCCAGTGATACAGATGAGATATAGTTAGTAGTTCCTCTCTTATGCATTTGTCTAAAACTTCGTCATGCAATTGTCGAGGATTGCCTTAAAAATTGTTTTTTCGGGAATAGCTATAGAAAAGTGAGAGAGGCGTACGTTTTTCTTCAGTTACATGTTTGTATGGCCGTAGAGTCCGAGGACTTGAGCCTCAGCCAGCACGCTTCTTGGTTGAGATCATTGCACACTTCGGTTTGAAACTTTAAGCGCGGACACTTCCTGTTGCATTGTCGCCTCCTTCTTTTATAGTCAAAGGCTGGGTTACCTACACATTTGATTTTGGATCTGGAGGCTGGTTAGACTAGTTTGTGACCTTCTTTGAATCCTGTCCTCCGATCCCATCAACACGAACAGGTTCTGTCGGACAAAACACACGACAAATTACACAGCACTTTTCTGTTGAAAATGGCACTGGCACCTTCATCGACATTTGATATTGTTTGCATTGTAGAGCAGTCTTGATCAGTGTATTTTAGAAAGCGAGTCTGGAAAATAAATTCACGGTCTATTCCAGCATAGGGCACCACAACACACCGGCAACACTTTCCGCTCTTCTTCAGCCGGACAAACAAAACTGAATCCATGAATTTTTATGCTGCTTTCTGAATTGTAACATTCTACCGCTCGCATTGTTTGACTTTCCTCGGTTTGTCTCGATGCCCCTCTTATTCGTCCCACGCGCATAAGAATCCCTTAGCACTTGTGCATGGCGTAGATGCGACCAGAATCTCTTACCCACCATCGGTCTTGGCGATAAAGGCGGGAATAGGTGAACATCGACAACAATAACCATAACAGCAACCGCCACAAGAACAAGAGAAAGAAGAAGAAACAGAAGAATGAAAGAAATTATTCTTTTGTCATTCAGAACATAGAGGGAAACCAGGGAAACTCACAGCGCTTCCTCCTCTCCGTCAAGAAGTGTTCTAGATATTTTCCACCTCTTTCTCCCGAAAAAAAGACGACACCGACACACACAAAAAAAAAAACGAAAGAAAGATTCCTCGTTCTTTAGAAATTCTTTTGAATCTCACACTTCGGCTCGTTTTTTCCATCTAAACTTTGGCTACGTTCACATGGCATCCGCCATCCAGAGCATTCTTCGCCGTCGTGGATCGGGCGACACAGAACACAGAAAGAGGGAAATCCAAATTCATGCGACGAATCTCAAACACGATGATGAATATTCGCAGCCTCATCACACTCGTATCAGGGCGAAGGCACAGAGGTCGGTCTGGTGGTAGATTCTGGAACTCGATGGTGTGGCGGCGGCATAGCCCGGAGGAGTATGAAAGTGTTCCCAACTTTGAGGTTGTGCGTGTTTTGATGGACCCTCCGCGTGCCACCCTCAACCTATGGTCGATGAGTCTCCAGAATTTCTTTACTTCGGTCATCGCTGCCGCCACCACCGTCACCGCCATCGCCTCCAACAACGGCGCGCTGTCGACGTCGTGGGCTTTGAGTTTTTCGTTGTTCGCTTGCGATCCAACTTCATATTTGGATCATGAGTGATTCGTTCGGAGTTTTGTTGTGTTTCTTGTGTTCTTGAGCTCTCTGTCTGGGATCGGGGTTTTAATTGAATTTGTAGGGTTAACATCCTATTGTAGTCGCCGAGGCATAGTAGTTGGCGGCGAAGTGTTCACGAGATACGAGATAATTCTCATGGAGAAAAATTATGGCTCATTAGATGGTCAGTGGCATTTTATGGGCACACAGGCGGGCAGCTGGAAGAGATGTGTGCGGAGAGGGAGTGGCTTGGTAAATTTGTAAATTGGTTATTACACGGGAAATCTAAATAGAGAAATCGTCTTTGTGTTCTCGTAGTTCGGTTCCTGTTTTTTTTTTTGTTTTGTTTTGGGTCTGGGATTGCGTCTGTGACTTTTTTCTGTGTTCTACGAGACCGAGCTTGTTGAGGTAGACCGTAGACCAGGGGCCGGGGAACAAGACAGAGGTGGAAGAACTCTTTGACCCCGATTATGAGGTCGAGTGTGTATTGATTAATGTGTGCTCGGCTGTTAGTGGGAATTTACAATTTTTTTTTCGAATAAATTCATGGCGGTTTCTGGGAATTTTGATGAAATATTGATGTACGCTGTGAAAGAACTAGTCTGGTATTGCAGAGGTTACTACCTGTTCTGTTTGTGGTGCCGAGCGAAGATGGGTTCATGCAATAGTTGATTATTGCTTTAAATATCAACCTCATCCTCCACCTCATCCTCCACCTCATCCTCGACCTCATCCTCGACCTCATCCTCCACCTCATCCTCCACCTCATCCTCCACCTCATCCTCCACCTCATCCTCATCCTCTTGGCCATTTTCATAGCCAGTTCATGATGTTGCAGGTGGTAGCCAACGGGGTACGCGTATGATGCCCGGAAGGCTTCGTTCTAGTGAACCGCACATACTCCCGTGAACTACCGCAAAATGTTACTTCATTTGCACTCAGCAATTGGGTCAAAGAGTTTCACATTCTTCTATTATTTAATATTGCAAAGGCCGTTCCGCATCGGAATCCCTCGATTAAGACTACAAGACCGCCCTGGTAAGCACCCCTTGTGCTGCAACAAATCTCAAGCAAATCTCCACACGCCACTTGTAATCGCCTTGTTAATTCGACCACCAAACATGACCAGGCACAGCACAGACAGACACCGTGCCGTACGCACTAGCCCGGCAGCGAATTACTCACAAATCTCTGGCTCTCTCAACCCGAAATGATATCGCGGTCGATTTCGTCACGCGAAATCATTGTCGAACGAGCGTAACGCACACAAATTATCAGCTGCCGCTGCGCGTCAGTTAAGTGATTTCATTTGGGCATTAAAATACCCACCGGACTGCTGCGCTCCACATCTGGGATTATGTCATAGGTAGCTGAAGTTGGTTCGCCGCACTCTACACACATAACACACATCCACCAGCATTGACAGCTCCCTTGGGGCAGAAGTGAAAGTAAAAATCTCTATCTCGCGTCTCGAATCGACCGCCGAACTCGCTCACTTCCTCAAAGCGGGCGAGAGATTTGTTTGTTGTTTCTCCTCCTCGGCAGCAAAGCCTTCATCTGCGTTCGCTATTGCACTGCGAATCACTAGCTTTGCTGCTGTCGAATGCTGGGGGAGCGACAACAACGACGCCGACGACGACGACGATCAACGATCTACGAGAGATCAACGAGATGCACGTTCGACGAGCAACGATCGACGATCGACGAACCCGAAAGCAAAAAACTTCGATTCTCTGTGTGTCTGGAAAATTCCAAATTTAGTTCACCACAAAACGCAAGCATCCATGTGTTCGCTGCGCTACTGCACGCACCTTAAATGGTGTCCTATGTGCGCCACAAGATCAGCCAGCAATAAGTACTCCCGGCGGCGGCGCTCTCTCCACTGCTCGGCTGCCGGCTGCCGGCCGCACAACGCACAAGAAACGGTGCAAGCGAGGATCCCATTCTCTCAAGTGTTGAAATTCGTGTAGATTTTCATGTTTTCCCCGCGCAGCACAAGCCAGCGTTACCGCGTCGATGACTCGCACCGACAAGAAAATGTCGTCAGCACGGGTGCTGCTGAATGTGTATGCTTGCGTGCCGGCTTCACCGCTTCGGTCGGGATGTGGTGATATAGACCGCTGCCGCGCCCCTCGCAACGCTCCAGATGCGGCTGATTTTTCATGCCCGATTAGATGAAAATGCGGTTCTGCACCCGCTAAAGGAGGACGAGAATGAAGATGCTGCGCATAATCATCTCGAGCTAGCGCGTCTTCTTGACACAAAGATCAATCGATGAGGATGCACAATTCCCCAGGGCGGTGCGGAGCGACGTCCATCCGATTCGCCGAGGGGATGATTGGGCGGGAGTGTGTGCGCACGTGTGTGTGAGCAACACACTTGTCGGATTAAAAACGTCGATCGCCTTTGTGGCCGATCGCGCTCAGAACCTCTCAGAATGGCGGATTACAAATTGTAAATAAATTTTCTGATTACCTTAAGAGGAGATTAAAATCAATAAGGCGTGTAGGCTTGTTTTGTAAAGCGGAGAGTGGGGGGCTAATTCGCCGTTTTGTTGCTTTTGGTGCGTGGAACTTAATTTAATTAATTGATCGGATTATCTCAGTTTGTTTATTTTGTTAAATAATAAAACGTTGGATGGTTGCTTGGCATCTTTCTTTTAGGAAATGTAACCTGTGACAGGTGCTGGGATGAATGGAGGAGGTCAGGTCAGCTTGGACAGTTTCAATGTCAACAGACGCAGTGATGACGCTCCTGGAGGTCACACGTCGAATTAGTTGGGGATTTCCTATGGGTGGGTTAATGTATGGTCAAGCGGCGTAACAGATGCGGATTCAGGTTAGAGTTTGACTGTTGATTTTGTTTCCGGTGAATTGTGAGGTCACATTGGAGGTTTAGTCCGGTCCTGCTTGGATTAATCCTATGCAACGGATGGCCTGCTAATTTATCCGCGGAGAGTTAATGACAACGCCCTCTGCAGCCTTGGACATACTCCTCAATGACAGATAGTAGACAATACAGTGATTAGATTGAAATGACAATTTATTGACAGATTCATATTCATGCCTAGAAATATCAACCTCCTGCTGCCAAACGTCCTGTTCCAGAGCGTTATATGGACCCTTCACGGCCTCTCCAAGAATCTAAATATCCAATTACCATTTTGATTACCAATCCCCTGTACAATCTTTCAGGCAAAAGCTTTGTAATGGCTGTGATATCAAAGACAGATATCGTCACATGGCGTTCGGCAAAAATGTCTCTGGATGCAGTCACTCTTAAGTCGACTTTCCCCGAACTGCCGCCAATCTCTGGCAGAGTATTTGAGCACCCATCTCTTGTGTGGGTGACGGGACACTGCCATTCCTATCTTAAACGAAAAGACGTCAGCATGGATTTCAAACGAAACAAATCTGGTTTGTCGCAAGCCATTAATCGTTACAACGAAGCTTGTAATATTGCCAGATGTAAAGGAAGTGGTGGAAAGCGTACAGGAATATTGATTCGAAAAGTTAAGGTCGAAGTGAAAAAAAGTCAGTTGCTGAGCTTAACATACATAGGGAACGGAAGCAGTACATACTCAAAAATGAGGTTAGAGTAATGCCTGTAAGGTACCAAAAGAAACATAATCTTACACCGCAACAGAAAGAAATGAGTTCTTTCGTTTGCACACAAGTGGTCTGTTGCCATACATCACTTCCTACGATGAGACTCCGAACCGAATTGAACAATATACAAGCTAAATCATCGAGTTTAAATTTACCCCTCCACCAGTAGCATCCATAACCAACAAGAGTGAATTTATATACAAATTTTAAATTATTAATCACCGTTTTAATTCACACACTATTGGTTGCTCTTGGTACAGCTTCTATCGATTATCATCGTTCCATTAAGTAATACGAAATTAATTTTTTTGTTAACTGCACTGGGTCAAATCGGGTCCTCGTCAAAATGATCTACCACAGGTGTACAGCGTGCAATTCTCCGAATCTAGAAGACATTTTTTCAAAATTCAAAGTCATCCGAATGAAAAATGTTCGGTATCAAACGACAGTTAAAACCTCAGGTATCAACGTTTTGCAGACTTATTTTAGAAAAAGAAACATAAAAAATATCACTTGCATTACTTGAGTCAAATCCATCGTGAGCGTGTGAAGTAATCAGGAAATCATCATCACTTTGCATTGACTGAAAATGTCCTCAAATGTCCCTAAGAAGAAGGAGGTCCACAAGAAAAGAAACCCATTTGCCTGCGCGAACTACCAAGGGATCCTTAACATAGCGTACAAGATCATTTCTGCCGTTTTGTGTGAACGCCTGAAACCATTCGTCAATAACCTGATATGTCCTTATCAGTGCGGTTTCAGGACGGGAAAGTCCACCATCGACCAAATCTTCACACTACGGCAGATCCTGGAAAAGACTCAAGAGATACAAATCGACACCCACCACCTATACGTCGATTTCAAGGCCGCATGTGACAGCGTGCATAGAGACGAGCTATACAGCGCCATGTCTAGTTTTGATATTCCTACCAAACTCGTCAGGTTGTGCAGGATGACGACGGAGAACTCTTGCTGCTCCATCAAGGTCGGTAACTAACTCACCGAGACCTTCAATGTCAACAAAGGTTTTAGACAAGCCCACATGCTGTCATGTGATTTCTTCAACATCATATTTGAGAAGATCGTAGTGCGAAACCCAAACGTCAACACCGAAGGCACGATCTTCCAAAAGTTCGTTCAACTGCTTGCTTACGCGGACGACATTGACGTGATTGGATGAACACAGCAAGCCGTCAATGAGGAGTTTGCTGGCATTGAAGTGGAAGCGGCTAAAATGAGTCTGGCAGTAAATCAGTTTAATACAAAGTACATGCTGTCATCACGGATGGCCGCACAACATCGACGTCTCGGACAGAGCGTCATAATGGGCAGCAAAAACTTAGTCAAGGACTTCGTCTACCTCGGCTCTGCAGTAAACATGGACAATAACACCAGCACCGAGATCAATCGCAGAATTACTCTTGTCAATTGCTGTTTCTTTGGGCTCAAGAGGCAATTGAGTAACAGAGCTATCTCTCGAAGCACCAAGCTGACTTTATATAACACCCTGATCATCCCTATCCTGCTCTATGGCGCAGAGACATGAGCGCTATTGAAAGCAGATGAATAATTTCTTGGTAGTTTTGAGAGAAATGTTCTACTTGCGATCTTTGGTCCTGTTTGCGTTGGTGGTGTCTGGAGTAGGAGCTTCAACTACGAGTTCTACGGGCTGTACAGCGACATGCACCTGGTTAATCGTTTTCAGATCCAACGCTTAAGATGGCCAGGCCTCGAACGCGATGACGCACACAAGTAGAGAAGGACCTCAACCAACTTGGTGAGCGCAATTGGAGGCAACTGGCGAAAGATCGTGCTGGCTGGAGAGGCCCAGGTCCACCCCGGACTGTAGCGCCAAACAAAGAAGAAGAAGAAATGTCCTCATCGGGCAATGATGAATAAGATGTTGTATATCAGAATCCAGTTTCCGTTTTTGTCCCTAGCTGGTTCTCAACAAATTATGCTATTTCCACAGCCGGTTCGGGTTGTTTTTATTATAGGCTCCGTTATTGCAAGACTATCGATAAAAGGATAATTGCTAAAATGAGTTGCATTTCTTATTGTTTTTTTTCATTTTATTTTATTTTTTTAATTCTAGTTATCGTTGAATAGTCACAGACATACATATGTAACATAATTTCACAAGTAACACAAAAAAAAATGAATTCAAGTCCACTACGGATAAAGTTCTGCTAGATTTACAAAATTGCACATTGTGCGGTGTCAACCGTGGTCATTCTCTATTAATTATTGCCGATTCTTCAAATTGAGTTGAACTTCTCCGCCCAGTCTGGACTACGGGTCTGTCATAATCAGTGCCCTGTTCGGGGTTGAGGATAACAAACTCGTAGTGCATAATCCAACGGTGGAGGAAGTTCCTCTAGGGGCTGAATCGCTAAGAGTTGGCTCATCTGCCGGTGGGGATGAATTTCGGCCAGGTATTCTTAATGCAATGGGTAAATAGGGCGTTTTACGGATCTGTCGTGTCATAACTGTGGTCATTGTCACTCTTTTCAAAAAGGGAGACAAGGTAAGTCCAGTGTTGGGTGCTAGGAAAGGTATTCGAGAAAGCTTGGAAGTATCTTGAGTTGTTTTGTAGATTTGGAGAAGGCATACCACAGAGTGCCTCGACGTAAACTTTGAAGTGTTCTGCATGAGTATGGGACTGATGGTCCTCTTGTGCGTGCTTTGTCCACGACACTCTTTACTGGATCATACAGGTCACTGAAGATGATGATGATGAAATTCCTTGCCAGGTTGGATATGGCTAACTTATGAGTTTCAACCTACATGCTTCATCCCACGAGTTTTTTTCGCCCAAAACTAGTTGTCAATTCGCAGTCAACGGCTTAGTCACCAAAGATGGCTGGTTAGTCACTGCACAGCCCAGTTCCAGTTCTTAGAATCGCCATCTTCACTTTAGAAGGTCCAAAGACAGTTTTCAAATCTTTTCTGAGCTTCTTCTTCTGCTTCTTCGTCCGATTCATGCCCTTAAGCCGTACAGTAGATCCATTTCTTCTTAATTCTGGAACCAGGGAGGGCTCATTAACTAATTGGGCAAGAGCGTCAGTGCTCCAAAGGTCGAGTCAGCAGGAACTATCTACAGTAGAATAGAGCTACTCCATCATACTTCGGAATAGAAGCTCAAAATTTCCATCTAAGTCTAGGTCGGGACTTTCGAATTTTGAGGGGTCATATTAGCCGTATTTCATAGGGCCGGTGGTACCACTCACCGCTTCAAGAAGGCTACTGTGTGGATTGTCTTAAAATTGGTACAGTCGACGGGCTCTGACATTTGACAGTCTCAGACAAAGCAGCAAATATATTCAGGCTGCTCCAACTCTCAAACGATTTACTTGTTTACTCTCCACCGCTCAAGTCTGTTGGATTGCACGTGGTTGGATAAGTCGAAGCCATTCCATGTCATGACTCCCAAGTCGAGACGGAGTTGAATGCGGTTGACTTCTTATTTGTTTCCCCTACCGACCCACAACACACGACATTTCCCGATCGACATATCACTCCCTCGAAACTCTGAACAAAATCACTGTCGCCGTCCCACAAGATCATTGACCTCCTCCCACCCGTTCTATTGAATTTATCACCATAACCTTGTGCGTTCCATATTTAGTTTCAGTTTCAGTTTTATTGATAGCCTCCCCCCAGAACTCCTAGCACAAAATAGTTCACTCCCTCGCGCTCGACGCTCATAAATATCGAAAATATCTCCCCACACGAAGGGGGGATTCCCCCAAAAATGCTGCACTCACTTCAAACGCGAACATTACAATGGAGAACGAACACAACCAAAACAACGCAAGAACACAAGAAAAATCGACCATTTCACCAATGAATTGGAGCGTCAAGAAATCAAAATTCCCAATCAAGCGGCATGTGTTGCGCCCTGATTTATCGCCCCAACTCCGGGGCCGTGGCGCACACACAAACAGACCCAACAGCCTCAAGACCAAAGTACCCCGCTCCAAGTGAGTGAGGACAATGCCATCTTATCGGCGGGCGCTCCTACGATGTCGTCTGTTTGTTTTCGGTACACAAGGGTACCAGTGTCGGTGCGAGTGTATGCCCTGAAACTGCCTTATTTCCCATGCCGCCAAGGCATTGTCGCGTTTTTGGGACGTGTGTTGTACGACTAAATTTAGGATGCACGGATCCGTGCGACAATCGGAAGCGGGTAGTAAACATGTGCTAAACAGATTTCCTGAAATGGGACCGGAATTGTTGGGCTGCTCGTGTGTGATATTTCTTGTAGTGTACTTTGGTTCTATTCTGGGGTTGCACCCCTCACGCTGTGGGGAGGATGTGATCCGCTAATTTTAGATTTTCACTTTTATTTTGTTTGTTCGCTATTTTTAGGGGGTAGGGTGTGCGCGCGGATGACACAATGTGAACATTTTCGTGCTCACCTTACGTCTGTGCGGGGCTGGATCACGCCGTGATAAGTGAATTGGATGCAACCGAGACGGAGTTAAGTGATGATGTAGGCGATTGACTTTGAGATGGAAGCTAATTTTAGGGCCAATTCGAGGTAGTGCTGGAGCAGCAGATGTTTTATTGAAGTGATTGGGGTGCTGACTGAGGGCTGGATGACAATGACGTTGCATGGAGAGGGGGCTGAGAATGGGGCAATTGACATGAGGTGCTGGGAGCAATGGAGAAGCGGAAAACATTTGAGTTTGCTGGAAATTGTTTCGAAGTTCTGAATGCATTGCCGGCTTCTGTAATTCGTTCGGTTTGGTTACTAAGCAAAGTATGCAAATTGTGAGTCTCAAAGTTTTTGTGGCGATTTGCTATGAATGTTGTACCAACATTTGATGGGCTGGTGGACCCGACGGTCTAGTGGAGGAAGCCTAAAACTCTATGCATACGCCAAGGGGATACTATTGTGCAGCATTGTGGTTGGTAAAATGATGCGAAATATGGGAGCCAGACTTCTTCTCGCCTGAACCAACATACTTCTCCATCCATCACGGTCTTATGCTAATTGCGTCCAGCTATGCACGTTCACCTGATTGCGGTCCCTTTCCAGCTGCGTACGCCACCAGAGGCGTGGTCTTCCTTTACCGCATTGTCCCTCGGATTGGAGTCGAATATTTTCCAAGCCGAAACATTGGCCCCTAGCCATCTCAGACGAGAGCCTCGAAGTCTTTTAACCAGATCAATGTTGCTCAGTTCGATTAGTTGAAACACCATCAACACATACGGGACCAAGGACTTAGCTCTCGAAGCCCAAGAATCCCTTCGCCCGCTTTAGTTAGTGTCCATGATTCCGTGCCATGCAGAAGGACTGGGTCTGTTAAGGTCTGTCCCTAAGTCGAATTTCTCTCTAACTCGAATGTTTTGATCGGCATATTTTGGTAATTTCCAAACAAAAAACCATCATCTAAGTTTTAATTTGGATATCCCGTGCAAATTCGACTTTCGGGGGAGTCCACTGTATATAGTGATATCTTGGTCCTTCGACAGAGGGCTTGCCTTCCAATCCCAAACACACAGTGATTGTCATAGGTGATCCTACGTTTTATCTTGGTCGTGGTGTCATTGATTATATTCACCTCGGAGCCTAGGTAGAGACAATTTTTTCACTACATCCAAGTTCGGCAGCTGCCGATATTAACACTTTGTCTGAGACGTCGGTGTTGGTGGACCCTTCTTGTAGCCACATTAAGACAAACAAAAAAATAAAGCTATCTCCCAAAAACTCATGTCTGCAAGAGTCACTTCACTTGGTCGTCATTCGGTCCACCATATGTGGCTAGCATCTGAAAATTCAATATTACGATATTCGGCTGTTAAAGACGTGATGGTCGGCTTCTTGAGGTTAGGAAACTACTAATATAAGCCTCACTTCAAACTTCGTAATTTAATGTACCTTCGGTCAGGTGTTAGAAAATGACCGGGGTATGACAATAACACAACATGCGGCTAGTTCTGGATGTTATGGCATCCTACTGGTAGTAATCATACGGTTACGAAAGCCTAACCAGAGGCTATGGTGCCACTGATGATTAGGAAAGCCCCTGAGATCTGCATTGGTTTCAGGTTGATCGGTTGAGGTAGGCCCTCTAGTGGGAGCGGCATGGTGACCGTGGTTTAAAACCCAATGTCTAGGGATCAGCATGTCGAGTGCGATTCTGTGTTGTGAATTGAATACGATTCAAATCGCTTGTAAACAAAACCGGGTCCTGGAACCCAAAGTAGAGGTTTCACATCAGCCTCACACTTCACCAAGGTGGAGTAGGAGTAAACGCCCAGCACCTCAATTGTTAATTGATGTCTAAGGTTAGGTAGGGTTTAGGAAGGGTAGTCCGATGGTTAAAGAACACTTCCACTGGGAAGCCTTAGGGTCATTTGTGAATCCCTTCATTTCTGGAGTACACATTATGTCACGTGATGGCTTAAACCACCCCGTGCTCTTTACGAATTTTAAAAGATTCGATATATCTGCATTCGCTGTGTCAGCAGTCTCTGCGAAGAATCTTTGTCCCAGCGAAGCTAGAAGCATTTTCTGGAGAGTTGTGCAGTGGCAGAGCAGATGTTGGATCGTCTCCTCGTACTTCCTCGTTGCAGCAGCTCCGGCAGAGATCGCTGGACTCCGTGTTCCATTTCCGGAATATTGTTCCGATCGGGCAGTGTCCTGTGATCATTCCGACGAGCACACGGATCGAGTTAAGGTCCAACGCCAGAAGGTTCTTTGTGTTGCCGTTATTTAGCTCTGGCCACGTTGATCTTGTCGTGTGACAGTCATTTCTTGCGAGCCAAGACGAGTTGGCTTCTTTTTGTAGGGTATGGCTTATGGTCCGGTATAATGCACTAATCGGTGGTCGCAGTGATGTGTCCGCTTCGCTAATGTCCGTTTCAGACCCTTGTCTGGCAAATTCGTCCGCTCTCTCGTTCCCTGCTATTGAGCTGTGGCCCAGGACTCAGCAGAATTTGACCTTGTGGTGATTGATGGAGCTTAGTGCTTAGATGGTGATATCTGATAGTTGGATATCGGTTGTTTGTAAAAGGCCCTAAGGTAAGATGACCTGGTAAAGGAAACCTAATTACAGCAGACCACGTAAATCTAATCACTACTTGTACTTAGCATTTTTCAAAATCCTCTAAAGCAATTTTAAAGCCCAACCCAACAGCCCGAGGAAAGTCTGTCGGACCTCGGTATTTTGGTAGCCTTCAATCGAAATCCTCTCCAGCTTTCAACTACTTACAAAAGCTTATCTTTGCGACATCAACAGACAACAATCTGAGACCTCACACCATGACAAGACCGCGAACTTAAATAAATTAGCCTCGTGTGCTTTAGGAAAAAAACAAGGCGAACAGCACCAGTATGCATCATTTCGTTTCCCACTAAAAGTGTGTTCCTTCCGCAATTACCTTCACCTTCGCTTACAAATCATCCAAGTTGAACGCAGCCGAGAGAGGCGTCATGATTAACTTGCATTTGCGCGTCGTTGTCCTCTGCCAGATCGGCTTTCGTGTAGGACGACAAACAAACAAATAAATCAAAAGAAAAAAAAGAAAGAGAAACAATAAAACAGAGACTCCAGTGCGTCATACTGCACTCGGCGCACAGTACTCGAACACATGTACACATTTAAATAATTTTGACGGCCAACAGAACCTGATAAGTTTCCCCCTCACCCAGCCCCCACACTCAGCAGTTCAGCATCGTCGTTGACACAAAGGAGAGGATGAACGCATCCAATCCGGTCGTCGATCGAAGCACCTCGAAGACGGAACCGAAAAACAAAAACGCAGCAGATCAAGTCCGAGATGATCGGCGGCGGTCACATGGTGGTTCTGCTTGTTCTGGCAGTTGCCCTCACTCACTCTATCGCTCTCTCGCTCACGCTGTCTCTCTCTCAAAACCTGATTCCCGGCAAAGTTCCCCAGTCGGGGCGGTTTGGAGAGCCAGTGAGAGTCCCTTTTTAGCCGTGAGTCGGTGAGTATACGCGTACCTTATGGCACCTACGTGCTCTCCTCCGTTTGTGGTTTATACCACGATCGACCATTTGCACACAGCCACGCCACGCCGAAGGAACTGGAAACCTGTCAGTGTGGCATTTGTTGTTGCGTTGTCGCGTCACAAGCTCTCGGCCGCATTTCATTGATGTCTTCGTCGCAGCCAAGTCCACCGAGGTGTGCACAATTTACACACCCAGCCGAACGATCGTGCGACAAAACCAGAATCTGGCCACAAAGACTCTCCACATCGCACAAAGCAGGAAGGCGACCGAGGGAGACGGTTGTGCTTCTGCTGCCGTTGCTGCTGTTCCTGCTGCTGCTGCTGGTGCTGCAATCGATGCCAATGCGTGTATCGATAGTGATATCGATAATAATCGAGGCAGATTGGATTTCAAGTAAACAACTTAATTTTTTTTCTTTATTTTTATTTCAACGGTTTTTTGTTTTATTTTTTCGAACCAATTTCCATTTCCAGCGAAAACAATTCGAAGAAGGGCGCGAGAAAATTAATTTGAGGTAGTAATCCTCTTAAGAGGTCTGCGGGCTTTTGCTGGCGCAACTCGTTGAAAGGCTGCGTCTGCGTGTATGTCTGAGCTGTTTTGACAGAAATCATCCATCTGGGGGCACATTGACAAATCAAAAAGCAAGAACGTGGTGCGAGGAATTTCGGAAGGATCAACGAGGGCGAAGGTAGAAACCGGCTTGAGTGCAGCTTACGACGTCGTGGGGGGCATCGAACGTCGAAGACCGGCAAATTGTCAAGATTCGAGAGAGGACAACCGGCAGAAGCAGTTGGCGTCAGTTTGAGAAGTGAAACGTTTTTCGCACAAGTGATGGGATTCCCACTGAGTTGGCTGGCAATGCTGAGTAACAGATGATGGCTTCATGGTTAAGACACAGTCATAATAATGCCCTAGGAAAGGGTCTGGGCTGTGCTACAGATCTGGCCTTAAAGGTGACAGCTAATGACCTTCAAAAATTACTCAGTCGTCACTGTCTGTACTTGGATCGTACTGGAATCGCTTAATCTCTCAAATGTTCCGACATTCATTGCACTTCCAGGACCGGATGTGAAAGAACTAATCGTGGATCAGCAATAAACCCAGCACAATGCGAAGACTTTCAATTAAAGGCGCATGAGCTGCTCCAGAGAGTCAGTTAGAAAGACCGATAACTTTAAAGCCAAGAAGTGGCTCGAGAAAGACAACTCGAAAAGTACAAGATGCTGATAGAGGAGGGCATGCTACTCCAACTCCAGGAATTCCTGTCCAGGACACGATCCCACAGAATATATACAAAGGTTCGAAAATGACAAAGTAGCCTATTATGTCCGTTCCAGCAAACTGTGTGAATGTCCCGAGAAGTATTCAACACCCAGCGTGTGTGATGATGAAGTAAAGAACGCCCGCTTCTAAGGTGCAAAAATAGAAACTGACCTGAGCCAACTTGGTGTACAGAATTGAATACACCTGCCCATAGATCGCGCCGGAGAGACTTGTTGGCTGATGTCTGGGTCAACCCCGGAAGGCGTATGCACTCCACAATCGACATCCGGATCGTCCCCGGCAACCGCTGTTAATTCGGTTTGTACAACCAACTTCAATCAAAAATTCGATCTGGATGGCCCAAGCTCATGCTCCGCAAAATCTTAGTTTGCCAGTCTTGTCATATGCTGCCGAAAGCTTGACGATATACAGAATAGCAAGTGAGAGCCTTAGCGCCTTCGTGAGTAGAAATAGAGAAGATACACGAAACTCGAAGGACCAATGACCAAGGATGTGGATGAAGTCGGGAATGCGGAGATCTGTCCTTTAAGAGACAATGGACGGAAAATGTAGATCCAATCGAGCCTACCTGCTTAACACCTCGCCAACAGTCTCTAAGGGTCATAACGTCGCTCAAACTTCAAGCTGGTATTTTGAAGCTGAAGCTTAGAAAGGATTCTAGACATCACATGAACACATGTACACAGCATTAAAGCAAATGAAAATAATGGCTTGCGACGGAACGATTCCTGGTCGACTTTTTTTTTGTTCTCATTGACATTAAGACCGGCCTGTTTGTCAAACAATGTAAAAGCATATATGGATCGTAGGGAACGCACGACCCCGAAGTCTTTAGCCTATAATTCGCATGTGCTTTAGCTTGGTATGCATTTGGATCCCGAATTTGGGGATCATTAATGGCTGCATTTAACTGAAGTGAGGCAGGTCGGTGGTGAGTCACACGCGATGTTTAAATACATCCGGTCCTGGTTCAAATATCAAATCTTGCATGCATTCTGAGTACCTTATTCCTTCCAATTTAAAAGATACTGTTGATACCAGGCTTACCAGCGTCTTCCTTAATGCTGCTTCATTGAACAAAAAAAAAAACGCCTTCAACGAATAAACCAATAAAATTAAGAAGGCCCGGCTCGCTACGACCGTATTCGACAGCATTTCACATATGTACGTCCAACTCTTCAACTCCAATTTCACACTAGTCGCGTCTGGAGCAGTCTAAGCATCGACGATCCCTTCTGCCTTCGTCATTGAGTATTGGCAACTATCAATCCTTTCACAAGGACCGCGTAAAAAACAGACCAACTGTCACTTCCACCCTCCCAAAGTCCATACATCAGTTCAGGCGGTTTACATCATATGCACACAGCCGTCGGCCTTTACCACCACCACCATCAGCAG
This sequence comes from Eristalis pertinax, assembly GCA_907269125.1. Lineage (NCBI taxonomy): Eukaryota > Metazoa > Arthropoda > Insecta > Diptera > Syrphidae > Eristalis > Eristalis pertinax. The sequence goes on from OU026147.1 coordinate 38,011,592, forward strand.
CATCAGCACCAGCACCGACACCATAACACCAGTGCCCGGTGGCGATAACCGTGGCGCATTGTCAACCGATGCAGTGCCGATTTCGTTGCACCGCCTATGTAACGCTTTTAATATGAAATCCATGTACGAATACGAATCGCAGGTATCTCTCACACACGGGCCTAAACAACCGAGAAATAAACAAAAATCCGTTCCCAACTGAAAGCATCGCCACCACCATCATCATCACGGTCGTCGTCATCATCATCATCACCATCAGCAGCGGCAGCGGCAGCAAACAAACATCGTCATAGTTGGCCATTCGGAGCCGATACCAGCATCGGTAACAGGGACCAACATCAGAGGCATGCACATACGTGGAATGGAAGCGTGGTATATAAGTAGACGGGACCAGGCTGCATATCACTGACAGAGCGAGTGGTAGCGAGATTGGGCCCAAATCCAAACGAACGCAGTGTTATTACATTCTCGTGGCGTTTATCGGCACAAAATGCCTATTCACCGCTTACCACCATCCCGGAGGGTGATATGGGATTCCCATTCGATACAATTGCTTCGTTTCTATCTCTCGTTCTCTGCTTTGCTCTGTTCATTGGTTTTCAATGCGCTCGGGCGTCCCTCCGCTCGCCGGCCACCCGCTATGGTGGGCAACCCCCACCAGGCCGGTCGACTCACCCCTTACGGTGGACACGCAGATTTTCGCGTTTCATGTTGTTTATTCGTATGGCTATGTGCGCCGAGTGCACCACATGACCACAGCAGCAGCAGCAGCAGCAGCAACAGCAGGAGCGGTGACGAAGTGAGCGCCATCAGGCCTAATGTTCCCCCCTCGGGGTGGGCTGGCTGGTTGGTTGGTTGGTACTGTGACTGTGGTGTGCCTATAGCTGGGCCGTTTTGCAACAAAACAAGTTGCGGCCTGGAAAGTCTCCACTCACACACGCTTGATGTTGATGTACCTGCCTGCCTGCCTTCTGCTGAGCTGCTGAGCTGCTGCTGCTACCTGATGTGGTAGTAAACAGGAACAGAAAGCAACATAACAACAAAACGAAAACAATGAAAAAAGGAGGACAAAAAAACATGGAAACAACAGCGAAAGAGAGGCAAAATGGATTTTCGTTGGTTTTTGGCGGGAAAGGACGACATCGTTGCATTCAACGGATAGTAGCAGCAGCAAGAGCAACAGCAGTGCATTCGAGTACTAAATACGCAACATAATCCCATATCCATGCAGCAGATGCTTGCGGGTGGGAGCGCAGGGTGGCTGCAGCGGGTTGGGTACATGCTGGGCTGAGTTCTGGGCGGAGGTGATGCAATGGAGTGAACTAAGTACGTTGCAATAATAATAAATTGCAACCAAAACGGCGGGAGGACGATGATGAAGATGAGCACAAGAGGACGCCGAGGATGGACAGGGCGAGCGTATCGGGAGGGGACATGCGAACGAACGATACGACCATGGGAACGGTACGCGGTGGCGGCAGTTTCGTTTCAGGTGGTGTTGACGGCGATGTTGTCGGTGTGCGGATCATGCCTGTGGTATTGTGGTATACTTTTGCGAGCACACATGCATACTTGCAATCCCCGTGGCCGTGTGCTGCGTACATTTGCATATGTGGTGTGCATTCGCACCATTTGGTCGAGTCATCCGTGCTTATGTGCGTTCGCCGGCCATGGCGATGTGTCCTGCGTTCGATTGGGTTTTTGTTAGATCGAATATTCGTTAAGGCTGGAATTGGAATACGTATCGAACGAGTGGGTCGTTATCTGTTGATGGGGTGCGGTGGAGTTTGGTGCGTGTGACTGAGTGCGGCCAGCACGGTACGACGAACTGGCAGGATTTTGCCGCTGAAGATGGAGTCGTAACCTATACCAATTTAATGAACCCATTTCAGTTAGTAATTGGCATGCTTTCGGGTAGATGCTATGCACACATCCGAGGGCACACTCGACGCTTTAAAGCAGAAGCCGATTAGAAAGGCTCACTGCCTGAAAAAAAACGCAAAAGAATCTATATTTTACTCTATGCGAGAGGAAAAAAGGTGGAAAAGATCTGTGGTGTACTAGTGGTTGTAGGAAAATTTATTGCACGCGCCTCTGTGACGGTTCAGGAACATTGGCTGAACGGGCGGGGAATGGGTTGTCATGAGGCCGATATTGCAATACAATGTAGCTTTCGATTGAGACGAATGAAAGTAGGGAAGCGGCCTGTGAGTGCCACACGATTTATCCAGATATGTTCAGATCATTGTGTATTTTCGTATGCCTGTAGACAATGGTATCATCTTCGATCTCAAGGCATTACTGCACGCTGGTCTCTTACGTAGGCGATGAAATCGTTGATAGTCGAAGAACAGCCCAACAAGGTCAAGAAACATCCAATTTTGACCAGAAACTCGCTTTACCCTGAAAGTGATGGCAAAGAGATGATTTCAACCAAAATTGTCATCTGTCTATAGAGTGAAAGGGAGGGGGAGCGGCTCTAACGAATGCACAACACTCTGGCAGGTTAATAATTGTGAAAAATGTCGAAGAACATTTTCGAGTCCCGACAAATGTCGGTAACAAATTGTACTAGTAGCAGGGGAGATCTCGCCATACACAGACGACTCATAAATTAGCGCAGGTACTGGCATGGTGTTTTATGATCACTTGCAAAAATCACTGGCACTAAGAGAGCTTTTTCAAGCCGAAGTGACTGCGATTCACGATGTAGCACTTGTGTTAAACGATCACAATATAACCAACAAATAGTTCACAATTTTGTCTGTTAGCAAAGTGGCAATAACGGCCATAGCATCGGACATTCTGCCATCGAAGGTGATCAGTTTATGCAGACAAAGCGACAGTGAGATGTCCGTGGTGAACACGGTGACCCTATGCTGCCTACCAGTCGTAAGGAAATATGAGTGCTAAGAGGAGTCCTATACCATAGAAACAGAGAGCTGCAGAATCCAGGAAGAAATATAAACTCCTAGCACTTCGTAGAGCTGGTGCACTTAAACCGTGCTGAAAGACATCCTAAGATTCATATACAGTCTGGATGGTTTAAGGAATAAAAGAAGATCTCAAGGTAGAAAATCATCCTCTATTGAGGGCCCAACACGGTGATCTTAGTAAGGCAGTCAGGGCACTGCCTGATTGGAACATTATTTCCACCCGAATTAGAGGTACATATGCAAAGGATGATTTTTTAAGCGTTCGGATTTAAAATTTCAATAAAACACAGGGAAGTTGCAAACATGTACACAATAATTCTAGTTTAAGTCGAATTAGTGCTTGCCATTAACTTTTTAAGGATTATATTCATCTAAATGTTGACCACGAAGAGTTCAAATTTGAGTCACATTTTTGAGCTTAGTTGCAAAAATAACGCGCTCCTTACTCATCAACTTGCAGGAGATGGCGACTCCGGTTTTGAGATCCATGGCACCTCTACCCGTACAGAAATCGATATGGCTAAAAATCTGCACCAAACTGTGACTTTTTCTGGATGCATTGGTAGCTCCTGCAATGCTTCTGGCTTATTTACGTACCCATTGAGCCAAAAATGAGCTTCGTCGCTGAACACAATTTTTCGGTAAAAAAGTGGATCTTCGGCCAACTTTCCAAGAGCCCATTGTGATAATAAAATTCAATAATTTGTAAGACGATTCATGGTTAAATTATAGACCAAACTGAAGATGTTGGACAGTGAAACAAAACACGAAACGTGCGTCAGCTGTTTAAACCAGTGTTGCCAAAAAGATAATAGCTAAAAAATCACCCTTTAGTTCAAGTCTTTCATCTTTAATGCCGGTAGAAAAGGTTGCTACTCCCAGATTCTGTTACAAGCTCACCGGAAGATTGTCCGTCCGTCGTGCGTGATATGTCATTGCATTGTTGTTGGTTCTGGAAAAGTTCGCGATAAGCATGCCAAGGCAATAATTCTCTTCGATTGGTTGATAATTCTGATAATTCATTCTGATGATCCTAGTTATGACTCCACGATGGGTATCAAGGTCAAAATGATGTCGCCATGCTGACCCAAGAACAAAATTGGTTCTAAAAAAACATTGCCTGTCGATTCTTCCGCTGCTAAACCGAAGGAGGTCTATGAGACACCGGAAACAGAATGCAAAGACCCTGCACCAACTAAGCCATTGGAGGATGTTGTGGGACCAACAAAGGGTCTAAACCTGGAACCTGGTCACCGGAATTTCTCAATTGGTATTGGCATCGATTCGGATGCTGTGTGGCATTTATCCGACTAGAAACTCATGTGGACTAGGTTAAACTCTAGCATTTTGAAGGAAAAAACAGATTGGTTTCTTTCGTCAGGATCAAGTTAACATATGATTAAACAAGAAACCAACAAATCTCTCACATATCCTGCATGCAATAAAGTGCTGATATGTTGATCAAGTGATCGTGGCAATCAAATCTGACATTTGATCTGTCGAGGACAAAACACACCGTTACCTCAGACTGGGTATGTCTATTGATGATTGAACGTGGTAAAGTTGTCATAAGCAACGATTGAAGTAGCATAAACAACCAAACTTTCTTGGATGACTTATTTGTAGAAAGGGTGACATAAAGGGACTCGCACTTTTAGGCTATCTGTGCACATCTTATGGAATACTTTCTCAAACGACTTTGGTCTACAGACATGCAAAGTTCAAAATGTCGAAAATTCACTATCGATTCCATCGTAAGTAATCTTTCAGTCGAATCACTTTGCTGTCGTCAATTTTGGTTCTGTGACAGCTAATTTCCAAGCCAGATTCTTACAATTTCCTGCATATCCAAAACGGAATAAATTGCATTCATTCTGAAAATTGCACTACCTCACGGTTGCGACAACAGTGCTGCTTCAAAAATATAAGAATCGTCGCATTAAATGGCGCCCGACACGGTACCGCGAACAATTTGCTAGTTCGTGTAAATCTAAGAGACATTTCTGTTGTAACGGATTGAAGTTAGATGTCATTCTGCCAAACCAATCATTTAGACGTACAACAAGTGCTCGATGCCAGCATTATCTCTTGAAATGTGTCTGTGGTCGGGTGACTGACGGTCCTATACCATTTCTCAGCTTCCATGATAACAACTATTTCGGCCGCGAAAATAAATATCGATCGAGAGAAATATCATCAAGTGTTGCAATGTGTTGTCCAAAATTGTAGCGAAAGTATACAGCACCATTGGCTGTACCGAGCTATGAGCCCTCTGTCCAGTCTTAGCAGGACACCAACTAACTGCGAACCGGAATTGAAATTTGCAAAGTGACTCACTCAAAAGTTTCGTACTTCTGCTGACTTTAATGACCTCGTTACACTCTCGTGCGGTTGGTCTAGACCACAGGCGAGACATTAAGCTATTTGCTCTCGATAAACACGTGTCCCCCCCCCCCCCCAAGTACAACATTCAGCTATTCACAGCTATGTGTAGGTGCGACTTTGTCCTTGACTTGCAAACGAAATCCGCAGTCCCTCTTATCACTGTGTCTGGCCAAGTGACTGCGTTTTGTTAATTGTTTCGAAAAACCACAAGGCCTCGCAAGATCGTATCCCACCTGCACCATATCCCGAGATGATACCAATTCTGATACCATCACATGACACCAAGTTCACGGCAGCTGGAGAGACCTTTAAGCGCGTGCGTATATGTGTGTGTGTGTGCATTCGTATGGCAACTTGACCAGACAATGCAGGTGCCTTATTCTCTCCGGTGAGGGGTTGTCTCGACTTTGACCAAGGTCCCACCAACTGATATGGCCAACAAGAAGCAGAACGATGAGAGAAGAAGTCCTTTATTTTTGTTTTTCTGTTACTTTGTTTTGGTCTTTCGTTGGCCAGCCCATCAGACTGCGGTGCAAGTGAACTGCGATAATCCTCCTCTCACCGCTGCTGCTACCGCCGCCGTCGCCGGGACACCCCCTCCGCACTGTGTCTGGCTGCGTGGTATCTTCTGTCAATGCTCGCCCAATTCAACTTCGTTTATACACTTTGCTTCGCTTTAAATTATTTTTAGCACGATATTCGTCATTAAACTCTCGTTCTCTCTCTCTCCCTGACATCCTCGCGTCCACGTCCGAGTCGTCGTTGTTTTCGTCGTTGTTGTCGTCGTCGCTGTCGTTGTCGTCTTTGGCCGTAATCGTCTTCGCCGTGGTGAGCCGTGTCCTTCTCCGCCATCCGTGGGTTATGTGTTTGTTTGTTTTCACATGTACATACTATATCCTTCATGCTCCTTTTGATTCTGTTGTCCACATTGTTGCTCATCATTTTATTTTCGGTTCCACCTTTTGTCTCTGCGTTCTCGCTGAATTATGTGCTTTGTTACGTTATGTCTTTTTTTTTGGTTGCCTTCGTATTTTTCTTCTGTTTTTTGTTTTTGTATTTTTTGGTTGCGTTGCTTCGGTTGATTTGTTGCGAAATTCCAAAGTGATTCCTCCACACCAACACCAATACGACCATGAGTCGTTTTGCAAATGCACCATCGTCACCGTCACAATCACCGCTGTCGCCGTCGCTGGTCCGGCTGTTAGCTCGATGAACAGCTCAAGCTGGCCTGGGTGACGGCTGAACGGGGAGGAGACAGGAAGAGAGGATATCATATTAAAATGCTCTTTGGGGGTGGTGGCGGTGGCGTTGCTACTTTGCGGCTTTTATGCTTTATTCCATTATCTTTTGACATTTCTTTGAATTTTTAATTTCGTTGTTTGCTCGGGAGTCTTGTTTCATCATGATCGTTGACTGTGTGCTGTTTCGATCGCAATCGATTGATGTTTTGTCTGATCTTTGACGGGCTTCGGATTGTTGTTGTTGTTTTCGTTGTTTTGCTTTTGTGGTTTTCTCAGAAATTATACACTTTCTGGTCGAGTTGGATGATGCTTCTGGATAATGGGCTGTGCTTTGTTCTCAACTCGGGTTAAGGCTGATTGATAATATTTATCTTGATGTGTGAATCATTTAATATGTTCTTTTTTTGGTTTTTTACATCATCTGCTGTGAACGCAAATATTTCCATGTGTTGAGAATATTTTTAAAACACGTCAAAACGAAAGCACACACATTTTCATTTCACATTTTCCCAAAACTTCTGTCTTAAAGTGAATTTGGGCATTTTTTGTTTGTCTAGTAACTGAAAAAATGTATCGCTGCACAGTACGGACGCCAATCGTCAACAGTTCATTGGCATCGGCGAGTGACTTAACATATTCCCAGAAAATAAACAAAAAACAAAAATGAAAAACAGTGGCAGTTGATCACGTGATCTTGATTGGCAGTTGACTGGTCCATTTCGTAAGAAGATGCTATCGGTGAACTGCTGCGCCACTTAATAGGTTGCTGGTTTCGACACAGCGTTCAATATTACGTGAATTGTGAAGTAATCAATCACTGATCACATTTCTATTCCGGTGGCAGCATGCGGGCGCCATGTTTCTCGGAAGTGATGGAAAATAAGTTTGTTTTTGGAGAAAGTTTGGCAATTCTGAGCTTGTTCACGGGAGCAGAGTTACTTTCTAATCAACTACGTGGGAAACTACGGGCTTGAAGAGCTAACCTCTTCAGTATTGCAACGGGTGATTATTTAAACCTTTGACTCTTAGTTGACGGATCTAGCAGTGAACGAGGGCAAAACAAAGTGTTTGTTTTCATCACGGAAGGTCATACAACATCGACGTGTTGGAGAGAGCATCATAATGGGCAGCAGAAGCTTTGAGGTACCTAGTCAAGGACTTCGTCTACCTCGGCTCTGCAGTAAACAGGGACAACAACACCAGTACCCAGATCAAGCGCCGAATTACTCTTGCCAATCGCTGTTTCATTGGGCTCAAGAGGCAATCCTGCACTCGTACATCTACGAACACCGCTTGAGCACCGATAGTGTCAATGGTCTCCACTCACCGTATTCGCAATACAAATAATATATGTTTTATATTGTAATAATATTATAACTTTTCTCTAAGTCAATGAAAGTTCTACATAACTATGTAAATTAAATTTTATTTCTGTTTAGTGAGAGTAAAGAAAAATATAGATAAACCACCGAAAAATAGGGGAAAAATAAATCAGATTTAATATTTCCCATGTTTATTTAAAAGGTTTTTGTTAAAAGAAACTTAATTTGTGGTATAGAAAAAGCGCAGCAGAATTCTGAATCTATACGAGAAAACTGCTCTCAAATCCGTTAGGTAGATTCGGAAATTTCGTGGCAGATACATACATATATGTACATCGAATCTGATTTCTCTTTTATAGAAATAAGTGAATGAAAACATGTTTTCAAGGTCCATACATATCCATACAGCATAGTTCATTCTCGATCTGTATCAGATGAAATTATAGGAAAATGTAGATAAGTATAAGTGTTCATAATCATCTGGTTAATAGTTTAGAAGTTTATCGTGTGAAAGCAGACCAGGTCAGGTCCCATGCACGCCTTGATTTCTTGATTTCAGCTATCAAGACCAAGTTTGGACTTATTCTCGACTTGGATTTGAAGACCCTCTTACCTATGGCGTGATCACTGGATTGGAGGTATTGTCCAAGGATATTCGGCATTTGTAATTTTATAATTTGTAATCTCTGAGAATCAGCTCTGCCGTTTTGCTTACCAGTATGAACAGCACATAACGCGAATATACCAGCACCTTCTCAAGTAGCAGTCGGAGGTGTTGCCGTGAAAAGAAAAATACCTTCAGTGTATGAATTGAGAACTTACTCACTATTCAGCGACGGACGTCAATCACTATTCCGCCAACAAATTGTCGTCACCAATTATGTGACTGATCCAAATTTTTGTAAAATGATATATGAGGACAATCTTCAACTTAGGTTAGACTTCATTGGTGGTCAAATCAGCAGGAGAACCAACGCGTGCATAGCAATAGAAAACAAGATGCTAGCAGATTTGATTTCGATGCATGCGCAGAAAATCGAGGTTTGGCACATCGTAGAGGGAGTTGAAGAAGTACCGATCAAGCGTCGTTCTTCTTGTCTTGGTCAGTTTCGTAGAGTATGCTGGATTTCTTGGGCAACAATGTGCACCGCAAATTCGAGTACACTATGTATATCAGTGAATAAAAAACCAACACCCGTACGTCTTCAACATGCATGATCTACCGAAAATGTCGCCGCTGCCCGTGAGAGTGTGCAGGACACGACGCAGTCAGAACTTTTGGACATGTGTGCCTGAATTAACAAATGTCTCCAGTCATATCATGGGCCTACATTCAACTAAGCCATGAGCTCAGAGGAAATTGTTGTCCGAGTTCTGGAGCAGTATCAGAGTATCAGTATTGCCAGTTTGGTATGATTCCTAGCTGGTGGCTAGTGGCTAATGGCTACCGAGTACATTCAAATAAATAAGCCACATATCAAAATTGCATGCAATAGACAACATTTTTTTTAAATTTTCATGGAACGCAATAGAAGAGCCATCACTTTCCTCCCCTGGTCTATAATCAGATTCATCAAGGTCACCACGTCACCAGTAGCAGAACACATACCTTAATTATCCCACAGACTGGATGACATTAAGCAGAAGAGAAAAATCAATTAAATCAGCCTATTAAATGCAAACTATTGAAAATGTCACGCATGCGTGGGCACCCTCGTCTCGACTAGTCTCAACACTGCTTCCTGGATGATATTTCCTTCCATCTTTCTCACTTTCAATAAATAAAATTAAATAAAATCCAATAAAGCTTAATTGAAAATCACACCTTGTGCAATTACAATTGCGGTTGGCAGGGCACCCACAGGCCGGCAAGTAAACACTCGTTTTATGAACCCACTTGAGTTGGAGCGTGCGAGTCTCTCCGCGGCGTTCGCACAGACAATTAGCCGAAAGAAAACACATTCACCAAACCAGCAAGCACCGTATGCAGATACATAGATGCCAGAGTTTTATTAGTTCATGAACTTTTATTGACCAGGATTTTACAACTCATTTAACGATACTGCGCCACCGCGTCACTGCCACCGACTGGGCACGACATCACACTCTGCGTCGAGGCGCCGCGCTGTTGGCCCACTGCAGCCGTGAATGAAAATGCAAATAACGATAATTATCATGATTTGTTTATGTTTATAGATGCGTCAAGTGCTGCGAGTTATGCGCGAAAATGAAGAAAAGGCAAGCGCACTACCGCCGAGGAGATGATTAATTGCATGTTAAACGAAGTCAAACAGCGATTTGCAGTTCGGGACCTAACCAGCCGACCTCTGGCATCCCAACAACGTCAGTCACCACCTTCGCGCTTTGGCTAATCTGTATGTCGCTCACCTTTAGCCGCTCCTGGGGTGGCACATTACGGGCATACCACGTCCGCATGTCGGCGCACACACAACGCCACTGCAGCGCCGCCAAGCAACAAGTCGCACACACAGTCCCACAGTGCTGCTTCACTACAAATTGCCAGCCAATAGTGCACGGAGGTGAATAATTGTTTGTTGTGTTGGTTACCTCAGAGGCGAACCTCAGCCACATCGCACTGTAAGAATGTGTATATTTTCGCGGCGAAACACACAAAACAACGAAACAAAAAATCAATCGCAAGAGGGCCAACAAGAAAACGACAGCATCGACTTGTCGCGCTAAATTTAGACGCCAAAAGGAGTGCGATTTCGATCGAAAATTGTGTATCGAATCGGAGGAAAGTGGAAACGGAGATACCCCCTCGCAGGGGGAGGCTGTCGGTGGAATGCAAAAACGAAACGTCGCGTCGAGGAAGTTAAGACAGCTGAAGCCGAAGCCGAAGTGAGAGAGACAATAGCCGGGCCAGAGACAAATCAATACAAAGGGACGATAAGGCGATGACGAAGTGAGACGACCCGCCGTAAAGTGGTATTTTTGGAATTCGGAGTTTGGTGCTCCCCGGTCTTTCGATTGATTTAGTTGCATTGTAGCGTTGTGCGGCGCGATGGCGCAGTTTCGTGGGCGTGACTGGGCATGGGGTTGAATAAATCTTGGCGATAATTAATTTATGAACTGCTATCGGAATTCGGTGAGTGCTGCATTTGGGAGACATGCTGAAGGAGAGATTAAAGAAGCAATCATGTCGATGGATCCACTCGCTTCGTCCATCTCTGAAAGCTCGAAAATTAGTCAAAAGGTCGTATATCGATTGGACCAAGATTTAGGGAAACAGAGGTAACCTTTCCCAAGCTGCCTTAAGTGACACCTTAAGTTGGCTGCTGTGAGATATTCGCAGCGCTTGGTGCACCGGATTGGGATACGATAAGCTTTTGCGTGCTTTTTATTAATGATTACATCGATTCCACTAGTAGCCATAGAACTCAATAATACCTTCTCATTCAAAAGTGAGTACTGTGTAGCGTTTTTGGCCGACGCAATGAAGCAACCACTGCGACCGCTGTACGCAAGTTTGTACAAAAAGTTCGTGAGACTGGTATGCTAGTGGACAACGCTCATGGTCGTCGTCGTGCGGTGCGCTCAGATGATAATGTGACTGCTGTGGCTTTCTTCCAAATGAGGCTGGGAGCAATGTTTAGGTCAACGGTGGCCGTTACAGAGCCATGCTAACCGATCTTTTTTTTTTACAGAAATTGAAGACATGGACTTGAATGACCTCTGATTCATGCAGGATGGCGCGCCATGCCGCGCAGCTCATGCCACAATCGATCTTTTGTGCACCAAATGCCCAAATAGTGTTAGAAGCCATTTTGGCGATGTCAATTGGACGCCTAGGAGCGATTTGACACCATTGAACTTTTTTTTGTGGGGAACCGTGAAGGACCGATTTCCGGTTAAGATTCAAGCACTTTCATCCAAGCTATCCGTGAGCTACAGCCCGAAGCCATCAACAAGGTCTTGAAAAATTGGGGTGACAGAATGCGCTGCTGCGATACTGTTTCAACACTGTTACTAATAAGTCATAATCCATGGAAAATATTTAATTTTGTTATTTTTATTTGGCACAGGGTGGGCCATGCTACGTCTGAGATCTTTTTTGCATAAGAAAACACCAAACTCAATTAATCTATGTTAGGCCGCACACGAGAGCAATCATCGGAAGGAAATATTTATATTTAGGATTCGAGGACAATGTCACCAGGTCGTATCGCACAACACTTACATACACGCGATGGCCCGTGCGTGAGTAGGGTTCCAGGACTTCCTAGCCGTTTGAAGTCTGCACCGGATTCCAGCAAGGCTATCGTCTGATTTCTTGAATCTGGCAGAGGGGAATATAGTGCGGGGAGCAGCTTCCAACAAGTAAGGGTCTCTCTTCTACCAGTTTGTCCAACTGTCTGGTTACGTAGATGACATCGACATCGTCACGCATTCTCAACGGGTCGTGGTGGAAGCGTTATAAGCATGGAAACACCGAAAACCGTTCCGTTAGAGGACTAGGAGAAAGCTGACACCTAAATCGATAATATTCTGCTGAGGGTCCGAATATGAGTGCAACCTTTTGGGCCTTAAGCCACCAACAGGACAAAGATTGATGGAAAATGATGAAAACATAACCGCTGTAGCGGCCAGTACTGGAATAAATAAGAAGCGTCGGTTCGGCGCCGATCAGCTTATTTCAACTCGGCGTGTTTTGCGGTTGGATTTGGGCTTACATCCATACTAGCGATGAAAATCCTGCCCGGAGATCCGGATTATCGCCAAAAAGTCATCTTCTCCTACGCAAAATTTTTGATTCAGTGTTAACAAGCAAAGTTACCATCAATATATCGACAAAGATTGACTGTTTGGCGTGGATGTCAAAAACGGCGCCAACATTGGACGTTATGAGGAGGAGGATACCGTTACTAGAGCTTCGACAACATCGATATATCCGAGTTGTGGTTCCAACAAGACGATGCAAATCCCATAAAAGCGACGCAACCCTTGAAGTTCTAAAGGAGAAACTTGATCGATCGATCATTTGACTTGACACCATTCAATTATTTTCTCTGGTCTACGTCAAGTCGCTCTCCCGCCATCCGCTTTGTATGAGTTTTCCGGAACAAAGTCGCGCATAGTGGAGTGAATCATACGAAACAGACTAACTCTCTCCTCTGTCGTTGGCACCTGTCACTGATGTCCCATGGAGATTGTTTACCCCTTATTCGGTCAAAAGTGCAATGCTCCAGATTGGAGATTAAGAATTTGAGCACTCAAAATGCATCAAAATACCACCCTTGGCTACAGTTCATACAAAATTCAGTCCAACGCCAGCGAGTCTTCATCGCACTGTCATCAAATGAAACGAATCAAAGCGAACAACATTTTGAGCAATCACATCGTGTATCTGAACATTTCCATTCCAATCCTTTATCGGATCCTCTTCGAGGAAGAATTTAAATTTGCAACAAACTTCGAAACGATTTTGTTACAAAATTGATTTTTTTTTTGCTGTTACCACCACGTCGGTGAAAACTTCTTTATTTTTATAATTTCGCATTCACTGCATATTGCACTGGCTCCGTGTGATGGGTCCTTTTTTATTCACAATTCGACGGCAACTGCAGTTCACATACGAGTTTATTTTTCAAGAAGCAGTCACAATGCTCCACAGTGTCGGTGCTGCACTGTCATTGGAAGCGCCTTCAGGCGACAATCATACCCTCGATGTACTAGCCCTGAAAACAAAAAGAACAGAAAGGAGAGACACAGACACAAGAAGACTTGTCGGGTCTCTGGCAACGATTCGGGATGATGCAGTGCGGTAGGTGTCTGGCTGGTATTGAAGGTAGCTCGCTTCAGACCGCACTCCACTCTCAGCGCCTGGAACAGTACTGAGAAAGTCAAAGTCGACTGCGTGCAGCACACAGGGCGTCAGCTGAGACGGTTAAGGCAAAAAAATTACATTTGTGGAACGATGACCCCTTTGGGGAAGGACATCCTCAGACGATGAGTTGTGTGTCTTTGTTTTCATTTTTCTCTGTGTTTCTTTCCGCAGTTTTGTTGAAATTTATTCGTTCTTGCAGAATGGCACATTCGACTTATGACTTATCCGTGTTAACTGCTGCGCGATGCTATGGCAGCGGGAGGAATGTGTGATGTGATATGATGAGAAATTCATGGAACTTAACCTTGATCTTTCAGAAAGGAGATGTGTGTGAAGGAAAATGCGGGTGGCCGATAAGATGGAAGATGGAACACAGTTTTGAATCTGTATATCTGAGTATCTTGTTAAGATGTTACCTTTTCTTGATCAACACCTGGTTCAAAAGGATATTACTTTGTGTGAATCAACCAAGAGTGGACCTCATCACTTAGGTGTTCCCCGCTGACGTTAATTGTGCTGACGCTGACAGTAAAAACATTTATCTTAGGATACCATTATAGCTTATTTATTGATGAGCATGTTGCTGATTCATGCCAAACCCATATTTTGCTTTGACAAGGAGTCTGTTTACAATACCATGGTGTACACAATTACAAATTCTTTAAGCAAAATTCAAAACATTTTTTTTTTTTTTATTAAATTTTATTAATTTCATTCATTTGCAACAGAAAATGATGTGGCAAAGAGCCGTCTGCCAAGACTATCAACATATTTTGAATGTGATTTAAAAACCTTACTCCATAATTCTTTTGCTATAAGCTAAAGTTATTACTCAATATAATGACGGCATTCTCCAGTTGGACTCATTCAGCATTTCTTGGATTTCAGCCGTTTAAAGAATGACTTTTCCAAAGAGGCGCCTCCTAATTTCACGAAAGATTGGACAATTTCTAGGAAATGGACCTCTATGCCACGTATTACACAAGGAACATAAGAGTGGAAGGTCGTCCGTGTGCGGTACGAAGTTTAAGGGTAACAACTCCACTCTTGCTCGAAAAATGTTTGAGATGAGTCCTACTTTAATTGAGTCGTTGGAATAGTTCAGCAAGCCAAGGTTGAATGGGAAAGTACCTTGTAGATCTGTCTATGGGTGGACATCCTCGCATGTTCAATGTATTTTTGTCGACAGCATGTATCCAGATGCGCCATGAAGTCATATAGTTTACCCTTCCAACTATCCCGTGTATTCCAATCTACATTCAAGTCGTACGGATAACTCTCTGACAGAACTACCATCTCCTTATACCCCAAACTTCTCGCGGCTAATGCATAGTTTGTGACGAACCTTGGTAATCGCTCTCCCCTCATTCTAGATGCTCTTAGAATATAATCTACGGCCAAAAACAGTGGTGCAAGTCCTGTTTCTATCATGAACGTATAGTTAGGTACGGCGGTAGGCAGCCGCTTCATACCACTTGTGGCCCCATGCTTGATTTCCGCAGACCAGGATTGACTTTGAACCTGCTTCGAAAGTGCGCTTTTGAAAACAGTTTTTTTCGTGTTGAGCTTATTGGAGTTTTAGATTTTAGAAGCTTTTAAACCAAATGTGGTTCCATACTCAAGTGGCTGGAAATTATGACTCCAAGATATCTCTATGGTTTTGCGACTTCGCCGTTGTATGTCCACCTTACCGACCACGTTTGTCCACCACCACCTCTTTTAAAAATCATCGCCTTTGATTTGCTTAAGTTAACTTGTAGGTTCCAAGTCGGACTATAAAAGTAAATTCGATTTATCATGAGTTGCAGAGCCTGCGGTAATGTGGCTAATGCGACGATATCGTTCACATACCTAAGTGTTTTTATACGAGTATTTGCAAATGAAATCCCCCCTTGGAGGAAATCGTCAATGTCTTCAATGTAGAGAGTGAAAAGTGCTGAGCTTCCACTGAACCACTCGAACAAAGCCTCACCGTTCTACACCACTGCCTTCGTGTTGCTGTATAAGTTTTCCATTACTTTGTCGAACTGGTGGGACATTTTGTATCTACAGAGCTTGAAGAATAGCTTTCTTCGGTCAATGGCAGCTCTAAAGTCAATAAAAAATCATATAGCTTCTGTTCTCTTTCCATGAAGGTTTCTGCTATATTACGTAATACAAAGATATGATCGACTGTGGGTCGACAAGAGGTCGGAAGCCTGCTTGTAATTCCCCGAGAAATAAATTTTCCTGAACCCAGCGCTTTAGACGGTTTTGAAGAACACTTGGAAAAACTTTCCAAGCATTCAAGAGTGAGATGCCACGGTAATAAGAAGGGTCTGACGGGTCGCCTTCCTTGAATATGGGAAATATAACTGCTTGCTTGAAGCTCTCCGGCACGTCTCCAGTTTCGAGTATATTATTGAAGTTCGCTGATAGGGTATGTAGAAATCAATTTATCTGTTTCTAACTAAGTTTTACATCTTAATTCGGCACTTCACACTCGGTTAGAGCTGATCAATCGCCTGCAACCCCATTCACTACAGCATAACGACACGATTGAAAGTAATAGAAAGAATAACGCCAACGTCATACATCGGTGAAGCATTTGTCACTAGCCGTTTAAACATTAAAATCTCAAAGTAGATATTTAATAAAATTTAAACGACCTCAATCAGCCCGGCGGCTGACCCAAAACAAACTCGCAAATGTGTGCACGTTAAAAGTTTTTATTTTGCACTCGCATCAACAGAAATCCCCAGCAATCATCATTAGCACGCATCAGAGATGAGTGTCTGCAGATCTACGAGTACAATGTGTGCCCCAACTGGCCCTGAAGCATCCTCGGAACGTGGAGTCGGTGCATATGCGAAACATTCCAAATAGATATAATTCACCAAGTCGGGAGTATTTGCATGCCTCTGGTTATTGTTACGTTGCCGACGCGTCGTGCAGAGTGTGTGTGTACGTAACTCCACAAATCCATCAACTGTTCGAACTCCGCCGAACTTCGTACTTTTAGCCCATAGCATGGTACGTAGAGATAGGGTTGGTAGATAGGTTGTCCTGGAGACTGCCTAATGGATGCATTTGCAAGGGAAGAGAAAACAACTATTCCAACGATTGCTTGTTTATTGACTTCTGAGTGGGGCATGAAAAGATGAGTGTTTTTTACAGGATGACTATGTTTTTATTCGAAAATACTTTACTACGCCCGGTGAAGATTGATTTTCACCAAACCGAGGTGAAATTCACTTGAGAATAAGTGCTGGTCTTAAGCGATTGGTTGTGTGTGTGTGTCAAAAGTGTCAAAAAAGAATCAAAGGGAAATAGCAAAAGTGTATCCAATACATCAGTGTTTGCCAATTTTTTTAAAATATTGTTTTACATAAATGCTGCCCAACTATTTCGTTTTTAATTGTATCCATCCAAAAATGGTTTGCTAGCAAACCATTCGCCGACTCAGAGGAAGGTTATATTAGGTAGTGAGGGAGTAGTGGTGGTAATTTTGCATATCGAATTGCTAAAAGTTGGCAAATCTGCCGTTGAGAATGAAATTGGGCCGGCATTGGTAAAAGCCACGCATAAACAGAGGGTCTTATGGGTATTTCGCGTCACTAGGGTGGCCTGGGAACGCGGTGAGACACTTAGCGATTGGCAAACTGGTATGATTGTTCGTCATTTCAAAAAGCGGGCGAAGAAATAAATTGCTCATACACAAGGGCATGTCTTTTTTAAGTCCCTCCGAGAAAGTCTTGTCGAGTCGAGTCCAACCGACCAGCTTTTCACTCTAATAATGGCACTGGAGAAGGCTTGGGAGTATGCCAATCAATCCACATCTGATTTGTAGATTTAGAAAAGGCATACAACAGAGTGCCTCGAGGTAAACTCTAGAGTTTTCTGCAGGAGCTTGGGATTGCGGGTCCTCTTTTGAGGGCCATTCAGTCTCTATACACAAATTGTACCAGCTGTGTTCGGGTTAACGTCAGCGTTGGATTTTCCCAAGAGCCATGTCTCCTCGCTATTTCATTACATCCATTCACATTGGGAGAAGTGAGGGTACATGCCGCGTCCTAACTGATATCCGACATTAAGTGGAACAACGACAAAAAACAATGCACGGGTGCCTAGTCAGGCTCGGCATAAGTAACCCATTACTATACAAGATTTATGAAATGAAAACGCACTTAATTGCGTACGCCGACGATCTAGTAGCGTACAGGCCAAGTCCGAAGGTCGAAGTAATAAATACCTTGTTGCAACATGACTTCGAACAAATCCACCGATTTTGCGACGACTGGAAGTTGATCATCAACTTCCTGGAGTGTGAAACTATCCTTTTCAGGACCCGGCTGTACATGGCAGCATGGGATACTCGCACAAACTGGCGCAAGCTTAGAATATCTACATTGCTCTGACGAAAGCTAAAAAGGCCTTTGGTGTGCCAAAGTTTCCTATTTTATCGTATTCCCGAGTCTGACTACAAGAAGGTCTATCCTAGTGAGGTCCTGTACAACTGGGCAAAGCTGATCAGAAGGCACATTGCTCGAGCTATGACTTCTTCCAACAGTCTGCTCTTTGGGGCTTACTACTCCAATGTTATGTACCATGAGAGAGTGCGCCTCCCCGGCTTTATTCCTCCTGAAGCGCTCCTCTATCCCGACGCAATTGGCCTAATACAGGATCCACAAGGATGTCCTGTAATCCTCCAGGTCGTTCGCCGAACAGTGGACAGGCGACTCCAATACGAACGGGATGTCACTCGCAGTCACGAGGATCTCCTTCGGTTCAGTAGAGCGATCTCTGCTCGAGATAGAGGACACCAAAACAAGTCCCCGTCGTCACTGGCTTTGCGAAACGACCTGATAGTCGACCATGGTGGGTAACTTACAAAGATTTTAGGGTAGTTTTAAGACAAACAAAATTTAAAAAAAACTTATTATAAATGCAAAACTAATAAAATGAAAAAGTACACAGCATAAAATAAAAAAGGATTGGAGTAGCTTAGAGCACCCGCATATGGTCAGTAAGTTAGAGCTAAGACAAAATAATTGTCATGGTAGATAAGCTAGTTTTAAGGAATTTTGTCTAGGATATAAGATAATCTGAATTCAAAATAAAACTCAATTTAAAAAAAATAAGTGAAGATGGCTTATTTATCCAAAAACTCGTTGGTTTAGTTTGAAAGTCGGACATGGCTGCAATGAGTTAGAATCCATGGCGGAGTTACAGTAGTAGCCTGGAGATCTGTCATTCGTGCTTTGTACCCGTGCCTCTAGTGGATCATGCTGGTCACTAAAGATAATTATGATGAGGGTCCACGGTAACTCTCCATCATTGCAAACAGTAGTAAGGACTTCCGAATGATCATTCAGCAGGTGCTAGTCTGTAAGTTTTTCACGATTTTCTCCAGAATTATGTTGGTGAAGTCACATAACATCGTGTCGTCATATCGGAATCCGTTTTATACATTGAAGGTCTCGGTGAGTTCATTACCGACCTTAATCGATCAACGATGAGTGCTATAATAATAATATGGGTGGCGCTACAGCCCGTAGAGAGGACTAGCTTCTACAGCAACCACTCTTGTTGTGCGTGCTATTGTTCTCTCACGAGTGAAAGGGGCCCACAGTTTAATCCCGATTCCGAATGCCCAAGTTTGAGAAGCCTTTTGTAGACAGTTATAGTCTTTGAGCATTGTCAGTGACTCGAAAGAGGTGGGGCCGTGAAAATAATTTTTGTCGTATTGGCAACCCAGACACCAAGGTGTAAGTTCATAGGAGTCGACGCACTGCATACAATGCATGAAAAAGTTAGTTATCATGGCTCTTCACCGCGTTTTGTTTGCATCATCAATTTTGAAAATATATTGAACAATCATTTCACCGGCCGATAAAGCGCACCAGACGGTCACTTTTTCCGGGTGACATGGTATTTCGACAATGGCTTTAGTTTGAGTTTTTTAAAATAATTTTGAACAATTTGTAAAAGTTGCTTCGACGTGATGAATTGCGAAATCAAATTTTCCTCAAATCAACCGATAACTGTCAATTCAGCAGCCCTAGAAAACAACTTTGACAATTTTAAATTTGCCGCTTTAAAAAAACACCCTTTATATAGAAAATGCAATAGGACGAACCTTTGGAAAATTAATATAAAATAACAACCAAACAAAAAGGCAACCATGTGGTACACCATTGCGAACATCAGAAAATGACATTAATGTCATGCGTCGTCTCATCCACTTCACACACTAGAAGGTCAACACTCTCATTCCAAGCCAGCCGTGCTTACGTGCCCAACTGAGAACAATTTTAATGAACCAAATCGATAACATCCATCAGCGACATCCGAATTGATTTATTGTTGATACGCCGGTAAGCAGGACCGTGAAATGAGAGATGACCCGTCCAGTATCAAGATACACAGCAAATCGCCTTGCAAATGTCCTTCACATTATGAGTGCCGCTTTCATTTTGCCACTCTCCCAACCCAATTCACAAGACATCAGCGCATTCGATACGTACGACTATCACGACAATTATTATTGACGTCTATCGATCCAATTTCTAAGCACTTAGAGACGTCATTCGTACATACATAGGTGGTCTGGGATTAATGTTCACCTCATTGTATCTGTGTCTTGATGTGGCCCAATTTCGTGAAATGTAGCACACCACAGAAAATGTGCACAGTAATGAAATTAGAAAACGAAAGAAGAAATACAACAAAAAACAAAGTAGTACATTTTTGATATGCAAAAGAAACGAGAGAACACTCTAGAGTCGGGTACATCGGGGGAAGTGACGTGCAACTGAAGCAGGTTCTTACACACAACGCAACGAGGTGGTTTGCGCTAGAATAATATCACATAGGTACACGACCGATGAAATTCATAAGTGAACTACTGACGAACCGGGAGAGATGTTTTGTTTTCTTAGCGGCTGCAGAGTGCAGACAAGAAAGAAAGAAAAGAAAACAGAGAAAATGGGTACGAAATTTGTGGATTGTGACTTGTGAATTTTGATTACAGGGTGGCACGGCTACTGGGAATGCGCGGTGATTTAAAAAAAAATGGTTCTTTGTTGACACTACAAATTAACCACTTTCTGGAGAGTTATTCACGAATTTTTGAAAGTTACTCACGAAATCGTATGTATGGTCGTATTCCAAAAATTGCTATCGGCTATCACTATAATGCTTGATTTCTGCATTCTGTTTCCCACTACAAGCTCAACCTAAATTATATTTTTTAAATTTAAAATAATAGGCGGACTTACGTTTTAGACTTTAAAGACTGGTCGGGGAGGGTTGACCAGACTGTTTAATTTTTCGTCAAACCAGTGTCCAAAGTGGATGGTGGATAATTGTGTCGACTGCTTCGTCAACAATTCAATTTTAACTTAAGATGGTCCATTCAGTCGCCAGAGAACGAAGCCACTCATGCTGCGAGTATCAGCTGAAGATATTATGTAATGTAATGGTTGCACATTTGCCCAATAATCGCATTTGTGTCACACTAAATGATACATTTTCATTCGACATCAAAAAGCTTTTTATGTTCCATGTTGATGTCATTTCGGTTAGCTTGACGTTTGACTGTCATACAGATTACGCGATACCTATTTATCATGGGGCAGCTGACGTTCAAACATATGTATGTAGTTACAAATTGTGAACATAGATCCAAATATTGGCTTGTTCAATAAATTCTGCGGTTTCTTTCGGTTTAAAGGCAACACACTTTCTCGGTATAAAAGATGTTCCCCATTGTGGTCTATTCCATTCTTTGTACAATATTTGTACAAGTCTGCAAACAACTTATGGGCATAAAAGGTTCGTTTTGATGTCATCTTCCGTCCAAATTGCAAGGACTGGAGAGTACCGTTGGTGGCGCATAGCTTCCCAGTCAAATGAATTCATCTTTTGTTTTATCAATAAATCTGTGGTGGTGTGGCGGGCGTTGTCATGCTGGACATCATGAGAGGACATCTTCCATTCCATTCCACGCCATTTCTGTCTCTGCAAAACCGTTGTATGGGCAATGAAACCGCTAAGGCATCTTTCATGTCTTCAAATGATAGTCGTTTGTGGTGCGTGGACGTCCAGAGCGAACAGCATCAGAACCAGCAAGGTCTGCATAAAACGCTGACAAGTGCCAACGCTTATAGACGAATCTCCATACACGCTGCAAGTCTCCCGTTGTGTCTCTGTGGCGGTGACACGTCAGCTATCCAGTGTTTTGAAATGAACTATTTACTGCACGCATTGCAAATTAAGTAACGGCTGGTGTTCCTGATTGTCCAGTCACCTCTGATTAAACGCATGCACTGTACTTCTACTTCTTCAGATGGCGAAAAGTCCGGGATCAATCTGAGCCTCTAACAACAAGCCTTCCCAGCTGAGGCGATCTTTAGCTGCCTCCAATTACGCCAGAATAGGCCAAGTTGGCTGAGGTCCTTCTCCACTTGTCTGAGCCATTGGTTTCGTGAGCGTCCTCTATCGTGTTGTCCTACTGGCACGCAGTCGCAGTCTCTTCGGACTGGAGCAGTGGTGTCCATGCACTCTTCGGCCACCTTAGGCTTTGATACCGTGGACACCTGGCTGGGCTCAAGTCGCTGTACAGCCCGTACAGTTCGTGGTTTAATTTTCTGCTCCAGCTTCTATCAACGCAATCGGGACCAAAGATTGCCCGCAGATCAGATTTCTATCGAATATACCAAGGAATTCTTTAACTACTTTTGAGATTGTCCAAGTCTCTTTACCGCTCCGTACAACAAGACTGGGAAAGCCATTTTATTATTTAAAGTCAGATTGGTCTATTTACTCAATTGCCTCCTGAGACTACCGAGACAGCGGTTGGGAAGAGTTACTCTGTGTCTTATCTCGGAACTGGTGTTGGTTGGTTACTTGGAAGCCGAGGTAGACGAAGTCCCTATCTACCTCGAAAGTATATCTGGCCAAGTGGTCACTGGTGTATGTCCTGAGGACAGTGTTATTTCATTTTGACTTCTTTCACCGCTAGACATATTTTTGCTACTTCCGTTTGAATTCTAGCAAATTACTCATTGACGGCTCGGCTTTTTTTTCAACTTCTTTTATTTTATTTCATTTTAAATTTTGGATACAAATTTTTATCTGCAAAGCCGGAAGGGCTTGTCTGCAAAAGACAGTTCTGCCAATCACGTCAATGTCACCCACGTGAGCTATTCGTTCCGTGGAGTTTGTTACCGAACTTGATGGAGCAACGAGGATTGTCCATCGTCATCCGGCACAACCAGACGAGTTTGGTAGGAATGTCAAAACTAGACATGACGTTGAATAGTTCGTCTGTACGCACGCTGTAATATTCGGCCTTGAAATCGACAAATAGGTGTTGAGTGCCGTTCTGCATTTCTTGGGGGTTGTAGTGTGAAGCTTTGAACGATAGTGGACTTTCCACCGCCTGAATCCGACCTTACAAACAAACGCTCACATAAAACGGCAGAAAGGCTCTTATATGATCTGTTTAGGAGCCTCGTCTCCCCTTAGTTGGCGCAGTCATAGGGATCTCAACGAAACGATACTGAGATTCTACTCGTCGGGCATGCTTTCCTCTGACCATAACTCACAGATGAGTTGTTGCATGGGTACTACCAACTCATCTCCAGCTACTTTAAAGAGTTCTGCAGACAGTCCGTCCGGCAGCTTTATTCCACTTTAGTCTCGATATCACTATTTTGACTTCGTCTGGGTCGAGGGAACTGACTGCCTCATCGTAAATAACGACTCAAGCTCTGTCGCCAGCTCATTCAAATACTCTGTGTCGTCTGTCAATTCCCAAAAATCCACAAGTGCAGATAGATGATAGGTAGGTTGAGTGGAAAATTATAACTTAAGGAACAGGAAAAGTGGAGACTTCAAGGAGCACTTGACTTTTTAGAGGAGACATCGAAGGGTATGGGCAAGGCACTTGCTGAATGTCTGAGGGTACGCACAAGTCATTAGCTGACTGTACATTGGCTGCTTCGCAAAAATTTAATTGATGTACTAATGGGACCCTCCCCCTCCCCTTTCTGCCTGTGACTGAGCACATATGTGGAGCAGTCACAGTCAGTAGATAGGTCGTCGAAGGGTGAGGATGCAAGGACTTTGACTCGTAAGCCCATCTCTGCCAACGTTTCTGGGCCGTTAGTGCGTGCGCCGGAGGTGAAGCAAGGAACAACCCAAGTTTGGTGAAACAGAGTATAGCTTTCAATCCACCAACTAGCCTACATCCAAGGTCTTCTCCTCACCCACCATCATATCACCAGGGGAGGCAAACTAGACTCTGGATAGTGTAAAAACGGTAATTAGTACCAACAAACTCAATCCAGTGCTAAATAACCCCCTCAAAAAATTCTCCAATGCTGAAAGAGTCATATGCAGATACAAGGAATGGACCATGAGTCCGTAATGGCAAAAGAGAAGTGGGTATGCTCTAGGCTCTAGGCTCTTAGATAATCTATTATGATGGCATGGCTCACAGATGACAAATTCCCCCTACGACCACCACAATGGGTTCATCAGGAATCAACCTAACCTAACCTACAAAGATATACTCTAGAAAATGAAGAACAAATTGCATTGCATTGTTATCTTTCTTCACAACAGGAATCCAAAGCAAACCTATAAGGTTCTAGAAAAGTGACAAGTACTTATTCAATTAATTTAAAAAAAGAAGGCATCAAGTGGGTTTCTACAAATAGAGGGCGATCCACCACGACAAGTACTACACTCGATGTTCCTCCATGGCTCATCGTCATCATCTTCTGAGCCGCATGATTCAGCACGCACAAGAGATTTCCAGGCCACTCTATCCTCCGCCATCGACTCTAGCTCATCAGGAGTTATGCCCAGGCGCAACCAGGCGAGTTTTGGGACTTGGTCCAACCACCTCGTCTTGGGTCTGCCTAGCGAATAGCATTTAAAGCATGCCTCGGGAGAAGTAATGATGGGGACATTGGTGCCATGTGCCCAAACCATCGAAGCATAGCCCTATCCGTTCGAAGAAGCAGCTGCTCAAGGCTTCCAAGCCTAAAGTTAAATAGTTCGTTCAGATCAGCGAATTCCTCAGAAAAAGTATAGTCGATCCACAAGCTTTTGGAAACCAGGGGAAAACAGAAACAAGTCTTGTCATCGTACACTTCCATCAACGGAGTCTCTCGTCACCAACGTGTTGAAACCAAATGCATCAACAAAATAAAATGAAGCATCTGATGAGATTTAAATTTTCGTCCATACACACATCGGCAGTTGAAACAAATCAGCCGATGTCAACCCATCGTAAACAATCTCGTCCAAATCTGTTCCGCTGAAGACACCACTTCAGATATCAGAATCCTTGTCTGATTCACATATCCCCAACATGCACCCTGTGCCTCGTCTGTATCACATTCGCCATCTAAGGCGGCTTCCATTTGAGACTATCACTTACTTCTGCTGCAAGGCTTGGCTGGCTTTTGTCTATTTTCATGGCGCTTTGATTGACATCTTGATCAATAATCGAATGTGTAGTGTCAGGCGAGTGACTGACGGGCAGATAACAGCGCCTCCACCAGCACCGAGGATGACTGCTACAATTCGGATTCGGTACCTGGCTGTGGCGGCGTGTGGTGAAGGTGACGCCGTCGACGACGACGACGACGACAGTGAAAACGAGGTTTTTTTTTCATTTCGGTGGCAGCACCAAACGCCGACATCCTCCCCCCACACCCATTAAAACCACCGAGTCGACGGTGCTCACGGTGGTGGTCGTGGTGGCGTTGTCGCGGCAAAAGGGTGCCCAACCAAATGCAGTGAAACTTCAACAGCAACAAAATAACAACAAAAGCTAACTCTAAACGGAGGGCGATTGTGAAACAAGCATCACCGTCGGCATGTTGTCGTCGAAGTTGGTGTCGAAGTACGACGGGTAACTAACCAAACCAAACCGAGCCGAGCCGAGCCGAGATTGCATAAAGCGCACATGTTTCGCTGTATGAAACCGTTTTTATTTCACCTCAACTTGATGAAAACAAAAAAAAATCGAAGCACTTTTTTCTGAGTAAACAAACAGAAGAAAAAAAAACTGAAAAAAGCTAGACCTACGGCACAGGTAGATTGTGTGGCGCGGGTGGGGGCGGAGGGTGCGTCTATGTGAAATACATTTTTACGTAACATGAAAGCGGGCTTATGCATGTCGTATGATATTAGTGAAAACAAAACTGAGGTAAATGGAAGGAGCATGAGTCATTCACGCGCCATGATTTCTCACATAATTCGCCGGAGGGGTGGGGTGTGCTGGTCTTTACCTGTGCACATACATAATTGGGGAATGAAGTTTCACTACGATGGAGTCGATTGTGTCCGCTGTTTGGTACGTAACTGCGGACGAACTGCCGATTGGAGTCGGGGACCTGGTCGATAGAATTGGATTTTTTGGAAACTCAGTCGACCAGTGTCCGGTTGAAGGGGCAGCAGGTGGGCTTCAGGATTTCCTCAAATTAGTCTGAAGTCGTTCCAAGGGAAATTAGGCGCGAAATGCAATCAAAAGTGTCCAGAACGACTTTCCAAGCAGTCCCAGGCCATCAATCTAGGAGGGCTACAAAATTAGGCAATCGCACACTCATGCTCAGATCCACGGTGACAAGAGATATCTTTTTGAAATACACGAGAAGGTAGGTAGGTGAACGGGTGTGGCTGGGAGCGGCTCACTTGGATCGACGAATGGACTCCACGGTGCCCTTGCGTGGAATTATCACCGTGGGAACCGTGATTTTTTTCTCTGATGGCGGTTGAACAGCCCGAATTAAAGTATGAGTCTGACTAGGCTTTTCGGATCAGATCTCCAAACCCACTAGAGAAGGGGTTACCTTGAACAGTTTCAGATTTTGAGCGTTCAGGAGAAATTTTTTGTTACACGGCGTTGTGTATGCTGTTAGGTGTACTTTGTCGCTCTAAGTAACCAAGTTAGTGTTAAGGGTTTTTTCAACCAACAACTGAATTTGTGTGAAAGCTCTCGGAAGTCAATCGAAGAACACGTCTGTTTCTTTTTTGCCCTGCTTCTTAGCACTCGATATGCTCGGGATTGAAGAGCCCAAAGTGGCTTTCATTCACCAGCTTCTTAGCAATAGGGCTATGGCTATGTGAGACCAAGATCTGCAAAGCAGTTAACAGAAGTATCCAACAGCGTTGTGACCTCTCCCCTATTTTGTGCAACATAGCAGTGAATGAACTTTTAGTGACACTAGAAAGGACAGGGTGAAGTGTCATTGCCTACGCAGACGATGTTGCCCTTGTGGCCTCTGCGAAATATATATCCACGAGCAGAGATATCCATGACTAGAGAAACGGATGTAGTCCTCCTTATCAGAAAATATAAAATTCCTGACTTTGACCCTCCCTCAATGTGTGAGACGCCTCTAACGCTGAATGACAGAGCAAATTTTTAGCTCTTATACTTGACACGTGAAGTTAAGCAAACCCAATATCCGGGAACGTGTCAAAAAGGCCTCCACGGCTTTATACTTTTCTAGACAATAGAGTTCAAATGGGCATTGTCCACTGGCTATTCACATTAGTCACCAGACATATATTGCTGTTTGGAGTTGCTATTTGGGGGACTGCGCTCGACAAAAACATCAACTGATCAAACAGCTGGCATGCGTATGTATCAGCGGAGCGGTAAGGACACTACTCTGAATATCAAATTGTCATTCCGACTAACAAATCACTGTAGCGTCTTTGAAGGAGAGAGACTATAGCACTGAAGGAAGCTCTGTCCCCTGTGATATCAAGTACAGATATCGTCATCTGCTTATACAAGTCGTAAATAGTCTACTGGCACAGGATGCCGCATCACTAAACAATTATGGCTTGCTGTCGATCCCAATCGCTCACTCAACCTGATCAGAATGAGCAGGCCGACTCTCAGAACTTTCATCGGCATTATAACCGGGTACTGCGCCATTGGAACTCGCACCTCATGATTAGGACTGCCCAGCAACGACTTCTGCAGAAGCGACAGAGACGAGAAGGAGGAAGCATCTATTGTGCAACTGTGCAACTGCAGCAACCTCTCCTCCGTAAGAAGAAGTCACTGACAACCTGGCCAAACAAAGTAGCACCAGTGTCAGGCACATCGAACGCTTCATCTAAAGCATTATCCCGTTTACGGAATAGGCTCAAATGGATCCGTGTGGTAAAACAGTCCTTACATTTTTCCAATGCGAAACTCTTAAAAGCTTTGCTGAGTTATGAGGTTCCTGTAACGAATAGCACTCGAAGAATACTCACAAAGAAGCTCCGAAACTCGTTCTGCATTCAAATTGAAGATCTAAATTAAGCGTTTCTACTTCAAGCTTACTTTCTTACCACAGTTTACGGAATCCCTTTTTGTATTGGGCATATTCCAGGATATACCACGGATCGCACACTGGTAACACACTGGTTTCGGATATCCAATGGAACAAGAGCCAGAAACAATGCCTGCCGGATTGACCTGAAGAAGGCCTTTGACACCGTATGGTTAGAACTTTTTTACAAGCTCAATGGGCTAGGCATTAGTGTAACATGCTGTTTAACATGCTAGCCCGTAGATGGTTCGTCGTCAAGAATGGCAATGTGACCTCTGCCGGTGTCTTTGAAGTAAAAATGGTCTCTCTGGTGCCGTTAAGTCGCCGATCCTGTTCAACATTTTCTTGAGCGATCTTATAAGGCCGCTTCCTCGTGTAATTGCGCACGCCGACGACTTGATCGTGTGCAAATCAGGTAAGCAAATCGAGGACGTCACTACTTTCGCGCAGAGTGATTTCGAGTTGCTATGACTGGAAGTTAAATATCAACTTTCAGAAGTCGGAAACCACACTGTTGAGGACTCCGTTGTATAAAGCCTCGACGGATATGAAAAAAGAAAGTTTGGCTAACTTCCCAATTGTTGGGCGACACTGATACATGGCCCTCATCCGGCCAATGCTCACCTATGGCTGTCCCGTCTGATCAACCACGCCTTGGAGTTGAAGGAATTCACTTATTCCCTGACGGTCCTTTTTGTGATGCGTCACATGATTCGAGGTCCGAAGAAGTGGGTTAACGTCCTACTGAAATGTTGCAATTATAATAGGTGGCGCGACATTCGGAGGTGGATCTGGGTCTAGCTAATACAGTTGCACTTACGGCAGTTAAAAATGTTGTTAAGCTGCGTCAGGCTTTTTGAAACATTGCTGTACGAGACCTCTTTAGAAGGTTATTTGTTCTTGCCGTTTTGTAATCAGGCATGTTATGCTAGACGTTATGTCCATTTTTATCTATCTTGTGCTGCCCCTCTGTTAGGCTCTAGAGATAATTGTGTCAGGGAGTCCTTTCTGTGATCACATATAACAGCAGAGCGATGAAGTATTGAAGCCTGTCCAACCAATTCATCAGCTTTTTATTGCAGTGAACCTTGCCTAGCCTAGTATTCTGCTAATCGTAAACGAATTTAGTACACTATTCGCGAATGGGTACTAAATCGTACCCAAAATTAGATCGCCTATCTAACTCACCGTGCTCATTTCGGGACTACAGCTGAGTGGCCATCGGCGGCGTCCAAATTTGCAACAGATGTTAACAGCGATTACCTGGATTCTCCACTTCAAAATGTTCCTACCCCATTAGGAAGATTTTCTCCGTTGGGTCCGCCATTTCAACAGCGCATGATGCCTTTCGTGTTCGACTGCAAGAAACAAAGCATCAATTCGTGCAGCCTGTTTTCTTGTAGTCGCCTCCACCCAACACTTGCCTGTTTATTTTCAGCAGCTCTCGAGGAATTCTCTCCACATTTCTATCTCACCACTTGGCACCAGAACACTGCCGATGGAATACCCCTTATCAGAGCAATAAAACTGCTTAAATCAGGCAGCTTGGTGTTGTTGCCTTTTTGTTCGTCTGTTTGTTTGCTGTTTCCTATGCACCCCCTAACCAGTCTGCTGCTGTGCATC
The DNA here is from genome assembly GCA_907269125.1 of Eristalis pertinax. NCBI lineage: Eukaryota > Metazoa > Arthropoda > Insecta > Diptera > Syrphidae > Eristalis > Eristalis pertinax. The sequence continues at coordinate 38,041,280 of OU026147.1, forward strand.
CTAGTGCAGGGGATGAGAGGACGACGTCTGAGGAGAGACGACACAATGTTAATACTTCACCCGGTTAGCTGCTTAACTGCGCTGCTGTCTGTGTCGGCGCGCCGGTGGTTGAGGGTGGTGCCGAAGCACCATCGCTGGAGTCTTAATTATTTTTGTTCTTCCATTTCTTCAGTTTGCATTTCATACACACACAATTTTTTCAGCGTCTTCTTTTTGTTCGTTTTTTGGTTTCTTTTTTCTTGTCGTCTTTTGTCGTTTGACGGTCGGGGTTGCTTTTTCGGTGAATTTTTCTGAATTTCTTTTTTTTTTTGTGATTTTCCTTAATTTTTGTCTCGTCGCTTCGATCGCCTTTTGTTGCTGTGGTGGAGGGAATTATTTTATTCCTCTTTAAATCGTTTGTTTGCGTATAAGTTTCACTGCATGTGGGTACAACCCCACACACACAGCAGGATTCATATTTTGACTTGTGCAATTTGGGGGTTGGTCAGGTTGCCAGACCGGATTGTGGGGAATTCTTAAAGGTGAAGCCTTTGGCTCGTTTAAAGTTCTGGACTAAATTTCTGTGAAACACATATTCACTCTTCCATAGACCGTTGCTGTGGCTCAAATGGTAACGCAAATGAATCCTGAGACTAGGACGTTGAGGAATTGGCTTTTTGTTAGTCGATGATGTTATGCACATGAATCATGTGGTTTTCAGACATTTAAGAAGCCTTTGTTGTCAGTTATGCCTCCCGAGCATTATTAGTGTATCGAGTGAAATCGTGTTGTGTTGTATCTACAATCCGGGATTGAACCAATGACTCGTAGATGGGTAGAAGTGGTGTTTCAGTGAGAACCCAAACAGAACTAAGTGCAGTTTTAATTGCACAGCACTGTTGCCTTATTTATAAAGTGTATTTTTTTTAGATAGAGACTCGAACAAGTTAAACGGTTTGTTTTTGTAATGCTTAACTCTGATCCAATTTTTAAAATATTTACAAATGTGTATGTTTGTATGTAAGAAGCAACGTAGGTTTTATCAGGAAGACTTCAAAAAAAGAGACTAGATTCATTTGTATGTAATTTCCATTTCATGCATTTTTGCCCGCAAAGAATGAATAAATTGAGTGACTGTCGATGTGTTTCTAGATAAAATTTCACCACACAGCTTAAAATAGCGTATTCCATACCAGCGCTCGAAATTGACAAACCAGCCCTGAATTGTCATAAAATCATCTCGATTTTTATTTTAATGGATTAGAATAGTAAAATGTCCTTTGCATTTTAAAATAGAACCACTTACTGGACAATTTGGGTGTTTTTATAAACGTTGGAAATCTGGGCTAGTACAATCGCATTTCTTTTCTCATGCTTTTTTGATCACTCACACCCATTTGTACAGTTGCATCCCTATATCTCCGTTTTCTGGCTTACATATGTAAAGTTTTCTTCTTCATTTCTTCACATATGCTCGACGCAGCAGCATAAAGGTTTGTTTTATACTTCTTTAATTTTAAATTGCAGCTCATGAACATGAAAATCCACTGCCAATCGATTAGCCAAAACTTTTTCTTTGTCCTTCCTCCTGACATTGTTGCAGTCACATCCAATAACGCACTGAACTGATGTGTATAATTGAGCATACATACGTATTTGAAAGAAATTCATTACGGTAAATGCCTTTCGAATTTGTCTTTCATGGTTTTCTTTTGCTCCACATACGTAGAACACTGTGCAAGTGTATAATAAATCGCGAAATTGGAAAAATAAGCTAAAAACAAAAATGACTTTTGAGACAAAATCTGACTTCTTTGGGACACCCATGGAGACTGAAACCTAATTAACTTTTGTACGTCTAAACTTTTTCGAATCTATACTGTACCTCTAAATCAAACCTGATTCCTTTTAAGAAAATTATTAGTTTCTTAAATCCTTTTCAGAGATCTCGTCAATGGAGTTGCAGAAGGGTCTACCAAGCACTCGCTGTCTGATTCAAGTAAGAGCCTTGCAGGCTCAAATGAAATGTGTTACCAAATTTCTGAGCTTCTGTACTTCATTTTGTGAAGGTTGTAGTTGCCTATAGTAGGCCTATTCCATCGCGCCTATTCTTCGATGAGTACGCAAAATGGACTAAGCCGGGGGAAAAAGCTGCTGCTATACAAACAGCTAATATGGTCGGTCTTAACGTACGTTCCCAATATGACACACCATTTCTAAGATCAAAATGAAAAAAGCTCACAATTTTCAAAAAGGAAAATACTGAATATGTACCGATCTCATCTTCGAGAGGGACCACCACAGCAACAAAAAGCTTAACTCATCCTCCCACTGTAACAATACATGGTAACACTGTTCCGAAAGATGCTTCTAGACATCAGCAACCATCTTAACGAGGCATGGAGGAATCTGAGAAACACAATACACGAACAGCGCTATCTCAACGCCCTAAATTCGGTAAGTGAGCAGAACTTCCCAACGACATCTAAAAACAGGCTGCATGGCCCCCCCTAATAAATTTTTGGGAGTGTCCCCTATCAGCACTTTTTGTATTTGACCAGTTCTTTGAATGTTGTACTATGTCCATGTTACTAAATCCATGAAGGGGGAAAGGCACATTTGAAAAAGTTCTTGTCTCCTTTTTTCTTGTACGTCTGCCTTTTCATTGCCCTCTTGGTTTTCATCTCCTGACATCTATATCAGTTTTCACCTGATTTTCTTTGCCAGCGTGTTTAGTGTTTTGTGGCATTCCCAGACCTTAATACTTTAAGTCTTTAAGTACTGCCTATTTATCAATATATTTGAATTGAGTAGATAATCATTGTTGATGCCATGAGCTGCTTCATTTAGGAGGCAAAGTTCAGCTTGGGCGATTGTGAATTCTCTGGGAAGACGCATGCGTAAGTTACATCTATATCATATGGAAAGAGTCAAGAAGGCAGCTTGTGCCCTATACCTGAGGAAGAGGATATTCGGCAAAAAGTGGGATCCGAACCCCAAGACAATTCTGTGGATATACACAGCGATTGTAAGGCCAATCTTGACATACGGCAGCGTGGTATGGTGGAAGGCCGCACTGAAATCCACCAAACTCAGGCTGCTTACTAGAATACAGAGACTAGCATGTCTTGGAGTTACAGGCGCTAAACCAACCGCGGGCCTGAAGGTACTACTAAACCTTCTCCCACTTGGCCTTTACATGCAAGCTAACGCTGCTAAAAGTGCCATTAGAAGCATTCAATCTAAATGCTGGCTGTCAAGTACTATTGGTCATGCTAGTATACTGAATAGACTACAAATAGAACAGTCCGAAAGTGACTATACACTCCCTTTCCTCGACTTTGAAATACCCTTCAGCTGCTATTTCCCGACGAGGGAAGAGTGGACCACAAAATTACCCATCAATAATTCGAGCATCCAAGTATACACTGATGGATCGAAGATGCAAACAGGCACAGGTGCGGGCATTTTCTCCGCATTGTCAAACATGCACTGCTCTATCAGGATTCCTGATTATGGCAGCATCTTTCAAGCGGAGGTCCTGGCAGTCAAAAAAGCAGACAGAATGATAACAATGTTGGAAATATCACCGGCTGATATTTCCATTCTAATTGACAAAATTGACAATTCAAGTCCAAGCTGGTCGCGAGCTGCCGCGAGGAGCTCAAAACTCTAAGCGTGCAACACACGATAACTCTATGCTGGGTCCCAGGACACAGGGACATATCCGGCAACGAGGCAGCTGATGAACTTGCCAGAAAAGGGGCCGAAAAAGACCCATCCCAGGTAATCGAATTGATTCAACCACAACTGGCAGATGTCAGGAAGAAGGTGGATGATAAAATTCTAGAACTAGCAAGAAAAAGGTGGTTCAACCTTACCACCTGTAAGACTACTAAGATGCTATGGCCCGATATTAATAGAACTAAAACCGACAAACTCCTCCAGTGTGGCAAAAGCCTACAGAGGATGGTGGTCGGAGCTTCAACGGGACATAACCATCTGAAATACCATGAAACAAAAATGGGACTATCCCATGACTACATATGCAGAGGATGCGGCGATGTGGAAGAAAGAGAGGACACTCCTCACTATCTTTGCTACTGCCCAAGCCTCAGCCAACTGTGATACAGGACCATGGGAGAATTCTTTTTCCATGACCTGCAAGAAATCCATAACATCCGACCATCTAACTTTTTCATGTTCATTAGGATGTCGGGCTGGCTCGACGAATAGAGGTCAACAACGAATACAACGTCTCGATGAGTGCGATAAAGGTACAAGGAGGAACATTTCCCCCTATGGGTAACACAATGGGTCCACACGGACCTAAGTACCCACATTCCTATCCTATCCTACATCTATATCCTACAATGCCTGCTCCTACTAAATTTACAGACTTCGACCCGTCTGTATCCCATCTTAGGGCATTCAACCAAGGTGGGCGAAATCAGCAACACACTTAGACCATGTTGGTCCATTGTGATACCTGTAGTCAGACTACTACCACTCATCGCCAGCTCCAGTGATAGTGCCGTTAATTTGATGCCAAAGACAATTGGTGACTCGACCAGGTTTGAAAACCGGATAAAATATCTTAACTTCACTGGGATTCGAACCGGGAACTTCACTAACTAAGGGCAGGCATTCAACCAACTGCACCATCCAGCTGTTTTTCTTCTCTTTTAGGTGTACTGATTTTGGATTCTTTATTGAAGTCTAAGTCTGAGGTCATGACAGATTCTTCCAACTTCGAAACTTTTTTGCGAGGCAGGCCGCCTTTTCGTTACCTTCGTTACCCAACAGAGCGTCACCAAGTTCACCAAGGATATCTCACTGATGCTCTGTCTGCAAATGGCAATTGGCTTTTATTGCCGTCTGGCTGTCAGACAAAATGGTGATCGATTTGCCGGTTACGTTGTGAACTTTCAGCGCCAGTGTTGCCTCATATATTGTTCCACTTGAAATACGCTACAGTCGTCTCTTAGCTCAAGGGATCACAAAGAGACCACCGAAGACCTCCTCTACTTCGATTAACAAATTAAGTTTGTTCCTGCCATTGCATCCGGTACGGAAAGCGCTAGTTGAACCTCCACTCCGGGGCTAGGGTTGGTGGTAGATAGTCAGTTTGACCTATATTTCCACTTCGTTAGTATGGCAGCGTGACCGTATGGTTTCTTCCTCAATAAACCCGCTTCTCTGAACCTCAGGGACGATGAGGCTGCACTGTTGGTGCAGAATAGATCGAGCGAAGGGAGTAAGATATTGGCCTCGATTGTTGCCGTCGGTGTCGTTCATAGGCAAACTGTAATCCTAGACAAGCCGATTTTTGGATTCTGGTTAGCTGTGAAAAATATACTTTTTCTCTAATGCTTCCCATCATACGAACGAACTGTAAGTCGCTCAAGCTATCCTATTGTTCTTTGGCAATTCGCTGACCGCATATTATCGCTAAGCAAAACTGCAGAGCTTATTGTTGGTACCTTTGAAAGAACGTCGGATATATGGTCCCGCCTGCGAGGAAGGCGAATGGAGTAGAAGATATAACTGCAAATTCTACGAGGATGTGGATGTAGTCCGGAGATAAAATCCGTCGAGTGCACTGGCTCGGCCACATCGAGCGCATGGACAACAATGCTCCAGCAAAGAGGATCTTCGAATCCGAGACTCCTGGTTCGAGAAGGAGAGGAAGACAGAATCTGCGGCATAAAGACTGAACTGAAAACAGCTTGCCCAGGACCGTCAACGATGGAAGGCAGCAATTACTCTGGCTCTTTAGTAAGTTCTACTGAGGGTATGTCTGGGCTATCTTTGTGGGGCATTTATCTGTGTACTATCAATTGTACTCAATGCAACAATTGTACTCTTTCCCTCTCACCTCCATTGCGGTAACATTTCCGGAAGTAAAGAGTGACGAGACAGAGACGTCTCACTTACGTCATTATGGACCCATTGTGATGCCCCGAGGAAGGATGTGTTCCTCCTTATACCCTTATCGTACTCATCGAGACGTTGAGGTTGAAGCTTGTGAAGTACTTTCTTCGTCCAGCCAGCCTAAAATCCTAAAGAACCTGAAAAAGTGGTATAAATGGATGATATTATGTTCTTGCAGGTTCTGGATGAAGAATTCTCCCATGGTCCTGTATCTCAGTTGGCAGAAGCTGGGATAGTAGCAGAGATGGTGATTTGTGTCCTCTCTTTCTTCCACGTCGCCGCATCCTCTGCATATGTGGTCATGGGATAGTCCCATTATTGTTTTATGATACTTCAGATGGTTATGTCCCGTTAGAGCACCGACTACCATCCTTGGTGGCTTAGCTAGTTCTATTGATATAGGGCCTTAGCAGCAGAGTAGTCTTACAGTTGGTTATAGTGTTCCACCTCTTCCTCGCTAGTTCTAGAACCGTTTTCCTGACTTCTGCCAACGGTGGTTGAATCCATTCGATTGCCTGGGATGGGTCGATTTCGGGTCCTTTTCTGGCAAGTTCATCTGCTGCCTCATTGTCGGCTATGTCCCTGTGACCTGGGACCGAGCATAGAGTTGGGTACTGAGAGTCATTCGTGGCAGCTCGCGACCAGCTTGGAATTGATTTCTATCGCCGAAATTACTTTAATGGCCGCTTGACTGTCCATTAGAATTTTAATATCAGCCGGTGGTATTTCTAACATTGTTATCATTTTGACTGCCAGGACCTGCGCTTGAAAAACACTGCCATACTCAGGAATTCTGATAGAGCAGTGCATGTTTAACAATTCGGGGAAATTGCCCGCACCTGTGCCGATTTGCATCTTTTATCCATCAGTGTACACATGGACGGTCGAATTATTGATGGGTTCTCTTGTGATCCACTCCTCTCTCGTTGGGAAATAGCATCAAATGGGTATTTCAAAATCGAGAAGCGATTTCGGACTGTTCAATTTGTAGTCTATGCAATATACTAGCATTCCCACTAGGGCGAGCATTCCCCCTGAGAGCCAGCATTTAGATTGAATGTGTTTTCATTTTTGTCTGCATGTAGAGGTCGAGTTGTAGAAGGTTTAGCTGTACCTCTGGGCCGCGGTCGAGGTAGTAGAAATTGCTCCTATAGCACTTAGGCATGCTAGTCTCTGTATTCTGGTTAGCAGCTTTAGGTTGATGGATTTCAGGGAGGCCTGCCACTATACCACACTGCCATATGTCAAGATTGGTCTTTCAATCGCTGTGTACATCCAGAGGATTGTCTTAGGGTTTGGGACTCACCTTTTGCCGAATACCCTGTTACTTAGGTATATGATGCAGGCTGCTTTCCTGACTATTTCCTTTAAATTGCGTTTCCAGTTTAATTTTCTGGCATTCCTCTTAAGCTCCAATTGTTGGAAGATTTAATAGCGGGTGACCCTTTTTTTGGTTAAGAGTACCAACTCAGTTTTTTGTGGATTAATGCCTGGACCGAAGGATTTGTCCCATTTAAGGAGAGCTTCTATCGCGTTTTCAATTAGTTCACTGAGAGTTGGGAGAAATTTACCCCAAGCTATTATCACCACGTCATGAGCGTATGTAATTGGTCTGGTTCCCGATAGTCTGAGCTCGTCTAGGATATCGTTTATTACTAGCACCCACAGAAGAGGAGATATGACCCACCGTGAGCGGTGCCTTTTATGGCTACAATTTTGATGGCTTCTTTCACAGTCAAGGACTTTTAAATCACACTAGCCTGTAGTGCGGATTCTACACCTTTGTCCGTCATATACGCATGCTTTGCACGGGAGGTGGTGTTTTGCGTGAAGCTGTTGGGAATGTACATATATGTTAAGGAGCTTTCCGAACTTCTTTCTTAACTTCTTCTTTGCATCATGATGAGTATGATGCCGTTGACTCCCGGTGATTTATATGAATCCAAGGAGTCGATGACCCATCTGATCCTGCGTTCGCTGATAATATCACTCGGACCGTTAAGTTCGATATCTGGGATCTCCACTGCTGCTCCTCGTCAAGTACCACCTCAAGGTTGGCTTTAATGTGGATGAGGCTTATTTATACATCCCTTGCGTCGACTGAATGCATTCACAAAGATTAACTATTTGGTGGGGTTTATTGCTTGGCTAAATCATCGAAATTATAAAGGGGATACCGTTACCGTCAATGGGCTCAGACATAGAACCATGTGAACCGATTTTCGGTATTCAGATTTCAACAACATCGACACATTCGACCTGTGGTTCCCACATGCCAGAGCTTGAGGTCAACATTCGAAACACCATTACCGAAGTCATGAAAAATTGGAGTGACCGTTTGAAGAACAGACAGCGAAGTCGATGCGAGCATTTGAATAATGTGCTATTTCCTATATATTGGCATGAATGTGGCTTTAAAATTGAGACAGAAGATTGTTCAAAGGAGCTAGGAATGAAGTTCTTGGTTGTAGGAAGATCGATTGTACTTCACGAAGCACATATCTTCCCAGTCTTAGTGTGTAGAGACGAAAAATGTACCGCAATTGCAGCATTTGAGACTTCTGATTCTTAAGCCTCTCTTGAGAACTGATGATGAGTATGAAGCGAAAGCATGTATACTTTGAAATTATGTACAATGGCCTCGTGAGTGAGAATGATGCAATCAAAAACTGTAGCAGCCCTCTAGTACCAATCTTGGATGAACACTTGCAAAGTTAGGTGAAGCCATAAAATGGCGCTAGACCTATATCCATCCTAGGACTGTAGTCCCAACTGATGAAGATTGGCGTTGATAGTGATGAAATAATAACGGTCCAAGCTTTTATTTATCCTACAATTCAACGGAACCATAATACACTTAGTATTGGGTCCCCTGGGAACACCTCCTCTTGGAGAACATGGCAGCTTAAATTTTCTTTCAAATTTCTTCCAGTTTCGTATTCCCTTCTTATGAACCGCTTTGTTTTAGTTTGTAGAATTATATTCCGAAGATTTCCATCCGCTCACTGTGCTCCCACCGTGGCTCATTTTCTTTCCTTTCCGTTCATACGAGTAAGGCTTTTCTTTTTGCCAGGGTTTTCCTTTTTTTTGTTCTCTCTCTCTCTCTATCTTTCTTCTCCTTTATTTGTTACCTTCATCGTGCTTGTGCGAACATATCTATGGACGTACACACACGTTACGCTAAAAATATAATTCAATCAAAGGAAAACAAAAATAAGCAGCCAATGGATAGGCAAAAACTGATGAAAAGAAAGCACACACAGAGGCGACCTGATCCATCTGAGAAATACCACAAAGCGATGAAGGAGAAAAATCAAATCCACCGTGGACGTGGACGGGGGAGAGAAGGAAGCACATTATTATAATATTATTGAAACTATGTGTATCTATTATAGGTAGGCAGAGGCAAGCGAAAACAAGAAGACGCTGCAGAGGTCGCCGTGTAAGTGTGTACACATTTCACTGATGAATACGAACGCTCTGTGCAAAGAGGCAATTATACGTATAAAAATCCTTCATCGAAATAGATGGAAATACGTATGCGAACTGCACACAGTCCGGGGTACGGAGTAGCCATCCTCGATAGGCAGGGAAGAGCAAGATACAGAAAAACCGAGCGATGGCCACGGATGCAGATGCACAAAAGCAAACAGTTCGCGCTGCATAGCACTTTGAGCACACAAATCGCGTAAATCTGAATGCTCGATTTGTCTATTGACGCTTTACATGAACTGGCCGGGCAGTTGACTTGACCGGCTTGAGGCGGGAACACGGTCGCAGCAGCAGTACATCAGCATATGTATAAGCGGCTTCTTGGGCAGGACAGACAACCCATGCACACACACACACGCACTGGAGGCATTTGCGCGGAGGCTATTCGCGCTTGACTTGGAATGGATGAGAAGTTTGCTAGTCGGATTGGTTTTGCTCCTCTTGAGAGAAGCCACCGAGGAAGTTGTAAAATAAAATAAAATAAAATAAAATTAAAGAAAATTGAAGGGAGTCGAAGGCACATTAGCCGTCATGGGCATTTGGCTTCGTAGTTGGCTTGCACAGAGTTTCCAAAGGAAAGAATTAAGATTCGAGTCTTGGAAGCACACCATGAAACTGAGCGACAACCAAAAACCGATGCCTGTCATGTGCTTTCTTCAGTGTCGTGCCAAAGGGATAGTTGAGTGGCTCATCAAGTGCTGCTCGATTTTGGCACGTTGTCGGTTGTGTAATCTCTCCAGGATGACAGCATATGGTTTGACCTTATTTTCTGGTAGACACAGCAGACACCTTGTGAATTGGCCTTCGATCATTGCAATCACATCACACTGCAGCATCGCTCTCTCCCAATAATATCCAACAGAGTAGCTGCAGACGCTGTAATAATGATATGGGCGGCATTTCAGTCGGTCTTGCTACTACAGTAGCTAATCCTGTTGTGCGTGGTTTTTCAAGTTTCCTGTTATGCCGAAGTTTGAGAAGCTTATCTGGAGGTACATTCCCTGGGCACTAGACCAGACTCGTGAGTCGTCAATAAAAACAGTGAACCTTGACAGTGCTCCTAGGAGTTGATGTAAATACCAACTAGGCCAAGGTGGCCACTAACCTGCTTATGTTCAAATAAGAACAACCGCTTCAGGAGCTTTTATCCAGCGACCATCCGTTATGGCCAGCCTTCAATTTCGATATTTTTGAGGCGGATGATTTCTCACCTTTCTTCGTAAAAAGCGATGCAGCTGTAGACAGCTGTGCAATTTGTGCAGCTGATCATAAACCAATGATGCAACGTGCTGTTAAACTGATGATGCCAAGGAAAATGTACACCTGTACTTCCCTCTGGATTTCAGATCACCCAGGCCAATATTGCGGCCACGCATCTATTCACGCAAGAAACGACGGCCTGGCGGACATGCCGAATGATTTTCAAACACAGGCATATTCATTTCCGCAAAATGCCCAAAGACCAAATAAAAATCTGGACAAATCTCCAATTTCTTCTTCTTTTATAATATTTTATACATATTACATTTATACGTCCGCTATCATAGATGTTTGTTCATGTGTACGGTAACGAAATCGGTCTGTCCGACATAATTTCGACCAGGTCTGTCTGTCTGTCCATGTGAACCCCCCACTTGAGAACAACTGCACTTGTATTCAGCACCCTGTGTCATCACAAGCAACCCATATCGCATGGTGTAGCGAGATTGTTGTTTTTGGTGTTGTTTGGTGTCAAATTTCGATGTTTTCGGTTTTGACAGATGTTGTACTCTAGTATGTTTCCTTACGTGTTGCGAAGCCCACAGCCGGATAATCTACTGCTGTATGGCCCCAAAGTCAGAAGTGAACCGCATTCTCAACTAACGAGCCTCTCCAGCTAGCTCCAGCTCGCTTGGTATACCAAAATGTGCCAAGTTTAATTTTAAAACCTTTGCTGACCCAATATTGTTGAGCCATATTGCCATTTCCATATCGCAGAGTCCATAAATATTTATTTATTTGCCTCAAAGCACATACAAAGTAAGGAGATAATTATTATTTAAAATAGTCTGTTATACACGATTGAAGAGAGAATACCATACTTCACAGTCACATCTTTCTTTTTCGATCCACTTTCCACATCTTTTATAAGTTTGAATTTTGTCGTCAAGAGATAACGTGTTTAACGTATGCCTGACCGACATTTCAACGTTAAAACATCCCTTAATAACAGCTAATATATTAAATAAATTGTGGTGGCCCGTGGCGTTGTGTTTATGTGCGTCGACTCCTACGCACTTGGACCTACCTGCCTGGGTTTGATTCCTGGTACGACAAGTAATACTTTTCACGGGCCCACCTCTTTCGAGTCACTGACAATGCTCAAAGAGTATAACTGTCCAGAAAAAGCTTCTCAAAATTGGCCGTTCGGAGTCGGCATAAAACTGTAGGTCGTGATAGAACAATAGCACGCACAACACGAATGGTTGCTGAGAAGCTAGGCCCTGGCCCTCTACGGGCTGTAGCGCCACCAATATTATTATTATATATTAAATAATAATTGAATTAATAACACTGTACTGTTCACTTTGTGTCTGATTTTGTCTTAATCTGAGTTATCAAGACATTCGAGTTACCGAAGTTCGAGTTATCAAGAACAATTTACATGTGAATTTCGGTCATGACGCTATGGCCAACCAATTTCATCCGAGTTATCAAATATTGGAGCTACCGAAGTTCGACTGTATTAAATGTATTATATCTATTGTATAATATCTGATATATCTTAGATGTAAAGGAGCAATCATAATTATCTAAACTTTCATTTAAATATACCTCTGTAATTTCTGCTACTGAATAAACTAAACTATACTAAACAATGTTATGTGTTCGTGTGACTTTCCCTACCCGTGTTACAAATAACTTCAGCATTCTTCCCCCAAAAATGGTCCCTCAAACCGCATTTTTTTATGTGCTTGGTTTTCAATGGAGAATCTCAGGGAAATTGTACAAGTGCATGCAAATAATATTTGAGTTGATAAAGCAATGCTTGTCATTTACTTCTTTTTCACGACTACGTTTTAAGCGGTACGTAGGGCGTCACATTTTGTCGGCATATTGATTTTTAAGCGGGATTTTTAATTGAGTTTCCATGTTAATTGGGTCAATAATTGTGAATTTTTGGTTGACCCAATTAACCGTTAATAGTGTATTGTGATATAGGAGTCATTTGCGATGCGGCGTACTTTTTTCTTTTTATCAAAGCTTTGGGTATGATTTCCTTTCCTTTTTGATCACATATTCGATCGTCGGAGTTGGCTGGTGCAAAATTGACTACCGTGAACTGTCCTTTATAGTATAGAGATACGATCGAGTGATTTTCAAAGGCATAAAAGCTACAACACAATACAGCGTTGTTACAGTCCAGGTACGGAGGTAGTGCGCCAACAATGCGTAGAAATGATCACTCAATTTATCGGTTGATTTCATCTTTCAAACGCCAGACGATAAATATTTTGTCCTTGCAGCATCCACTGATTTCAACTGCATCTCGTCGTTAAATTAATTTTATTCAGATGTTTTCACTTCTCAAATGTCAGTTGACGCAAAAACTCGAAGAAAAAGTCTCAATTTGTATTAAATGGCAGCTGAACGCAGCTATCTTGCTGTCTTTTTATGTTTAACATTTTATTATGATCCTTTCAGTTCTCTCATTTCTTAAGAAACGTAGAACGACACAGTATTACGTTCGTTTCACTGTATTGCTTGTGTTGAAAGACGACGGTAGCAGAAACGCTGCTTTGTATTTTAGATATAAAAATGAAGAATAGACAATTTAAAGATTTGAAAAAAAATGATTTTCGGCACAAAAAAGAGATATACAATTAATTTTGGCTTAGAGCGTTAATTAGTTAGTTAACTTAAACAGTTTAGGGCATTTTCTGGCTTAGAATTTATAAGATGCCGACTTAAAGTAATGTACAATTTTTTAAATATTTATCAGTGGATTCTACCCAAAGTTTATATGCAAGCTCGTCCTTTTGTACAATGTATGACGAGGAACATACACATGAAATAGTAGCGCACAACATATGTTAATTGGGCGAAAATCATGCCTGTGGCCATGTAATCCAAGACAACACTATACATTTTTAAATAGTAAGCCAACTTTAATTTGGTACCTGTGGTTGAGGGTAAGTGATTGGTAGTGGATTGCCAACCCACTGCATTCAAGTACAATTTAATGTTATCTTTTAGTTGTTATTCGTTTGTTTTTCGTACCGGAAGTCTATATTCTCTTGAAGCCTGGGCACAAATTCGCCAAGCATGTGAGTTTTTCTTATGTCTCCAGGTAAGGTTTCAGTGGATTTGCATTCGACTCTGGGACTATTGGCTTCACAGTGACGGTGTCAATTTTATTTTTCCCCATATGGGACTTTCCCTCCAAGGAACAATATGAGAGACGCCAACTTCAACTTAGGAAAAACACTCTGTCCACTCTTGGCAGTTGTCTGCTATGTGCACCTACAAAATAGGCAAGTGACCATAGCTCTAGATATGGCTTATTAGACTGAGCACAAATCACCTGCCAGCTGTGAAATTTGCTGTCAATTCAAGCAAACAAATGTCGTAAGTAACACCTCCTCCATAAGTGTCCGTGCTAGTAGCTGAACATCATGTTAACCTTCCATAGCGATGATATTACCATAGACCTAAGGCCGAGCTATGAATTCAGTATGTTCAAATATGTACCACATCAAGGCCATCAATGTAATGTAAACTTACTTATCTACGCCCACTGGTCCCTCATATAGAAAAAAAAGCAAATTCGATTTCCTCTTCTAGTCTGTTGCAAACATTAACGTGGCCCATACGTTCTCATTTCAATTTCACATTCTCTGTATCTGCTGAACAATTGAAAACAGGAAGTCTTCATAGTCAACAACATAATTCAAGATATCGTCAGATATGACGCTCATTAAATACTACAAAAAGATAAAAGAAGAAAAGCACACCAGTGAGCACTTTAAGTGACAATGTAGTTATCATGGAATTTAAATCTGCGTCAAGAATTTCAACACACACCAGTCGAAATGAGCCAACCGTCTAAACAAATACACACCGCCCCTCCTTCTTAAAAAAATTATCACCACCCTACTCTACAAAGTATAGACAAAGTCATAATACACTCGTCGAGCATGGACGGGTGGTGGCAGTTTTCACAACGTTGCCGCCACCGACGCTGTAGACGACGTTGCCGTCACTTCAATTTCATTCCGATATATTGAGTATTTTTTTTTTCTAAAAACGGAACAGCCCCGTACTCCGCCAAACGGCCCCAGTTCTGTGGGGATACAATCATCTCTCGCTACTACGTACAGATTTATAAATATAGCTCATCCGCGTTGAAAGCATAATGAGCCAGCAATCACAGCATTCGCTCCTACCTACATATTGGCGCGTACGCAGAAAAACAAATGTAGACGTAACCCCACCAAGATACTCGCTGCCTCCCACTATAATCAACCTGAGCTCAGTCGGCTTGTGATCCTCAGCAGTGGAGCCAGCCGTGCAGTACGCTGGTGTCAGGCAATTTGATCGAGTCGGGCAAAATCACGAACGGATTAGGTGAAGTTAGCCAGTCAAAGAAAACACGGCTATCTCTCAGGAAAATCGCCGAATGTACCAACCAACCACCCTCCAGAGGAACCTCTCCCGACCCACAAATGATTCGGCCGGGCTAAGTGACCCTATTGAATGGTTGGTTACTTGGCTAAATAAACTTTTTAACCATCCAACACCCGAAGCTCTTCCAGTTCTGTCTTTAATAAATTATCATGGAATTACATTTGTATTAGTTCGAGTTCTCTCGGATCACTGTGCGCGACACACACGCCAAGTGTACTACCGCCACTGCTGCCGTCGCTACCACTGACAACCCCCAAGTCCATATGCGAAAATCACAACACAATCACCTTACCGCCACCAGAGATACATACCCCCAGCACATCGGGACGGGCACGGGACTACTGGCGTTCGATGAGAAAAACCAAAACCAAAACAAAATGAAATCAAATAAAGACGAAATGAAGCCACCCAAAGGGAGCACAACAAATGGAAAAGGCAACGAAACGGAAATGGAAAACCAAGAGAGAGAGAGAGAATGGCGAAAAGCACACAAGCGACCCACGTCCCACACACAACCCCGAAATAATACAATTAAATGTACAGTCGATTGAGAGCCGATGATTGTACGTGCAAACGAAATAAATACATGTATCTATCAGATACAATTGGAAAAAAAGAGCAAAAAAAAGGAAAAACACTAGCACACGATTTATATCTGTGCATTGGAAGCTAAATGAGTGGAATGAACGCGTCGTCGACTGAAGGGGGTGATGCTAATAGCCTAGCCGCCACCGGACGGTGTTGCCGTGGAGCAGGATGTGAACTGATTTCCTAGACAACTTGTTTTTTGAGACAAGATCATTTTCAAAAGCAATTGATGATGGAATGACGACATTAAGAAATTTAGGGATCCAATTCCAATTCTTTCTGGGATGAGAAATTATTTCTCAATTAGGACTGAAAGTAGCTTCCGGCGTACCACATTGGAAAAGTAGTAGAAGCGACGCAAGTGTTCAATACATCGGTGCAGACACTAATTCTCACAACAGTAGATTGTGGTTTCTTTGTGGATGTAGCGTCGGCTCAGAGCCAACTTTTATAAATAGGTTAAGACAGGAGGTGTGGACATCACCATAGTCATTATTTAACGAAGTAGCCTTCTCGGATTATCGATACATACAATTCTGTATTGTTTATAGTCAACACCAGCAGTTAGCAACTTCAGGGAGAGTCTAATAAAGACTGAGATGCGACCTCATCACACATAAGTGGATGAACGTTTTCCTCGATCCATCCGTTGTTTACGCTTAGTGTGAGATTACAATTTGAGTGACACTGGTTTGCAAGCTCAGATAATTTCTAAAACCAAGCGCTTTTCCTCTGAACAGTGTAGGTAATTTTTAAAACATTCAATAGGTTGTCGATATGTAACTTGAGTGTTTTAGTAAATAGCGGTGATAGCTCAGTTAAGTTCATTTTATTAAGATTGAAGCTATACATTAACATAACAAAACAAATCTTATAAGCTAGTACAGTGGATCGGATGGATTAATGAAAAAGCTTATAAGAAAGATTAGTCTTAGATTATTAGCTTTGCGATCCTTATCCTTCTCAGTTCCACCGGAAGGGAGTTCCATAGGCGAGTAGAATGAACTACGACCTGGCGCTCTGATGTTTTTGCAGTAATTTACTTACTTACTTAAGGTGGCGCTACAGTCCGGGGTGGACCTGGGCCTCAACCAACAAGCGTCTCCAGCCAGCTCGATCTTTAGCTAGCTGTCTCCAGTTTCGCACGCATAGTTGGTTGAGGTCCCTTTCCACTTGCGTGCGCCACCTGAGTCGCGGTCTTCCTCTACTGCGCCGTCCCTCGGGGGTGGATTCGAAGACTTTTCGGGCCGGAGTATTGGTTTCCATCCGCTCTACATGACCTAGCCATCTCAGTCTTTGGATCTTCACTCTTCTGGCTAAGTCGATGTCGCTGAACAGCCCGTATAGTTCGTCATTATATCTCCTCCTCCACTCACCGTCTATGCAGACGGGACCGAAAATTACACGAAGAATTTTCCTCTCGAAGCAACCAAGGGCAGCTTCATCCGCTTTTGACAAAGTCCATGCCTCCGCGCCATATAGCAGGACTGGGACGATTAAGGTCTTGTAGAGCGTTATCTTGGATGCTCGAGAGAGGGCTTTGTTTACCAGTTGCTTTCTTAGCCCAAAGAAGCAGCGATTGGCAAGGGTTATTCTTCGTTTGATTTCAGCGCTGGTGTCATTGTCTGAGTTTATAGCGGTGCCTAGGTAGACAAAGTTTTTGACTACCTCAAAGTTATATCTGTCTGCTGTGACGTTCTGACCGAGACGTCGGTGTTGGGTGTCCTTTCTCGTTTTCAGCATATACTTGGTCTTACTCTCGTTTACCGCTAAACCCATCTTCGCGGCCTCCGTTGCAATACCCACAAAAGCGCCATTGACATCACGCTGCGTTCTTCCAATAATGTCAATATCGTCGGCATATGCGAGTAGTTGGACGGACTTCTGAAAGATTGTTTCTCTGGTGTTGGCGTTCGAGTTTTGAACAATTCTTTCAAGAACGATGTTGAAAAAGTCGCATGACAGCGCGTCGCCTTGTCTGAATCCTTTTTTGACATCAAAGGTCCCGGTTAGGTCTTTACCGACCTTGATGGAGCAGCGTGCATTCTCCATCGTCATCCTACACAAACGGACGAGTTTGGTAGGGATGCCAAAACTAGACATTGCTCTGTATAGCTCGTCTCTATAGATGCTATCATACGCGGCCTTAAAATCGATGAAAAGGTGGTGGGTATCGACTTGTTGCTCCTGGGTTTTCTCCAAAATCTGCCGTAGTGTGCAGTAATATGGGTATTAAATGATAACGCACTATTAAAGGTGATACCCAGATTCGATTCGATAACAAATTCGATGATAAAATATTCTCCTAGCCGCAACTGAGGATACGATGTCAGACCTGTGCTATTCCCAGTGATAATAAGGGATTTTGATTTGCTCGGGCTTAGATAAAGCTTATCAGCCTGTGCCCAGTTAAGAATATTTCTGAGGTCTTCATTCGCTGCTTCAATCGAACTAGTGGGTCATTGTATGAATAGTAGCACATCATCAGCATCGGCTCGTCTACATAAGCACATAAAAGAAAGACTCGGTAGATAAATAAATAAATAAATAAATAAATACACAAATAGATTGAAAAAATAACGCGCCCAAGTATAGACCCTTGGGGCACACCAGTGTTCTTCAGTTACATCTGAGAAACCCGATCTCCAACAACTACAGATAATTGCCCACCAGTCAGATATGTACTTATGTACCAGATTAACATATAATTTAGTGTATTCCTATGAAGTTGGAAACACAATATGCTTTGCACTCACCGCTATAAAGGCTCTGCACTTTATGTTTTAAACTATGTGAAATGTGCTTGTTTTCAAAGAATCTTTTTCAATTACCCCCGTTTGCTTTTTGCTCTTATTAGACTTTTTTTTTTAAATGACTTTCATACTCAGATTAATTCTTATTATAACTCCGAGGTCTTACTCCGATCTTACAATTTCGATTAGTTCGTTGTTTAAATGCATCTTCTCGTTTTCGAATGGTCTACCCGTCATCACTTTGGATTTGCTTAAGTCCACCGTTAATTTCCACAATCTGCAGTACGCATCAAGTCGATTGGGCGATTCAGGCGAATATGCGAAGAGAAAAACGTCGTTAGCGAACAACAAGGCTTCGATCAATATTCTTGCAATCTGCGCATCTATTCGAAAAACTGATATCTACCTATAAAGTGTCTTATGTACATCTTTTCCAACACCAATCGGTGTAGCATTTAACTACCTTCCGTGACAAACACCGCAACACTGAACAGTAATCGGCAGTTTTAATATCAAGAGAAGCCTCCTGGCCTCCCCACCGTGCAGTGCTTCCACAGCAAAACCGAACTGAAAACGCTAGCACTCGAAATTGTATGGCATTTCACTGTATGTATTGATCGAAATATAAAGTAAATTATGCTAAAAGCATCAAAATAAAGAAAACCACTACACAGCGCAGAGAGGCAGACAACAGAACCAAAAGCATCAGTCAACAACAAGGCACACACAGTGAGAGCGAGAGAGAGTGAGTGCACAACAAACAGCCACATTCAGAGGCCGCACGAGAGCCGATTGCCGAACAGAAGGCATAAGGAGCACAGAACAACGACAAACGAAACGAAGATAAAACTCAAGCAAAAAGCAATGAAAATAATAATAATAATGTATCTCCACCACACTTACTTCACATGCTTATGTTTCACCTATAAAACTAAATATTCAAACACCAAGAAGCCGGGCTGTTGGCGGGTAAGGGGGAGCTGAAGCAGCACCAGCAGCAGATGAAATCGACCAGCCGACGACTACTTGTGTGCACACGTACACACAGTTTGGCCAAAAATCCACCATGCCTCCACACACGTCGTCCCGCGATACCCACCCCGCCTCAGCGACGACGGATGCCTGATCTGCTTTGGAGCTGCGAAACCCCGATACATACCAACACTGTACACATCCATTTATACGTACAAACAAACGTCGCGTAAATCGTTTGTTTCAGTCTGAGGTGAGGCGGTGAGCTTTTGGCTCATGTGTATCCCCATATTTTGTGCCGCCCCTCCCCCCACACACACCCGCGCAGTCGATCGTTCATCCATCCGCTCGTCGAATAGTATGCGAGGCACAGAGTCCGCAAATCGAAGCTGATTATTCGAAAATTATTCACATCCAACATAAATCATTCTCTCTTGCGCTGGCACATCAACACACGGCGCTGCCGCACGAAGGGACCCCATCGGAAGGGAGGGTGGTGGATGATGATGGTGCCAGCGCTAGTGTTGGTGGCACAACACAGGGTTCCACTATCGGCTGTGAGCGACGAGCAACCGATGAAATGCATCGGCATTAGTACGAGGCAACTGCAGAGACTACACAGAGAAGGTGAAATTAATAAAAATAATAATTGTTGGGGAGCTAGCTAGCTGCTGCTGCTGCCTCCGTTGCCGCTCGATGCCATCCCCACACACCGGCCGGCCGGCCTTTTGGTGGTGCGCGAGTTTGCGAGCTGAGTAGTCGGTGGAAGTACGTGTAATTACATCTTTTTACGTTGCTATCTTGTTTGCGTTTAATGGATTTGGCGGGGCTCTAGATAGACCGATAGAGATACATTCCCGGCAGAGGCACATATCTACACACATTCGAATCCGAGTGCGGCAGGGGGGGAGGGATAGGCGAAACCGCGCTGAGAGCTCCTTCGACACAGTGCTCGCGCTCCGCTGATGATGTTATGAGACGGGCAATTTCTGTTTTTGGTCATGGATCAAATGAGGGTGGTGGTACATTAAATTAGAAATAGATAAAAGTGGAGGGGCTGTGATCGGTTTCAAATAAAAATAAATATCGCCATGATTTGTTTGCATTTGATTTCAGGAGATCTGCCATGCGATGGCGCAATGGATGAGGCAATAAGTTTTTGGAAAGTCGAAAATTACGCTTCGCTGTGATGGGCAGAATTTTGTTTTGCGGGAAATGTCAAGTATATTCGTTGCCTGGTGGCGAGTACGGTGTTCCCTCTCGATCTAGCAGTACTCAAGTTAAAAGGGATCAAACGACTGCTCCGAATTTCATGCAGCAGGTTTTGTAATAGGTTTCCTGGCTTAGTTGCGGCATATGACTAATTTGGGCCAATGTACTATAAATCCTTCCTTCACCCTGATTAGCTCATGACTCTGAAGGGTCTTCTCAGTATGATAATTTTCGAATCAAAAGAACTGCCTGCCATGGCCATATCGAACGGATTCTATGCCTTTTTCGGACACACATAGTGTATGCGTGTCAATAGGAAAGAGCCCACTGGCATGGTGACATCCTTCCGACTCCACGCCTATACTAGCTTCCCTTCCAGATGGACGCTGCACGACTCCCTGGCGAGTGTAGGAGTCTTTTCAAAAAAACACAACATTGCCCTCTCATTGAAATTCTCTGACCACTGTAACTTTTCTCAGGCACTGTCCTGGGTCAAGAACAACGTAATATCCAAAAAGGAGATCACTATCAGTTTAGACAGCCAAGCCGCAATTAAGTTCCTGTACAATGTAATTTTCAACTCAAAAACCGAACTAAAATGCCCGTTGTGTCTTAACGAAGTGGCTGAGTACTTTAAACCTCATGATTCCAAAGCCAAATGCACAAACTTCTCCATAGTCAGAACGGGAGAAGATCCGCCGTCTATGCCTAAACTGCGACTATCTTGAGCAGTGCCTTGCGTAATATCAACAAATTTCCAACGCTTAAGCACTAATGAAAGCGAGAGAGACACTAAATGGGACTCACAAGTGGAATCCATCACGAGGGATGAAACTAACTTATTACATTAACTTTTTTAAATGTTTCATACTTCGATACTGCCTTTCTCATCTAAATCATTTTATTCTGATGTCGACGTAGTGGGCTTGAATGGATTATGGATCTCTTTTTGTAATCCCTCAACTAAGGTTTTTGTGGCTTCTAAACGCAACGGATTCTATGGGCTTGGCCCTTAAGGCCTGTCTGCGTAGGAGAGTGTAGGAGACAAAACTACGATAAATATTACTGATGAGTTACCAGCGGAGACTGACTGTTGCAGTCAAGAGAAAAGTTCCCTTTCCTATCTTGAGTGTCAAAGTGTCATATATGTAGTACATTACTGATTATCTATACGGTGCCTTAACTAAAATTATCAAACGGCCTTGAGATTCTAATCCCCGAAAGAACAAAATAGCAGGGCGGGCAGGTGTGCAGGGATTTTAACTGGGTAATCTACACTGACGGTGCCGATGTGTTCTCAGAATTCCTAAACATTTCAAAAGCCTACAAACTGCCGGGAAATGCCATTGTGTTCCAAGCGGATCCCGAGCCAGTTGCCGAGCCAGTTGTGTTGATAGCCAATCAGCCGTCAAATCTATTGCTTCCTTCACCACACACTTAACACAAATGTGCAGGAATGTCGCACCGAGTTAGCATCATTAGAAAGCCAACTCAAAATCTCCCTCATATGGGCTCCTGGTCACAGCGACATCCTAGAAAATGAGAATGCCGACGAACTGGCTAGGCAGGGATCTGCCCTTCAGTGCTCGTTTGCAGAGGATGTGCACATCACAAAACAAACAGTCAAGGCTTCCTTAAAAAAAGCTAACCTCAGATGGGTCAGATTCACAAACTGTGCTACATCACGAAAAATATGGCCTGAGTACCACCGATTTTCTTTTTTTTGCAACTTCTTTTATTTTATTTCATTTTAAATTTTGGGTACCGATTTTTATCTGCAAAGCCGGAAGGCCTTGTCTGCGGAGAACTATTCACACAATATTATTTCATTATAAAAATGTTGAAATTCAGGTATTGAAAAATTCACAAGATACTAGTAAACAAGAGTGTTAAACTAAGATTTTCTATACAAAGGTTATACAAATTACATTTAGTTACGATTTTACTTTTATGATAGATATGTTTCTTTTACTTTTTTAACATCGCTAAGTTACGGAGCTCTGTTAGGTGCTCATTGAGTACCCTTAAACGTTATCTTCCGTACTCGTTCCAGTACCTTGGTATCTTGCTTCAGTCGTCTTCTGGTATTCCCCTATTCCTCTGCTGCGTCTTCACTCTGTAGATGGTGTCGTTGCCAAAAATCGCCAGGAGTTCCAGATTGTATATCTGGTAGATACCTAGTAGGTATCGATGCTTCGTCCTGCTTTTTGTACCAGTTTTTGAAGTCTTGCAAGTCATGCAAGTATGCCGTATCTTAGGTGCGATTCCACCAATCCGATAAAGAATTGTCTGATTACCTGTGGTGTGATTGCCACGTTTTTTTTTTTTTTTGTTGTTTTTCAGAACACTCAAAACACAACTCAGTGCTATGTATATTCTTACTGAACCACCACGTCTACCACCTACCAATAACTGCAAAACCGAGCAATGACTCTTTAGCCTTTAAGCTAGAAGAAGTGAGAAGTTATCATTTCTGAATAATAAAATAGAAGGAAATAATGGGTATGTGAATTCTGAAAATAAAGTATGTATCAACTAATTGATTGCAGAGGCTGTCTGTGCGAATCGAAAACCAAATTTTCTGAATTTCGTCTATAGGGGATAGTAATACCATTTATAATTATATTTGTTTTAACACATCTTCGGTGTGAGTGCAGTCATGCACTCGAAGCACGCAAGCCTCGGTGGCGCAGCAGGCAGCGCGTAAGTCTCATAATCTTAAGGTCGTGAGTTCGATCCTCACCCGGGGCATTACTTTTTTTTTTCCTTCAACAAATAAGATCTGGGTAAGCTTCTGAAAAGTGCTCACCTTTCCGAATTTAGATTTTAACTTCTCATGTGTTAGACTACATCCTGTAAATAAAACGAAAGTGAGTTTTCTACTGCATCCCTAGAAAAAAAAGTATAAACAAAAGTAAGGACTTCATCTTACTGAAATTCACTGTGTACACATTGTAGAGTGTGCCTTTAAAGGAGGAGCAGTAAGTGATATTTTTAAAAAAACTAGATGGTTGTTAACGACAATCCTTCAATCAATGTGCAAATATGTGATATGCTATTTCAGCCTTTTTCTTGCAATATCTCCAACTGAGGTAAGAAGGTAGAATAAACTTAGCACATAGACAGTCATGATTTTTGCACCTCCGAAATGATGTTTCTTACATTAGGCGAAGGAGACTCGCATAAACTGGAAAAGAATCAAATTATCAGTGCATTGTTGTACCCCAGAGTGCCCGTGTAGTATATCAAAAACAACAATGCGTACTGGAATAGGTTCGGTTCATCTTCTAGTGATCGATTGCTGTCAATTTTGTACACCTGTGTACTGAGCCTTCCAATGAAATGTTGCGTGCCTACTACAAAACTGCAAAATAGTCAAGCTGGTCCACGTTAGTCATGGTCGTTAATGGAGCGACATTCTAGGTGACCAGATAAGAACAATAGAAAAAAAAAATTAAATAGAACAGCAAAAATGTAAGATTTAAAATTGATTCTTGCCTTATTTTCAAGCTGCATTCATGCCATTGTGTATGGAAGAGCAGCACATTCAAATGGTCACTTCGTCTTCGTTGGTAGTTATTCAAGCGGCCGGTCTAATTTCGTTGAGTCGATCCAATATGGGTGACGTTATACAGGCAAGCTCGCCTTAAGTCATTGGGTTGTTAACGTAGGCTAAGAACTTGACAAAGCCCCTGAGAAAATAATCGAGTGGTGTCAAGTCGCGTGATCATGGCTGCCAATTGATAAACATTCGCCGAGAGATGACAATCTGATGGTGAGCGTTGCGTCACTTATATGGTACGTAGCGTCATCCTCTTTGTACCACAGTTACATGTCGACATATCGGATGTAACTGAGCTCCGACCACAGACACTCGCTCTATCCTGAGAATATTGACGGCCCTTGCATCATTTCGAAAGAAATAAGGTCCGATAATATCACCATGGTGTATAGCGTGCCAAACAGTCAATCCTTGTGGATGCACTGACTCTTGGTCAAACTCTGTTCCCTGCAATTTGGTTTGCTGACAGAACCTCTTCTTCTTTGGCTGGAGCTAAAGTCCAGTGTGGACCTGGGCCTCAGTCAACATGCATCTCCAACTAGCACGGTCTTGGTCTAGGCGCCTCCAGTTTCGTACACCCAGTAGATTAAGGTCCTTTTCAAGCTGGTCACGCCATCGGAGGCGAGATCTCCTCTACCACGTTATCCCTCGGGGTTGGCTTCAAGTACTTTTCGAGCCGGAGTTGGTTGGTGTCCATTCTTTCTACATGAGTGGAGACAATCGAATTCGTTTAACTAGGCCAATATCGTTGTACAGCTCGTAGAGTTCGTCGTTGAATGTTCTCCTTCAAACTCCTTCTTCGCAAACGGGACCGAATATAATTCGAAGGATTTTCCTCTCTAAGCGACCAAGAATCTCTTCATCTGTATTCGCAGGACTGCCATACAGCAGGACTGGGACTATCAAGGTCTTAAATAAAGATATCTTGCTTTCTTCGAGAGAGGGATATTATTGCCGTCTAAGCCCAAAGACACAGCGATTGGCCAAGGTTTGGCTTCGTTATCTCCATCGTGATGTCATTGCCGGAGTTTACAGCGGAGCATAGATAGACGTCGTCGAGCTGTATCTGTTTATTGTTACACTCTGTCTAAGATGTCCTTTTTTGTTGACATCATGTACTTTGTCATGCCCTCAATCACCGCCAGACCCAACCTAGCCTCTTGCTTCTCGATGTTCACAAATAACCCACTGAAAGCCCGTTGCGTTCGTCCGATATGTGAACGTCGAGAATAAAGCATGCATCGCCTTTTCGAAAGCCTTTTGTAAATTCAAAAATCTCGGTGAGATACTTACCGACCTTGACGGAGCAACGGGCTGTCTCCATCGTGTTGACATAGCCGCTGAGTCAAAAATGGGCATTGTCCGAGATGATGAATTTTTGACCAAAAGCCGGATATCCGACCAAAATTTTCACTGCCCAACTAGAGTACGGCATTGTCTCGTTTCAGTTCTTGCCCCAGCTCAATCCTATACACATCAAGGCAGAAATCCAACCGAAAAATAAGATTGATCAAACAAGGGCGAAGTCTTCTCCAACCCTGGCAGCTATGGCGAGTATGGGAAACAGTGCGAAACGACCGACTTCACGATGAAATTCTCGTTGGGTATTTACAATTGAACCGGAATTTCAAATATACATATTTTTCAATAACTTCCGCATGTTCGTTAAGTGTGAACCGATGCATGAGAGCCGGGCTTACGTCTCCCAAAGATAAGGTGAATATTGGCCTTTGTTTTTCCAGTAGACTACGCAGTATCTTCCTCAGTTTCTAGAGCAGCTGGATGTGGGATTTTGAGGGAAAACCGTCATAGCAGCCCTAATTCGGCGCGATGTATTGTTGATTGCCTTCAAACATTTCTCATAAAACTCAAAAGCTGCAGTAAAAGCTTCGTCACAGTCATTGATTGGGAGAAGTATTCCCTCTTGAGTGCCATAGTTAATGCGTATGTTGATGTCTCATTTTCATCCACTTTACACGATTGCAACTGATGATAACTCCACTGACTTTCGTGGTCACAACATTGTTGAATCTAGGCTAAGACGCGCAAGTGATCTTCAAAGAGCATCATCTACTGTTCATTGACTTTAGGATTATGTCAACCATTTCTCGTTTCACATTTACATATGGTAGTTTGTTTCCTAACAAGATTATTGCCGATTACATTGCTGTGAACAGAGGGCTGCTGGTCAAAAATGTTGAGTTCTTCGCGACAACATGCGGGTAGATCGGACTTGATTTTCGTTGACTTTGCCCTTGCGAACGTCAATTACAGTTGTAGTGTCATTAAGATTACTAAAATGTATACCAACTGGGCTCTCCTCTTTGACTGGCAGGACCTCTCCTCTTTTGAACAATATCTTGCTAATTGTGTCCTTTTCTAATTGCACTTGCTTTGGAGTTATACACTCTTCGAGCTGAATTTGTGTTCCGCCGAAACTCTCTGCACGCCCTCGCATTAGACACGTAGACGTCCTCATTACCATCAATTAACAGCTTCTTATGTTGTGTGCTCAACTCGTGAACAAATCCGACATTGCAAGACTTATCAACGCCGAATAGAGGCTCTATCGGCCAAACATTCTGTTTTCACTCAATTAGTGCTTCATACTTTTCAATCAGATTCTTATCCCACGTGTTGGCTAAAAATGAACGTGACCTTACAGTGAAAATAACTAACTGTCGATTCTGATTGGAAGCACATTACATATCATATAAACAAGAAGTATTCATCCACCCCCATCCACCCACAATCAGAAATCAATTCGCTAACAAGTAACTCACGAGAAGATCAAGCATCGCGCCGCATCGCCACAACAACACACGGAAACAAAATAATTCGTATTTTCTTATTCTCACAAACTCAAAGAAGAAATGCCAACATGGCGTAGCTATCAACCGAAAATTGATCTAACGCACATGCCATTTAACCGCAATGCGTGGCGAGCGTATTATATGCCCAACTATTCGCCTAAGGAATGAGCTGTATAATTGCTGTGTACACGCCATCCTCAAGCGAAATTGGGTACATACGAGAGTACGAATGCGAATACGAGTACGAGTACGAGTACTCATATCTCCGCACCGCACATCATCCCAACAGTGCGGTTAATAATGCCCAAGTGGCAGTGGCGGCAAGGCGGAGGTCTATCACTCAGGCAGTGCTACCAGTAGGGGGATGGTTGGCCAAAGACGACAGGCGATTTCTTGGATCTAATTCTATGTACAGTGGTGGTTGCAAGTAAATTTCAAATCATTTAGAATGATGGGGACTGCTAAAATCAATTTGGACGTTGTCAGACGTCACATCTTCATCTAGTTAGGGCTGCATCTAGTTGTTTTTTTTTTTATTGTTTTTTTTTATTTTCCATCACAGAGTACACAAAACACTACGTTCTCTAAGTGTTAACTCTCAGTATCGCTTTACACAGCAGATTTTGCTGCGCGACTAAGGATCATCTACCTATTTTGCATCTCACAGATTACATCAAATAAACAATATTAATTATAGCATAGTGCATTGATCAATTTTTTAAACTCCAATCGAGACAAGCTAAAATCAATTTCGTTACAAAGTTCATTAAAAGTGTTTATACACCTTGTAATAGGTTCATTACAACCATAGTTGGTTCTATGCCTCTTATCATATAGTAAATTTCTCATCCGAAGAGATCTTTGGGGAGCATATATATTCATGAGAAAAAGTAAGTCTGGTGAATTTACACGGCAATTAATAATATCGCGGATGAACATGGCTGACGCTGCCTTACGCCTGAAACTTAAGGTTTGCAAGCCTATTATTTTACATCTATCGTCATATTTAGGGAGTTCTTCGAAGGAATACAATTTACGGACAGCATATCTCGTGAAATTTTTTTGTACTCTTTCGAATCTGAGTTCTTGTGTATCATATGGCGAATCCCAAATGATGGAAGAATATTCTAAATACGGTCTGACTAACGAACCATAGATGGACTTAAGACTAGTTATATCCCGAAAATCTCTACTATTTCTTTTCAGAAAACCTAACATAGCATTAGACTTCGCAATTGTATAATCATAATGTGATGCAAAATTTAAGTTAGTATCAAAAATTACACCCAGATCTTTAACCTCTTCTAGGCGACTAAGTCTATGATCATTTATGAAATAATCATAGACAATCGGGGATGTAATTCGATATGCCGTAAAGATATTACATTTTTGAATATTCAGCTCTAGTCCATTGTGCTTGCACCATTCCACTAGTGCATGTATATCCAATTGCAAATTATTACAATCAGTTAAACTATTAATAGATAAATACAATTTAAAGTCGTCTGCGAATGTTAGAATTTTACAATATTTGAAAATTTCGTGAACATCGTTTATAAACAATAGAAAGAGTAATGGCCCCATATGGCTACCTTGTGGAACGCCCGATGTAACTTTTATTACTCGAGATCTAAAACTATCGATCATTACCAATTGCTTCCTGTCCTTTAAGTAATTGGAAAACCATCTAACATTGACGAATGGAATCCCAAAGACTTTAGTTTGTTTAAAAGCAAAGTGTGATGTACTTTATCGAAGGCTTTCGAGAAATCGGTGTAAAGTACATCAACTTGTAATTGATTTTCTAAATTTGTATAAATGTAATTTGAAAATAATGATAAATTAGTTGTACAAGACCTGCCTTGCATAAAGACATGCTGGTTATTAGAAATAATTTCTTTTACCATGAAATATAATTTTTCTTTTACAATACTTTCAAATAACTTTGGTATCGATGAAAGCTTGGATATTGGTAGATAGTTTTCTACTTTTTGCCTTAAACCACTTTTATATATAGGCGTCAGAAAAGAATACTTCCATTCATTTAAAAATTCACCCATTTTTAGGGATTGATTAAAGATAATTCTTAGTGGACGATAAAGCGAATTCCAACTTTTTTTTAAAATACCAGCCGGGACCCCATCGGGGCCTGGGCTGTAATTTACTTTAAGATTAGTTAAGGCATTTATTACATCCTGATCCGTAAATTCCAATACACCTATATCCAGAACCTCGGGTATATTAGAGTAATGGTTCATCGTTGTCTGGACCGGAGACCCATTATAGACAGACTCAAAAAAGTTGGCAAATAGGTCACAGGTTTCATCCAAGTTTGTTGAAGTTACGTTACCAAATTCCATTATCTTGGGCAAGCCCAAGGAATTTCTTTTTGAATTAACGTAATTCCAAAATGATGCACCATTGTTCCTTACCGAAGTTTCTACGGACAAGATGTATTGTTTATATAAAAATCTATTCAAGAACTCATATTCTTTCCTGAATCTCAAAAACCGTTCACGATTTAAACTCGTTTTATTTGAAACATAGTTTGAATATGCTCCTTTTAACATTTCGTAGATTTCAGAAATCCAACAAGTCATCCCAATTGAATTGATTTAGGTACTCATTCAGTGCAACAAAATTGGTCTTAGCGAATTTATAAGTTAAGCCGGTATCGTTATTACTACAATTTCCGTAACAAAAAAATTTTAAATCCAAAAGTAAGGCCTTGTGATGAATTTTATTCGAATCGATCACATTCAAGGCTTCTGATATTATAAAGTTTACTCCATTGTTTAAGAATACTAAATCTAAAAGTTAGGGGGATGGATGGATTGCCGAATGTTTATCAATAATCTGACAGTCTCCAACAGTGTAGTTTCAGGCTGTTGACAAAATCTTCACACTACGGCTGATCTGGGAAAAATACCCACGGAGTGCAGATCGACAGACATCAATTTTTTTTCGTTTTGGGACCGCATACGACTTTTAGTGCTACTCCGATATATTATTGAAGTCATCCCCGAAGTTACACGACTGTTGCTGCTTATAGGCGCTATAGTATTGTTTAAGCTCGCCACTAATCGCAGCATTCGAGAATGTGTTAATGATGTTGAAGAAAGTACTCTGAGACACTCCATAAGGAGGAGTACTCTCTACAGTACTGTGGATCCTAGTTGTGGGCGATATTAGACAACTTATATACATATTTACGTCGGGTACAAACCAATTGCATAAGCTGGCTGCATACCGATTATCGTCACTGGCAAATTTACACAGACAGTAAGGGATGACAGGGAATCCTAGAGAAATGGACGCAACGAGTGTGAACTAACTAAAAAAGGCAGAGAGCTCAGCCTTACAAAAAAAAAAAAAAAAGCAAAGGCACGCGAAGTCTTGGCGTCATCCTACACAGCAAACTAAAGTGGAAACAGAACTTTATGGAACGTATCAGGAGAAGTCTCAATTGTTCTGTTTATTGGACCGAGATGGGAGGACCAATGCTAACATATGGTGCTCTGGTCTAATGGCTACCACTGAACATCAATGAAAATCTTAAGCAAATTGATGGAATGCAAAGATAAGCGGGCATGTACATCACGTTAGCCCTAAGATCCACCGTAACTACCACGATGGGGATCATATTCAATGTACTCCAAATCGACAGTCAGATGGGCATGAGGGCTCTAACGAAACCGTCCACGAACTCCGGGACGATCAAACAAGACTTTACAACTTTGACAGTCCGGCTGTCATAACCAACTTAAATTTAAAATCTCTAAATAGATTCCTTAATGGAAAGACATTGCTCTAGGACAAGTAGGAATGAGGTTTTTAACACCCCCGTTGAAGTATAATGTATGTACATATGTAGCAAAGGACCAAGTGGCCGCAGAACTGTCACACTATGGAGATTTTTCAGTTCGCCTAGTTATTTTCTAAATCTTTGTATTTTTTAACTTATTTTAGCTTCCGTAAATGCAACATTTGCAAATGTCCGCATCGGTTACAAAACATTCAGCACAGACTGTACATATTCTCAACCATCTCAATTATCTGCATTTAACTGAAAGAAATTATGATTTTTCACTTGGCTCATTGCGTAGAGTGTAAAAGTATATTTCTCCTTCAACAACGATGACGACAGCAGCAACGTCGCGGTCGTCGTGAACGAAGCCAACAACGGCAGCAGCGATGATCTCGCCAAAGATACTTTCATTTCAATTTTTCTTTCACAAAGAAAATCTTTCATGGTGTGCCTTTCTTTTTGTATTTTTTCTTTTCTTTTTTTTTTGTGTGTACGCTTTTCACTTCGATTTCCCTCATTTTCCAACCAAACAGTAGTACACACTTGACGATGGCGACCAACGACGCCACATACACGAACAGTGACGGGAAGAGGCGGCCTGATGGGTGGCTGTACCGAATTCCATTCCAGCTGAGTGGAGAAACAACGACCGTCAAGGAGAGAAACAGCGCGATGATTTCCACACCAAAATGTATCAGGCAGCTAGAGGAGCAGATGAGATACTCCCTAATTTGTATCTGTTATTGTTGAAATGTACGAGTACTTTCAGAAGGAAAACGCTACGAAAATAGAACTAGACTTTCCCAAAGCGATTTTCGCTTTTTCATTAAAAATACGCTCCGTGAAAATAAATACACGCAATCCGCAACGCCAACAGAATCATTCTGGTGGTAAGTAATCTAGAGCGAGGGAATATTTTTGGATAAATAATACTTATGAAAATGAAGGAGGGGATGAAGGAGTCGACCGATTAAGAGGCTGTTTTGCGCTAAAGATACTTTGAGAACTTTTTCATTCGATTATCGATTCGAATAAGGCAGCGTTGCTCAGAGCGCCCAGTGATGTAAATGGGGGGGTGGTGGCGGCGTATGACGGGATGATGTTGTCAGAGTTGTGTGTGCAACAATAACGGTTCCTACTGTGTACAGCTACTATGTATATCCTTGGGTGTAGATTTAATTAGATTCAAGTTTGCAACTGTAAAGTCAATTATGGTGTCTCCCCACGGACTTGGTAGGAATGAGGAAAGCAACAAAAAAAAAAAAGCAAATATACTCGAACAGGGAAAAGGTGGTATGGCCTTTGTTGCTACAAAAAGGAGGCATATTTAGAAGTTAAAACAAACTTGTAAATTAATTTTTAGTTTTTCTCCTCTTACTTTGTTTTTTCTTCGCCGATGTTGAAGACTACGTAGGGGATTTACTGCCGGGAAGAAGGTGCTTCGTAATGACGGTTATTCCGAGAAGGGGATAAACTTCAAAGTCTACATTTTAAAGACGAAACTGAATTGCCCTTGGCCAAGATGGAGAACATCAAGGGAAGACTTCATAAATTACTCAACGGACTTGGAATAATATTGAACTCTGTGAATGTGCAGTGAAGTGCTTTAGCAGTTTGGTAGTCAGTAGGAGAGCAGATTGATTGGGTGATTGATTTATCAAATGATTGGACGAGAAAATAAAAACCATTCGTATTTTTTTTCAACGTTACAATTCTAGGTTTTGATGAACAATAGTGCCAATGTTTGATCTGTGTGGTTTGACTTTTGGTGTCTTTTGCAATCTAGTCTATGTTCTATATATACAAAAAAAAACCCCAAATTCTAAGATGTGTTACAATTGTTCTCGAAAACAGTTCATTCTTTCGGCGAAATCCTTTTTGTGGGCGATAGTAGATGTCAATACGATGGTTTGTAGGTATGTAACATGTTTGTAGGTGTGTTAGTTTTTTCTTGGAGCACTCCGGAAAAATAAGATGAAAATCCCTATTGGAAAAAAAATAGTGGTGTCCACATATGTGTATGACACGCTTCAGAACGATAACAAATATACAAATAAACATTTATTCGTGCAGTTAATGATGGAAGTGGCGGATTTCACTTTTTGGATGCTCCGGTAGGAACAGCCACAACTTTTTTAATCACTCTTAGCAAAGATACGTACTCAAAATATAATTGCACTAGCGCTGGCATCTTCTAGTATAGCAGCTACATTGTTAGAAGAAGGTCGAATTGCACATTATGCACTGAAACTGTAGTTGAATATGCAAATCAATGAAACACCAAGTTTTGCAGCGTGCTGCTCTTATTGTATGGAATGAGGCGACCATAGCTCATAAAAAATCAGTTGAAGCTTTGGAAATATTCGTAAAAGATTTACGATATAATTCCGATTTGTTTAGTGGGGCCTTGATTTTGTTGTCCCCCACGCACTTGGACCTACGTGTCTATGTTCGATTCCTGGTACGACAAGAAATACACTGCCCCACCTCTTTTGACTCACTGACACTGCTCAAAGAGTACAACTGTCTAGAAAAAAATCTTCTCAAACCTGGCCGTTCGGAGCCGGCATAAAATTATATCTTCCTTAGACTCGTGAGAGAACAATATCACGCACAACACTAGTGGTTGCTGAGAAGCTAGGCCCTATCCCTCTACGGGCTGTAGCGCCACCCATGTTACATATTATATTATTATTATATCACCCGGTGGTATGTCCAACATTGATATAATTTTGGCCACTTCCTGACTGCTAGGACCCCCGTAGTCAGGGATTCTGATAGAGCAGTGCAAGTTTAACAGTTCGGAGTAGATGCCAGCGACTGTACCTATACTCATTTTCGATTCATTTGTAAAGATGTGTATGCTCGAGTTATTGATGGCTTAATTTGAATTCCACTCCTCCCTTGCCGTCAAATAACGTCGGAGGGGTATTTTGAAGTCAGGGTCGGGGAGAGTGTAATCACTTTTAGTTTGTTTAATGTTCAGTCTGTTCAGTATGCATACTTGCATGCCCGGTCCGGTTTGGGAGCCGTCATCAGTAGGTAGAGATCGAATGGGAGAAGGTTCAACAAGACCTCTAAGCCTGGTGTTGGAGTGGTGGAGATTGCTCCTGTAACTCCTGGACTTGCAAGTCTCTGAATTCTCCTTAGTAGCTTTAGGTTGACGGTCCCTACAGAGGCCTTCTACCCTACTACGCCGACATATGTCAAGATTACTCTAACTATCGCTGTGTACATCCATAGGATAGTTTTGGGGGGGGTCATTATTTTTTGCGAAATATTCTGTTGCTCAGATATAGGGCATAGGTTGCTTTCTGTGCTCTTGCCTTAGGTTGGAGGTTGTATCTTCAGTATTTGCAAGTTGGAAGAGTGGAATGTTCCTTTGGTTGGTAAATAGGACATTGTGAACATAATTTGTTCATGATGGGGCATTCTGTCAGTAGACAAGTGGAAAGCCCTTTAAGGTAACTATTGTCATGAATGGCATATCTCAACCCGGAAAGACTACGGAACTCATTCTGGAATGGTCGTTTCATGGCGGGTCTGAGCCTGAGCTAATACTGCCTTCCATTGTTGTCGGTAACGGTATTCCTCTTGCTCTGGAATCAGGAGGGCAGGATTCGGAAAACCTCTTAACTGCAGCATTCATGTTCATTAACTCGCGTGACTTCGAAAAAAAACAGCGATTTTAAGACGACTGGAAGTTGATTATCAACTTCCTGAAGTGTGAAACTGTATTTTTCAGTCGCAAGGACAGTTAGATGTGAAGTCCTTTACTTTTTGGGTTGTTTTATAGCAGCCACCCTGATTTCAGGGTGAAGGCAATCCGCTACATGGCTCTCAACCGGCTGATTATGGTGTAT
The DNA here is from genome assembly GCA_907269125.1 of Eristalis pertinax. Classification (NCBI taxonomy): domain Eukaryota; kingdom Metazoa; phylum Arthropoda; class Insecta; order Diptera; family Syrphidae; genus Eristalis; species Eristalis pertinax. The sequence continues at coordinate 38,075,923 of OU026147.1, forward strand.
GGTCGTCCACTGTGGTTCAATGTGAGTCCTTCCTAGATAAAAAGATAAGGTTCGAGAGACAGTGTCTCGGGTTGTAACGTACACCCGAGTCTGAGTACAAGAAGTTCTATTCTATCGAGGTCTTGAAAAAAGAGGCAAACTTGAACAGGATAGACAATTTTATTATTAAACTGATCAGAAGACACATTGCTCGAGCTATGACTTCTTCCAATAATCTAAACCTTGCGGCTTACTACCCCAATGTTATGTGAAGCGTTCTTCTATTTTGGCACTACTGGCTAAAAGTGGATCCACAAGGATTTCCTGTCATCTTCCAGGTCGTACGCCGAATAGTGGACAGGCGACTCAAATACGAACGGGATGTCGCTCGCAGTCACGATTATATCCTGCGGTTCAGTGGAGCGATCGAGACAGGAGAACGGCAATTTTACTGGTGGTTACATCAAATGACCCGGTAGTTGACCATAATGGACAACTTATATAGGTTTCAAGGTAGTTTTTAGGAAAGAAAAAAAATGTGTCCAAAATAATTAAACAGACAAAAAATACAAAAACAGAAGATTTAAAACAAAAATCAAAAAAGTGAAAGTATAAATTATAAAATTTAGGCATATAAAATAAGTGAAACGAAACAAAGTCGTCCAAATTTGATCTTATCTCATTTATCCTAACGAATCTCCCCGAATGCGGTCCAATTTCACGTCACCTGACGCCATTTCTAGTTTGAGTAATGAACTCATTGAGAGGTTAAGAGATTCCGCCGAGCGGGTGGAATGGTTTCGGACGCATACGAGAGCATGATGTAGTTTATGCTGTCATCAAAAAATGACACACACGATTTGATCGATTGTCTCTATTAGCAGCCACTATTCGATCAAGGTCGTCGAGAACTTCATCTACCTCTGGTCTGCAGTAATGACAAAAGGTTACATCAGCACTGTGATCAAGAGCTGACTAATTCTTGCCAATCGCTGCCTTATTGACTCCAAGTGGCAATGTGTTGGGAAAGCTGTTTGTCGTATAACTAAGCTGGCGTTAGATAGGTCATCATACTGGCAGTGATATGTACTGTAGAAGCATTGACCTTGTTAACGAGGAAGGACTTCGATAAATTCAAGGTGGAAGTAAGGGGTTTGATCTTCTGATTTCATTGACGAGACCATCCACAGAGCGACCAACTGTGGGTTGAAAACAGATACTGTGCACCTGCGTGGCGGACAATTTGAGGATCGCTTCGTCAGGAGGGTAATATGTGTTGCGGTCTACGAACATCACCGAATGTAGCGCCACTCGAAGTGATGTATGGAGATGTAGATGGAGTGTACATCATTCGAATAAGCCCTAGGAAGTGACATTTGTGAAGTTAGTGGACCGAAACCAAAGAGTTCTTCAAAAGAAGCAGTCATACATTTTTGATATTCGTAGAATTAGCGAGTCTTAACCCAGCCAACCACTGACACTACTCACCACACACTGATCTCTGAAGCAATTAATCACATAGCAAAGTGCTCTAACCTTGAACTGCTGGGGGTTAGGAATTTTTCAGTACACACTCGTTAAGATATCCACCTTATCTGATCCATAACTCGCTCCTTGAGTTTACTTCGCCATATTCACATGAATACGCCGCGCGCCGTATCTCTTAAGCTCATTCCCATCGCGTCGACTTAACAAGATTCACACTTACACCCGTCAAAAAGCACGAGAAAAAAATCCAAAAAAATTGACTCATGTGTCAACAGCCTCTCGGAGAATAAGTCAGCAGAAAACCCAAACAACAAATCATTGGTCCCGTGAAAATTCCCCCGCCCAGAACAAAAGAACAGGCGAGAGCCCCACCAATTGTCTGGCCATTTAACACAGCGGATCTCACAGTTTCACCACATCAACTCGAATGAGATGCTCAAGCCCACCCAAATGCCCAAACGAGCACCAAAGGCACATGGAGGCTAAGCAAAATTAAAAAAAAAACTCAACGGACAGACATAAGACCAACGGCAGGGATTCTGTGGTGCGAATCAAATTGAATTTGTCTTCTCTTGAAGAGACCCAGTGCCCGAGCCGCACACACTCGGCACAACGTGTACGCGGGCGCACGCTCTATGACGATAATGTTTCCGCTTTCCGGTTTGGTCTAAGTAGGTGCCCCGCACGCGGGCCACTGCCGACGCCCTGTACCACTGCTCCGTGTCTCGGCCATGAGTTGAACTCGTTCCTGATCGTCTCTTCATTCTTTCATTCGTTTCATCGGCGTTTTCATTGTGTCTTATAATTCTTAAGCTCATTCAAACACAGCATACACACACACTCGATGCCGCAGTGCGTGTACTCTCTTAAAAGACCCCGAAACGTCCATTGACCAAAAAAACAGCACACACTGGCCGCGCTCGCAAGAACCACCACCACCACACCATCAACCAAGCAAGCATTCCCCATTCACCAGATACCACCAGATACAAGATACCAGATACATCATCATCTCTCTATCTTCCCACGGCGGCGAACGAGAGATACCTTACGGTCAGCCCGTAACTAAGAAAGATAATTTATTGAAGGCACCATCTCAATGGAATTCGATCCAGGTGATTTGTATCTGAGAGCCGAAGACGCACAAAAAGGGAATGCCACACAGCCCAAAAAGTACATAATAGACAGATAGTAGGTGTTTTCACGGGCATTTACATATCCCCTTTGGGAACGCACAGACGGGATTGTCAGCAAATCCCCCAAAAAATACTCAATCAACTCTGAGCGGCTCACGGATCCGATCTCCGTCACCTTCGTCACCTTCGCCGCCACCACAGCCGCCGCGCGGCAGCCGCAGCACACCAACTGCCGACTGATACGTCAGACGAGCTTGTTCTTGTCCGCCTGACTTGTTGTTAGTGCTTTGACCATTCACTGTCAACTGAAAAGATAATATAAACAAAAAAAAAAAGTATACAGAAAATTGTATCTTTCAACAGCGAAATAGATTTATAGATATTGTTTGGTTAAACATTTGCGTTAATTTGTTTCGGGTGTTCGTCGGGTAGGAGCTCATAAATTATACCACTCGGCCGGGGTTATTAGGAATTTTTTATGATTTTTCAGATGGAAACAGTTTTGTTCTGTCATTCGGAGACATTTGCAGTGCATAATAATGCAATAAATAATGAAACTCGTTTCGAATTAAATATATTATCCGTCTGGACGAGTGGCGGCTTCGTTTTTGTGTTGCTTTTCTGAATCACACCTCAGACTCTGGCGAGGTGACATGAAGAATCTCTCGGAAATTAATGGAGGCGTGGTGGGGGTATATAATTAATTCAGCTTGAGGATAATAAGTCGTCAGTGCGAACGAGAAGGCGATCATTTCATTCGGATCAGGTTAATTTGCGTCAAATAAATCTATTAGCTGTTCGCGTGACGCTTGACATTATGTTCAAACTGACTTTTTGAAATTAAACTTCAATTTTTGTTCAACCAAAAATTATTTTGATGGCTAAAATTGAAAGTCGGACCCAGACGTGTTTGCCTTCGGATCATTGGGTATTTAAACGAGAAGATGACATCTGAACATTTTGGCGTGTCACGTCAAAGTTTGTTCAGGCCAGGCTAACCGATGATTTAATTCTTAATTATATATATTTTTTATTTTTGCTTACATTTTTCAAGATCACAAATTTTACAATTACGTTTGATCAGTGTTTTAAAATGGAAAGTCTAGGACCGTCAGATCTTCTTTGGGTTCGACTACAAGTAGATCATTCAACTTACAAGTTGTTGATTGCTCTCAACACGGCGAGATGTCAGCAACCATCCCTGTAAGTCGGCACTTATCATCAAGTTCAAGTTTACATACAGACTCCTCCACATACTGCCTTCTCTGGATACCGTCCACGGAAACTGTTTAGAGGTGTATTAATGTATGCAACGGTCCCTCTGGCCAGTCTTAAATGAGGACCCGCCCTCCAGGTTGGAGAGTTTTGCGCGAGTGTAACTTCCCCACCAAATACATAAGAACTAGTTCACGGACGACCTGAAAGCGAAGTCAAGTCTTGTTCGGATGTGGGCTTGTTGTTCGAGCTTGTTGTTTGAGGAAGACTTGAGCAAGAAGACTTAAGCTTTAAATACATGAGCTAGCCCCCCGTAACCATCAGTATCAAGGCTACATTCGGCATCATCAGCCTAATTTGAGCCCACGCCCCGAAAGAGGACAAAGATGACAGGAAAATTATCTGCTAAAAAGGATATACGATCAATGCACGGGCTACAACAACAATATCGTTCTAGGAGATTTCAACGTGAAGCTGGGGAACGAATACATCTGTGCTAGAGTCATCGGAAAGCATACGCTGCTTGACAACAGGTCCGAAATTTCCCTCACCCTCACCTCAAAATATATAAAAGGCCCTGGCAGTACTCTAATCAATGAATTGTTAACCAGATTGATCACACTGTGATCGACGTCTGGATGTCTAACCATTCCGAGGAGCCAACAATGACTAGAATCATTTCCTTCTTGTAACCATGTTAAGAACACGGGTATCGAGAGAACAACGGAGCCATTCCTGAGCTCATTGAACAGAGTATAAGAAGCGAGTGATCAATGCGATGGAGAGAGGCTATGGCAGGAACGATGTCCGAAAGTTCTATCATCGGATAAAATAACTATCCAATGGGAATAGACGTGGGACAGAAGCCTGTCGGGACGAAGGGGAGCAGCTCGTAGTACAGTGTCAGTCGACGCTGAGAATCTGGAAAGATATCTTCTGTAGACTGCTAATCTGCGATGAATACCGCTGTTAGACAGAAGGTTACACTCCAGACAATGAGAGTGTGATATAAGAGAATTCCGTTCCTCCAACCCAGTCTAAGTCAAGACCGTGATATCGAGACTAAAGTAAAATAAAGCTGCTGGTGGAGACGAACTGCTTGCAGAACTCTGTAAAGCAGCTGCAGATGAGTTGGTAGGGCTCATGCACCAATTCATGTGTAAGATATGTGACGACGTGTGAAATCTCAGTATTATAATGCAGTCCCCTGTGACTCCGCACAAATATGAAGAGACGAATCTCATAAACACATCCTATCCTATACACGTCCGAAACTTTTCATGTATAATGTGATTGGTCCTTATAAGGCCCCCGGCCTTGACAAGCTCATTAGGTTGTGCGCTGGATGACGATGGACCATCCTCGTTGCTTCCAATTCGACAACGCACTCGACTAGGCCTTCAACGTCGAAAAAGAATTTTTTCAACATCATTCTTGAAGAGGTTGAGTAGAATTCACTCGCCAACCTAGAGGCACGGTCTCCCAAAAGTTCGTACATACTCGTACGACATTGAGGAGCCGTTAATGAAGAGTTTACTGGCATTGAGACGAAAGCGGCTAAAATGGGTCTGGCGGTGAATGAGGGCAAAGCCAAGTACAGGTTGGACCATCTAGTTTTTTTTTTAAATCATAGGTTATTTTCTTTTCTAGACTGAAAGTCAGTTAAACAACGATGGGAAATATTGAAAACTTATTCCCAAAGTGAGTGCCGTGTAGCCCAAACAGTGCGTTTTTTGAAAAGAAGAAGTTTTTGCTGAAATGAAGCACCCACCGCGACAGCTGTACACAAGTTTGTGTAAAAAGTTCCTGAGACTGCTATGCTAGTGCACAACATTTAATGCCCCCGTCGCCGTACGATGCGCACAAATGAGAATGTGGCAGCTGTGGCCAAGAGTGTGATTGGACAATTTGTCTTCGAAAATGAGGCTGGGAACAATGTTTTGGTCAACGGTGGTTACAGAGCCATGTTAACCGACCTTTTTTTAATGAAATTAAAAACATGGATTTGCATGAGTACTGGTTCTTGCAGGATGGCGCGCCATCCCACACAGCCCATGCCACAATCGATCTTCTGCACCAAATTCAAAAATCGTGTTATCAGCCGTCTTGGCGATGTCAATTGGCTACCTCGGAGCTGCGACCCCTTTGGAATTTATTTTGTGGAGAACCGCGAAGGACCGATGTTAGGCCAACAATCCGGAAACGATTCAAGCACTTAAGGCCAATATCAACCAAGCAATCCATGAGCTACAGCCCGAAACCCTTAACAATGTCTTGCAAAATTGGGGTGCGCTACTGTGAAGCCAGCTGAGACAGCCAGATGAATAACGTTGCTTTTAATAATTAATGGAAATGTTGGTCCTTACTAATAAAGCCATAATAAATGAACAAACTTTAATTTTGTTTATTTTATTGCATTTTTGAAAAAGAAACTTGTATTTGGCTCGCCCTGTCAAGAAATGAGACATGTACCCTCGAATGGTGTTGTTTTATCTGCACCACTCTCATGACATCAGGTTTTTTTTTGATATTGACGTCACCATCAGTTAATATTCGTCACTGTATGTCACCGCAAGGAACGTCAATCCACGTACAACACGAGTGGTTGCTGAGAAGCTAGGCCCTGGCCCTCTACGGGCTGTATCGCCACACATATTATATTATTATTCATTAGAGATCTGCATTTTCTCCTCTGAGCTTGCCTCGTCGTTGCTGAAGTCGGAAATCCCATAGATGAGGTTATCCTTTACGACTTCGCTGAAGGGTCGGTGCTTCCCATCTCCTTGGGAGTTTTATGGGCCTCATCCTGGGACCTGGGTATTTAGAACGTTTGGTTCATGGGGGCTCCAGCCGTCTGCCCACATGTTGTAGGTTTGACATTAGGCTTGCCGACTGTTCCGTCTTTGTTAGCCGGTCTTCTAAAGGCGTGGCTAGTACTTGGTCCATCTGGGCGGCCGTCAGCCCGGTTTGATCTTCCCTTTCCGGTAGATCGCCCTGTTACAGGGCTCTCAGCTACTCCCCCTTTAGATGAGGGCTCACCCAATGTGGGTTTACCTTCAGTCTCCAGGAGTTCGGTTGCCCAGCGAAGTGTGTCGTGTTCCCTGTCTGTGCAGCTCTCTTTGGGTATCTCTCCTTTGCGGGTTAGTTAGAATTTGGCATTCCGGATGGCTCGAATTTTATTGGCCGTAGAGGCCATATCTTCTGCCAGACTGCAAACAGATCTGTTATCAGAGTCCGATACCAAGTCAATGCTGATATCCCTGTAGTCAAGCATACCAGGCGTCTCTGTTGTTGATGTTCTCCTTGTCGTTGTTAGTGTTTCGTTGTTATTATATTGTTTTTGTAGGTAGTAAGTTCATAGCTCGAGTGTTGTTTTTATTGTTTTTCCAATTTTTTTTTGGAGGAGTTCATAGTAGTCCCACGAGTAAACCGGTGAAAACGTTTAGCCGCCATAGCAGCCTACACTTAAGACAGGCCAGTGTGCCTGAAGGAGCTCGTTAGCGGTTGACTTACCCTTCAACCATTCAACCCTTCGGCACATTTGCTTACACCAGCACTCAGTTTTGGGGTGGCTGCCTCTTGGCTTCGGCAATCCTATCTGACGGCCGTGCAGTATGGGTGGCAGGTCAGGCATCGTCCTCCAGAGTCATCGGGTGTCCTACTGAGCTCCTTCACCACGGCAAGGTGTCCAACCATGAAGGAGTAGTTCATCCGAAGGGAGTTCCAATTGATTCATAGGGAGAGTCAAATTTTGAGCCATTTTTTCGTGTATACTGACTGATATCTCGCTAATGACATGTGTAATGCGTTTTCCCAGGCTGCAATTAACGCTGGCTTATCGGATCTAGTCAAAATCGATTCACGTGTCTTTAACGCATGCCACGAATGGCACGTGAGATTACATGAAAGAGGAATGTCATTGCAGTGGAAGGCCATGGTATAAAGTGTTATAAGGTGAAGTGATGATGTTAATAGTTGACATCATGCAGCGTATGATCTTATCGGCTGGTGGCCAACTTAAGTAATTAGCCTTGTCTGTAGTACACGATTTTTTACAGAACAACAAATGTTCGCTTGTCACCGACGCTGCACTGTGTCGAGCTGGAATCAGTGATGACTCTACACAACAAGTTCGGCTAAAAGAATGCATAACTTGACAGTTGATATGCATATAGAGTTCCCATTAAGCGTTCAATGGGGAAGATGAGCTGAGGAGCTTAAGGACAAGATATCTTGGTCTTTTATAAGCTACTGTATATGTTGTGGTTAATTGTAATGAAATAGTAATAAGAACAAGCTTGAACCATTGTGGTCAGACAATGGACTGCTACTGTCTGAGGAATTCGGACAAGACAGCAGCAGATTACCACGATTAGGTTGCGCCCCAGTTCAAGATGGACCTGAGTAAAGATCTGGTATGTAACACCAGTCCAGGTCACCTACAGTTTTATGGCATGAACTCCGAACAGCGAAGCCTGAGAAGCTATTACTAGGCGACTATACGCTCTGACTGTCTGTCAGTGATCAGAGAGTGGTGCAGGCCTGAAGTATGAAAGATGTTTGAGTCGGGAACTGAACCTAAACACCAAGTGGACGAGTCAACGAACTTGCTTACTACGGAACGACGGATTGTGTTCGCATACAAATAGAACTCAACTAACTCATTTTGAGACCTTAGTCAACTCTGACAATTTCAGAAAGATTGTTTTAGATGGAGAGGTGCGCTGCATAAGCCTTCGACTTTCTTCAGGCTGCTGCGTAGCTGCACTGTAGCACCAGTCTCATGGAGACTAACGTCAGTTTACAGACAAACACGCTTGGCAGCATAGACTAAAAACGAAGGTATACAACTCTCGCGTGTAAGCGCCAAACGAAAGCCCATTACATCATCATCATCGTCCGGGGGAAATCCATCCAACGGTGGACCGTAAGATTCAAGTATTGATGGTCCCTCATCAACCATAATCTATTCCGGCTCCGTTAGAGGTCATATCCAAATAACGGTTAGCTTGGTAATCTTCAACCTTAACGGAAAATCTCACAGAATTTCACAAAACCAAACAAACAAACATGAGTTTACATAATTTTCTGATAAATCTCGACAGCAGTGGCTGACGGATTAATTGGCCAAAATGTCATCGCCCATTCTGAGCTAAGCACAATAGGGCTCCGTTGAATTGGACGAACTTTATGCTGCCATTGTTGTATTCCGCTTGACAGGTGAAATCCCAATCCATAAATCTGCTGGCCAATAACTCAACAAATTGGCCAAAGACCACGAAAAGTCGCCCGTGCTCGATCAATGTGTGGAGGGGGCTGGGGGGATGTGAGTTAAGGTCCCCCACAAAGTCAGGCACATATTTCAATAAGAGTTCCATCCTCTGCCGCGCCGCAGCCGTTTAGAAGATCGATGACCGATCGGGACCGACACGATCCGCTTGAACCCATAGCACACTCGTACTACAATGCGCCAGAGCGTACGAGTATTGTTTCTGTTCGGCTATTTCGTCCGCCGAAAACAGCAGATAAGGTCACCGCAGCCAACGGCTGGCGATTTGCATAAAACGTGCGAATTCACGAACAACAGGGACGGTTCGAATTGAATTGCTAATTCTCGAGTTCGCGTTCGCATTCGCGTTCGGGTTCGCATTTTCGTCGCTTTTTTTTCTTTGAGCTGGCTTTCGGTCTTTAGCTTGACGCGAATGGTGAGTGATTATGCCATGTTTTCATATCTAATTAATTCTTTAAATCCAACGAGTGTGTCTGAGTGTCAACACCGCGCACACACTCACCGGCCGATGTGTCGGCGACGCGACTACGACGACGGTGGCAGCAGCCACAGCTGTGGCCCTCTGACGCGAGGGGCGTCTGCAGTGGCCGGGTAATTCGATTTATTGTTTCGTCTCAGCGATCGCACAGAATATCTGTGCACGTGTATGCGTGTGTGCGTGGAATTAGCCAAAAAGATTTGCAAACAAATATTTTTTCGAGTTAAGCGGAGAAACTATTTTTCACTCTGGATGAAGATTTATTTTTGTCTTGTGGACAAGAACTGGTTGACGGCAAGCGCGGCTAGCGCTGCTGGTGCTGCTGCCGTTGTTGGTGTGTTGGTTTTCGGTATTGGTGTTTGTTTAATAAATCAACTGGAGTTTGATGGAGTGGCCGAGGGGTTAAAAATAGACAGATCCGCCAACACCGACGCTGATGATGTTGATGGTGGTTAAATGCCAATAATATGTGCGCTATCAAAAGCGAATCAAGGAAGCGCTTCAGCCTTCGGGCCGTGAATGTGGGTAATGAAGATGGAAGATATCGGGCAATGCAGTGTCGAATTTTTGATTTTGTTTTATTTTTTCTTTTTCTTTTTGCAAAATTGACATACTTGGTCTTTGGGTGTTTGATGTTGGTAAAAGATACAAAAACATCTTTTTGTGGTGTTGTCGAAAGACCGTGCGAGTGTTTTCGTCTAGAAAGCCTTCCACCTGCCCACGCCCGACGAGAACACTTGCGGTCACTTTTGTTTTGCGCGCACTGGCCACTCCTCGGGCACATGACTGTCGAGGGCTAAATATGGTATGATTTGGAAATGGCATATATCTCCAATCGGGAGATCAGTTCAGTGACTTTTGTTTCTTCGTAGTTGCGTAGGCATGTGCCGGCGGGTTAATGGTGTGATACATTGCAGATCATGCCCGAGATACACGTTTGCGTTTTCACTTTCTTCACAAGTCGCCGTCCGTCATTTCTTTGAGGCCATTTGTATTCGGTGACGGCGAGATCCTATTTGAATTCCGTCACGTTCACGCTCGTCCTATAAGTGAAGGTTTTTAATATTTCTTGTGCAGCTGATGATGAAGTGGGAAGGTCACCATGCCAAATGAATTCGGCATAATGTTTCTTTTCCTACCGTGATCAAGAGAAATTGGCTTCGATCAGCAGAAAGTTATTTCGAGTGCATGAGGGCATTGTGTTGGGTGTATCGGACTTCTGAATATCGATGAGAGAGCACAATGGCACAAAACAAAATGCACACAACAAAGAGTCTAGCCATGCGTCTACGGATCCACCGCCTAGGCTGACTAGGCCATGTAGTCATACGCTTTACAACTTATCTCCGGCCGAAGAATCTTCGACTCTGGACCTGTACGCAAAAGAAGACGTGCACCGCAAAGTGGCACACACAAGTCGGATGGAACCTAGAGACTGACGAGAGATCGTGCAGGCTGGGGAGGCCTGTTGAGTGAGACACAGGTCCACCTAGGACTGTAGCGCTCCAAGAAGAATAAGAACTTTGAAAAATTGTTTTCAAAGAAGAAGCTCCCATCTGGTTGAATGGGTATGTTAATAAAGAAATCTGCCTGGGCAACCAAGAGGCATTAAAAAAGCTTTCAGTGCACTCGAAAGATGCAGTATTTTGTAACCCGTATTTTTTCAATGTGACAACAGTTACTTTCGATGGCATTGTTTAATGATTTCGAACTTTTTGGTGTCCAAAATATAGGATTTGCACCTGGTCGACCTGTCGTTCCTGTGAGGTTAGCTTAGGTAGGTGGGCTGCCAGCGAAATCGCCAGCACACTTAGGCCATGTTGGATCATTGATATCCATAATACCAAAAGTCAGACTACTACCACTGATCGACAACTCCAGTGATAGTTGATTTGATCCCAACGGTAAATGGTGAGTGAAACAGACTTAAAAACCGGATAAAGGGTATTAACTTTGCTTTCGCTGGGATTCGAACTGGGGACCCCTGTAACCAAGGGCATGCACTCAACCGACTGCGCCTTCCAAACAAATTTACGTCGATCCGAGATACCACCAAATATTATCGAAAATGTCACTCAAAATCGGATTCTTCTTATGGATACTCGTTATGAAGATTTAGATGAAGTACACTTTAGAACGTAAAAGGCAGGCATTGTCCTATCTTCTTTATTTCTTCCATTCCCTTCTGTGGCATAGCGCTTCAACTACGCCTAGCCGCCATTGCGTTCTATTTGTGGCAATGTGCCTCAACTCTCCCCAACTGCCATGCTTCACTCTCCAACATTCTGCGCCCAGTTTTCTTTGGGCCGCCAGATCTTCTGCCGTCCTCTGGGAATTTAAGGAGTTCCAGTCGTAGTGTATGACCAATCCAATGCCACTTCCGTCGCTGTATAGTGATGCCTATTGGTTCCTGAAACGTTCTCTAGTAAAGATACTGATTAGAGATACGTTCGTAGCAGAAAAATCGCAATATCTTAGGTAGGGATCTATTGACGAATGTTTGTAGCTTTCTCGTGATAGTGGTGGTCACTCCCTAGATGTTGTATTCGTAAATAAGCGCCGAACAGTTTCAGCTTGCTGTTGATGCTGATTATATTGCTACGTTAGATTTCGGATGACATATCAAATGCGCTTTTTCCCTTAGCGATTCCTTTAGCACCGTCCACTTCGGTTCCGCCATCGGTTGACACAGTACTTCCAAGATACTGGTATTCATCTACTGTTTCAACCGGTTGCCCAGCAAGGCATATTTGGGCTGATGAATTCGATCCAAGGCTGATTATTTTTGCTTTTTTTTTGTTTTTTACTCAGCCCGACGATGTGTGCCTCCCTCTCCACCCCTCATGTCATTTCGTGGAGGCCATTATCGTATGTGAATGGAAGCATACATCGTCCTCGTAGTCCAGGTGTTTCAGTTGTGTTGTTAGATGCCATTGGAATCGTTCGATTCCAGTCGACAGAGCTGCTCGAAGCACATTACTTATCAGCACAACGAATAAAGCCGATAAGGCAGTTTCGGCCTAATCCACTTTTGGTCTCGAACTCCTCTGACAATCTATCTCCATACAACACTTGTCATTTGGATCTGTCGGATGTAGCCTAGCATTGCAAATGAACTCTGTGTTTACACTGACACATGTCTTTTCAAATTCAATGAACAACAGCTGAAGCGGAAATCTATATTCCGGATGCCGCAATGTCAACACAAGAAGACTCAGTTCGGAAACAAGCTTAACGAGTGTGTCTTCGAAATGTTGTTTAATTCATTTGGCTACGGCAGGTTGTACGCAAATATCCCTCCCTTTCCCAGCTGCAAAGCTATTAGCTTTCCAAGCTCTCTCTATAAGTGGAAGTAGTACCTTAGCCGAAATTGTTGGATCTGCTCGTAGAAGTTTGGGTGCACATGGCTGTCGATAAGATCGGTAGCAAAATGCTTCTTCCACCTTTTGAACTGGGTTCACTGTGTGGTGCTTACAGCTGCGACCGCCAGCAAGCTCCTGTAAACAGGTTTGCTGGCATACGTACTGTAAGCTTCCTCTGCTACAGCGGCCAGTGTGTTGATGTTATCACACTTGTCATGCCGCACTCTAAACTGAACTTCTCTCATCTTCATGCAATATAAGAGTTATAGTTCTGATAACCTATCAACTCAAATATCAATGTTACACATGTTTGGAATTTTCTTCTAATTAGTTTGACAATTAAAAAACCAAACGCTTGAAAGATCACCCGTTGCAATAGCTTCTGTCCTTTCAACCACTTGTACGAATTCAATATTGTTCGCCCATGGCTCTAGACATACTCTTTACGTGATCCAGTCACTGCCCAGAATATGGGCTTCTTAGCCATCGCCCGTTTGCAGTGATTTTCATCTGCCCAGATAATTGGTTCGTCGTGAGAGATCCATAACACATGTGTGGCTGCTGCCGAAGCCAGGCTCAGCTTCACTATGGAAAACAGTTATGCTCCACTACAATATTGCCAGTTCAAATTTGGCTGCCTGGCTCGAAGCATCGAAAGTGATAAAAGCGTAAACATATTTTTAAGCTCTTCCAAGCGGTAGCTTTAACGTCCTTCCGTCCATCACTTTTGTAGCTACGTCTGTCACACTTTTGTAGCTACTACATTGGCTTCAGAGCCTACTTTGATTTAGAATCATTTCTAGCACTTTTGTTTCGGAGGACTCGCATCGTCTCACTTATTGTGAAAATCTAAAAACGCAGATTTGCAGATCTCGGTGTTTTAATTAAGAAAATGTAAGTATGAATAGTGGCCCGTGGCGTTGTGGGAATGTGCGTCGACTCCTACGCACTTGGACCTACCTGTCTGGGTTCGATTCCTGGTACGACAAGAAATACTTCTCACGACCCCACCTCTTTCGAGTCACTGACAATGCTCAAAGGTTATAACTGTCAAGAAAAAGCTTCTCAAAATTGTGCGTTCAGAGTCGACATAAAACTGTAGGTCCCTTCCACTCGTGATAGAACAATAGCACGCACAACACGAGTGGTTGCTGAGAAGCTAGGCACTGGCCCTCTACGGGCTGTAGCGCCACCCATATTATATATTATTATTAAGTATGAAAACATGCAACCTTCGAAGGTACTGCTCCCACTTGACAAAATTTGTATCCAGTACACAAATGATTTCCTGCCCCAAAGCCGTAATCATTTCCCACATCATCAGCATTTGTCACAATAAAGTTGATCAGTATTATTCAAAAACAATCTCCACCAACTAGACCCAGTTACGAATGTCTGATTCAATAATATCATCTATTTTTAAGACACACTCATTTCCTAGGTCGGAAGTTCCAATGTCAATTTAATCAAAACGTCAAAGTCACCTCTAACCAGCGTAGACTCGAGTCATCCACTTTCAGAGCGAAAGACAGACAGTCTTCACTAGTACCGGTTTGATAAACTTGCAGAAAACCGCATTTTTTCCTCAGCCATTTGGCATTCGGTCCTATTGAACTTGTTTTCTCAAAAGAAGAAAAAAACCAAAACACCTCGCGTCGCGGACGTTCCCACGCTACACAAATGCAAAGCGATAAAACAAGAACGAACAAATATTTGTCAACTCAATTGAATTGGGATGTAAATTAATCTGAACTCCATACCGGTCCAATTATCACTGACCGGCCGGTCTTATCAATAATGTATCTGTGCTAATATCGCCGGTAATCTGCTTATCAATAAATTGCTCTCTCATATCTTTATGGCCACCATCGTTTATCTTTATGGAACAGGTGTCTGATTTATTGGCAAACTGCTCGCTACAGCGGGCCCAGTAGGTGGCGCCACACTCATTCAATTTAAGAGCCAGCATGCATTATCCGGTTCCGCTTGGCTATCACTCTGCCAATGAAAAATGCTAATTGGAGATAATTAGTTACTTGATTAGGAGGCTTGAACTTGAAAATCCTTAAAATTATTACCCTGCGAACAGCATAATCGTCGGTTTAACGCCTGACCTGCGTTTGGCTCGCCCCATGTCAAATAATTCACACGCTTCGCGGCGTCAATCCGGTTGCTTGCTAACCAACAAATCACAAAATATATTGTTCGCTTCCCCAAATCCAATTATGAATGCGAATGAAATTTCAATCAAACCGAAATAAAAAACAACAAAGAAACCCTGAAGTTAATACATGAATTAGGGGACACAACAAATGAGCCAGCTCGCGAGGTGGTTCGAGGAACACTTTACGACCGCTTGCAAGTCTAGACGAGAG
The DNA here is from genome assembly GCA_907269125.1 of Eristalis pertinax. NCBI lineage: Eukaryota > Metazoa > Arthropoda > Insecta > Diptera > Syrphidae > Eristalis > Eristalis pertinax. The sequence goes on from OU026147.1 coordinate 38,091,246, forward strand.
GGTAATTCATTCATACCCGGCGCTGGAGGGGCGGCCCCCCACAAGCTTTCAATCGGTCCGTCATAATTGACCAGGTGGATCTCTGAAAGAGTGGCGATGATGATCGTTACAATGATGATTCGGACGGCAGCAGAGAGTCGGTGTTATACGATATTTTTTTCTATTTTGGCCGGTTTTCGTGGTGTTGTTGGCGAAGCAGTGTCGACCCACTGTGGCCGGGTGAACTGACATGAATGCGATGTTTAGGGGTGATTATTAGCAGTAAAATTATTAATTGGTTCACGATGCGAGGAGCCGTTGAATGGGGCGTTGAATGGAGCGGTTAAATCAATGGAAGTAAGTTCGCTACAGTGGATAGCCTTTAGGAACATTATCAGTGGATGCGTTATGAAAGGCAGATCGTATTGCATGCGATGGAGGCTAATTAGTGGTTCTAAATCAATCGCAGAATTTGTACATAATTGATGGGTAAAATGATTCATAAATGAGGGCACTTCACACGTTCAACTGAGGGCTCCTGAATCGTGTGTACCTGCAGCCTTGGGCATACCCCTCACCGATTGATAAAATCGTTAGACAGATAAAGACTGGCACTGGTTAGACTTAAATCGCTGCAAATGTGAAAAGAACTCCATTCTAGACCTTAAGGATACTTAGAGACAACGATCTTCTGATACCCAAGATCATGTTCGAGAATAACTTCTAGATCTTGCAGAAAGTCTGACTGCCAGGCACTGGGTGACATACAAAGGTCCGCAGATGGAATGAATGAGAATGGGAGAGGGCGTGCGTTCGGGTGCCTTTTCGAAGGATATAAATGTTTAATTACATGGTGGAACACAGTGAATCGGAGGCGGACAAAATGGGTTTAGCGGTGATTGAGGGCAAGACGATGTATATGCTGTCTTCAAGGAAGGGCACACAAAATCGTCGATTTATAGGCACATATAATTTTTATGTAGTCAAGGACTTCGTTTACCTCGACTCAGAAGTAAACAGTACGAATACCGTCGATCTAGTCTCTAGATGCAGTCGATCTTAACGGATGACTTCCTAGAAAAGTGGTGATATGCCATTCATGCCTCACGCTGCTGCAAAAAATCCCTTAAAGGTTGAAACGATTAATCGAGACGATCACACAGACTGATCAGACCGAACCGGCTTCAATAAGCCTTCCAAATTAAGCAACTAGTCTCACTCATTTTTGTATCCTCCTTTACAACCCTTGCCGACATGGGTTTAGGTACGCTGTTTTCATCGTTGCCTGCAATCTCCTTGTGGCCATGGACCCAGCCGAGCTTCACATTATCGTGTCTGGCAAGTTTTTTTGCTTTTTTTTTAATCTTAAGTGGCTGTCTGAAATTATTTGAATACTTGAAGAGAATGTGTCTGACGCAGATCTCAAGCCTGGGCATTCAGCTTGAAACACAGCAGGACCGCATCCATGCATGGATCCCCGAGTTGGGTCCAAAGACTCCAGCTCCTACTCCCGAATACATTTTTGATCCGTCTTTGAACCAGATTTCTGGAGTATAGTGTTGGATTTCAATCCAATATTTCAACCTCAAGTAACCCGACGAAACCATGCTGCCTGATCGTAATATCCGGCATTGTACAGAACAACTCACTTTTAGTGATTGATTTTGAGTATCCTAAGGTGACCCGTTAGGTCGCCAGGCTTGTACTTATAATCTAGCTGCAGTTTGATGGCATATCTAGTAGCTATCTTCGTAATGAATATTGATTAGGGAGTTAGCCCGACTATAGCGTCTAGACATCTGTTATACCAAGAAATGCAACTCTTTGAAACTTCGGCAAATTTGTTGGCGTTCTCTTTTGGAGGTTTTTTGGCTACTAAACGATGGCTGTGTATGTGATTAAGAGTTGAACCTTATTCTATACCAAAGATCGCTGGCTGAACTTTTGATTCGAGAATACAAAGAAACTCTTCATCCGCTTTGAATATACAGAGTCAACTTGGTATTCCGAGAGAGGGCTATATTACTCAATTGCCGTTGTCCAGAATAACTTCAAGGTATTTGAGTCTTACCCATACTCGCTTTGGGAAAAGAACTTACTACTGTCTTACGTTATAGGATCGAGAATATTGACGTGGTGATGTGACACAGTTAGTTTCTTACAACCCAACCCATTGCACTACGATCTGCTCCACGATCGAATGGTGAGCAATTCAAGTCTCGTGTGGTTCGAATGGTGGTTGACTTTAACGTGACCATTTTTGGACATTAACCCTTGTCCAGAAATCCCTCTCGGCTTATCAGAGTCAATCCGCAATTAGTTTCTGGACACTAGCCGCTGTCCAGAAACCCCATGCGGTTTCGAAGACCCAATCCGCACCTAGTTTCTGGATACTTTCCAGAAACCCTGTTTGGTTCCTCAGATCCAATCCGCAATAGGGACACTAACCCTTATCCAGAAACACCTTTTGGTATCGCAGGCCCAATCCGCAACTACTTTTTGGGCATTAGCCTTTGTCCAGAAACCCCTCTTAGTTTATAAGAGTCAATCCGTAACTAGTTTCTGGACAATAGCCCTTGTCCAGAAACCCCTTTCGGTTTCCCAGACCTAATCCACAATTTCTTTCTGGACAATTGCCTCTGTTTCTGATAAATGTGGGTGTCACGGCAATAGTCGACGTACATCTGACAGTCCTTGTTATTGATCTGTCTTACTAGTCTCCAATTTCTGCGATTGCATAGCTGCCCATCATCTGCATTTAATTATGAATTCTTAATTACTGGTTGTGGAGGTAGGAGGTCATCCGATTCGTTTGCAAAAATGCTATATTAGTTCACTGTGCTCGATAGACCACACTAGCGACAGTGCGCCTCCTTGCTTGAAACAGTTCATAAAGTTTTCATTGAGTTTGGGACTGACCTCGAGAGACCAGTGTAAGCTCTTCATTCCTTTCCATTCTGCTGGTTCAACAAGCTGTTGCTGTTGCTGTTGCTGTTGCTGTTGCTGTTGCTGTTGCTGTTGCTGTTGCTGTTGCTGTTGCTGTTGCTGTTGCTGTTGCTGTTGCTGTTGCTGTTGCTGTTGCTGTTGCTGTTGCTGTTGCTGTTGCTGTTGCTGTTGCTGTTGCTGTTGCTGTTGCTGTTGCTGTTGCTGTTGCTGTTGCTGTTGCTGTTGCTGTTGCTGTTGCTGTTGCTGTTGCTGTTGCTGTTGCTGTTGCTGTTGCTGTTGCTGTTGCTGTTGCTGTTGCTGTTGCTGTTGCTGTTGCTGTTGCTGTTGCTGTTGCTGTTGCTGTTGCTGTTGCTGTTGCTGTTGCTGTTGCTGTTGCTGTTGCTGTTGCTGTTGCTGTTGCTGTTGCTGTTGCTGTTGCTGTTGCTGTTGCTGTTGCTGTTGCTGTTGCTGTTGCTGTTGCTGTTGCTGTTGCTGTTGCTGTTGCTGTTGCTGTTGCTGTTGCTGTTGCTGTTGCTGTTGCTGTTGCTGTTGCTGTTGCTGTTGCTGTTGCTGTTGCTGTTGCTGTTGCTGTTGCTGTTGCTGTTGCTGTTGCTGTTGCTGTTGCTGTTGCTGTTGCTGTTGCTGTTGCTGTTGCTGTTGCTGTTGCTGTTGCTGTTGCTGTTGCTGTTGCTGTTGCTGTTGCTGTTGCTGTTGCTGTTGCTGTTGCTGTTGCTGTTGCTGTTGCTGTTGCTGTTGCTGTTGCTGTTGCTGTTGCTGTTGCTGTTGCTGTTGCTGTTGCTGTTGCTGTTGCCAGGGTCACTCCAGCATATATTTAGTACATCGGACAGATTCGTTTCTTTCGGTACAAGAGATTATTGGCCTTAACTTTCATGACGCATACTTCTCTCTTCAAAACTAGCTCCCAATTGTGTGGAACGATGTGCTCAGGTAATATTTAAGAGAGCAAAATCGTATTGCATTCATTTCCTGAATATATCCAAATACAGAATTAGTGTGCGTTAAAAAAATAAGAACTACAGGCGCAAAACAAGACGAAAAAAAAAAAACATTCGTTCCACTTACTTTCATCTCGTTCAATGATGAACAGCAACTTCGCCAAAAATAATCAAAACAACAAAAACAAGAGGAAAAATTCGCGAATTCAAGTGATTTTCAACGCTTGTCGACAAAGCTGTCAACAAACAGCAGCCGATCATGTAATGCACCATGGCGAATCGCAAGTCCAACCTGCGTGGTGTGCGTTAAATTGCCTCACAGCCACCCCACGTCACCAGCACAAATTCCGCGCAGCGTAACCGAATTGAAAGTGTACACTGTCAGACTCACATAAGCAACCCGCAAAATGAGCAGAGCAACAACATCGCCCCAGCAACTGAAATTATAAATGACAAACTAAATGGCCTCCTCATCATCGTCTTACGGGTCTCATAAGTCGCCAAAATGTGCACACACAAGAGGAGTCAACTCGACAGCAGCAGTTCCTCCTCCCGCTGCAGCAGCGAGCAGTGATCGCAGCGAACAGCACACCACACCAGCACATAATACCCCGCCGACAAAACCTCACAAGACAAAAACCAATTGAGAACACTTCGTTACGCATACTTATCCACTGGTACGCGCGCGTACGGTACACAGTATCTCAGTATCTATATCTGGATAATTCGCGAACATAAGTGCAAACAACAAAAAGCCGCGACGGTGCACCACCACCACACACTGGCTGCCCAAACGGCTTCACTTTGCATACATGAAAGCCCTCGTAGACAACGGAGACACAAACAAGAAACCAGACCCGGCCCGATGCTTGCCGATGACGATGATGACGATGATGACGATGGCGACGACGACCACGTCCTAAATACCCTTCAGACAAATTAATCAACAAATGAAATCCGCCAACAAAGAGAAAACAACGCCGGCCACGGAGGGAATCAAAAACCGTCTCCTTATCCTCATCCACGAGATTTTTACATCCAATCGGTGAACCAAAGAAAAAAAAAGCAAAAAACTCGTCTGTTGCTGTGTTTTTTCTTGAGAAAACAATTCCACCAAGAAATCTGGTTTCCACTTTCCGCAGGGTGAGAGTATGAGTGTGAGTTGTGGTGCACCACGGCTGCGGCCGGACAGGCTGGGAGGATGCGAGGACAACGCCATCTCTATTCAGCGTGTGTGCGCACCGCAAGCGAAGCGACTAATTTTACAAATTAAGCCAAGAGCCGCAGCCGAGTGCAGCAAAAGAAGGCAAAACAAAACAAAAAAAAGCCAGCAAAACGTGCGGCCAAAGAAGCGAACAATGAACGAGAACACCACAAGCGAAGAACTGCACTGCTTGTACGTCCGCTCTTAGGCTGATTAAGAGAGTCTCAAGCTGTACAGGGGTCGCACGTGGAAGAGCGCGGATAAGAGAGCAGCGAGCAGGCGGCAAAGGAAACGCTGATATACCGCTAAGTGGATTCAGTTAGCGGGATTAATGAATTAATTGATTATGATTCGATTGTGTGCAAGGGTGTACGAGCGGAAAGGAGTATCTTCCCTCTCCCGACACGTTGCGAGCGACAACGAATAATGATGTAGAAGTTGACGAGGGTTAAATGGGGGGTAAACGAACGTGTTCGCGAGAATGTAAACAGGAATGCTTCCAAGTGATCGATTGTGAGATGTATGTGAACCTGTATGATCTGGAATTCGCTACTGAAGATTCATTCGGTTTTCATGATTAATGAGACGCGGAGGGCTTATCAAACTGGATCTGGGGATGTAAAGTGAATTAGAAGTGGTTTGAGCACATGCACACAACCAGGGTGACATTTATAGATTGAGACGCATCCGTTTCCAGTTCGAATGCATAAATCAAGCAAGAGGATATCATTGAATACCTGATTTGTGGTAGAGGACTCCTGCAAGTGCTTGGACTAATTGACTTTCTTTTTGATCAGTCGTCATAGTTTGAGTTGAGTTCGCAGGTCTGAACGGTATCTGTCGCGTCTATTTTAATGGCGATTTTTGGATTCGTTAATTTGAGTATAGAAGTAGTTCGCAGAACAGGACAAAAATTAAACAAAAAATAATAAAAACTGAAAACAACTACTTTCACAACTAAACTGTCACAAATTCGGATAAGACAGAGCAGGCCTACTCTCAGGAATCTCATTCGTGTTGTAGGTTAGGTCCTGCTGAACCCATTGTGATGCCCGTTTGAGAAAGATTCTCTCTCTCTCTCTCTGTTTACCAACTCTACATATTACGTGTATGTTGTTTAGCCATCCTGATGACACTGATGACATGTGCAGGAAGTAATTGCCTGGGACGGGTCGGTCTCGCCTCCTTTCCTGGCAAGTTAATCCACTGCTTCATTGGTGGTTATCGAGTGCTGCGTTCTTCGCGATACCACGCAATCTACTTGCTTTAATGGTAGCCGGTGGCATTTCAAAGTTTGACCGCCAGGACTTCGGCTTGGAAAATACTGCCATAGTCAGGGATTGGGAGAATTGTTGATGGGTTCATTAGTTGTACACCCCTCCCATGCTGGGAAATAGCACAGGAAGTGCATATCGAAATCAAGGAACAGGAGATTACGTTAGCTTTTCTTTTGCTCAATGTGTTGTCTATCTAGTATACTTACTTGCATGTCCAATGGAAATTAGGAGCCCGGCCTTGGATTGGTTGGCCCTGAAGGCGCTCTTTGCAGCAGTCACCTGCATGCAGAGGTGAAGTAGTAATAAGTTTAGTTTTACTTCCAAGCCCACTGTTGTGGTAGTGATATTTGCACCTATGATACCGAGACATGCAAATCTCTAAATTCTAGTTAATGATTTTAAATTGGTGATTTTCAAGGAAGCATGCCACCAGACTAGGTTGCCAGAATTGCTTTGGAGTTTGGTCCCCATTGTTTACAGAATTTTCTGGTGGTCAGGGCACAAGTCTTGGGTCTAGGTTCTACAGCAACTACTGCTCTTCAGTCACCTCCATTTTTCAATTTTAAATATCAATTCGCATGTAACAACAATTCTTATATCCGCTTAAGTTACCCAACATATTTATCGCTACTTTTAAATAAGCGCGGAAAAATCATACGAGATCATTCATTTGCCAAACAAAAAAAAATGTTAAATATGCAAAGGCATTGAACAATGCTCTGAAAACCCCTCCAATACCAATTACCAGCAATACCACACACATCATCAAGTTCCACATATTCAACATCACCACCAACACAAATTTCGCCAGTATTTGATGATGAATTATTAAGCGCCTATGGTCGTTTTTTTTGTGTACTTATAAATTAAGCCTATATACGCGTGCCAAAAAAAACACACCCTATGTAGTATGCCCCTTATATGCTCCAGTTCTCATTAACATACTTCATTTCTTGTATACACCGACTAACATTTCCAATGTAGAGCTGCTTATGCTCCAGAATTTAGTTCCAGAATATGTTTCAAAAATATTTTCCTTGCATTCCCTGAATATGGAAAGTCCATTGGAACAAATGCTCATCACCTTTTCACACCAAATGCACAACAATGAATCCATTTAATTTTTGTATATCTACTTGGGTCCCAAATGATTGCTTATTGAGCATACCTAGTAATACATTAATTCAATCTTTTAGATGCACGAAAAGTCAGGTATTTTAGCTGAAGTTTGACAACTGGCAATTTAACGGTTTTTCAAATCCAATGTGGTGCAATAACTTATGTATGCTTGTCATACTAATGTCGAGTAATGACATAATATCCCAAGAAATCGCACGTCAATAGCACATTAGCAGTTCGCGCACAGCATCAACGCTTTCCGCCACAATATCCGGCTTTGGGTGATCTTTACGAAATGACTACGACCAACTTTAGGGAAAACCCAGGGACTTAGAACTGTGCTTCATCGGAGCAATTGAGTGGACGCACAATTGTTGAGGTAATCAATCATCATATGGAAATTAAGTATTGCTTTTATTTTGAAGAAGACACAAAAAAAACCACCACGTAGAAGTGATATTTGACGCATTAACGCTAGTGTTTCAATGGAACTTAGAAATCATAAAAATGGAGAGGACCTACAGATTTGGTTCCAGCGCAAACGGCGTAGTTTGAGAAGCCTTTTGTAGACATGTCTCTTTTTTAGCATTGCATGTGATTAGATAGACGAGAATTATGAATGTTGCTTGTGCGTTGTGGCGGTATGAATCGATGTACTTACCCAGGACCGCGCGACGATCCCCCAAGTTTTGATTTAGCATACATCCAAAAGCGTGAAACCCATATAGTCATATAGTCATCTTAGCCTAATTTCGTTCCTATGTATTAAAAGCCTTAGATCGTTATGTACTGTCGACTCATTCATCAGAGAGTCAATTCACAGGAACAGCAATAGGTGCTTTTCTGGTGCATTTAATAATGTTGCCATCGAAACTGGATAGGAAAGTCACTAAGTAGCCAAATAATAAGGGGTTCAAATTTATTCAGTTCTAAGGACAGCTATGTAATAGCTCAAGTTTGCAAGAAAAGACACTCGTCATCTAGTCTCCATTTCAGACATTGTGTGAAAGTTTTTGTATCAGAACTGTGTGGGCCGATGAGCAACTTCAGCCAATGCAAGAGCTCCGGCGGATTCATTAGAGCAGCACTTGCGTTGAGAGACCATAACGCAATCGACAAGCCGATTACCATATTTTCTGATAGGCAAAAGGACATAGCATCCGACATTCTGACATCGAATCTGGTCAGGTTACGCAGACAAAGCGTCAGCGTCACGGTGACCTTATACTGGGTACCAGGCCATACTGGCATCCAAGGAAACAAAAAATTGGAAAGTCGAAGGCTCTGGATAGAGCCAGAACCGAATGGTTTGGCTTCGATATTGAAGGAACAGCTTGGCCGACGCTGCGCACAAAGTGATCATCATCATTGAGTTGTTTTAGTCGCAAGGAAGTATGCATGTTAATAGGAGTCCTTACCGCTGTACAGTTGTCCCGTTGTAGGTGACAGGGGAATATGGGAATTATAGGGGGAATAAATCATTGATCATATTGAAATTTAGGATATAGTGGAAGTTCCAGGAGATCTTACCGTGATCCAAATATGATGAACGTAGCTATAGTATACAAATAATTAATTCATTACTGTCATTGATTCAAAATTAGGGCTTAAGATTGTAATCAGTACTTATATAAATACATTAAGTTTTACAAGAATTGTTAACATACATTTTTTTTCAAATATAAATTTTCGGTTCAGGCCTTAAATACGCAATCCAGGGATCAGATGATACCAACATTTGATGAATAACATCTTCATTTGTTGCGAGAAAATGTTCTACTATTATGAATTCTATAATGCCTATAGTCTTGATTTCGACTTTCCTGAGCCTCCTCTGACAATGATCCGGCGGGCAACTGCTGCTGATGATATTATTTCTGCTCCGTGTAACAGAAGTTTATGTACTGTTGCTGGCATATAAAACCAGGGATACAAATTTGTAGCCAATTTAGCGCATTCTTTGGCAGTTTTTCGGAATCGGACAACTTTTTTCTTTTTCAAGTCTTTATTTGGTCTTCCCTTTTTATTCGAAGGTAACACATTCTGCGATAACACATTGCCACTATCTTTCACAAAAATCACTAAAAAGGTTTCTTTAATCCTTTTTGAACATTTAATTAAAAATCCCGGTTTTGAATAACGCACTACCTTATACCGTTGCTCAAAATTTGGCAAAAACCTTTTTCTCACTTTAAAATCCACTTGCTTGATTTGGCACGATGTTAAGTTTCCGTGACTATTTGATAAAATGCTTCCGAAGTTGGAAATATTTCCACCAAAATGGTAATCACTCAATTTATATTTATATTCATTTTCACAACAAAAGCTGAAATACAACTGCAATAATTAAAGTACTTTCCTTATCTACTTAAACAAAATTTCATCTTTCCCATTCAAATCTTCAAAGTTTTAGTAATTATAAACCAAAGTTCCAAGTCAGAAATGAATTTTATTGGCAATAACACCCTAATTTTCCATTTTTATTGTCATTGCAACATGTGAACCGGACATGCAATTTATGAAAAAAAGGCAGATAAGAAGCAATTACTTTCCTTTTGATAATAATTTTATAATTTTATAACCTTCCTCGGCCTATCACATTGCATTTGTACAATACATGCATTGCAAGAGAAATGGAATGAAAATTCACGACATTGCTCCACTTAAACGCCTCTTTCTGGCGATTTGGGACCTACCCGGTTATAGTTTTGGCTCCGTTGATAGAGAATACTTCTAGAACTTTTGTTACAGCCCATCAAGCATTGGAATACCCTCCCTGAAAAGGTTGCCTTAATTAAAAGCCTGGTCTAAAAAATTGGGAAGTAAAATAAAAAAAAAACTATTGATGCAGTTTGAAGGCCAAATACATGTCATTTAAAACAAATATAAGATTTGGTTAAAAAGTACCTAATTTTAAGAATTATGCAACATCAAATTTGCTAAAAAAATGCGTCAATTTTTATAAATTTCAAAGCCCCAACTTTGAGCTAACGATACAACGAAACGAATCATCAAAAGTCACTCATATTTGTAGAATCGAAAAACCTGAACCATTTGGCCGAGAAAAATGTGTCGCTTTGGGTACTTTTTCCACTGTGGGGCACTCTCCCATCGGAAAACATGCATTGCGTATGAAAATATCGCAGAAAGAAGGAATAATTAAAAGCTACCCAACATACATATGCTCTGCAACTGCCCAGCCCAAAAAGGAGGTAACTCCTAGGAAAACGCTTATTGGCAGATGTGTTGGACTTAAGCGGTGTTGAACTCAAAAACCTCCTATAGCCTCCTATAGAATTTTTCTGCAAGTACATAGTGCAACCGACTTTCCAGACGAGTTCGTTTGTATCCAACCTAGTTTGCCGGGAACAATAACACACAGATATTTGCCATGATGAGGGAAATTTAGTGGCGTAATGATTGGAATTTTACATTTCCTTGTGAACAGACTTGGTTGGGTTAACAAGTCCGACTCTATTTGTCTGTTTAAGGATACGTAGTCAGTGATTTACCGAAGCAATAGGAAAAAAACATATGAAATTGTGTGATTGTGCCACGGAGACCTTGAGTTTAGCGACGTAGTTCCGCAATTAATTTTGTTTTAATTGTTTTAGTCGATCGCTGAGAGACACTAAACTTTGTGTTGTTTGTTTTCAATTTTGTCAATTTTGTTCTTAGCTTCCAATTTAACCATTTGGCCACCACAGACACGGGCTGATTGAATCACTTATACTTCTCATTGCGTGGTCATGTTCGCTGCTGATTAGTCAATTTTTCGATCACATCCAATAACTTTCCCATACGAGGACAAATTCAATGAGCAGATGTTCAATTCTCATCGACGAACGAAATGTCTTATAAAGCACAACGCAATTTCATGCCCACGACCTGTTATTGTTCGCGGTCAAAATACGAACGAATTCAATTTTAATATCTTTTCTATTAAAAGGCGTTAATTCCATCTTAAAGGTTCCGACATTCATCCCAAGGCTGGCTATCGTAAAACATAGCAATTCCCACGAGTAACGCTCCAAGTCAACCAAGCCCAACATAATGATTTCACTTGTTTTCGCGTCCGCCAGCGTCAAAGTGATAATCATTTTATATTTCCCCCCCCCCGTTGATCTGTACCAAAAGTAGCGCACCATATTGCCACAGTAATAAACTCATTCATCTTCTCTTCTGCCCGTCCCCTGAATTGCTGAATTGAGATGGAAACAAATCAAATCCGCCCATCCACCCAACACCCTCTTAATAAAAAAAGATACATTCTTTGGGGCCACAGAAAGTTCATCAAAACGCCTCGCCGCCGCATGGCATCGGGCGCAAACCGATCCGACCGAACCGAAAACGAACACAAACCGCTCATTTTGTTGGTCGAAATCCAACAAATTTATTATAAATAACATCCGAAATAGATTCGTTTTGTTATTTTATTCAAAGATACAATTTTTCCTATATTTACCGCTAATAATAACTCAATGAAAAATCACAGCCAACCGAAAGGAATCCGCCACCAGTGAGCGAGCGAGCACTAAACGCTACCTCAGATACTTGTATCTGATCGCGATGATCATCACGATGACGACGATGATGATGTTGCACGCCGCACTGCGATCTAGATGAAGACAATATCTAACTTTGATGGAGGTAATTTTGGATGCGAACAGCCAGCACGGCGGTGAGGCGACGCGGCGGTGCAGCTCTATATCTAACGTGTATCTAGATAGACTTGGCAAATTTACACGAATGCTGTGTGTGCACTTGAAAATTGGTCCGAGCAATATTTTGTATACAAGAAACGTCAAACGTCACAATTGTACGTGCCAGATGCCAGATGAGCTCGATGATGGGTTATTTGGTATTCGCCAGTACCTGACACACAGCAGCGACGAAGCGAGGGGCATGTACACCACATTCGAAAAAGCTGAAATGCGTCAAAAATATATTAAAACTGAAAGAGGTGAAATTATGAACACAGAATGAAATGAGAGAAGAAGAAGGAAAAAAACAGCAAAATATCCAAAAGTACTTGCCAAATAATTTTCGCGCGAGATACAAAAATAGAGAAGGCAAGCAATCAGAAAGAAATTGTTTCATCATCACCATTGGCGGCACGGCAGCGTGGCATGGCTGAGGTGGTAGTGTTGTGGTGGCGTCGCTACCAGATTTGTGGATATTTATATTTAATGACGGGATTTTTTTTTTTTTTTTGCGTTTATTAATTTTACAATTTTTTATCGATAATCAAATTGAATTGATTCAAATGAATTTATATTTGACGTAATTCTAGCTCAATCACACGAGTAGTTCACAGAGTTTTGTGGACAAGGACTACTAATTGAATTGGGAGTCTTTTAAGGTTCACAAATTTACTGAAATGGCGCCCAACTATAAAGCAGCAGGCACATTCTGTGTGGGAGGTGAGGTTGGAATACACAACATGGCACTGTTAAAGGTAACAGCCGACGATGAAAATCTTCTTCAGACTATTGCATTAGGCATAATAAGAGTGGCGGTACAGCCTGCTGAGTGAAAGGCCTAGCTAGCCATGAGAGCCAAGCCTAGCCAAGCGACACTTAACTTGTGTTATTTTTATCAATTTTTCTTTAAGCAGACTAACTGAACGTGAGCTACTGCTGCACTAAGGACCTTACGGCCGTGTCTCACTTAGGTCAATCTATTGCGTCCATTGTACACTTGAAAGGGACTGTTTTTCAACCCTATTTTATTCCTAAAACCATCCAGATTTATATATGAATCTTAGGAATCAACACCACTTACGCCTCCATCCGATATGGGCTCCTATTAACATGCGTTCTTCCTTGTGACTAAAATCGATCAATAATATTGTATTTTTGCACAGCATCGGCCATAGAGCCGTTGCCGTTGTTCCAATACTCAGACCAAGCCATCGAGATCTGGTTCTGTACAGGGCCTTGACTTGTAGTATAATAAGCTAAAACAGTGTAAGATGGAAATAAGGTCAGCGAAGGGTCAGGACACAAAGCCGAAAAGTGATTGCACGTTGGATCCTAATGAGTGTAAGTGGAGCATAGTTTTCGCATTCAACACCATACTCAGCCCTATATAGCGACCTACCTAGCATTAAATAGAAGCCCAGGGAGTATCTAAACTTAGGGACTAACACACATCTCACCCAGAGTGACGCACAACGATGCCATGTCGACCACAAATCCCATGAAACCCTGCAAAATGACAAGACCAGGTGGCACCTTCCATGCAGAGCTAGAAAATGTTACGGACCTCTTTACTTTCTGGTTGGCAATTTTCTTCCATGGATGTCTGAATCGGAATCATGTACCTTGACGGTAGGTTAAGGCCACTGTAATCGTCATACCCAAGGCAAGGAAATGATTGACACCCATCAGTCTATTATCCTCTCTTCTAAAAGAAACTTATTGACATCCACTTTAGATATACTGGACATTTGGACCTCTCAGCATGCTTACAACAAGGACAAATCAATAGAGACGGTATTTCACTCACTGGTAGCCATAATGGAAAAAACCCTCGAAGGCAAGGAGTGCACCTTCGTGGACATCGAAACAACTGCGTCTTCAGGCCCCTCTATAGTGGGTTATGCTTACCAGCTTCTCATCTCCAGGGTGAATGGCTCTAGGCTAGGTGATACCAGGTTTGCAATTAATATGGGTACACCGCTGGATGATGTGCTCTCCATCTCTACTGTGGAACAGAGCAGTGAATGCTCTGCTATCACGGAGTAGGACGGAGTGCAAGGTCATTACCTATGTGGAATATGTCGCTACAGCGGCCCCTGAGAAGTAGAAAAATGGAGTAAAATTGGCTTTCACAATGAAATATAAGCTTCCTGCCAAGACCCTACCTTGTTATCAGAGACGCTAAGTTTCTGGGTCTAATCATTAATACTAATGTGTATGCAATCTACCATCGATGGACTTAATCGGCAGGCAGATAAATTCGGTTAGTTTGAAGTCTCTGAATATCTGGGAGGCACTCCATTCTGGTCCAGAATATGGACTGCTTTGAATATTCGGCAATGGTTTCGTAGTCAAAGTGCCTGTGAGATCTCTAGCGAGGCGGCGATGACTCTTGAACCCGTGCTGGCATTCGTCTTATAGCCATCCTATACAGAGATGTATTTCTAAAGCAGTTCGATCTCTGCCTAATTCATTACTCCAAGCTCTTTTCCGGACCGAGGTTTTGGAGGGGATCAATCAAGTTTCATTGTTTCCGTAGTCTGAAGTTCTTCCGTTACTCTTAGTCTTGTGCCGCATTGGTAGCCGTCTACCCGTTTTACCTAACCTCGATTTATTCCCTTTAACAACATTTAAGAGTAAAAATAGCTTAGGTTACCTTCACTCTCAGAGGAGTGTAAGGTGTATCACCATTCACCCATTTTTCTCAATATCCTCATGTTCCCATCGGCAGCTACAAACGTTAAAATCCATCCGCTCTCAAGGCTGTCTAGGGGTTACTCAATTCTCCTCCGGACGCCCGAGAAAATATTGAATTCAGATTCAAATGTTATGTCGGCGCAATATTGTCTCTAAAAATAAAGTTTTACGGTTTCGGTAAAAATAACACAGAGATGAGGTGGTTAATGTCGTAAAGTATTGCCTGGTTTTTTTTTTCTCAGCCGCGACTTTTCTGTATGACTCAGTGTTTATTCTTACAACGTCAGATGTATGGGAAATGTAATACAAGAATGAGTTGTCATTGTGAGTACGTAAAAAATGTTGCGATGGTGGTTGGGATATGCTCCGCCAAGGTAAAGTGCCAGTCAGTTCAGTTCTTTGGTGACAATTCGGATTTAATAGGGTCTGAATGATCGGGTTAAGAGACTCCTGGAGAAAGTGGAACCTATTGACATGTACAACCCAGTGTATCGCAATGAAACTTTGAGTGCTTTGTGTTCTAATATTCAAGTCTTCAATCTAAGGTGGAGCAATATACAACTAAAAAGCATAGCAAGTGAGTATCTAGTCGGTACTCGGTAGTATGCTAACTTGATTTCGTTTAAAGAAATGCCCGTTGCTACTATTCCGAGACTCTGATCTTTTGAAAAAACAGCACCAAGGGAATAGAGATTCGTAAAAGTAGGATGAAACCTAAACTAACCGCATTTGTAAGTAGGGCTGCCAAATACCTCCGCCTTGTGTAAGGCGTTTGAAATAAAATGGACAGCTCCGGGTGGCTCTATTTCCTACTCCAAGGATGTCTCGGCGTGCAATAACATATTGAAAATGTTCGGGATGACAGGGCATGGGAACCAAGAGCGCAACGAAAAGACGAATGCAAACGCAAATTTAGCTGCAGAAATTTCCTTCGTAGGACCCGTCCCTCTACGGATTCGAAAGCGCGGATGTGCAATGACATCTCATCAACAGGTCCGTCAAAAGTTGTCACAGCAATGGAACAGGCAGGATGGCTTAAAGTACCTCACAAAAATGCAGAAGTTACAACTCCAAAAAGTCCAATGAAACCTTGTAGTTACACCTATATTCGCATTGCGGTGCATTGTGGGCCTTAGCAATACAGCTAAATGCATTCTTTGGAGAAAGCATATTTCGATGAAGACCGTACAATAGATTGCATTGCATGTGCTTTGAAACACTCCCCATTAGTTTCCTCTTCTTCTTGGTGTGGGGCTGCAGTCCAGGGTGGACCTGGGCTCTACATTCGTATTCCCCATATTAGAGGCGGGCTGGAGCTACAATGTCCATGCTCTCTACAGCCACTATATGCGTTTTATCCATAGAAACCTGGCTAGATGAGTTCTTCTCCTTCCTTCAGATGTCATCAACGTAACCAAAATCTGTACTGACAGCTTTTCTCTTGAAGGACCATGGACTTCTTCCTCCGCTTTTATATTATCGATAAGTCTGCGCGTTATGGTAGGAGTTGATGATCAATTTATAAAGTCAGTTTGATCCTTCGAGTGACAGCTTTATCACTCAAATGGCTCTGAGCCTAAAGCGACAGCGGTAGGCAAGAGTTATTCTGCCATTGATTTCAGTTCGAAGTTGTAGTTGTTCTTTCTTGCTGATAGCATGTATTTCGGTTTGCTCTCATTCATCGCCAGAGAGATTCTAACCGCTTCCATCTCAATGCCAGCAAACACTTCATTGACAGCTCGCTGTCTTATGCCAATCATGTCAATGTCATCCGCGTACGCTAACAGCTGGACGGACTTCTGGAAGATCGTGCCTCTACTGTTGGCGTGTGACTCATGTACGATCTTCTTTAGGATGATATTGAATAAGTCACCAGACAGCGCGTCGGCTTGTGCAATTCCTTTGTTGACATTGAAGGTATCGGTGAGTGCGTTACCGAATTCGATGGAGTAGCGAAGATTCTTCCTCGTCATCCTGCGCAACATAACGAGTTTGACAGGAATGTCGAAACCAGACATGTCGGTCTATCACTTGTCATGCATGTTGCATATCTTGGGTCTTTTCAGGGTCTGTTGCAGTGTGAAGATCTGCCCTTTTGTGGACTTTTCAGGACTAAAAAGCGCACTTATAGGGATCTATCCAATAGTTGATAAAACGCTTCAGACGAGAACGTAAGTCGCCTCCGTGATGTTAAGGAGACCTGTTCTTCGATACACGGTAGAGGAGGTGTTTCTTGTCCACTGTGCAAATGATAACGCGATTCCAAAACGTGATTCTTCAAGCCAGAACTTACCGGAGAGCTGGTGCATGTGCCCAACCAGATCATTCACATTTCATATTTCAGCGGACAGTCCGTGCATTCCAGCAAGCTTCAGTCTCGATGTTGGGGGGGGGGGGATTCCAATCTATTATCGTTCGGTCCCCATCTTCAAGCCTAAAAGGGATCGAGGATATGGCAGCCAAGCGTTTCATCGTATTGAACTACTCGAACGATGAGAGCTTGGCAAATCATCCTTTTTTCGAGGAAACAAAAGACCTGTTGACTTAGTAAGCGGAACTCACCATTGCAGGCATTTTCTCTAGATGATACCACTCCAAAAGGGGTCTGGTTTTTTTGTTTTTAATTGCAAGGTCGCAGCTCACTAATCCCCCATATTAGCCAATTTTGTTTACAGAAGTAAATGTCAAAATTAGCCAGCTGGAGTACTGAGTATTATGGACGTGCAATAAGGTACCATGCGGATCCCTTTTGTACTCAATTATGCACCAAAATGAACGCCGTGGTGTGGTATGTTAGTTTAGGTACAAGTGAATGACAGCGAGGGGCAATCAAACATTGTCGAAGAAGTAGGCCCTCCAGATTGAGTACGAGGCCTATTGACACTACACGAGCAAAGGAGTTGTTGGATGGTCACCTCTTCATCTGTGGTGACCTCCTCTTCATCTGTGCCCCTTTTGCAAATGTCCATTCGGCGTCGGCATGAAACTGTAGGTCCCTCCCATTCGTGAGAAGGCAAGCACAACACGAGTAGTTGCTGTAGAACCAAGACCCAAGACTACCTTCGACTTTAGCGCCACCCACATTGTGCTATTAAGTGGCCTGGTTAGAGTCGCTATCATAAGCGATACACGCATGTATCGAATCGAAGCCGAAGTCGTCTTCGTATCCCCATGCTGTGGCCCCATTCAAATCACAGAATTCCCAAGTAGCCTCTGACACGGTACATCATCACTCATCCCACCAACATCATCCACTCTGCATCGCTTAACGTATGTTTCATATCACTGTGTTTCTGGCGCACACTTAAGCCGAAATTTATTACAAATTCTCGACTGATGTCACTTAATTTAGTCTTAATTGATTGTGTATGAGTTCATGATTTATAAGACGTTTCCATAGTTTCCTGCTCCTCTAGGAGGAACACCAGGAACCAGACAACAACAAAAAAAAACACATTCATTACACCACTCTGAACAGATTCGTACGCGACGTGACAAATTAATGGCAGGGGTTAGCGCAAAATTAACGCCAAACGACACTTAATATTCTAATAAATTAATTGGCCAACCGTGTGTGACTGCGAGTGTGTATATCGAGAGCAGCTTTTGCGTGGGCGGCTGCCATGATGGAGGAGAGCGAGATCGAGAAGCCCGCTCACATCTATTTTATCACCTACGATGGGCGATGAGAATGCTTTTATCCAACTTCCTAGTACGTGGGCCTCGTGGGAATCTATTCGCGTCCATCGGCAAGTGGACGTTTTTTCTTTTTTTTTTTTTCTTTTCAATATTGTATTTTATTAATCAGTGATTAGGTGTGGCGAAGTGTTAATTGGCTAGAAACTTGGCTTACCAAATCGAGGCACCGTGTGTGATGACACTTTCGGATTGTGTGCTGTTTTCGCCAGTGAATGGGGGATTCTATCTAGTTTCGCTGCGGATTATGAAATGTTTTTGACTCGAAATGGCAGTGGCAGCACCTTTTGTGGCTGATGGACAAGGTTACGCGGGCTCTTTTGCGATCGCACGGAAGCGCATGTCAGTTGCATGAAGTTGGCTATTTATCTCGAATTCCTTTCGGTTTCTTCTAGAAAGTGAGTCGAACGCACAGCCATAAGTCACTGTGTTGCCTAACAAAGTGAGGCTGGCATATGCCAGAGGCAATGCAATTCCAACGCGAACAAGACCATGGAGTAGCCGTCCCCGTAAGCATAACCATCGCCATGACGGTCGTAGCATGATTATGTCTCTCGAGTAAAGGTGTCTTAAAAAATTGCGAGGTATGCTGTCATCGCGTAATCACATTACACTCGAACGAACTTCGATGTTGTGACGTAGATTACTCGTATATTGCCGATGGACGCCATCACTCTGTTTTTGGATACCGATTACCGACCGATACACATGAACGGCACTGCGGCGAGCGCTTGTCGAATCAATCGAGGGGAATACACACAACACCACGTGCCAAATAAAGTCAATATTCCATATTTGGTTCAAACTTATCCGAGAGAGGTTGGGTTTTGTGTGTATTTTGTTTTCTTTTTTTTTTCTAGTTCTGCACAACGACAGCCACGGTGGCGGAGATAATTGATGCCTTTGAATGATGTAACACCGCATAAAGTGGCAACGTTGGTTGGCGGTTTAGTTGATTAACCTCGTGAACTTAGAAAATAATATTGATTTATGCAGTCCTGAATGTGATTTACGCGAATTGGGTGTTGTTTCTTTACTGAGGGCAGCTACTTGCGATTGCAATGTGGAAGTGGACAGTGTTCGTCGTATAGCAGTGAATTTGGAGGCTCACACTTCATTTGGGCGCCATTTAAAAGCGAACTTGAGGGATAACAGTGTCTGGCAGAAAATGTTAGCCTTCGCCGTCCACTGGGCGCCATTTAAAAGTGAGTTCAGAGGTTCAGTGTGTTCGTCAGAGAACATTGCCCGTCTTCCTCATCTGGCACCATCTCAAGATAAACTCGAGGGATCACGGTGTCTGGCAGAAATGATTTGTCTTCGTCGTCAACTGGGCGCCATTTGAAAGTAATTTCGGTGGTTCACTGTGTCCATCAGCTAAAATGCATGCTGCTGTCGGATCTTCGTCATCTTCTGGGCGCCATTGTAAGGTGAATTCGAGGAATTACGGTGTCCGGCAGTGAGTATTGGTCTCTGTCAATCAATGGCTGCATATTTCTATTTACTACGGTTCTGGCTTTGATTCCATCCGAATGCCCCAGCAGCTGAACGAGGATTCATAGATACTCTGAAATAATCCTCCATTGCGCAGTTCCAATGTAGTCTACACGTACATACCTCTACAGCTCGCAGAGTCCCCTCCATTCACTTTCCTTTATAGGCAATCGAACATATGACGGAGCGCAAATTATGGTATGGATCCCTGCTTTCCGTCGATCATGCGGCTTGACATAACGGATAAACAGGACATTTTCTCTTTTCGAGCTCAACAGCGCTGCATCCTATTGGTGAAATCGCTTTGCAGGCCAGGTATATTTGCGTGGGAAAAAGGATCGCGAATGCGGTACAATAATTCTCTGTATGAATTTCACCACTATTATCCTATACAGAAGTCGAAGTTGGTCGTTTGTGTGAATTAAAGTGCGATGCGAATGCAAAATGTGGTTATGAAAAATGGCAACTAATGTGTATGTGCGATTTTAGACTGCAATTGTGAAAATTTAGCAACCCAATCACAATCACAGTTCTGTCGCAGACTGCGATTCCTCTATTTTGAAGTCTTTGTTCAATATTCATGACTCTCTCAATATTTGTGATGGTTTATTATCCCCTAATCCGATTCCTTGGAGACAAAGCTGTTTGTGCTCGATATCAACTAATTAGGGTATGAGCCGATCCTTCACTGTGCTCCACAAATTCTGCACTGGTGGTTTGCGAATTGTATTACTTACTTGGGCTAAAATGATGACTCGACCTGGGAATTTCAAAGCTTTGGTTAAAGTTTTCAGAACGGTGGAATTCTTATGACTGTTTTCGCAAATTCGCCTAGAGCATTCGTGCCGCGTCCTCATAGCTCTATCCTTTCATTGTTTTCGAGGATTCCCAAAGATGTCACAGCCCTCATAGCCGTGATTTTTGTGGGAGTTGGTGAAATTGATGTTCATGGTCCCGTATTTAAATCGTTATTTATTTAAATCCAGTTGGAAAGCGTGCCCGGCAACTTAAATATCAGCTCCATATCACCTATCCAAATAAAAGGTGTAAAAGTACTAGAACCTGCCAAAAGTCGAGTGGTACATTCCTGCTCAATGTCGTCAATATATACTGTCCAGCGTACTATACAAAAGTCTAAAGCCGATTTCACTTCGCCAATCGGGACGTACCAGTGCCCCTTCCTGCCAGGCGAAACGACTAAAGACCGAATATTCACACAATAATGTAGAAGAATTGTGGGTTTCAGATCGACATGCATCCTTTCTTATAGATTTCAAAGCCTCATATTGAAATTGAACCAGTTACCAGAACCACCACGATAAAAATGATGCGCCGGGATATGATCTTGTATGAGAGGAAGGTGAATGATTTACATTTGCATTCATGATTGGCTTGCTTGCTCATTTCGAAACACGGGGCTGTACATCGATGTCGAATCTGGACTAGGTTCTTCATACATAATAAAGTAGTGGACGTATTTATGCCTTCACATCCGCGCTTAGAAGTAATCCAATGTTTTTTTGTTCTGTTCCAGCGATAAGCTGCAAATGCGATATGATGTCAATGTGAGCAGTTCTGGTCGCCAATCAAGTCGTCGTTGAAAACCACAGCAACCAAGCTCACAGCGAAACAACACTGAACGTTTCGACCTTCCTGTGACATCAGGATTCTCGCGGAAGAGCTTTATTTCAAGTACAGCTCCATGGCCATTCCAAATCGACTTGGAAATAGACAAAACTCGACCACGGCCATCGCCACTACAAACAATGCCAGAAACGAATTCCAATTGTCTTCTAGCGCAACACACAAATATCGAAACGTTCCTCCCTCAATTGACTACATCTAAGCTGACTTTGACATCAATGATTTGGAATCACAGTAAGATTCGCAAATCCAAGACGAGTCGTCGTTTAGTTTTGCAGCGACGTTCTGTGTGGACTGGCACACTTGCACACAGTGCCCATTGCATTTGCCTATATAAAGCATAGACTCGCAATTCCTACTCCGCGAGGTGCACGAGTATTGGAGTGGGTATGGAATTGAGGTCGGCGTCGTCGCTGTCGTTGTCGATGTCGTTGTCATCTTCCAAGTGGAAGTGGCATAAACATTTGAAACAAACTGCTGTTCTAAAAGTCTGCCTCGTTCCGTTGTCTTCTCCTCGACACTTTGCTAATTTTGGTTTTTTTCTTTCTTGCTGGTTATTCTTCCTCCCCCTTCTGCCATCGCCTAGTTTCGACTAGAGACCCAATTAATTATGCTGAACTATGTAATTTAGTGGCTGAATAAAATATACGAACTTACGGCTGGGCGCTTGCCACTGAGCTTTGTGGAGGTGGAGGTTGGCCGATTTGATGATTCGCTGGTATCCGCAGCCTCTTCAACGATCCGATGTGGGGTCGTGTTCATAAATTGTGAGTTCTCCTTGTGGTTTTATTTATATTTTGTTTAATTTTAGTTATTATCATTTCGCGTGTGTTTCACCCCGTCTAATAATCTGTTTTGATCGGTGGGACACGGCTTGACATATTGTCAATGAGGTAACGATAATGTGGGAACATTCATTCACTTATAACGTTCTTCAAAGCAAATTAACAAATTAGTTGCGGCGAATTAAGCTATCAGAGTGTAAGAGGGTGTGCGTGTGTGGGGGCTGAATGATGCTTCTGATCGCCGAGCTCGAGAGAGGGATGTTGTCGGCGTGTGGGGGTGATTTGGCTGATTTATGTATGTTCGTCTGGTGCTGAGCTTTTTTTTGTCATTTCTGAAATGAAGAATGGGGCACAGCGGAATGGATAGGCTTGTTGGCAATTTAATTGTCATGAGTGGGGTAATCTGTTTTGTAATGTGACCCTGGCTAATTCAAAAAGCGCGCGATTATTATGTAAATGAATTGTGATATGACAAACGAATTGGCTGTCTATCAAATTGTAATAAAAAGTTAATGTGCCATCCTCTAGGGGAACGGTGGCGAGTCGCTTTGTTTGATATAATGCCGGCCGAGAGTGGAGAAGACGGCATGTGAACTGAAATAGATTTGTTTGTGTTTTTAAAGGGGACGCGATGATTGTTTTGGGGCCATCTGCTGTGTTTTTAGACTGAGGTTATTTGTTAGCATTTGTTTTAAGACGTTATTCTCTAGATAATTATGGACTGTGTCAGTGTCAGTCTCAGTCTCAGTCTCAGTCTCAGTCTCAGTCTCAGTCTCAGTCTCAGTCTCAGTCTCAGTCTCAGTCTCAGTCCTCAGTCTCAGTCGCAGTCAAATTACCTAAAAATAAGTTCTGTTTATCTACCGCGAGGTACAGTCAGCACAACATTCCCAATATGCAAAGTTTGAACCCAACGTAACCCAAGAAAAAAAAAATTCGAGACTTGAATTAGATAACACAACGAGTTGGGAAGTGAAAAAAATAAAACGAAAGCCATCGACCATACGTTCCACTCCAAATACCGTGACACGGGCGGCGTTTTATCGCCAATCGGAAAATCATTATCAGAAAACCAACTGAAACAAAAATAAGGGAAAACAAAATCACTTTTGAGTACACAACACATCACCCCATACACCGCCAACCTCATTCACCTCGTTTAACGTACGAGTACATAACCTGCGCACTGGCATTGATAGGCATAGATACTCGTACATACAGGCGACCACAGATAGGTTAGGTGTTTGTGTAAACGCGTCCAAAGGGAGCGCCAACATCAGTGCCTTATGTAAAAATGATAGAAAACAATTGCGTGGACTAGGCTTTATCACAATTATATTTGATAATTGTCAGAAAATCAAGTTATTGAATGAGATTGCCTGGCGCACAGGGTGACGCAACTAAGCATTTCATATTGAGTGTACTTGTTAAATGTTAAACTGCTAACCAGTTGGGGATTATTGAAGAACGGTAAGCAGCACTTTATACATAGGATAAGCTCTTGACATCATTTCCAATTTAGCCAATTTATTGGGGTAGCATTGCATCATGCGGTTAGAAAGCAAATCCTTCGATTGAAGCGGTTTTAAGACCGTTTAGACGTATAAGTCTATGACTTTGAAAATATCACAATAATTCAAATAGTGTCGATTGAATTTATTGAATTTTAATTGATGTTGATATTTGGATGTTTGTGGATCTCTATCCTCTAAACGGCTTAACAAATTCAGGTGAAATGCGGTACAAAGATTGCCTATGTATTGGATTAGGACAGTACAGAGGTAAATGCAGAACCTTAATACCCAAAACAATATCTCTGCGATTATTGAAAAAACTGTATCATGCGGTGGGTTAGTTGTTCTTGATACTTGGATTAGGATGAAGTTGCTGAGATCTCACTGAAAATTCAATGATCTTTCACTCAATCCGCCATGGTGGCTACGTCATAAGAAACATTAAAAAGTATCATATGGTTGGCGCGACTGTTCGAGGCGAACCTGGACTGCAATAGAAATATTCACGGATGGATCCAAATCGGATGTAGGCACAGGTTCAGGTGTGTATTCTACGTTGCCAGACATTTCCCTGACCCTCCGATGCAGTGTATTCTAGGCAGAACGAACAGCTGTTCAAAAGGTACAACTTACTGACAATGAGTCCGATAGACGGCAGATCTATTGAGAGCCAGGCGAAAATTAATGGCCTAGTAATCGAGATGTTAAAACTCAGCCTCTAAAGCAGATGCAACATTACCATATTCTGGGTTCCCGGGTACAATGGTAACCCGGGTAGCGAAAGAGTCGATGAAATAGCAATGAAGTGCGTCTGCACATTGGTACAAAATCTGGAGAAACCCCATCCCTAAGTATGCTCCAAGACTGGCAACTGGTTATTCATTTAACAACATCGCAGAATTGACAAACGTCAAAATAAAGACAAAAAGAAAGTTGGACAAGAACATTTAAAAACGCGGAAGAATGCATTAAGGTCAACGAGGAAAAAGAACGCAAGGCCGGAAAGCGACAGCAACCACACGAGCAGAGAGATCTCAAGCTTTTTAGAAATATTCTTTGAGAATAGTCAGTGACTGGTTGCGGATAGCAGTCACACATTGGCCAATGCATGTCTAGTGTGATACGACGAGGATTCACTTACTCCCACCTGGAACAAGTTGACGCTTGCGCCAAAGCGGTTTCATGATGAAGCCATTTTGTTTACATATATAAACATTCACGAAGTCACCGCCATTGTTAGTGCTAAGGCCACAGCGCTGTTATATTTCAAAATTTATTAAATTACTCTGTATTGCCCGCCGCTTGCGGAACAATTTATGTATTCAGTTTAACTTATTCTTAACCTAAGAATTTTAATTATAAATAACTACGTCCTCACAGTGTTACTGACTGTTTTTGACTGATAAATATCCGTGGAGTAGCTATCCACTGACAAAAGCAATTAACAGGGATAATAAAAGACAGATAATAAGTAATTAGAAATAAATAAGGTATATACATTGCTACCAACCGTATTCGCATGTGCTGGTGTTGTGGCCAGCTTACATTTTTGTGGAGTTGCCATGCTCCGCGACACATTCAGTTAACTGAGGTTTTTTAAGTACTAGGCCCCTAGGTGTGAATAACCATGACTTGCCAGAGCCATATGTAGTTTCTCCTCTTCATCTACGGCCGTGTGTGCCTGTTGCTCAGTGTCCAGACCGTTTATGATTGAGTGCTGGCCATATCTCCTGTGTCTTCTAGCCAGTTGTGGTTGATTGTTTTCATTGTATGAATCTTAAGGAGATGGTAGGGATCTTCACCCATTGTAAAAAATGAGGGTACCTAGCCAGTTGCTCTGCAATTTGCCGGTTTATCAGATTTTCTCGGCATTCACATGAGGTGTATATTTCAGTGCTCAGCCATGCAATATACACCTCATGATGTTTTTGAGTTGAAAAAGACAATTTTAGTTGAAATAACCACAAACGAATTCTTCTCGAATTATGTAGGTTAGTGGGTAGAAGTTTCGACTCAGACTTAGTTTGTATTCAGGCGTTGCCCTCAGTTAACTTAGTCGTATCAAATTGTAGAGCATGTTTGGCTGTGGCAGGGGGTGTTCGATTTTCTTGTAATAAGGCTTATATCACAGGATGATTTTACCTAGCTCCAGTTAGCTAACGCCTTGAAGTAGGAGACACAAGTCTCAATTTGAGTTTGGTGCTCCTTCCACTTTGGGGAAGTGTGAGGCCGATCTGAAACCTCTGCTACTCTTCGGGTAGCAGCATCCGGTTGTGTTTGCAATTCCAAAACGATTTGAATCTTATACCATTCTCGTCTCGGAGTCATACACGTTATCCCCGCGAATTTGGATTTTAAACCACATCCATCACTAAACTGATACCGAAACTGAGGTATAGCTTCTGGTGAAGAGGGTTTTTACTCGATGGGGGGTAAGTACTCGAGAGGCAGGTGGAAGGTTGGAATGTTTTGAGAGTTTCAGAGATACTTAATAAAGGGAATGGGGAAGTGTGCGTCGGCAAACGTCACCATATTCGATCTCCGATACATGAACCTTCTTATCACAACCTATCACTGGCCGTGCTGTGGGGTACAATTCACAACGGAAGCTTGCTATACTTAACTTCGATGCCGTTTTTGTGAGAAATGAGTAAATACTTGGGGCCAAGAAGTCACACAAATGTCAGTTCTAGACCACACACCATGGTTGAAAATGTTCAAAAGCCTGGAATTTTCTCAGTTTTTCACCAGTTTTCGCTGTTAATTGCTCGAAGCAATGCACTTGGGTGACATTGTGAACGCTATCACTACATGCCATGACTAGGGAGCGCACGTATGTATCACATTTCAAACTCACTGGCCGATTGGATCACCCTGTGAATATCGGTGAGCAGTTGTTTACGTCTCGCACTACGGATAACGATACCAAAGCAAAAATAACCTTCGAAATGAGGAAAAGAAAATGCACGAATATATGATTGTATGCACGTACTACATGCTCGTACATACGCGCATACATCGTCAATGTGACATTGAACACTCTTAAACTGTTGAATATTTTTGCGTAACCTTTGTTTTGTTATTACTTTTCGTAGTTTTATCTGCTTTCTGTCCACCGCGTCACAGCGCGGGTAGCCAGAGCTCTCATAACTAAATTACAAAATACATTTCATGTGTTGTTAATTTTTCAATTTTGTTTTTCCTATCATATGAGTATTATGTTCTGTTCTTTCCGTCTCCGTACCTTTGCCTTGAGAGTATATACACATTCGCATGTGCCCATAAGCTAGGGCACTGATTGAAGGGAAGGTACTAAAGATGACGCGACTCGACGCTGTGCGGGCGGGAGTAGATGAGACAAATTATTGCGAGGAATTGAAAACAAACAAAAAAAAAACAAAAATCTAAGAAATTTAATATGATAGTCAGCGTTGACAATAGTCATGCACGTCGCACAGTTTAAGTCGGCAAGCAGTGGTCGCATTCAAAGCCCGCTTCAAGGCACATGGAGGCAACGTGGTTGTTTTGCCGGGCGTCTATAAATAGTCTGAACGATTCTGACTGTGTCTAGTAGACTTTTTGTTTCAATATGCGTGGCAATTTGCATAAATTTCATATGCACACACACAGCGGGTGGGAAGGACTGCCAAAGGGGGCGGGGTGTTGAAACGAATGGCGCTCCACGCACAATTATTATGCGATACAATGGGAGCTTATCGGTCGCTGATCAACTTGTCAGTATGCGACTAATTGGAACGTTTTATCTTTCAAATTTTTAATTAAGTTTTAGTCTGGCATTTATGCAGTGCATTGGACTCGCGGGCGTGATATGCATTCATTTTGGATTGATGTTCGTTAACTTACATGTCTCGTGGGGGAAAGTGAACTTGAACTTGAAACACGACAAATAACGGTAAAGGGAGCCTCGTGGTTAGGAATATAGTCTGCGCATATGTTTTATTCCTTGTTGCTTTAAATGATGGTTGTTAGATCTGATGCGATGGTTGCTGGTCTCCCACTTCAGGCTCTTGTCAAACTTAAGCCACAAACCATTGCTGCTCGTAGGTACTTAACATCCCCAGAGACGCCATCGCATAGGTTGGTACTTAGTTCGAACTCGTAATAGTACAATTCGACCAGCCACGTGAATCGCCACAAAATCAATCCGAAAACTTGTCCCCAGGAAGCATAAGCTTTCTACGAACCGCAATAGACTAACGACGGATGTGTTTCGTAAAGCCACTAAGGTCCTCGAAAGTGCAGTCTCTGAAGTGTTGTTAGAGGTGGACAGATACCTATTGTAAAAGACGATGAACGTTTTAATTTTCATTCTCATTAACTAACTAGAGACGACAGCAAGCCTTCTCGCATGCTTTCCAGTAATGCAGTGTCCAGTGATGACACGCAATACCACACCGAGTTTGGATCTGTTAAGACTTTCTTAGAAACCTTGGGACCTAGAGCATGCCAGATCATTCTTCATGTGTTGCAAGTAGTGCCTGCTGACCACCTGTTTTTTTTTAATCGAGTCCCGACATTATGAAAAAGCCGTTCCGACGTAGCACGGGCTATGTCTGTATCATGCACAGTCTGTCTTTTTCCGATCAGACTGGTTTATATTAACAGCACATTGCAACACCATCCCTGATCCAATGTACAGTGACGTGGCACGAGTGGCAAGGATGTCGCGCACTTGGACAGCTCGTCAGATTCAGCTGCAGTTGATTTAGCTATAGCCCTGTACGCAAACCAAATCTTCACTTTGAGTAGGTTGACTGCGATCCTGTGTCACAACTTATCACCTACGTTTGACTTGTCACAGGCAAGTGGTAAATAGGATTGTTTTTTTTATGTCCAGGTCCACCCGGAACTGATACGTGATAGAAATAGGTTGACCAGTCTGCCGACCATGATTTAAGGTCGCTGTAAAACGCAAGCTGACAGAAATGTCATCCAATATTCGAAGCTTTAGGCTACAGAAACTAACTTTAGGCAATGTTCATCGAAAGTTTCATCAATCTAATGATCGAGGATCAATGACGAACCTGATATTCTAGACCTACTACAAAAATGGAAGCCATCAGCGCCTTCTCACATATAAAACCATTTAACAAATACCCAGCGAGCATCTGATAGAAGGCAAGGAAGAGAGTCCGTTTTAACCACCCCCACACCTGCTCTGTGGCGAGGAACTATTTATATTATTGAGAGCGGTAAAAAAA
The DNA here is from genome assembly GCA_907269125.1 of Eristalis pertinax. Lineage (NCBI taxonomy): Eukaryota > Metazoa > Arthropoda > Insecta > Diptera > Syrphidae > Eristalis > Eristalis pertinax. The sequence continues at coordinate 38,120,455 of OU026147.1, forward strand.
TTATCTGAGAAATAAATTCTGCCTGCGATCTTTGGTCGAATTTATTTTAGGGACCAGCACGATCCTTCTTATGACTTAGGAATTTGAATTTTATGGTCGAATGGCGGGTAAAAGGTACCATCCTTCAACTATCAAGCTACACTGAGATCAACGTCGGACGCGTTAGATAGAATCACGTCTTTGTTGAACGCGGACGTCGACAGATCTACGAAATATCCTTTCCGTCCAGAAACTCTGTGACGCGGCCTACATTAACGAACGCTGTGCAGAAGCGATCAGAGCAACTGCCACTGATATTCTGGATTGTACAGCATCCAAAATGTGTCTGGTTGAACAACCACAACAGGCAGACTCATGCAGCCTAATAGACATCTCTGTATCTAAGGGCATTCATGGATATAGAAATATTATTTGACAACGCTGAGCAAACACCACTACTTAAAGAAGTCGTACGCATATTCACGAGATGGATGAGCTGCATGCTAAGAGAAACTCCAACTGTATATATCGGAGATAATAGTTCAGAACATCAAGGGTTGCCTTCAGGCGGGTGTTCCATCTTCACTTATGCGTCCAATTCTGGTGGATAAACTTCTCGATGTACTCACTTAAATAGTTTTACAACCTTCGGTTATTTTGATTTAGCTGTCACAGTGAGGAGGAAGCATCGTCGGCAATATGTAATTGGTGCTGTAATTTGGTGAAAACAATGACAGACCACCAACAAATAAAACAAACTAAAAAGGCCAGCGTGCATTCGTACCACGGGACCAATGACTAATGAGAACCACTCCAACGGCAGGAAATGGAAATTCCACTAAGCCCACTTTAGCTATATATTGCTGTCCAGGAAAGACAAGCTGTAGCCCTACAAAGAACTGATAACTTTAAAAAAGATGGCACCTCTAGATTTAACCTATGCCAGTGATCTCAAGACCTCAGTGTTAGACTCCAAGAATAATCGGCCAACGTCCCTCCTTGAATGAATGACGACGCACAAAGATTGTATAGAAGCTGGTGGAAGTCTTTTAAGTGCAAAGTAGGAGCAGGCATTATAGCGGGGTAGGGCTACAGCCCATAGAGGGCCAGGGCCTAGCTTCTCAGCAACCACTCGTATTGTGCGTGTTATTGTCCTCTCACGAGTGGAAAGGACCTATAATTTTATTTCTATTCCGAACCGCCAAGTTTGAGAAAATTTTTTCTAGACAGTTGTACCCATTGTGTATTGTTAGTGTCTCAAAACAGGTGGGGCCGTAAGAATTATTTTTGTCGCACTTTGTTCGTATGAGCAAATAAGAGGACAAGAACACTTTCTACCGGGCCTTTCCCTCTACATGGATTTAGCAACATGGACATACTACAACATTTAAACATCTTCGAATAGCCACTTACACACTCCAAAAAATTCCTGACGTCCATACCAGAAGAATCAAGAAAGCCCTCAATCTAAAAAAACCTGACCTAAGAATACTATGAGGCGTCCTTACTAGCCAGTTCTCATGCAACTATTGCCTGCAAACAATTGGGAACAGCAGTTCAGAAAACTGTTGATACCATGGACAACAAAAGGGACCATGGAACACCTACTCGTCGAGTGTCCAAATCTGACACTAACTTTCTTAGCAGGATCCATGGAGGATCCGAGCCTGATATATCACTGCCTTCCATCGTTGACGGTCCTGGGCACATTCCAGTCATCAAGATCAAGCTTTCTTGGGTCCGCGATGACTTGATCTTTATACCCGAGGTTCCGTCTTCCTCTCCTTCTCGATCCAGCAGGCTCAGATTCGAAAACCCTCTTTGCTGGAGCATTGTTGTCCATGCGCTCGATGTGGCCGAGCCAGTACAATCGACGGATTTTTGCCTGGTCGCTGTACTTCTGCAGTACCAGATTGAAGTTCCATACGGCTCGAAAGTCCCCGCGTGGTGCGAGTATCGACTTCTCAGGGGAATAATACAATAAATTTCCGATCAAGGAGATTTAGGAAGGTGATTTGACAGGGATGACTTCCAAAATGTTTACCAGATGGTTGCACAATTATCGACCAGATATGTATAAAGTTCAGACGGTAGCCTGAATGGACAAGGACGTCCAACTAACCATTCAGTAGTAGTTGATAATAGAAACTTGGATAAATTATTTCCACAGAATACAAATTATCTGCAGACTTTGAAGCTCCGGATGAGTATGTAGTTAATCTCCTTTTCTATTCACCCTTATACAAACCGCCAAATAATTAATAAATAAAGGGGTCGTAAGTGGAAGCAGAAATGGCAATTCATGTGGGCACAAGTGGTACAGTTCCCCACTAAGTCGGTGTTGAGACTTGTCAATATGTTGAACCGACAAAACTAGGGTCCATAGGAGGAACTTATCCATTGGATCGACCACCAAACCTGAATCATCACCTGCGAGAGCCACTTCGGGTATGTCCACATTTTGAATCACGAAGAAACGAGTGACATCAGAAACACTTTGAATACGTATCACATTTGTCCACTCATATACATCATCCTATCGGCCATGACCAGTGCAGTGAAAGGAATTATCCTCTGTTCACTCCCGCATATGCCACCCATTCGAATGTTTCTCGGTAAGCGCTCTTGCATTAAATACAATGCATGACCTCACCTCCATCGAAGATTAATATCAACAACAACAGAAAAGTGCAATTCAATCTGCTTGCCTATTGCAACAAATTACACATCATGCTCATGACCAATTGCAATTTGAAACCTGAGCTGATGAATCGCCATTGCTGCTTAATCCGAAGGCAAACCAAGGTTTTCCAGTCACCTACCTCACTCTTTTCGATCGCATCCTGTCGCCACCACCCTCCGCCCACCGGCAATTATGTATGTACACAAAATAAACCTGCACGTGATCTGATAAAATCACTTTGCCAATACAAAACTGACAGACGCTACCGCCATGACTGTCAAACAGACACCATAACCGCTGGCATCAGCATCAGCAACAGCAACAGGAGGAGGCACTGCCAGAACCGACGAGATTGGGTTGGTGGGCGTCCACACGGTAATACATCAATTGGCCAAGTACAATGATTGATTCCATTCTCAATTTTTGGTTTTTTTATATTTATTTTGTTCGCTTCTTTTCTCGTTGTCGCTTTTGCGAAATGCAACTGCGCACTCAAATGTCACACAATTTACCCACTTCGGCCCATAATGCTAATGACAGATATCTGTCAGTTGGTCTGTCAGCTTGTCAATCCATCTTTATGGCAACACACAAGCTGCCACTCAGTGTCAGACTATTCTGTGTGTCTGCATGTGTATGCATGTCGGTCCGTCACTCGGCTGTGGTGGCCAACACCGTTATGCACAAATGGAGTGGAGAACTAAGTAATTGTTACACATTACGTAAGTCGCGCTAAATCTCCCCCTACTACTGTCCAAGCCGCCAGTCAGCGTCAGCCAGCATCAACTGACTGACGTTTGTCGACCGTCTGAGATTAATATGTATTTTCAAGTATGCATCTACGAGTAGCGAGAGCGTGTGTGTGTGTGTGTCTATGTGCTATACAAACACACATGCATGATGTACGAGAAGTAATTTAAATGTAATGTGACAGCAGCGGTATGAGCTCACAAAAATGGACAAATTAAAAACAATTAAGCAGTTTCGTTGTTTTACTTGTTGGCGGCTATCATCGACCTTCTTGTCGCATGACAACGCTCTTCAACGCGCGCTCATCACTTGCGACAATTATCATAAATTTGTAAACAAAATGAACAACAAAAAAAAATACATACATATGATTGGTGATATTTTTAGCTGCTGTCGCTCTCAGTAGCTCAGTGCAACTTCACAGACACTCAGATCAGACACCGGCATACACACGTCTCGATACTCGTATGTGCAGAGATTCACCTTCGTTCTGGGCCGCCCGCTGCTGTCCGATGTCACGCCGATCGGACAGAGCTGCGGTCGAAGCAAAGTGCGATCGTTGCCGCTCTTTGTGATCTTTGGGCGGAAATCTGCGGCCTAACCTTCGGCGGTAAATTCGATTTATGCTCGCTGTGTGCTTGTAATTGTTTTATACTTTATGTCAAGCTAGCGCTCTGTGTGAGTGTTGTGTGAGTCCGATGATGTCGCCTCGTTTTTCGATGAGAATCACGTATGCTCAACCCAATTGGTGTTCATTTAGTACTTGCTGTTGTTGGTTTGAGGTTTCTTCGTTTTCTTTTTTTTAATCGATTCTGTCGCTTTTTGTCTGCCTCATCTGACGTCTGACTTTGGCATTTTATTTTGAAAGCGAGGGAGGCTTGTTACGTCTCAGTCACGACAGAGTTCAATTTTGACTCCTGCTTTGGTTTTTTTTTCATTTTATTTCTTTTTTAAATGAATCATGAAAGACAATTAAATTGTTTGCCTCACGATGGGAATCGAACAGTATGCGCTCATGTGGCTAAAGACTGCTGATGAATACTTTATAAGTCGTGTACGTATCCGATACATTTCACATCGAGCAGCAAACATTTAGAAGCGTGAAGAAAGGTGAAAAAAGGTGCACCAATGTCAAGGAATTTATCCGGCTCCTAAGACAATGGCCTACAAGTTCCTTCAACTTGCCGAGTTCTGTTGAAATCATTTGAATTGCAAGTTGACACGCAGGGTACTCGTCGATTTCAAGGCCGCGTGTGACACCGCATCCGTGCTTTGACATCCCCATCAAGCTCGTCAGGCTGTGCGTGGTGACGATATGAAGTGTTGGCTGTCAGGAACGTACTCATCGTGTGGGGGGGGGGTCTCAGACCAGTCGACGTGACATCATGTGACTTATTACCATCAACACTATGCTGAGAAAGGGTGTTCAGAACAAGGATTTCTTTACAATTCAAAATGGCGATTTAAGGATTTCAAGCTATTTAACGGGTATGAGGTGCTACAGGTCACGTGTTAAGTTAACATAATAAAAGCAACTCAAAAATGGAGTCTAACTTTTTGTACAGAGAGTCGTCAGAAGGGTAGGCTTGTGCTAAATAACACCAGATTCAAAACTTTCGGGCACAGTAACGTATCTAATATTTTCTTCTTTTGATGGCGCTACAGTCCGGGATGGATCTGAGTGTCGACCAAAAGCTTCTTCAGCTGGCACGATTTTCAGCCAGCTGCTTCCACAACAACGCACGCCACGTTGGTTGATGTCCTTCTCGAACAGTTTCGTGTGCGTCTTCTATTGCGTTGTCCCACTGGCGCAGAATCAAAGACGCTTTCGGGCTTGTTCAGAGTTCTCTGTGAGCCCAGCAATTTTTTATTTTCATCTTTGAATTCGTAGATCCCTGGCTAGACTCATGTCTTCTTCTGATGGAAACCTGTCCTCCAAATTAAATTAATGAAAGCAGAACCAATGATTTTTCCCTCAAAATTCACCTGCCCCTGAGATTTTCCATCTCGCCACACCGTAAAGCAGGACTGGTATAATCTGTGTCTTATATGAAATCTGTTTGTTCTTTTCAGAGAGAGCTCTACTTCTCCATTGGTTTATATTCCCAGAGAAACAGCGTTGGTCTGGTGATATTTGTGTTGTTTACTTAAAGCCGAGGTAGACGGAGTCCTTGACTACCTCGAGAATATTGCTCTCCTTTGTGATGCTCTGTTCAAGACGTCGATCTTGCATGTTCTTTTATAGGGTAGCATGTACTTCGTTTGTTCTCATTCACCACCACACCTATTTTAGCCTCTTCCGTCTAAATTACAGTAAATGCCTCATAGCCGTTCGACCAATTACACCAATATCGTCAACAGCTGGACAGACTGTTATACAATCTATCTCGCTTCTATTCACGCTGTCATATGTGGCCTTGTCATATGTGAATCGACGATAAAGTAGTGAGTAGATTTTGGGTTCTTTCCTGCGGACAGGCCCACAGCACCAGCAGCAGTTTTATTCGACTTTAGTCTCGATATCGCTGTTTTGACCTAGCCTAGCTCGGAATTCTACACAAGTGATCTTTTCAGACTCTACTACGGATTGCCCCTCTTTGTCCCGACAGGCTTTTGTCCTAAGTGCATCCTTTGGTAGAATTTTTGCGCATACTGTTTACTTCACTGAATGTGCTTGCCTGTACTCGATGACAGAGCAGAGGTCGCGTTTCCAGACGCAGTATAAATAAGCTTTTCTGGCTCAACTAAAATAGTGTAAAAACTAAATTCTCTTGCTACCAACACTTCCTGATCACTTTCTTATGGGGTACCATGCCCACAGGCTAATGATGATCTCGTCTAGAATGCAAGAACAGCAGAGTCTCGGAAGAGACCGAAATGCTGGAGTACAGTCATTGCAAATGCCTTGCACTGGCTAGTGACTCCCACAAGTGTGTGATAACAGAGGCTTATATCGTATACTCCTGCAGAAACCTAATCATCTCTAATTGGCTGTTCTATGATCAGATAATTTGTGGTGATACATATGGCCACTGCGGCACTATGCCGGCTTATGACACTAACTCTGACTACCTAACCCAAAGTATGTAAGAAGAAGGTATATTCGAAAACGAAGGAGAGAAGTTCCCAAAAATCAAATATAACGATGATTCGATGATTAGAAATACAGGGTAGTGCCTTTCCTATATAATAAATTAATAACTCTTTTATTTATAGATATTTTTGAGTATTTTTGTTTTTTGTTGCAGACTTGGGAGATTCGACATGGAGCAATACATGATCGCACAACGAACACAAATCGAAAAGCCGAAAATGACCTAGAATTTTTAGGAAATTTTATGATGAGCGATGAGGCACATTTTCATCTGAGTAGATTTGTAAATAAGCTAAATTTCAGTTTTTTATGGGGTTACCTGAAGGAAAAGCAAAACCGAAACTCAATAACGAGAAGAAATCGCTCAAATTACATCGGAAACACTTCAAAATGTCATGGAAAGTGCTATCAAAAGAGCCCATGAGTATTTGCATTCTAATGGCGGCCATTAACCGATGTAATTTTCTATACATAATATAAAAATGTCCATGAAGTAAACTTTTATTTGTAATATATGTAGCAATAAATTAAAATTAAGTAGATGACACGACACCATACTTTTTTAACCCACTGTATCCCGTTCAACTTTATTCCAATTCATTTGTAATTCCACGTTAGATTTTACTCAGCTAGCATCACTCTCCTTTGTCAGCCATACATTGTAATTGTAACCAGAAGAAGAAAATAACAGAATAAAGTGTACCTCCTACGAAGTGGTTCTTTTTTTGATTTTATTCTTTGTAACGTTAAATATATTTCTTTAGTTTTTATCTTTTTATTCCAAAGTTGTTCTAGAGACCTTTGGCACACCCTGTTCATACGTTGCCTGTACAATATGGCCCTTGATCGTCGAGAAATATTATGCGGATAATTGGTAGTTAGTCGGGCTTGTGGTTTCCAAGCTGAATCGCGGTATGTTTCAAATCTACGAATCCAGGGCCTTGGGTGTCAAAGCATTAAGCACCATTTGGGCAACACAGGTTCGATGCGAAAAATGTCCTACTCTTACCTCCTACTATATCCTTGCGCCGCCTTAGAAAACGGAAAAAATTACAGTATCGATGTGTGGCGTCTGTCGATATGAATAGAAGACTGTACAGTGATAGACGATTAATCAAGTGGCAAATAAACATGCCTACTCATGATTTGATGTATCTATCATGTCGACGTATGTACATATCTACCCGCAATGAAATCATGTTTGAAATATAAAAAATTGATAAAATGGAAGAAATCGATTTTATTACTTCCATTACTTCCACTTCCAAACTGTTTAATATAAATGTGTTGCAGAATACTGGATATGCGAGGATTGGTGCGGAACAAAGTCGCTTTAATTCCTGGTAAGAAACGCCAGCAGAAAGTGCTCATTTCCAAGAAGCTTCGTGTATTTATTTATTATGACTACAGATTACTTAATGCCTTTTCTGGTAAACCGCTGGCCAATGTATTCAACTTTCCTCGTGAAGAGCGAACACTTCCTTGTACTGAGCTTAAGTCCAGCTCCCGTAAAATGTTGGAATATATCTTCTATCTCTTTAAACTTCCAGGTTCAGTGAACAATGTTGCTCTCTACAACGTGTCCATGGTGTTGTCTATTCTTTGCATTGGCCAACGGTCCCTCTTTGTAACATAATTTTTCTTGAATAGTACCAACGACGAGCTCCATGGAGTTGTCGAGGGTTTAATGACGATGTTCCTTCTGGAAGAGTACCCAATCCCAAGGTTCTTAACTGGTAAAGAAGATGCAATTGTAGCTTAATAATGCACACTTTCCACACTTGGATGTTGGAGGATTTCCATTCCGAATACTCCGCTATTCTCGATAAGTTTAGTTTCTGTGAACATCGACCAGCTACTACCTTTTTCAGTCTTCTAAACGATGTTCTCAATCCCCAAAGCCTGAAATACAGAAGCTGGGTGGACCTTGTGTATCTTGAGAGATATGTCGACGACAAACAAGGGTTTTCAGGCAAAAACTATCGGCGTGTGTCATTGATTTGAGTTCCTGGCTTGACATCTAAACCTCAGAACCCTAATTCTGTCCTTAGAATGGGCAAATTAAAAAACCATGACCATACACCCAAGTCAGATAAACTTCAAGTTAGGCTAGAGCTATGAAATTGGCGATAGACGGCTTGAAACTACATAAGATAAATCAAGTATTCGCCATCAATTAAAAACCTCCATTAAATCTAACCAAAATCAATCAGATGTTCATCTACGTACAGTAACTCCTTTATATTCGCTAGCCATAGAATTACATTCTATCAATTACTCAATTCCGCAGCGCCTACTGATCCAATGCTCCACATGTCGCCGCCGCCGCAATCGCAAATAGCAACCTCATGCACTAAGTGGGTAAACACAAACTCCCCCGTGTTCGGTTCCATTATTAGCGTATTGTTTCAATCCTCAGTGCCCGCCACCCATACGGTGATCAGCAAAAAACAATGAAGTAATGGAATTATTACTCGTCAAATGGCATTATACAGCAAAACAGAGAAAAAAAAATAGATACCAACAAACAACAACAACAGCACTTTGTTGTTTGCGCAATTATTACGTATACGACGTAGATACTGGTACGTACCGACCAAGCCGAGTCGAGCCGAGCCAGCTTGGGTAAATAGTATCATTTGCCTATTGCGTTGGAGATACGTTTTCTGTCTTTGATTTCCGATAGATTTCCTGTCCTCGATGCACATACACACAAACACACGTGCGCGCGAAGTGTCAACAAAAAAAGTGAATAAATAAATAAAACGTCAGAACAGACGTAACTAACGTCGTCGTAGTCGTAGTCGTCGATCTTATGCAAGCAGCAAGCAGTAACCAGCAACGAGCAACCCATTCAATGTCAAGTTCGACTTTAAACTCGCTCGCTAATCGGCAGAAAGGTGATCACAGATTGAGCTATCACTGCGTTGCGACCGGTGGACAGCCAATAATTAACTCTATTCCCAGGCCGCCTTCTTCCGCTTGACACTTGTTTGTCATTTTGATAATTAAGAAATTTGTAGTCAAGTGGTGGTGCACAATTTTTTAACGCGTGCCGAATTGCTTGCTCTCTCTGTCTCTGGGTGTTTTGTTTTTTCTGCTTCGCGCGTCTTTGGGTGTCTTGGCGCGTCGTGTCGACTACCACCGCACGATGATTTATGATGTTGCTAGTTGCTGGTAATGGCGCTGATCTGTTGCTGCGGTTGTCGTTGACGCTGTCGTGTTGCTGCTGCCGCTGGTGCTGGTGCTGGTGCACGGAGATGCCCAAGCTCATGTGCCCCCGGTTGGCCGATGGTGGTGGTGTGTCGGCGATGATGTTGCCAACAATGACGATGATGGGAATGGGGTGTGTATGGCTAATTTGATTGAATATAGTGGCAATTTGTCAGCTTGTAAAATGTAGGTAGTAACACATGGCTGGCAGCCGATTGCGCTGGTCACGGCGGCATGATGCGTGTGCTACGGCCAGACCCTCGCGTTTAATGGAATCGAAACGGTTAAATGGAGTGCTACTGTCAAATTTATTAATTGTCACACACAAGTTCTAAGGCTAATTAGCATTTGAATTGACAACTGCGAATGACGTGATATGTGGAACTCAACCGCTTCCCATAGGATTGACCTTTTGCATGACGCTCCGTCTTGTGGGTGTGTGCGACATTATTTACTGGGGACATATTTCATTCAATATATTCCCATGCAGGAATTTCAATTGATCGTCAATTCGACAATCAATCATTGGCACGACGAGATTGCTTGTAACATTGCTTACACTGCAGGAAACAAGGTTGTGACTTGTGCTCTATGTTCTTTGAAGTCTTTGTGTGAACTAATTGAGTTTCCGTGCTTCTGATTCTCACTGCAGGCAAATAAGCGGGCAGCACCTATTCTGGGTATTCTGGGGCACTAGGTCTTACCCAAATGATGTAACCCACTCGAATAGGGCTTAGATCATGTTTTCTGCCAAGCCAGGTGATGTAATTGCCTGATGAGTCTCCGAAGGTGACAAACGGATATTGATGCGTTCAACGTGACTTACAATTCCACTGAATCGTGGAAGAAAGGAAAACAATCGTTTTTAACAGCGTGTGCAGTGCTTAGAATTATTAATATTTTTTTAATTCACATTGGAGGTAGAATGTTAAGCAGGCAATAATACATTTGTCATCTTTGACACTGCTTCCTTGTGTCGCTTGTTTTATTCTTCTTGTTAATAATTGCGATGTTTATTAGAACTCCCATGTGATCTTAAATGACTTGTAAAGCTCAAGGGTCAACTGCAAACCTTTGTATACATATGTCCAAGACTTGAGCCTATACCACGAGGTCCATTCATTAGTTCGCTGAACAAACGCCTAGACTGGATTCTCAGGAGCTTATGGAAATTTCCTCCACCTAGCTGGAGCACACGGCCGATATTAAACCTCATACTACTCTTTGGATCGTAGCACCCGGTTATGGTGTAACTTCGCACAGATTTGAGTCATATATAATTCACTTCTGAGAGTCGCACACTACTAACTTGCTATCTTCGTGGTAACTACCAAGACGTGTTGATATGAGTTCCACTTCGTCCCGCGAGCTTGGGTTTAAACCACACCCACCACGACGTCCATACAAAGAGCTGATCAGCCTGAAACCGCACCAATCGTACTGCACCAGCGTCTTTATTCGACTTCTTGATATCAGTGTTTTGACTGCACCTAGGTCGGAAGAACGGAATGCTCTTCTTTCATCGTCATCAGTGTGGAGTGAAGCATTTTACCTGACAGCGGTATTGGTGTCTTCATCGCCGTCTACAGAAGTGATATTTCCATGTTCTCAGTGTCGAATGCTACTCTACTACGAGTTGTCCACCTTCGTCCTTATAGGCTTCTGTCCGAAGTTTATTCAAATTGGACACTTGTTTTATTCTTTGGTAGAACGTTTGGAGTATCATTCCTACCGTAACATTTTTCCATTTACTCGACCGCCTACTTCTCATGATCTATCTTTTTCCTGTGATCTTCCCTTCATTCAAGCTCACTGAACTCACGACCCCTTCTCATCCTTCCAATAAGCGTCGCGTGATAACATACTTGCTTCGTTGTATGTGCCTGCACTCGTTCCGATCACAGATTTATTCTGGATGGAGTTTTAAAACTAAGCACATCAGAGGCAGCTTCTCTGGTGGCTTCTTGACAACTTTTCCAATTTTACGTCGATTGTTTCGCCTGGCAATGTTGGACTCTCTGAGAGTTTCAGGAAGACACGTTTCTTAACAACCGATTGTGATTGAAGCTGTCCGGCGTGAAACTGCTGTAGTCTTGCTCTACTCCGTTGTCCTACCGATATCCATATTCTTACCTTATATGGAAATGATTGAAGTCAATCGGGGCTCCTCGGATCATGCGCTCTTCAAATCCCATCCGCTTGAGACATTTAGTCCGCGTATGGCTAGCTTAACTGATGTCGCTGTACAGTCTGCGTAAATTCGTATAATATTCTCCTCCCGATGCCATCAACGCAAACAGAATCAAAGATTGAACGCAGAACCTTCCTCTTAGTTAGACTAAACGATCAAGCATAATGACGCATCAACAACACAATACTCTGAATTGCTTCTGCTAACTTAAGTAACATTTTTCTATCAACGAAAAAAAAGAAAGTGAAATTAAAAAACCTCTCCAGACTTCAACTGAAATGAGAAGAGAAGTTGAGGCTGATTTAGGTGTTACTGTATCCGCAAGACTTGTGCGTTATTCTTTAACAGAGGCATGGCTACATAGTTGCGTAGACAGCAAGAAACCATTTGTTAAACCCAAAAAAAGTCTAAAAAAAAACACTTGGAGTTGGAGAAGGAACATTTGAGCAAACCTCTTTAGATTTTGAAAAATGTCTTTTGAAGCGATAGACTGTGATAGGATGTAAATGTATACATATGTTCATCGCCCATTGTGATACCACGCAGATTGACTTCTCCTAACATCGGAACCAGTTGGTGCTTGTAGTAAAGCGATTTAGCTGGCCTATGCTGGCGCTGTTTAGCTCATTGAGGCTATTGAAATAGTAGGCCGCTAGGTGTAGGAACGGCTAGCCAGAGCGCTGCATGAGCAGAGTAGGTGATGAGTGTTTTCTACCTCCTCTTCATCCATGCAGCTTCTGGAGAAATCATATTATGGGCATGTTAGTGAGCATGAGTGTCAATTGCACAGTGACTGGTTATGACTCCTCTGAGAGTCCTTAATGAGTGTTTGCTGAGACTAAGTAGACTAAATGACCGTTTTAGGTTAAGTGATTGCCAGATTTCTTTTGTTTTAAGGCAGGTGGTGCCTTCTAGCCATTTGTTATTGGTGGTTTTTATTGTATGAATCTTCGGAAGATGGTCGGCTGTAGCGATCGGCATGGAAGGTGGTACCCCTGCTATTGATGGGAAGGAGGTTGTACCACACCTAGCGAGTTCATCCGCTTTGCAGTTGCCTGATATGTCACAGTGTTCAGGCACCCACGTGAGGTGAATGTTAAAATGCTCAGCCATCTCGTTAAGAGACAGCCTGCAATTAAGGGATGTTTTTGAGTTAAACATGACATTGTCCAGGGATTTTATAGCGGCCTGACTGTCTGAACAGATGGTGATATCCCTTTTTAATATCACGTTGTTTTTGAGCCATGACAACGCCTCTTTAATCGCGATGGTTTCTGCCTGTTCTTAAGTGAAATTGTGCAAACATTTAAACGATAGACAACGAAAGAACTTTATATTACGAAGTATCGAGTGGTATTTATCTCTCCGCCGCTGTATGTACGTACAGAGTTTATAATAATTAATTATAAGCAAGCTGGATAACGTGCATCAACAAGACATACATTATACACATTTTGATTGCTTTTCGCCCTGAAGGGAGGTAGCCACTACCAAATTCCAGAGATCCCTCAACAATTACTTAACATCTGTGAACAAGTCCACTGCGACGTGATTATCGCACGGCATTCAATCATAGGAACCTATTACTCTACACAAATACATTAGCAGAACGATTGGAGAAAAAAAAGGCGATATTCAATTAAAATTCATGTTCCAGATTTCACTCACAAAAATGTGTGCAGTGCTGCACCATTACCCAATCCGATTGTCATTCGTTCGGCCCACGTATAAATTCTTCTCCATGCCGTGAACCCTCCACACTCAGACACCACTGCGATCGCAACGTGGGTGCTCAAATTGTATACTTAGCCAAGTCATAAAATAATATTTCCTCATTCGGTTCCAGTCCAGTCCAGTCAAGTCTAGTCTTTTTCACTACGCACCCCGGCCTGCCCCCTGCTCCCGTCGCGCCAAGAGTCACAAAAAAGTCTGAGATTTCCCCCAAAAAAGAAAAAACGTCTCTCATGAACGTGGATTTCATTTGAAAAGATTGAACAATTGCTTCAGATTCAGACCTCCGCCTAAGTAATAGGGAGCCAAAATCACGAACCCCAAGCCAGTGGAGGCGAGGAGATCGGTTGACCAGACAATGTGTCCACTCGACCGCACAGCCATGAAATGCGACCGGACTACACGGCTAATTTGGATTCATTTATTTACTCAACAAAAATTGTGAAAAAAAAAAGTTTGTTTTTTCTCTTTTTTTCTCTCCACAACAAGTATCTGAAACTATAGCAACTGTAACTGTCGATACTTATCACCGCCGTGCCGCCGGTGTGCCTGAGCCTGGGCTACAATTCATATTGTAATTTTCCATTAGGCAGGCATTGTGATTCAACGTACCTACAGATGGCTCGGTGCGATGGTTTGGAGAGGGATTTAGCGATGACGGGTGTTGTTTTGACACTGGCGAGGCTGCTCACACGAATCTCCGAAAGGGTAGATCATCAATTGGGAAAGTTAACAAAATAAAATGAAATAAAAATACGAGTAACCAATCTGATGTAATTGAAAGTGGTCGCTTACACGCCCCTTTGGCTATGCGTATGAAGCGGAATTTATTTGAATAAATTGCACGGATCGTTGAATCGGACCATTTTGCTGGTGCTGTTAGCAAAACGATGACAATCTCACATGGAATTGTTTTGTATTGCAAATGACTTTTGCCACCTGGCTAAATGGACGGCAAGGTCAGGCCTGGTCTCTGTGTTGAGTTTGTCTGGTGTTTGCGCTTGGTGCTGGAACTGATGTGATGATTTGCATGTCGCTTAGGAGATGGAAAGGGCATAAGCGATGTATGTACATACGTACGTACATATAGTAAATTCAATTAATTTCTGAGAATATGGTGTCTTAGGATGAATGTGAAATACAGTTGGCAACAAGGCAGTCCTTCAACATGTTTCTAGAGGACATATGTACGTTACAGTCTTGAGACAGAGCTTAACTTCTTCAGAAAGCACATGTGGAAGCGACTAGCAGTTTTATGCCGACCACCGACGTTTGCGAAGCAGTTTCTTGACAATTATGCTCTCTGTTGAAGAGACGTGATACCGTGAAATATGGATTTCCTCACCTTCTCGAACTAGGACGCACGGAGACGAAGTCCCTCTTAGCTGGGGCATTGGTGTCCATGCGCTCGATGGTTTTTGTCTTTCGGACTAGTGCGATTCTACGTAGGACCCCCACTTTTTTAGTTAAGTATGGAGATGTGGTGGATCGGTGAGACCCAAAATGCACTATGTGACGTTTTGATGTCCCAGCTCTGTTACCTTATTTATAAAGTGGGTTTTTAAGATATCTCCAAATTCAATCTGAGGCAAAAAGGTCATTTATATCCTTCGCAGAGATCGAGCGTTCCCTATCTGCCTAACCAAGTGCCGAGCAACAGCAAATGTAATACATTAGGGTCTCCCTCTGAGCTGTGTTGTTGCAACTGCGACAATGTGGGTTGTGTGGGACACCCGGCATGACATCCTATCGGCCTGAGTCCCTTACAGATCGAGTGTGTATCGATATCACGACGAGACGAGCCGCACGATATCGCTTGTTTTAGATCGGTTGAATCGAGACTATTCTTCCTTGATGTTGCACAACTTGTCAGTGCAGCCCATCTGCGGTTTGCTTTTCAAGGAAGTGAGTAGAGACTTAAGCCCAAACTGCTTCTAGTGGAATGTGCACACCCTCTGCAAGCGAGCACTGAAGATCAAATCAATGCCTAATCAGGGACCTTATCTGAGTAACTATGAGTTGACCTTCTAACGACGTTCACTCAGCCTTACTGCACTTGTTTTGAATATGAAGTAATAGCTTTGAAAACTGCTACGCTATCAACGCATATGGCAACCTTCTGTCTTTTGGAAGATATTTGAGTATAATTGATGTCTCTTACCGAGTTCACATTTCACGTAGGCAAACTCCATTATTACCTCAAAAATTGTGGCTGTCGATCTTCATGTATCGTCGTAGCTGGTGTGTGACCGAACTGCTCTTGCTCGACAGCATGCATATATTTTATTTGTCATTGACCTCAAAACAAGCTCGTTTCGCCTGAAATTGGAATTGGACAATAGCTGGACACATTTAGTAAGTAAAACAAATTAGAATTAAAAACAGAACTAAAAATTCACCACTGTACCACTGCATACTGGCCACTGTCCACAAATTGCTTCGCCGCAATGGTTTCTGGACACTGGCCGCTGTCCTCAAATTGCTTCGCCCGCAATAGTTTCTGGACACTGGCCGCTGTCCACAAATTGCTTCGCCCGCAATAGTTTCTGGACACTGGCCACTGTCCACAAATTGTTTCGCCGGCAATAGTTTCTTGACAGTGGCCGCTGTCCACAAATTGCTTCGCCCGCAATAGTTTCTTGACAGTGGCCGCTGTCCACAAATTGCTTCGCCCGCAATAGTTTCTGGTCAGTGGCCGCTGTCCACAAATTGTTTCGCCGGCAATAGTTTCTTGACAGTGGCCGCTGTCCACAAATTGCTTCGCCCGCAATAGTTTCTGGACAGTGGCCGCTGTCCGCAAATTGCTTCGCCCGCAATAGTTTCTGGACAGTGGCCGCTGTCCACAAATTGCTTCGCCCGCAATAGTTTCTTGACAGTGGCCGCTGTCCACAAATTGCTTCGCCCGCAATAGTTTCTGGACACTAGCCGCTGTCCACTAACTGCCTCGCCCGCAATAGTATCTGGACACTTGCCGCTGTCCACTAATTGCCTCGCCCGCAATAGTTTCTGGACACTGGCCTCTGTTCACAAATTGCTTCGCCGCAATGGTTTCTGGACACTGGCCGCTGTCCACAAATTGTCTCGCCCGCAATAGTTTCTGGTCAGTGGCCGCTGTCCACAAATTGCTTCGCCGGCAATAGTTTCTTGACAGTGGCCGCTGTCCACAAATTGCTTCGCCCGCAATAGTTTCTGGACAGTGGCCGCTGTCCACAAATTGCTTCGCCCGCAATAGTTTCTGGACAGTGGCCGCTGTCCGCAAATTGCTTCGCCCGCAATAGTTTCTGGACACTGGCCGCTGTCCGCAAAT
Organism: Eristalis pertinax; assembly: GCA_907269125.1. Lineage (NCBI taxonomy): Eukaryota > Metazoa > Arthropoda > Insecta > Diptera > Syrphidae > Eristalis > Eristalis pertinax. The sequence continues at coordinate 38,137,403 of OU026147.1, forward strand.
TGCTTCGCCCGCAATAGTTTCTGGACACTGGCCGCTGTCCACAAATTGCTTCGCCCGCAATAGTTTCTGGACACTGGCCACTGTCCACAAATTGCTTCGTCCGCAATAGGTTCTGGACTGAAATCCAACTGGAATCCTTCTTCGTATCACATCACATGAATTAATGCATACATACATAAGTATGTACCGCTGGCTTAATTTGTTTGAGTGTGCATGTATTAATTGACAAAAATTAAAAAAACTGAAACACTGCTTAGGTATTCGCAGCTCATTCGAAGTTCAAAAGGCATCAGCAATCATCATCAGAACAACTTATGATCATGCCGAAGGCAACTCAAGTCCCATTGAATCAAAATGCAAACACTGTCTGCCGCAGACAATATCAGACGCCGTCTAGTAATCCTTGCATAGCCGTAATAAGTGACAAGTATAGGCTATTCATCATTTTCTCAACACTTCTTAACAAAGTACGTATTCCTTTGTTTTCAAGTTCAACAGCCTCTGCTGCAGTGACAACAGTCCTTGTTGAAACACCCCACGAATCTGAGTGTTTTCCCTCACTTTGATCATTGTCCGAAAACAGTTTGCCGACAAAAGTCGCAATAATTTTAAAAACACACTCACGTGTGACAGCTTGCCAACACCACGATCATCGTGATTGCTGCCACCACAGAAAAGCACGCCACGGCGGCTCAAACATTCCATTAGCGGTGTCATCGAACACGGGAAAGCATCCATCAACGGGCGACGCATTCAACGGCCATTTTTCATTGTAGCGCCCTCTTCTTCCGGTCTAGCCGAGACGATCTATCAGCCGACACTCATCGCTCCATTAGTGCCCCAAAGGCCATCGCTAAATTATTCACTTCCAATTAAATGTGACACACAGTCACCGTCACGTGTAGTCCTCTGATAAGGGCTACATTTGATTCCAAATTAATCGCTAGTCCTGCTCCATATATTACGTGCTGTAAGTTCAGCGGCTACTTTATATTTAGCAGACGATCAATTTTTTGTCGTTGTTTAGAGCTTTAGTTAAATGAGCATGACGGCTGACAATTTGTTTGGGTGACGGGCGATCATCTGTGACGTTGAAAAGACACAGAAAAAAAAAACCACAAACCTATCAGCCGCGAATGGATGCGATGATCGGACGCGATTAAATTGTCATGTCGTGGTCGTTTTGTCAGCCGTCAGTGTTATTGTCACTAATGACAGTGCTTACGGAAAAAAAAGGAACACTAAATGGCGACGGAGGGAATTGTGAAAAAAAGCACGAAAAATGATCGCCCTTTGCGATACGCTCAAGAGTCCCCATTTGGACCGTACGCCGTATATCATGGCGAAATTCTAATGTTAATTTGTGTTTTGACAGGGCGTGGTATGGGAATGTCAGCGGGAAAAATGCTCATGAATAATGGCGCAGTGATCGCGTTCTGATCGCACTCAGTGATCGTGTTGACCTTTTTTTTTGTTCTGTTTCCCTGCCGAGGGGACAGACACACAAAAATGATTTATTGTGATATGGGCCGTTTGTTTGGAATTTTGCGGTTCGGTTTTGATTTGAAAATAATTAAGCGGTCAGTTTTAATTACACATGTGCTTTTGTCAGTGAACGAGCGGGGAGATATGTGGCGCTTGGGTGAGGAATGTCTGCGGTTACAATGGCACGTGGGGCTTGTAGCTGTCCACAAGTTGGAATGGCTTAATTAGGGAATATTCTTTTTTCAGAATTTTAGAGATGTAGACTTAAGATTTTTAATGCGAGATTGGAATTTCTGGGGCATTGATCTTAGTATTTTTTTTATGTTCACCAAATGAAGTGGTTGAACCTTGGCTGAACTTATCCCTCGAGCTTTTCACAGTAGATCGTTTAAAACAGATTCTAGCCTGCTTCGCATGCATTCAGAGCAGCTAACGATAGTTCACTGACACTCATCATTTTATAAGCCGATCGTGACCAATTCACCAATTGTTCATTCTGACTTGTTTCAATGCTGACGGGATTTCACTGCATTAACGTATTGAGGATGTTGTTCTTTCTTTCCCCACCCAATTTCCAAAGGCTACATTATGCTGCAAATAAGAAACCCATGGTTTGATGGTATTTTTGAACAGAAGAAACCTGCTACCCAAGTATAAAAGATCTCTCAATAAATCCAATATCCAGTCGATTAAGTAGTCTAGTATTGAAGCTATCAAAAACATGAAGAACAGTAAAGCCACATGATTAGATGGCTTAAAATCAGAGATCTTGAAGGAGGACGCGGTAGTAGATTCTAGTAGGAATCAGGCACCAGATCATCTGTAGAATTTACAAAGAATAAAGAATAGCCAAATGCACAACCAACATTCCCGTCCAAAAAAGAAGGCATCTCAGCACTTGGAAGTACTATAAATACGACTAGAGACTAAACATTATGTACACTTACACAAATTCTGGACACAGAACAGCATTCAACGCCAAATTTGGGATCCCAGGGAAATGTATCCGCTTGTGTCCTTCCGCGTTTTAGCGATTTAAAAATATTATTGTGAATAGAAATAATTGTTTTTATAATTTGAGATTATAACTAGGCTTTAAACTAAGGGGCCCAGCTGATGTACATTGTTTAATTGAACATTTGGTATTCCAACATCCAGTGCAGTGCTTACATCCGTGTATCCATGTTGGTCCTTTTGAGATGGAGTGTTGGTGTTGTAGCCGATTTAGCATCGCTTAGCAGATTTAGCGCGTTGAGGTAGCGTTGTCCGGGGATGGTGTTTCTCAGGTTCCTGACTCCCTCGTTAGGATCGTTGTTGATGTCTAGAAGATCCTATCTAAACAGTGTTACCATGTACTTTTAAAAGGGAACCATCAGTGCTTCGTCGCAAAGCTTCTAGTTGCTGAGACCTGGACATATTCGCAGTATTGTCCATTTCGAAAATTACAAGCTTGTCCATGCTGGTCGTAGATATGGTGTGCCATATTGGGAAGCCGTACGTTAAGATCGGCCAAAGATACTTGACGTCTTTGTCTACTGTTATTTCCGTACTGTTAATATAATATTGGTGGCGCTAGAGCCCTTAGAGAGCCAGGGCCTAGCTTCTCAGCAACCACTCGTGTTGTGCGTGCTATTGTTCTTTCACGAGTGGAAAGGACCTACAGTTTTATGCCGACTCCGAACTGCCAAGTTTGAGCAGCTATTTCTAGACAGTTGTACTCTTTGAGCATTGTTTGTGACTCGAAAGAGGTGAGGCCGTGAAAAGTATTTCTTGTACTACCAGGAATCGAGCCCAGACAGGTAGGTCCAAGTGCGTAGGAGTCTACGCACATACCCACAACGCCACGTACTGTTAGGGAGCACTATTTTTATACTCCGACATTTAGCTGCTGATTTCCATCCACCTCGGGATGGTCTTCTTAAGCAAATACGTATCGATTTTCTAGCATTGATACCCCATTTGGTCTAGTAGCCAAGTTTTTTCGCTGTCTGGATTTCGACCCTTCGCCTGGCGATCAGTGGTGAGTTCAAGCTAGCATAAGTCAGTGAGTCATCTGCGAACAGACAACAGTTCACTGTGTTGCGTGAAGGCGGTTGATCTGCCGTGTAGATGTTGAAAGGCATCGGTCTCAGCTTTAAACCTTGGGCACCACCCGCCTTGGTGCTCCGCTCAGTTGATTGACTGCCGCCTTCCACTTGAACATAGAATCTTCTGGAATGTTGAAAGCTATAGACTATCTTGATGAGGTTGGAGGGGAATTCCATCTGATTCAGGTTGTAGATGAGTCCCTCTATGCAGTCCGTGTCGAACCGGGTCATCCCGCGCTACATATACGCTCAGTGCAGATCTGTTCGAGGACTTTCGAGCCATTCTGAGCAGAGGTCATAAGTAAGTCCCTTTGGGCCACTGTGGCAGTTGGAAGATGAACTAAAAAATGCCAAAATCTGCGTGCAAAATCTGTAGAATTTTTTGTTGTTGAAATTTTGGAAGTTGTGGAAGAGATTCCAATGTGTCCGATTCGATTAATACACGGATCAATACACACCAGTGGTGTACAGGTGTCAACAGGCATGTTGGAATGTCTTTGTTTACTCTCTGACCTCTGTTAACTGTTACCTAATTTGCCGTACCGTCAACAAATGTGCTAAATAGGTCCCCTGCGTCGTGTGATATATCACAAGCGTAAAGAAAGTACAGAAGAGAAGTGGAGAAGTGGTTTTTGTGAGATTTCAATTTCTAACCAATCTGTTGGCTCACTTTTAGTACTACGAAAAACTAAAACTAACTATAAACTTCTTCCAGTATCTAAATTCGTCTCCAAAGAGTCCTTGCTGACTGGTGCCTACAACACGATCATTACCCATCGAAACTCATTCATTCATGAAATGTTTTCCACACATGCAAAACAAAAATAATAATAGCCATGACATACAAAAGTAATTGCCAATAATATTTTCAAGCACTCTCCATTCATAAAACTGAGATTCCCCCCGAAAGCAATCCATTACGAGTACTCCGGCTTTTCATTCATGATTTCATTTGCAGTATCAATTATGAGCGCTTCTATCTCACACCGATTATAACATCAAACGGCTTTCCGGCTAACATACATTTCTCCATCAAATAAATTAGTTTTATATCAACTAAAATTTCCGGAAAAATGCTCATTAATTATCGGATAAGATTTTTTTAAAGAAAAAATAGTGTAGGTTGTATTTTTGTAAACATTGACTTTCAAGCAGCCTTCAATGGTTTCCTTGAGATAAGTGCTTGCGCTTACATCTTCAGTGCTGTCTTTTGATAACCGCCGCAACAAATGCCTGCTACCTTTCGATCCAAAGAACACATAAGTGTGTACCACATTCCAACGATCAATAAAACAAAAATATCTCACAATATTTTTAATGCATCCAAACAACTTCGACGCACGACAAATAACGCAACCTAATTTAACCTTATATGGCCACACTCATCGGAGAGCGGCAGACACATAAAACACAACCCACGAAATCATAATTTCTAAAAATAGACAAAAAAAATAACATCATTCCTTCCTACGATTAAATAAATATAAAAATAAAAATTATGCGAAACGAATTAATAACAAATTGGGTTCCGTTCATCGGAATTGATTTGTAATGAATATTTAAATCGAACCATCCGAACAACCGACGAACAAATCTTTTGAACATTTAGACATCATTTTTCATTCGTCTTAACAAATTTTTGTTTCTTTTCGATCAAACTATACTTTAACCCAGCAACAACAACAGCAGCAACGCGAGAATAACCAAATCTAAAGAAGAACTCATAAATTTCTTTTAATAAACTAATGAGTTCTTTGTCACCCGAGAGATACATAGGCACACAGCGCCTATGTGCCTATGTAGGCTCGGGGAGCTTTATGAGCATAAGTTCTGTTGAACATGTGTACGTTAGGTATTCCATCTTTCAGCGCTTCTTATCCGGCACATCTGGTTATGTGCCCCATTGTACATATGTAGGCTGTGGCATAAATCTCGTATAAAACAATGATCGTTTTTTTTCTCTTCACTTTCTGGTCAAGAGATACCACCACTTAATCCGAACAGAGTGATGGTGCGCGTCGAAATCACTGTCCCTCTGGATTGGATGCGTAGTACGAGTAGAGAGTGGTAGATAATGAAAATACCCCATCAGAAAATCATCACAAGATTTATTTAGATTTGTGCTGTTCTGCTTTTTTTCGTTTCGTTGTTTTTGTTTGGGGCAGAGTTTCTATGCGGTTGATCTGTGTGTGCCATGGAATGCTGCTATTTTTCTGTTTGTGTTTATTTGGTTTTTGATTGAAATTATCTTCTGGATCGCTGGAGTATGATTTCATTGCGTGGCAAAATAATAAAGTGAATTGAATTGAGCAAATATAAATCAACGAGAAATGGACTGACACTGTCAATCGCATATAAAGTTCGTTTTTGATTGAGTTCATTGTGGGCATAGTTCGATCTTTGTTCACTATATTTTGAAACAATTTGTTGATCAATAGATATAGATCTACCAGAAGAAGAGTTAATGCTATCAACTGAAGCAATGGATCGAGTACACAAACTTACCATGGTACACACTGTGACCATTATGACGGCCTCGTTAAGTTTCGTTCACTTTTCACACTTCACCTTACCTAAATGGGAGCGAAATGAATCGCTCTCTGCGTATGTAAATGTCAGCGGGAAATTTCTAAACGTCCGAAAAACAATTGTGTGCTAATTTCTTCTCAACGTACTCCTATCTACTTTTCGTTCGGTTTGGTTGAGTCTATGCTTCAGTCCATCCACCAATGAAAAACCTTTGTTGAACTACAAGGAATGAAAGAGATTAACATAAGAGAAGATAAATATATTTCAATGGAAAAAAGGCTGAGTCAGTAAGCGACGAGCGTCTAAATGATTGGATGGGAGTAATGAGTAATGGCGAAGCAGTTGAGCTACGATTGGTATTTTCATCATGACCGTCAGTGACCCCCATGATTCACTAAAGGGGTCTTGTGGGGCAAAGCACTCACGAGAGATCGCCATACCATTCGATCCTCCACACATCGACTCTTACTCAACAGGACCTAGTTAGAGCAACCAGGTGAGTATTTGGACTTGATCCAATCACTTTGCCCTGAGTAAGGCCTACTGATGGAATCGCATTCAAGGAGTTTTTTTTTATTATTAAGACCGTACCCAAGATACATTTTTCATCAACAATTGTAGACATGCACGACGATCTTTCATCACGTTCGAGGTATAAGCATATATATTAATCAAACACACCCTTTCAACAGCGCAGATCCTCTTTGGCATGATATTTCGCTAGCTTAGAGCAATTTGGGGACCAACTCACCCTCAGATATACCTTACGGTGTCAGCCCAACCTACTGCCCCAAAAGCCATGGTCACTCAAAGTTCGGTTCTCATCTAATTAGTGTGCAAAGACACACTTTAACAGTTCCTGAGCTCTACATGGGCTATGAAATTTTCACCTTGGACATGGACGTTGGACTATTTTTTTATATTGTTGGCTGTTTTTTTTAAATCCTCCCCATAGCCTTCCTACCAGATCGAACCAAATATGGGAGAAAATTCAATATACAAAATTTGTCTTGCCCTACCATATGCCGGGTAAAGATTTCTAAGAATCTAATTCTGATCCCACTAATAAGAGGCTGTGAGTCTAACGTTTCGATTAACCAAAGTGCCATTGGTTGCGATGTATTACAATACAAATTCAAACCGCAATAAAGCACTCAATTTTACTAGTCTCCCGCTTTCTTCCACTGATGTGACAAAGGATGAGCCTTACATTTCTATATCGAAAATAAGTTCGATGTTTCTCTTTCGTACTTGCTCCTCTACATAATTCTGTTTACATTCATTTCTTGACATCCTACAGTAAGCGGATGCCACTAAGATTTACCATACTCATGTCGTCCTCTTTGGGAGGCGCTAAAATCCGGAACAGAACTAAACCTCTGTAGGTAGCACCATATTTTCCTAGCAGTCTTTAGTAAGTGAGTCTATGACCGAACTCCATGAGTTCCATAGAACTGTTGCTGCTTTTGTATCAATGCAGTTGATGCACGATCGACACCTAACGTCAGCTCAACAGAGTAGCTGGATTGATTTATATAAGACTGCCTGTTCATGAATCAAGATGTCACAACAATGCCCATCTCTTTATCAACACATATTGCACAGTAATCCTAGAAATCCATACACACTGCACATACTTACATGTTTTCGAGCACGTAGGTAGGTAGGTTTACGGGTTCATCTTTCGGCCTTGCGGACGTGGCTCACTTAGATCAACAAAATGGGTCCATTGTGCCCTTAATATGTGATACTCTACTGCTACCATGAGACCTTCTTTTATTTTTATTAAAACTATACTGCTTCATTGGAGAACTTCGGGAGGGTTTTCAACTCTACACCCACAGGTCTTCCAGCTCTGCAAAGAAATGCTTTCCCAAGTACTGATTTCTTTTCCTTGCTTGGGCTGGGCATTCGCATAGCAAATGTTGGATAGATTATATTACTTCCTCATCTCTGCAGCTCCTGCAAAAGTCGAGTCGTGATGTGAACTTATTTTTTTTCAGCGACGACCACAAGGCCCTCGCTATTGCTCTAGTTTTACCCAGGGCTTCGTTTTCCAGTTTTCTTTGTACAGAGATAAGCGGCGTGAGCGCGTAAGGAATTAAATGGTATTCTTCAAGCTCATATCCGTTCTTCGCGAGACTGTCCGCTTTTTCGTTTCCTTGGATGTCAGTATGTCCTGGTACCCAACATAGGGTCACCGTGCTTACCAAGGATATCTCACTGACGCTCTGCATAACCTGAGAAGTTTCGATGTCAAGACGTCCGATGCTATGGCTTTTATTGCCGCTTGGCTGTCGGAGGAAATAAAGATCGTTTTGTTGGTTATGTTGCGTTCTCTCAGCGCGAGTGATGCTTCGTGTATCGCAGCCATTTCTCCATGGATGACGCTGCAGTCGTCTGTTAGTGCCAGGGATTTTTCGAAATGGTCACAGAAGACCACTGCGCCCATACCGCACTCGTTTTTGAGCAGTCGGTATACAGGAAATTCCCCTTTCTCTTCCCATTGTTTTTGGTCTGGGCAACGAAGGTGGAAGGTCTTTCCGAAGCTAGTGTTGGTGGCAGGTGGTCAGTATTCGAACGATTTAGTTCACATTGACTTCGACCATCGGCGAGATCGGCCTGGCTAGACATCTACAGAACCCACACATAAATTGTTTGAAGATTGTCTGAATTGACTTCATTATTATTTCACCGAGAATCTTCGAATCTTCTTAACTCGGAGGGTTAAGGCTGCAGAAGGAACAATGGCAGCTTGTGCACTGTTGATTTAAAGGAATTTCATCAATATTGGCGTGCGGAACTGCAGTCAGCTGATAAGAGATTGCACTAAATGGATGGACACGTTACTTAAGGTCGAGACCGTTACCCCAGACGATAGGGGTATGGAATATCCTCAATAATATCGATGCAGAGAGAGAGAGTGAACGAGTGATACGCGCAAAACATGGCAGTCAGTCGATCATAAGGAGTGTTGTAAAATAAAGTATATTAATTAAAATGTATCCAATTGTGTTTTTGTACGCCTACACTACTAAGCATGTTTCATCCACATTGTCGCAACCGCTTCGGAGCTAAAACTCCACAAACATCCAGGCATACAAAATGTCTCATTTATAATTTTAATAACATCTACTTTCTGGTGCTGGCACGTAGAAACGCTGTACGTATGCCACGATTCATTTTTATACTCATTTTTGAAGGGACTCACCATGTTCCGAGAATATGTCCAAGCCTATGACACTAATTTTTCCAAAGTTTCATAGCTTTTTTTTCTCTTATAATGACAAACAAAAAATATTCATTTCAATACACTCAATACAAATTCTGTATTCAAATTCGGCAAAAATGTTATCACCGTCTGTATCGAGTCGTTAAACACACAAGAGAAACTTTAATTCAAACACGTGAAACAGAAACGTGACATGCTCGAAATTCGACTCAAACTACTGAAAGACATTCCAAGGTGAGTCAGCTTATGTAATAAGTTGCTCATACGAGCAAGTGCTTATATTTTGGTAAGATCAATGATACACAGTTTTTTTAATTGTACTTAGACAAAGCATGAAAGCATTTCAAGTAACTCAAGATACATGGATGTCTATGGGGCGAGGGCAGTAGGATATTGAGAGACTAGCAGGATTTCTAGACACTCTTGAAGGCTTTCAAATTTATTGCGACTAATTTGAAAATTCGAACATGTGTCTTCATAACTGATTTTAGTTCTACCCAATTTAAATGATGGAGAAGTGAAACTACTATACTAGATTTGTTCGATAAGTCAGTTACTTTGAAAAGAAATCATTTTTTTACCTTCTGAAAAATAGACATTTGTTGCACCGCTGCAGAACGTTTTGGAGCACGTTCGCCTAAAGAAATTCACATTTTGATTGTTTCCTAGCATGTCTAGGTTGCATCAGGTGTTCACTTGAATTGCTATTATCACCCAAATCGTTCTGTGTTCACCGTCAGCAAACGTGGCACGGGCATGACGTATCATTTTAAATTGCCACTCTCTTACCAATCTCACGAACCATGACTAAGTCAGGCGAATGTCCTACGTACTCATCGTCGCACATATTTTCTGTTGGTAAGACCGCAACGAAATTCTGTGAACAACTTCTGCACCAGTCGCCATAGCATTTTTAAGTCTATCTTCGGTATTTTTAATGATAACGATCATGTTCACTGCAAGGAGCTAAGTGTTTGACTGATCTATTTGACTTTCTTTGGCAAGACTTATCGAACAGCCCTCGTACTTCTCACCCTATAGTTTTATGATTTTGTGGCAGATGTTATTTTTCAAAAGCAGGGATGTCGAGCATGGTCACTAAATTTAAGCAATCTAAACTTGAAAACCAATGGCTAGTCTACTTCTTAGGGAGAGGGGGGGAAAAGCAGGACTGGTGTAGACAAGTTGAGATCTGAAGATAGTTGCGAAGAGAAGATTTGCTGAGATGAAATTCGAATGAGTATTAGCCAAGCGCAAAATTTTTGACTCGATCGATTCTTAAAGCGTAAGTTGAAACCATCAATAGTATGACGCGGTCTAAGATTGTGGGCATTGACGCTAAGAGTGACCATTTCTATAAGCGTGGAGAATGAACATATCGGCGATTGGGCGAAGATTTTCAAGGGACTCAACGCGAATCCCTCAAGACGTTCAGAATGTGGGGGCAAATTGTTTCAATCAATCCTGACGAGATCGCTGCGCTGGACAGCATCAATACAGCGAATGTGGACATCGAAACGTGACAACCAAACTTGGATAGCATACAAAGATTGTATGACAAAGGGATTCGAGAATCAGACGTAGTAACTCGATTCGATTCTTATGTAACTAAAAAAAAACAAAAAAAATCAAAGGACCATTATTTCGGGCCAAAGTACAGGAACGAATCCGATGTTGTTGTGGGCCTCACCCAACACGCCTCTCCAGCCAACACGATCTCTGCTGTCTGCAGTTCTGCAAGCCAGCTGAGGTCCCCTACAACTTATGTGCGGCACCATATGCGTGGACGTTCCCTGTTTTTCCACAGGCTCAGAGTCAAAGATTCTTCGGGCCGGAGCAAAGCTGTCCATATGCTCTATATGGCCTAGCCATCTTAGACGTTGGATCCGTAGACGCCTGGCTAAACTCTTGTTGGTGTACAGCCCATACATATCCTGTTTGAAGCTTCGTCTCCAAGTGCCACAGTACTTTTCTCTCGAAAAGACCACGAACATCTTCATCCGATTTGAATATAGTGCATCAAGTTCTTATACAGAGTCAACTTGGTCTACCCAGAGATGGGTCTGTTACTCAATCGTCTTTTGAGCCTAAAAAAACAGCGGTTGGCATGAATTATTCTGCATTTGATCTCGGTACTGATGTTGTTGATGTAGTCTAACCATGCTTTGACTAAGGACCAAATCCGAATGACGACCGAACTCAAGACGAAATTCACGTATTTGCGTATTTTCAACTGAGCCGGAAATCCGAAAATATTTTTGAATAATTTAGACACGATCGGCAAGCATGATACGGTGCACAAGAAAATGACAAGGCTTACTGAATATTTTGACAGCTGGATGTGATTGGTGGCTTTGACAGCTGCTTACACAGGAATAACGTACAGATTAAATTGTGATCCCGAAAATATCTCTTTTCGATTCACACCCAAGATCTCTTGGCAGCCTCCATGTTTTCCCCTTCCCGGCCTCGATTCTGGTTTCTTCTGCTCTCTCTCTGCTATCATCGACTTAAGATTGGTCATGTTTGCACACATTCTTTGTTTACATCCAAAAGCGAAGTAACAAAAGTCACTCTTTGCGAGTTATTGACTCTAATTGGGTCCTAATAGGCCCCTGATGAGAAGACTATTCAAGCAAACTCGTCTGGAGAAAATAAAATTCTTGATTGAATGCCACCTAGCAGTCTCCACCTTCGCTTGTTTCGCACTGGCTAGGCCTACTATAAATGCAAATAGTGTACGCATAAGATCATACGATTCGGTCAATATCCCTTATGTGTCGTATAGTTTAGCGTCAATTTTTTATGTATTTTTATAGGTGTCAATTTGTGGCAGCGTGTTAAAGACAAAGAACTCACTTTCGGTTCCCATGAGTGGTTGCCGTGCCACGCAATGACGCAGGGCATTGACGTTACTTATGCAGATTACCTTCTTTACATCGATATTACATTCGTGACATCCATACCAACGTCTGATTGGCAAGTGTTATCACTTAACTGCGTTACTCATGTGTTTTGTAGTGTTTTTCGCTTTTTTTTCAGAAATTAAATGGCACATGCTATTAGCTAATGTTGATCATCTGAAACATATTGAATTTATGATTTTGACGTGAGTGCTTAGAAATTCTGTGCTCATCCCCATTTAACATAACTGGGTAACGTTGAAATGCTGATTGTCACCATCTTCTTGATCTAATTAGTAACACCCTCAAGTAAAAACGGCCAGCCAATTCTATATACGTCAAGAAAACTTGGCGTGTAGCATAAGACGCTTGCTAACACTAGTTATAACCGAATTACAATAAAATTAACAAATTTAAGGACTTTGCTAGCGTCTAAATTTCTGTTGTTTGTCAAATGGTCACATCAGATCCACTGAAATGTTAGTCTTTACAATTTCTGATGAGACTGGAATCAGTAGTTGGAAGAGTTATTCTGCGTGATCTCGGTACTGATGTTACTGCAGAGCCGAGGTAGACGAAATGGCTGACAACCTCTACGTTATAGCTGCCCACTGTAATGCTCTGTCCTAGGCATCAATGTTGTATGATTATGAATGCTCAACATTATATGGGTGTTTCGAAGAGATTGTGAGAGAGTGCCACCAGATTACAAGTTGATTGTTGTTCTTTTTTGCATGACAAATGCACCGTTGTAGAAAGCTCTAACAATACTCAAGTGCATAACAAGTTTATACCACCCACCGTACTCTCCGACGAACTTCTGGCTGCTTCCAAAATACTGAAGGAAGGAAGGTTTCAATCGGTACCCTCAAGGTAATTCCTCAGACTCTCGTCCTGAGGTTCAATTGTCACGAAAGCTTTATTAGCAACTTCCTTTACAATTTTTGTTTGCCCCCCTTTGGTCGGAGGCGCTAGTGAGAGAACAATAGCACGCACAACGCTAGTGTTTGCTGGGAAGCTAGGCCCTGGCCGTCTACGAACTGTGGCGCTATGTATATTATTATTATTATAAGTAAACTGTAAATGTGTATTTCTTACTAGAGTGCCATATAACTTGTTGCTTCCATTGAGACCATTACCGGATATTCTCTATTCGGGAAACATCCAAGACGTCCTTTTGTCCTTATGATCAATTTCTGTAAATCTTGGATGCATTGGGGGGAGCTGAAAGAATTTCCACACTGGTTCCTGCATCCTTTCGATACACATCCCAATATTTAGGCGAACTGTAGTAAAATCTCTATTGAAAGTATGCATCGATTCGTTGCAAAGTTCTATACTGTTTCCCAAAGCAGTGACAATGAACATTAATTCAGAATGGTGGTAAAATAGGCTAAACCATTCATTTTCCAACAATCATCAAACATTAAACAATCAAGACAAACTTAGGCAAACTACGCTTACATGCATGACTCATTAGTGTAAAAAATAAACTAAAATTAACTGAACCAACCACCTAGGCGTATACTTACTTTTTTGTTTCTTATATCTCGGAAAAAAAACGTTCAACACTCATCTTGTCAAAATCAGAAAAATACTTATTCCAGATTTTTTTTTAATTGTCTGAGTCCCAGCTTCATTCTTCTTCTTCTAGTCGCGCAACAGTCCGAGATGAACCTGGTCCTCAATCAACCAGATTCTACAACTGGCCTTACCAAACTGACTCAAGTAATGGACACCAAGTTGGCTAAGGTCCTTCTCCACATGTAAGCGCCATCAGTTTCCTAAGCGCCCCCTATTGCATTGTCCCACTGGCGCCGAGTCAAATACGAAAAGCAGTGTTGGCGTTGATTCCGTAGATGCCTGACGGTGTATAGCCCATAACCAAAGCTTAAACGCAGAACTTTTCTCTCGAAGATGCTATGGACTTCTTCGCCTGCTCTTGTGATTGGCCATACCTCCGAATCAATAGAGCAGGACACAGATGGTTAAGTTCTTATATGTATAATGTCAGCTTGGTCCTTCCAGAGGTGGCTCTACCAGTCAATTGCCTCTTAGTAAACATCGATTGGCAAGTGTTCGCTTAATCTCGGTATTGATTGCATTCATTCTATGAAACTCGAAGGCATACTTCCATGAAAAGAGGATATGCTTCGTTGTGGCCTCATCCCAGGTTAAGAGGAGAAAATGTCTATCTTCTTCTGAATTACAAGCGAACCACCATTTTTTCCCATGGACCCCACCAGAAGAGCGATGTTTAATTACTTTTCAGCTCATAAGTCTTGTAACCCTAGCCGTCAACCACTTTTTCAAAAAAACCCGCATATTCTTCCGCATACATTATCTACGCTTGCATAACAGCTACACAATGCGTTCTAGGCGACTTATCGACATGCGTACACACCTCGTGGCTTGGCAAACAAACATTTCTTTAACTAAAAAATTAGCGATCTCATGGCTGAACTGAAATTAAAACAAACAAATAATCCGTCCCTCATCCGACGACTGTGCAATTGAAGACGAAAGAATTCAAATAAAGTCAAAATCTAAAAATATTTCGTAAGTCGTATTTCGGTCTGACCATCTCACAAATTCAATATCGTCGCTCTCCTCGTCAGTGAAACAACCACGAAAATAAAGGGAAAAAAAAGAATAACAAATCGAAAATTATTAAAACAACAAACAAGTGAATAAATCGCAAGTGCTAAATTATGTACCAGAAAATGTACGCGCAAAGTAAGAAAAATATTTTCCTTCAATCCGCGCAATCTCATCCGCATGACTGTATGTTGAAATATCTGTTAGACGGGAAAATCGAATTCAAATTTAAAACAAATAGCGGAACGATATTCAAATGTATTCACTTGTTAGGTCTTTAGCAGATACAAACATTCGCATGTCGAAAGAGAATAATTGTCGAGACCGAGCGTCGATGTCAGACACGAATTCAGCTGAAGGAACTGAAGGCGGGAAGAAATAATTCACTTTGACTTTGACTACAATCACTTTGCATCAACACCTTCGCTGTCGAAAGTTTTTGAAATGTATAATTTTGCTGCCAACACACTGCTCTGGGCTTTAGCGTCAGGAATTTCGTTCGCTCGAGCGGCATGTGCATGTGTCGAAGGCATGTGCAATTTTTGCAAAGAACGTTTGTCCGATCTGTTGTCCAGACAAGTTTCCATTTCCGAAGGAATTCATTCAGAAGTTAAGTAATTTCTAGCAACGTTGCAACGTTGCAACGTTCGTGTTAATCATAACATATGAACTCCAAATTTTAGAAAATTTTCCACCAGTGTCCAATGCTGTGCCCTTAGTCATAAAACAATTTTGTTGTACAATTGGAACGCAGATGCATCCAAGAATATGAGAGGGTTGTTGTATAAGTCGGTGACTTTGAAAAGAAATACAATGTAGTCTCCAACTAGTGCGATACACGTCTCTATCCACCGGAAATACGAGAATTAGAAAGAGAGAAACTTTCTGAAGGCGAAAATTAAGTCGTTTAAAAATAATAATCTAAATACCCATTTAACAGGCTTCTCAGCGAAAGGATACCAACTACTCACTTTAGAAAGCAGCCAACGGTTTAAGAAGATCCCAACCACATGCGGCCCCAATTCGGAAAAATCAACACGATTGGGCAAAAGAAAATAAAGAGAAAGCGGATCTTTTCGCAGACACAACGGTTCAGACACAAGTATTGACAATTTTTCTATAAGAAATGCTACTTTGACAGAACTTAAGGAAGAATTGAAAAAACTCAAACCGGGTAAACCCCCAACAGACAAAAGGTCTTATAGACCGATTTCACTTCTTCCGACAATGTCTAAAATGTTCCAACGAATATTACTTAGACGTTTAAGGCCGGTTGTGGAAGAAAGACGACTTATTCCCAATCACCAGTTCGCTTTTAGAAGCAAGCATTAACTATTGACCAAGTACATCGAATAACTGATGTTATAGAAAAATCATTTGAACAAATGAACAAAAGCAAGTCTGCTCAGCTGTATATCTCGATGTTTCGCAAGTCTTTGACAAGGTTTGGCACTAAGGCTTGAAACACAAGCTTCGGCAATTTGTCCCGATAAAACTTTACACAATTTTATCAATGGAAAATAATACTCCCTATTGAAGCCTATACAAGCTGGAGTACCACAAGGAAGTGTTCTTGGTCCCCTCCTTTACTTACTGTATAGCAGCGATATAGCGCAGGACGTAGGCACCGTGCTAAGCACATAACGACACCGCCATATTGGTAACTGCCAAAACGGTCAAAGAGTCAACTAGAAAATTGCAAAGTGGCTTAGACCGGATACACGAATGGACTCAGCGAATTGATATTAACGAAGCTAAATCCGTTCATATTAATTTTACGCATAAGAATGTGAATAACTTGCCCGCTTTTATAAATAATTTACTTCGGTAATGAAGCAAAATACATCAGGATGACTCGCGGTGTAAAACTTAAATAGAAGGAACACGTCAAAAAGAAATGCGAAGAGCTTCAATTAAGATAGAAAGACATTTACTGGCTTATTGGAAAATATTCCAAGCTAAGCATTGATAACAAATTGCTTATATTCCAGCATGTGCTAAAACCCGTCTGGACGTATGGCATACAACTACTTCTCCCCACGATATTCCAATTTTGTTAACGCTTCCATTTGACACCAGACATTTGTTGCACCGTTTTTACCATGACTGTAATTTCTTCATGTACCTAATTGTTATGAAGGACTCATACATTGTTTAAGTCTGTCCTCAGTCACGTAAACCCTAGATAACCTAGGTGACCACATAACAATGATAGTTTTTCCAATTGTTATATTGCAGCAGCTGTCACAGTTATCACTGAAAACAAAACGTCAAAAGGTTCACTAAGGCTTGTCATTTTCCCCTGCGTGATCCAATGCTTTGCCAAATGTGCGGAAGTTATTAAAAAAATAATATCAAAATTCCGGCTCAGTTGTAGATACGCAAATTCAGTATGCAGGCAATTCGTCACACGATATGGCACCAACCAGACAGACCAGACAAAGACTGAAGGAAACATTCGGCGTGCCGGCCAGTATCGATAAAAGCCCAGAAATGTCGATTCGGCGCCAATCAACTGAATTGGGGATCGCAAGAGCATCAATCCGAGTTATTTTGCGGATGGATTTTGGCCTTCATCCGTATAAGATTGTGATTGAAGGTCTCGAGTTCTCTTCTGGAAATGTTAACCGATAATACGAATTTTGGTCAGTAAATTGAGGCCTATTTTTGACTCCCAGTCTTGTCAACAAGTACAATTGCCGATATTGGACCGAATACAGTCCACAAGTTTTCGACCTAGAATCAATGCATCCACAAAGATTAATTGTTTAGTGTAGTTTATGGAATGGCTACATGATCGGATCTTATTTCTTTCGAAAAATACAACGCTATTAGCAAACGACTTCCAGTAGCCAGAGTTCGACAACATCGGTATATTGGACCTGTGGTTCCAACAAGACGGCGCTTAAAGGAGGAGTGAAGGAGAATTTTGGCGACTGGGTCAGCTCACGAAGAGGTTTCAGCATCAGGCAGCCGACTTGACTCCAGTCGATTATTTTTCTCTGCGACTTCGTCATGTCCTTAGTATTTTTTGATAGCAACACAACCACTTTAAACAAGAAAATATTCGGTGCTATGGCCGGTAGTAACCGTGACGTACTGGGTTGATGCGGCGACTCTTACGACAGAGGTGCCAGCTTTAATCCCAAAGTCTCCAAAGCCATCCTTCATCAAATTCACTGATTTATCGAATACCCCTCGTATACAAGTAGCCCTCTTTTGCCCACGGTTGTATTTCATTGAATGCGGAGTTTTTTTCGCTCACGAAATCAAATAAGAGGCATTAAATGATTTTTCGGAAATAAAAATTATGTGACGCCACAAGTGGTTCGTTCCGAAATCCTACTCCAAGTTCATCACACTCTTGCTTCCTCCCAAACCCGCCACTTTCATTGTGGTGTTCCATCGGACCTAATAATTCATTGGAATCAATATCCAAAGTGAGACTGTATAGTGAATCAGTGTTTTTTTACGCCATTTGACCGTAGCTGCTCATCTCATGAAAAACCCGAACTATCTTGACATGTGTTATTCGAACAGTAGTAGATCTTCCCAGATATAGAAGTTATTTTAGCAAACTGGAACAGTCTCGAATAGAACCTCCGAGTCGTGCGTACATCTAGTTACCTCCAAATGTGAATTTTTTTTTTCTAAAAAATTTGACCGCCAATTATCGTGAGAACATCGTACGATCTTTCTGTGCTTCACTTGTACAGGCACAAGTTTGAAGAAGTGAGCCAGTTCCCTGGTGTCCATTCTTACTCTCTTTTCAGTCCAAATTTTGTCTCACGCCTCACAAGAAAAAAAGGTAATAGCATAAGACGCATGACACATTTTCAAGGAATATTTCCAGTGCTCCCCAACTAACCAAATGAAGTGGTCTAAAAGAAAATACGGTCATAATCCACTTAGTTAAAGGCTTTCTCTGGCAAAATGTTCTTTCCCACAAGCACACAAACAAGGTTGAGAGGCATTTTTGTTTTCCTTTCATTGAACCTTTTACTATTTACACCTCATTGCCTGCAATCACGAAGCCAAGCCCATTTCTGCCCATTCTGCAATTTTTTCCACAGCCATCGACGCGACGTCGACGCCGACGTCAATTTGAATTGAACGTTACTTGCTCCAAAATCGGCAAACCGTCTTATGCACTCCGCGCATGCAGTGGTGTAGAGAGCACCACCAGCATAGGCTGGGCAACAAAATTGTATACCTTCAACTATTGATCCGCTTCAAGTTGGCCTCAATCGAAATGCGCCTGACAATTGCCAGTTACACGGCAGCCGCGGCAGCTGTTCCCGCCACAGCTCCATTGGCCGTTGACCAATTCAAGAGCTACAGACGTTGCGGTGGAAATCAAAGCGAATTCCAATAAGTTGCACCGTCGACGAGGAGGAAAAATATCTCAGAATAGAGAAAACTGCATCTCTGCTGAGCCGCCGCGCCGCCACGACTGATTTGCTTGCAACTTCCAAACTCAGTTAAGCGGACGCTATGTGCCCCGCATTTTCGGACCACCCTATTGGATGAAATGATATTTCATCAATAATCTCGTACCGTGGTAGAATGTTCAATTTTAATTACTGGATCTTATCTGGTTCCAGCTTCTTTCTCGGGCGAGCTGAGTCCAAGTCCAAGCCATATCCCACGGGCATCGACGAACTTCAATGGAAAACCGAGATGCTGTCAAGCCGAACCGACTGTCAATCAAATTGCTTTCGAATGGCGTGAGTATCACTGGACAGAGCGGCAAATGAAGTCCATCGAGGACACCGCCGACACAGCACACAGCACACAACACACACAACGTGAGACGAGGTGATGGATTTCTTGTTCGCCCGCCACTCTGGAGAGCGCGCACGGGCGCTGCCACTGGCTATCCAGCACATGGACACATGTTTGTTTTGAATTTTCTTTCGGTTTGGGTTGTTGTTTTGTCTGTTGTTTTTGCCGTTATAAAATACGAGTAACTATTGTTGTCAAAGTCAGTCATGTTGCAAAAAAAAAAATAGGCAAAAAATCAGACCTTGGGTTGGGATGTGCGATTGAGTTCGAATACCATTCATAAGATGCTATTGTGGCGGGCACAGGCAACACGGTGAGAGGCTGTGACTTGTCTATGAAATAAATGTGACGAGCGACTTTGACCCAATGGGGATTTCAATGGGTATGAGGTGGTCATGTCAACGACAAAATGACACTCGACGTATTCGATTTATGCGATTAGAGTGTTTTATGTTCGGTTGACAGAAGAAGGAGACAATGCAAAGCACTCGAAGGTGAGACTGTGACTTTTTTTCGTAACATTGTTTTGTATCTCACTCATCTCGAGTGTAGAAATTTTACTCTCTGTGTCTGGAATTCATTACTTGAACAGTGATGAACAGTACGGGACCCTCGATGCTAAAGTAAATGTACCACATGATCGATTTCATTTGATTTTCATTTAAATCGTCGTTAATTTCCAGTCTGACAACCCTTCAAGTGACAGCCATGACGTACTGGGTATGTGCGTCGACTGCTACGTTGGGCTACCATCACACGCAACACTCTCACACACATCTCAAACAAGAACAACTTTCAAAATTCACTTCTCCCCCACTTTCTCGTAGCTGGCATTGGTGCAGGACGATCTTCTGTCTCGAAAAGCCATGTGCTCCTGTAGGAACAGTGTCGGGTATGTACATCATACATTCACATGTAGATCCCTTCAGAGACGCAAGGAGCACTCAGTTTTTACTAGATACCATACCTTGAGGTATGGCCTACAACAATAGAGCATAAATCCAGGGAATTTCCATAGCATTCCATTTATCTTGGATTTATTTCTAAGAATGTCTCCACAACCCAAGCTTCCATTATTCCATACCTCCCGCCGCCGCTCGCAGGCTCCTGTTCTCCACCTAGTGATCCTTTTTCAATGCCAGTTGTAACCGAAACCCGCCTCGGACTTGTACCAGTCTGCGAACTATTGCAGCGGCGAACCCGTTCACATCCCGGTGGAATCCGCTTGTTCAATATACATATGACCTTCTGATTATCGTAGTACTTAAGTAATTCGATTGCGGCACCCCATGTATGCCATGCTGGAAAACGTAGCGTTTCAGTCAGTGAACAAAAGGCTTTGTTTTATGCTCTGTTTCTTCAGTGTAACGAGCTTCGATGTCAGAATGTCTGATGATATAGAATTTGTTGCCGCTTGGCTATCAGAAAAATGGTGATCGATTTGCCGGTTACGTTGTAAACTTTTAGCGCCAGTTCTGCCTCATTATTTTCAGCCACTAGCGCCAGGGACTTTTCGAAGAGATCGAAGAAGACCCACGCGCCTGTACTAGCGCTCGTTTTTGAGCCGTCAGTGTATAAGGCGATCCCCTCTACTTCTATTACTAATTGTTGCTTCCATTATGTCTGGCCCGGAAGTGGTGATTGAAGCTCCTCTCCGAGGCTCTCCGTTGATGGTAGATAGTCTGTTTGTCCTATAATTTTGTGCCGCTTGTTAATATAGCAGTGTGACCGTATGGTTTCTCCATCCAGAAACCCGCTTCTCTGAGCCTCTGGGCCGATGAGGCTGCACTTTTGCCACAGCATAGGTCGAGAGGAGAGACAGAATAGTCTCGAGTGCTGCCGTCGGTGTTGTTCTGAGACAACTTGTTATACCTAGCCAGGACGATATTTGGATTCTGGTTAGCTGTGTGAGAATATACATATTTCTTCTCCAGTGTAGCTATTTCGTTACTCTGCAGCATGTGTAATCGAAATTGGTATCACCGGTCAATGAAAGGGATGTCAATATATTAACTGACATTTTTTAAAAAAAGGCTTTTCTTGTTCTTGTTAACATTGTTGCAATTAAATGCAATTTTTTGCTAATCAAGCAAACAGCAAAAGCGTGCCGTTGATTTTGTAAAATATTAGCTAGTAAATGAAAATTAAAAAATAAAAATCTAGTATAATCTAAATCAAATCGTTTCGATCTCTATACCAAGCCTCCCTCAACATTCCGTGTATTATATTTTAATTGTATTAAGATTTAAATGGTTCGTGAATGTCCGATCATAAATAATTCAAAAATACGTACATATTTGACGCTGTAAATGTCTGATTTGAG
The DNA here is from genome assembly GCA_907269125.1 of Eristalis pertinax. Lineage (NCBI taxonomy): Eukaryota > Metazoa > Arthropoda > Insecta > Diptera > Syrphidae > Eristalis > Eristalis pertinax. The sequence continues at coordinate 38,159,345 of OU026147.1, forward strand.
TTACGTAGCTGAGGAATAACTTGATTTTGATCAGAACCTCGGACCGATGGCGGAAATACATCCTACTAATAATAGGTGCTCATGCCAAAAGGAACCAATCTGACGACTAGATTTTCCGAGTGGGTATAATCCAAATCACTCGTCCAAACCACTAAGACAGCGTCAGTTCTAGCCCCGTTTGAATTCAATTTTTGCTGAGAACGGAGACAACTTTATATATGTACGTCGTTCGTATTTGAAATGTAAGCAATATATTTTTTTTCAGATAGAAAACAGTAAAGTTATAATAAAGGGCCATGCATTAGATCATCGAAAGCAAACTTTCAGAAACAACCATTTTCCATCAAATAGCTACATATACAAAAAGTTATACTTCTTGGTATGCAAAGAGACAGGACTTGAATAATCGAGTTTTCTCTTAGACAAAAATCTCGGCAAATGTTAGTTTAAGTGTCCTTATTAACGATTTCAAATTGTCTCTGCGAATCAATCATTCCCTTTGTGAACTGTTAAGCTGAGAACGCAATACACAAAGAGGCAAACGCGATTCACAAATTCACGACCAAAAAATTCGCAATGAAGTGTCAGTGTTCATAAATTCTACTCGTAGTTCTCTGCAACTCCATGTGATTGTCTGCGTTTGCGAAGTTCGCAATTCGTAGTGAGCTCATTAGAATAGCCGTTCAGAGACAGCAAATGCGTCCCAGTAGTGGAATGCATCACGATGGATGATATTGGTTAACTTTTAGCTTTTTTGCATTTGACAAATGTTTCCTATTTGTCATTTCGGAATCTTATGAATAAATGTATATAGAAGACGATATAGTGGACTAATAATAACTGGGTCTATTCACTGTAACGAGATTGTTGCCTGTAACGAACCTCCTTGAAGCAATTTGCGTCAAAATGTATGCTTTTGCGTACAATTCATCAAAAAATTACAATTTTTCTTTGCAATTACTAAAAAATAAGCCAATATTTATAAAAAGATAATATTTTTTTTTTCAACAAAGATAACTCATCCGTAAGATCGAGTAAAACACAACAAAAATAATACATTCTATGGACTTAAAAATAAAACTAAACTTAACCTGTGCTAAAACAGTTTTGTCATTTCCGTTTGCGTTTTCTTTGAACCTATATACCTTTTAAGGACCAAAACATCCGTTTATTCCATTTATTGTTTGTTGCCCATTCAAGTGCTTTCTCAAATAATTTAGCATCTTCTCTAGAAGACAGCATCTCTAGAGCATCTCCCGTCTTCTTTAATATCTGAAGGTACATCTTCGTTATAAATTCTTTAAATCGGCTGCCGTTTGTGCTAGTCCTGATCATAATCAGAAGGTCCATAACTTCTTCCGTAGCCACTGTGTTCATACTCAAAATCGTATTTCGAGTCTTATTCAAACGAACTTAGGTTTTTCAAGCATTTCGGAATGACTGAAGCTAATTTGTTCCTTGCTGCTGCTAAGTTAAAAACAGCGTATTTTATTGATACTTACTTCCTTAATAGCTTCACAAATGTTGTCTGGAAAAACGTAATTTCCTCTAATATTCTATATCGGTCCTTGGTGTGCTGACCATAGATAATCGTTGTTTATTTAGGCGATCGAGCGTAGACTGTACTTTTTGTTTGTTTTAATAACTATTTTTTTTAATAATATTGTAATTTGTAGTAAAGACATTTTTTTGTGGGATCTAAACACATGCACACAAGAGAGTCTACCGCCTTAAATACTAACTTCTGAGACCAGTTATTCGAAAAAATCATAAAAAATCGGTCACACTACGCCAAAAGTGCAGCCACTTCTCCTGATGGTCAAATACATTTTACCCCTCCGTCCAACAATACACCAAAATATGCGTAAAATTCTGCTCAGCTTCTTAATGATTCAAAGATTACATTTCAAACTGCCTACCAACCTTCCTTCCGATCACATTTCACTATTCATCAAAACCGCGACACATTAAGTTCATTTCCAAGCGAAGCCAGCAAAATTCCTTTCAGCATCTCCTCATCTCGCGCTTATCTCAATCTCAAGTTCCACGAAAACATTCGGTTCAATGTTTGCTTCCTCTTCTACACTCTAGCACCGCAGCAGCAACTGCTTTCACCAAATGGCAAAACAACAGACTAACAACGAATAAAAAAAATTGCATTCCTCCAGCTTTCCTCGATGTACAGTAAGCCTGTTGAACTCCAAATTTGGGTCACTAAGTACGATCATTGCCACTGCGAAGTCAGTTCTACCCAGATAACCATAATGAAGCTAATAAATCCCCAGCCTGCCTCGTCAAGATTCACAATATTTACTCGATTCATCATTCAGCCGTCCAACCTCTGTCGCCGCCCCGAACCCCATAAACTCTTCAATCCATTCGATTCAATTATAATTTAACCAATAAAACAAGCAACCAAATTAAAAGCAAATAAAGAACAACAACAACGACAAAAAAAAACAATTGGAATGCAAATAACTTGACGACTCGAAGAACGACGACTGAGACGACTACGATGACGATGTTGGCCAGTCGGGCAAAGCTCGTACACACGGGCTCCTCCGTGTGCTAAGTGAGCAGAAAACGAGACTAATTCGATCCGACACATCTTGCGCACCGCAACGGCAGCGGTGTGTTTTCGAAACCAACCGCCAAAGCAGGTTTACCCTCCCGGTAGACGCCTCCCCTCCCTCACGGGATGGCTGACTGGCTGACTTCAACTGTTGACTCTATGACTGCGTACGCAGCCAGTGGCGACGGGGAAAACAGTAATACGGCAGGCCGCTTGTACGAGTACGTACAGTGACTGGAAGTCTCTAGCGCACAGCCAGCACTCATAGTTCACTGACATTGTTCTACTTTCGGTTCGGTTCAGTTATGTTGAACCTGTCAAAATGGTTATCTTATATTTGTGCTAGCCAGCAAGACCACCACTGTCACCACCAGCACCAGCACCAGCACGAGCAACGGTAGCGGCAGCAGTTTCGGCACCACCATCGATGCGATTCATTCATCCACTACTGAGGCTGTTAGTTAATGTTGAATGACTCCGTAGTCGCTTCGGGGTTGTGCGTCGTCGCAACCGCCGCACCGTCCGAGCCAATTGCAAATTGACTCTGGTCACGGCGGCGGCGTCGGCGGAGCGAAGGCCAAGAGGAGGATTATGGAGTTCAACTCGAGTGCCATTAGGTGCGGAACGAAATCGAGCGCTATCTTCAGGACCAAACGGTACGTATGGCGGGAACACTTCTGAGTCTTGAGTATGTTCATTCACTTCTAATATGAAAAGGCGTTTTATGTGTTGGAATCGTTACCGTTGAATGGTGAATTTCAGCGAAACTGGAGAGGAGCCGAGGCAATGATATGCACTTTCGGTTGATAATTGAGTACAGTGAAGTGGTTACTGGTTATTAGAGGATATGAGCCATGCGAGGGAAACCGGTACGAAGGCGAATTACATTGTCGAAGTAGTTCAATGAGCCCGAATGGATCTAGTACAAATGTTAATCAGATCAATCCACGGGGGTGGTGGATATTCAACTCAAGAATCTTGGCTAAAGCCACAAACGAATCCTTCTGTCAAGCCACTCATGTGTTTAGTTAATGATTGCTTTCGTGGAAAGCACTTGGTACTTTTGGCAAGGCGTCATAATCATCGTCTCTGGTGGTTCTGCAGAAGTCGATTTCCTATGGTTTCAGTGTCCAGTGATAACGCCGATGAGGGTCCTGTGAAGGTCTCCTTGCTCATTCTAATCAGGTTGTGTAATCGTCTCGGATTGAGAGTTAGCCATAATTGTTTCGTCCATCAGACCATATACGATTGGTGTGATAAACCCTTTCAAGCTTCAGAGGATGTTTTGCAGCAACGATAGGTAAGGATGGTAAATCTCCACCCGGATCCGACATCGAACTAGAGCCTTAAGCTCGCCAAAAGTGCACCTGGCAACTGATGTTGCTTAAGCAAGCCAATGTAGATGTGTGGTAGCCATGACGTAAGGTGTAAACTAGGTAAGCCAACCACGGAAATTTCTTCACACACAGTCCAATTCAATCGCATTAGGATACAACAGGGACTGGATACCTACTTCCTGGAACCAGTTGCTGCTTGGTACGAAGCGATTTAGTTGGCTTACGAAAATTTAATTCATCTTTCTCATATTTTTGAGAAAGTAGACCCCTAAATGTGTGTTCCTACGGGTATTGAGAGCACTGCACGACCAGTTGGGATGATTTGTAGTCCAATTAGTTCGACTTCAAGAGATAGGAACCATTTGTTGGTGTTTTTATTCAACATTGTATTTATTGTTTTAAGAAAAACGCCTGGTGAATGTATTTTTTTCTTAACGAAATCTTATCTTACTATCACTGGAGTTGTCGATCAGTGGTAGTAGTCTGACTATGGGTATCACAATGGACCAACATGGTATAAGTGTGCTGGCAAATTCGCTGGCAGCCTAAATACCTAACCTAATGAAATCTTATGAAGAACATAATCATCGACTCAACCATCCCATGCGCAAAAAGTCCTGACCCAGACCAAAAATCAATCAGTACGCAATATCCATGGCGAGAATGTTAAACTAACTATTTGGTAATATAAATTGTAAAAATCTGGTGAAACGATTGCTGGGGATCGCTACCCAACGACAAGATTATGTTGAAAGGCACGCATCTTCTGATCGCTGTCTTCTTGTCCATTATGACAATGCCTGGCAAAACGGTTCAAACTAACTAAAAACCTAATAACCAATCGTAAATTGATAAGTTCTGCCCCACTCACCATATTTACATGACTTGAGCCCTTCCGATAATTGCTTATGTTAAAATTTGACTTCATCCATGTTTGACCTCAAGCTACCAGCCCAGAAAATCTGAAAACCCGGTTTTGCAGATTTTGTAGAAAGAATTAAAATTCTGTCACACGTCAGCTGCCTTTAGTGAACTGCGTACTTCGCAAGCTCTGACATTTTATGCACATGGGAAATATCTTTGTTCGCATATTCCGTAGCTATATTAGAATTCGCGATTTTTTTAGTAGTGTACTTCTGTGTTTTCAGTCCACAAGATGATTAGTTTGCGAAGGAAAAATAAATAAAACCTAAATCAGAACATTCGAATACGTTTCTCATGAGACTTTTCAAATTGTTCAATTAATTTGGTAAAAATCGGTAATTTCTTGAAATTCGCAGTCATGTATGGCCAGATAAATCGCCAAATTTTCATCTGGCCCGATAAATGCACAGCAAGAACTTCACCCACAATTGACTTCAGTAAACTTAATTTTGAGGCAGAAAGAATAAAAAGCAGTTAAAAGGATCGCAAAATTTTAATTTATGCATGGTTGCTATTGAAAACTCACTCGTAAATGCATAACAATGCACCTGATTCGATTAATACCGAAGAAGACATGACCAAACGTATACAGAAGCTATAGGTAGGTCTAATTATAATATAAGATAATGCTAAAAACTGCTATCCATACCATTTCGTAAGCTAAAGTTAACGAAAATTAACGAAACTGAACTCGAAATCGTTATTGCTGTGGCAGTGAATCATATCAGTCGGTTAAAGCATAAAATGTATATCTTAAGGACCTCTGTGCAGTTTTTCTGCAATGATCAGATTAAAACCCGTGTAATGTAAGTGTAGCATTTTTTGGTAGTATATGCTTGAAAACATGCCCATATTTGAACTTTACCGCAAGCCAAAGGAAAAATTATTTAACTCCATGGATTTCACTTTGGCTTTATTTTTAACAATATGAATTTACTATTGCTTATTTTGAAAGGCAACGCATTTAATCGCTTAGTGTCAACAAGAGCACTTAAAAACAAACCCAAAAAAAAAATGAATTCCAAATTTCTTTAAAAAAAAAATCAATCACATTCGGGCATCTCTTTTCGACTGCGGTTGCACTCTCGTACCATGATCTTCTCACAAATGATAATCATTCTCCGCCCCACATCTTGTTCCTGGCAACAGCAGCATACGAGGAACACGTTAAATCCAACCACGCTGTCATGCGAATTAACAGCTTAACGCACTAACGCCAAACACTTCAGTGCCAAACAACGCGTGAAACTAAGAACTTAACACATTCACGTGTCTTCACTTTTCTTAATCCCTTGCCATGTGTACCCCGCTGGGGGTGTGCTGTTCCACTTAATGTCAAACTTGTCATCTGTGACGCTGACAACGATGCAAAAAACCATGCACACACATTCTTCCTCCTTCATTACAACGAAGCGTACACAACGTAAACGCCCAATCGCTGAGTCGGACACGTTCGAGGAATGCTCCAAAAATATGTGTCAAATTTGACAGGTGAACAGATACGCAAGTGTGTTCCTCGAGAACTCATTTGTCAGCAGGCAATGAATGCGATTAAAAAAATTTGATTGAAATTGAAAGAAGCTTAATTCCTGACATTTAGAATTTGACATTTGACCGATTGTGGTAGTCTGCTGGTAAATGTCACTTCGGATAATTCATTGACCGATGATGATAATAATTTCTGATTCAGTCACCATTTAGCCATCGAGAAACCCCGGCGAGCGGCAAGATCGTGAGTTTTTAATTGCAGCCGACACTCGACGATGTTTGCCTTAAGGAAACAAATTAAAAGTGAAACCGAACACGGAGCCACCACAGAGGGTGGCTTGTGCCCACCTAGGCACGGTTCAATACGGATGACAACTATCGCGACGACGACAGCGGTTATGTGATTAATTGTTCGATGAGTGAGCGTTAAGCAAATGGATCCATAAATCACCGTTCGTCGGTAAGCTGAGCACAGGCGCCCGTCTAAGGATTGCTGCGGCGCTAAAGCGAGTTGACATTTATGAGAAAAGACCGGTTTGTCATATTTGATTGGTTGACATTTTGTCTTCAAGTGTCGCGAATTGCGTTCTTACAGTACAACCCTTACAGTACTTACCCCTTTTGGACGTTATTCTGCGTCTGTCAAAGATCAACACAGTTTCTCAGGGCTTAAGATGCGTTCAATTTTTAAAGATATTCATTTGTTATTTATTCACCCTTGCTGTGAAAGATCGAAAGGGGTGAGTCAAGCGTTCGATTCAATGGGAAAGATGGGGAGGGAAGGAAGACGCAATGAAGATGAAGAAGCCAATGAAAGTCAAAGTAGTTAATTGTGCGACCTTTCTTCGGTGGTTTTTTCACTTTGTGTTCATACGAGAGCGTACTAATGGATTTGCGTGCACAGAGTGGTGACTTTGGGTGAAGAGTTGAGTGAGTATTATTCAATGTAATTGTCAAGCTCAATGGTATCATTACTGTGTGAGGTAATACCTCAAGGTACGTATAATCGCTTTGAAAATGTGTTCAAATTATTAGGGAATTCCAGAGCCCCTCTCAGTGTTCGGTAATTTAATTTGCGTCTTCACACGGATATGAAGTCATTGCCCGAAATATGGTGGTTATCTGAATGTATAAGTAACAAGGAGCGAAACTGGCAACAAAAAAACGATATCATTTTCAGAGAACTGGAGATCGGCGTAGTAAGACGCATTGGATTATGGGAATTATGGGAATAATGACTTACTCTGCAAAGATTATTCGTCTTGGTTCGAAATTTACATGGAAAATTCATGGCTCCATCTCTTTCGACTCACTGACAGTACTCAATGAGTATACAGTTTCTAAAACACCACCGTTCTCAGTGGCTTTAAAGCTGTAGGTCGTTTTATCCAGTAGTGGGATGGCCAGGTCCACCGTTGACTGTCGCGAGGTTCATTAACTTATAAAGCACCCAGGAGGTGGGGTTAATCTTACAAGTTACACGAGTAACGTTGTCTTCTAAATTCTGGATCGTAGATGGCTTGCAGGCTGCATGTGGTCTATTCGATCGCTTATCGTCCACACTGAGACTCAGATTTGCGGATGGCAAAGACAATAACTGACAACATATGTTTGCTCGAAACTTAGCTTCATACAGCTGAAAAACTTAGAGACGTTGTTGTGGTTCTCTCATGTTCTGAGAGGTCTTGGCATTTGCCTTATCATTTAGACCTAGAAGCCAAATAGAAGTTCAACGGCATCATTTCGGATCTATGTACAACGCGCACTACTAATGGAAAGCATGTCCCATGCGGCGAATCTCGTCATCGTTTGGCGGATCTACAAAAAAGAAGGTCGGATGATATGTAAGCATGGCATGGCCTTTTTCTGTGAGTGCGATTTTAGACAGGAAAAATCAATAAAGATCGACACGACAACAAATTCTCACCACGAGCCAAGCAGAACCCGTCCGATGTTAGCAGCCTCCAGAAGTCCGCCCAGATTATAGCATACGCGATTGACATTGTCGTGATTGGTCGAGCACAGCAAGCCATCAGTGAGGCGTAAGATGGAAGCGGTCGGGCAGTGAATGAGGGCAAAACGAAGTACAGGCAATCCACAAGAAAGGACATACAACATCGACGTCATGGACATAGCGTCACAGCGGATAGCTATGACTTGGAGGTAGTCGAGCATTTCGTCTGCCAACAAAGTCAGTACCGGGATCAAAAGCAGAACTCTTGCCAATCCCTGTTTCTTGGGGATCAATAGGCATTTGACTGGTAGAACCAGCTCTCAGAGGATCAAGTTGACTCTATATAAGACACTGATCGCAAAAGCTCATGAAGAAGTCCTTGGTCTCTTCGAGAGAAAAGTTCTGCGTTCAATCTTTGGTCACGTTTCCCTTGACAGCATACTTCAGTTACTATCGTCCCGACGGTAGATTTGAAGGACATATAGTAGACTTACAAACATGAAGTGAGTCGTCAGCTCGATCGATTTGACGACAGTCGTCTTAAAAGCTCAAATGTGAGCATTTTGTTTTGGAACCAAAGCAGAGTTTACTTCTGCATTGATGCGCTCATAACGAGGTCCAAATCTCCAAATCCTTTATTTCCTTGACGTGTTGTTCATTAGTTTATGATGATAACCGTCCAGGAAAATCTTTGGCTTCAATGCAATTTCTTCCATTTTTTTTTTGGATTCTCAAAGTTTCTCAAGAAGAAGAAGTACAACCGACCAACTTTTCACTCTAAGAATTGTACTCGAGAAGGCTTTGGAGTATTCCGAAACGATCTACATCAGTTTTGTAGATTTGGAAAAGGCTCGGGGTAAACTCTGAAGTTTTCTACAGGAATATGTGATTGACGGTAATCTTTTGAGGGCCATTCAGTCTCTATACACAAACTGTAGCAGCTGTGTTCGGGTTAACGGTGCTAAATTAACACCTTTCACCGTGGGCGTTGAACTTCGCCAAAGGTGCGTCTTATCACCTATCATTTTCACTATATATTGTATATGGACTGCATGTTGCAGCGCAGTCGAGGTGGGGAATGCTTCACATTGGGAGAGTTGAGGGTAAGTTTAATTTTTGCAGATGACTAAGTTATCCTCACATCATCCCAGAGGGAACTCCAGCGCGCACTGGCGCAATTTTGAAACAGCTTGGAAGATCTGTAAACAGCAAGGCCGAGCTTGGTGTCAAAGCCAAGTGAGCGGTTTTCAATGCAGTATTTGTTCCAACGGTCATGAAATTTGGGTAATGACCGAAATTAATAAGATCGAAATACATGCTGGCGAAATAAGATTTCTTTGTGCTGTCGTGGGGGTTACGGGGCGGGATATGGTGAGAAACACGGCAGTACGCGAGGATCTCAATCTCAGTAGAGCAGTTGCTTCTTCGCACGGAAAGGGCTATGCTTCGATAGATTGGTCATGTAGCACGAATGTCCTCATCATCACGACTGCCGAGGCGTGACTTGAATGCGATTCCATCAGGCAGGCGACCGCTTAGCAGACCCTGGACGAGATTGTTGAACCTCGTCCAAAAACTCGCCTGGTTGCGCTTGGACATAACTCCTGATGAGTTAAAGTTGATGGCGGAGGATCGAGTGGCCTGGAGATCTCTCGTGTGTGCGATCTACCCCAGCGACCCCTGTAGTGGATCATGCGGATTAGAAGATGCTAATGATAAGGTTTTTGTGAAAGTTCAATCGACATCAATGCAAGCTGAACTACAGATGCTGAGGATCACTAGAAACCGTTCAAAAATATAAAAATGTAATGATAATTGATACTCAATAATTATTACAAGAGTCCTCAAGTCTTCTCATTAAATCCCATCACCATTTCCGTGGAATAATAAATGAAATCGTCTTACCACTTATCGCAAAAATTCGACAAAATCATCGTAAACATGTTGGCGACAGGTGTCAACGCTGCAAAGTCCTGTCCATTTCGAATCAACCTTGCCATGGCACATGTATGATATAAGCATTTACGTGTGTAAACCCATGCGACTACAATTATGAGTTGCAAAGATTAAGTAGTCTGTGGGCCCTTCAAGCTAATTTATTTGTCTATAAGTGACAGGTGTCACAAGAGCAATATGCTGCCAAAAATACCAATCGCCGTCTGTTTGATGCTCATGTTTATAAATGTATGCGCATACATGCATAGAGCATGTATATTTAATTTGAATTTCATTACCAATTATAGCATCAGCCACAATAGATCTACTCAGCGTGCATATTTTGTGTTGTTTATAAATAGAAGCGAAACGCTTGTTTATAAAAACCAGTCCTTAAATAACCGATGAAGGCAAGAGGCAACAAGCAAAAAAGCAAAAGCAGAAAGACTAATAATCACCTCATGTGCAAGCATCGAAAATGACAACAAATTAAATTGTTCGCAAGAACGAAGACGCAAAAACGAACCCTCTCAAGGCTTGATCGCACCCCCACACCTTCACACCCCCTATTGGGGCACTGTATAAGACTCAATTACAGTTGCTCCGTCATTCGAGACCATCACCACCACCATCATCACTGGTGCTGCCATACACCCATAACTGGCCAGTATGAATGTCAGACTTGAACTGTGCCTTACTATGCACAGTCATTGCACAGCATGTGTAAACAACTGCAGGTAGTTAAGTCTGAAGACTCTATGGGGTTAAGAACGCCTCATGGAGCACGGCAAAGTGGTGTGTGCGGTGTGCACTCGGTTCGATTATCGCTGCAATCTGCTATCAGTTGTCAAGCGTTCAACTCATCGTTTGTTCGTCTTCTGCTCACCTCGCATGTGAAATCTGGCCACAAAACGAATCCAATTTGAAGAGAGTGCGATACACAGATGACTGAGCTGAGCCACATAGATGGTGAGAGAGAGAGGGTTCGCGAGCGTGTTTGTGTGAGGGCAGAGAAAGAGAGAGAATAAAAACCAATACAATGCAAAGCTAATTGGCAATTCCCTCAGCCACTTTGTTTATAGGTGTGTACCGATACAGTCGATTTGGCTAAGTGTGCTCTACACGGGTCCTCTGGCTCTCACAAGTTGCTCACTTGTGCTGCTCCTGTTCGTTTGTTCGTTTTTCATTCGATTTCGGCTTGTCGCTTTAATATGTTTTTCATCACTTCCACTTTACTCTTTGAACTAATTTCGTAATGTTCATTTTATTTACTGTTTTGTCCTTTCCACTCCCCCACACAAACGCGCTGCTGTGCTGCGAACGTGTACACTGTAGCTGTACACCTCAGTTCTTTTGGTTCTGCTTTCGCATGGCATTTGCTGTGAGTGGCTCACACTGGAGAGTGGAGACTGGAGAGCCAGAGCCAGTCTGTGGAGTGTGCTGGTCGATTTTTTTGTTTTGTTTTTCGTTCTTCAGTTTTTCCTTTTCTCTTTGCGATTCATATCCACATTGCGTTCACCGTTCACGTTCCAAATTCAAAATGAATTAATATTTTTCTTCTCGCCGTTTTCCTTGCTCTTTTGTCTTTTGTCTTATGCCTTTTGTTGTTGTTTCTTTTTTCCTTCTTATTGTCATACAGGAGAATATGCACACAAGTTTACTGGGTACGTACATATGAATGTATGTATCTAGCTAGTTATAAAACCATGAAATACTCGAGCGCTATCGTACAGAGGTGTTAAGAAGTTTTGTGCACGATCAGGAATTTTTTAGTGCCGGTGGCGTATGAGTGATTTTTTTTCAACTTTTTTTTCTCCTTGGATTTTGTTTGATTTATGAATGAATGATACATTTAGCAGGATTTCTACGGCTGACAGGCGAATTTACGGTTGGCATGCGTTCTGCATGGAAGACAAGGGGTACTTCTGATTGACAGCTTTGCTGTGTGACATCATCCTGTGGAAAAAAGGAGTCGAAATAGATGGCAACTCTAAAAATACTAAGAAACGCATCCAACTATTGTCAAAGATTGCAATAGATTGAAGATATAAAGTAAAGAATTTTCTTATATTGACTTAACAACTGTCACAATGAATGTGCCACTAAACGGTCCTAGTAGACCAGTAATTAATAGTCTAGTGAACCAATTTTAGTCTTGTTCGCTGATGGGTGTTCCCGGTAAGTGAGACAACGGGTTTGTCAAAGTCGAATGCAAGGATGTTGAAATGATGAGGAGAGGACTATAGATCACCTCATCTGGTCGTCCAGAGCCTTCGGTACCCGATGGAATAGGTGTGTGGCGGGGATATGTTTCTCAACTGATTAATGTCAACGTAAGTCACCTAAGTCGCTCTTAGCCAACTAGTTAATCGAATCAATTTTTCTGTTAGAACAATGAGTTTATATTTGACTTCTCTCTGTAGCTACTCAGAAACAAATCTAACCTAGTCTAGAGATGATTATTGTCATTCATAACACTAGGAAGACTGGCGGGTTATTACGAAACAAATTCTGAACTCTAACCGTTCATATAGTTTAAATTAGGCTTAGCATATCAGTACTCAGGCGGTTAATGCGTTACTATACAATTGGCGTACACGCTTTCAGCATGGGTCTTCGTTACAACAACTTCTGCAGAAGTGGCCGATACAAAGAGCATGTCTTTATATACGTATGACACTTATCACTTCAGTCCTGCTATACGACGCAGAGGTGTGGACGATCTCGAAAGCGAATGAATAAGTCATTGATCTCTTCGAGAAAAAAGTTCTGCGTAGGTATACGACATGAGTCTACACAGGACGCATTCAAATCAAACGACTAAGAAGAATAGTCCGCGTAGGGCATATGGAAAACGTAGCTCTGGTTCAAAAAATTTTCGACTCCGAGTATATGTGACAACGAAGCAGAGGACACCCGCATTTATGGCGGCACTCACAAGTGGGAAAGTACCTGAACCAACATGGTGTGAGCAACTATATGCAGGTATAAAGAGACCTCGGTAGCTGGATGGGCGCATTGGTTGAAGTCCAAGCCAACACCGGAAGAACAGCCCCAAGGCAAGAGTAAGAAAATACGTTATTGAAGCTTACAACTGCAACAAAGTCTCCACCGCTACATCCTTTAAATTAAGGGACTACAGTGCCGTCATACATATGTACATGCATGTCTGTATGTGCATAAGGATACAATCATTAAATCCTCCATTCTAATGAGAATCAACTCATGCAGTGACGCAAATTGACACATGATTCGGACACATGACACCTTTATCGTCCACTCAAATGTTTCAATTTCCTCTCCAATCACTGCAGAATCTCATCTCCATCAACATAAATCAAATCTCAGCACGGGCCTGACATATAACTAAAAACAGAATTTTCAGCATATGGCACATGTCAACCAACTGTCAAAGTTGTCGAAACTCAATCCATAAACATCACGAATACTAATAAGCGAATCTGCTGTCTCTCTACTCACATCCGCGCAGCGCAACACTCACTCGACAGTCGACATCCAATTGGCATGGTGGTCCTCATTTTCAAAATATCATGCATTGCCCATTGGCCTCCTCGAGAGTCCTCCCCAAACCTGACCCCACACCAACCATCTCCACCGTTACCATCAGCCCAGCACCATCAACAGACAGCAGTCATTATCTCCTTTATACGATTAGTATCGCCTTTTGTGCGGTGTGTCCGCAAAATCTCCATCGGCACTGTGCCAAACATTTTTCAATCATTTTTATCTGAACAAATGAAGAAAAAATAAAAAAGAAAATAAAAAACAGAGCGTTCAACAACTTCGCCGAGAGAGCAAGAGAAAAACGAATCATAAATACAAACATAATACAGGCATACAGCACAACACGAGCACCGTTTTGTTAACTTACGCTCTGCCCATCGCACGGGCAGTGGGCACTGGGCACACCGAGCCGAGCAAGCAGCAAATAAACAATGAAAACACTGTTGAAAGGAAAAAAGAAAAATATATGAACGAGCAACCAGACCACCCTCCAGACCCTCATCACATGAACACATCGCCCTTGCCGATCAACCGACAAATGTGAAGGAAGCGAGGGAAAAAGGTGAAAATAACTCAAATGCCATAGCAGTGGCGTGGAGCTCCCTAACTCCGAAGAGAACTGTTCGGAGAGGACTGTGTTATGTGTACGTGACAGGCCACTCTCTCTCTTTCTCTGAGAAGAATTATCGGATTCCGCTTCACACACGCTTCGCAGTAATCGCTACGCTATCCGTGAGCCCCGCTGCGGTGGCTACGTAGTGTTAATGTGTAAATATTTTGATGAGATAAAACAAAGACAATTAATCTCTTCTGTCATCCGGACCGATGGTTCTCTTTAAGTTGAGTGAGTATCGGCGAAGCGAAGAGAAGGATGCGGTGGCGAAGAGTCGCCGAAGAGAACGAATGAAATTGGCAGGTACTTTGTTTGAATGTGTGTTCTGTGTTGGGGATGTTTGTTTGCTGGAAATATTGTCACAGTATATGCATTGAGACTGAAAGTTGGGCTTATGGTGTTTCATTTGGTTATTTGGTGTTGTTTTTATATCTGTATCTGATTTTGCTCTTCCCCGTTCGTATTACCAATGATTATGCTCCATTGCATAGGGTAGCTGTTCGTGTGTTTGGTTATGATGTGAACACTGAAATGAAAGGCATGTGAATCGACCTTGCAAGGTTTGGTTTTTCCTCGTTGGAGTGGGGGTAGATGATCGATTGTCTGTTGACAGTCTGTTGTATTGTATTTGTTTTTTAGCCGGTTTCAGTGAACTCACTATTATCGGATTGTCTGCTAATGGAAGTACACATTTGCATACATTGTCGAATTGAGATTTTTCTAGCAACAAGCTTAAAGGGCAACTAAAATAGACATAAGCGAACATGAGATATTGTTAAACGTGGACGGGTGAGTGAGCGAATACGCACAATCCCATAAGAGTGGCCATAATGGAGTGATTCGGTTAGTTTCGTTAAGTATGAGACAGTGTGACGACGACAGGATGGAACAAATAGAAATCAAAATTTAGTTATCGAAATTCATGTGTTTTTTTTTTTGGTATACTTGACGAAACCTTTCCTTTTTATTAGACACAAGCTCATGTTCGCTTATGCGAAACCAAAATAACCACTTCCATCAGTTTCGTTAAGTTTCGGTCACATTTTCTTCCTTAAGTAGGAGCGAAATCAACCTATCTACATGCGTAACATGTTGGGGTTAAAATTTTAAAATGTCTTGTGTTAAATCGATCTCATAAAGGTGTAGGCCAAGACTGGTACAATCCGAGGTGGACCTGGCTTCTACAGCAACCACTCGTGTTATGACACTGTTCCACCATGACTGAATTGAACCGTCAATTTAATGCCGACTCCGAATAGGTAAGATTAAGAAGCTTTTTATAGAGAGGAATACTCTTTGGACTTTCACACTGCCTTGAAACGGATGGAGCCGAGAATTGTGAAAGGCGCTTGTTTCATGGATTGAACACCTTCTGCGCCACTGTGGCCAGGCAAACTCCTTTAAACCTCAAAATTGTAGCTGTCAACCATGATGTCTTATCCTACATGCTGTGCGACGTAACAAGGCTTGTCCTTATTTGTCTCAAAACTATCTCGTTTCGCATGTTCAATCGCCAGCACATCTATCATCTATCATGCACAGCCAATATGGCAACCCACATAAGTAGGTCAACACATCCCACTAAATAAATAAATTATCTATACTCTGTATAAAAAAAATTAAGTACATTAACTAAAAATCGCTTAGATTCATTACCTCCCTTCTCATCAACCCACCACACACAGCCACACGCATACTACTGTGCAAAAACATTGAACAATCAATTGATAATGTTGACTACCTTGATATCCATCAATTAACCTAATTAAATCCTCTTTAAGCATCCAATCGGTGTACCTTTCCAGTGCTCACGGCATAAATCCGCCCCCCATTTCACTCCTCGTCAGTGAGCTCATAAATCTCCCTGTGACCTCATTAGCTCCATATTATCAAATTCCATTCCGCACATCTCATTATTTGATGATTTTGTTTTTTTTCGTTTTTTTTTTTTAGTCAAATTGCGAAAGATACTGTATCACCCTACCTTCAATTACACAAACAAACAGGTTACTTACAAAAGGGGGGGCTGAACAGGGAAGTCGAGGCAAGGCAAGTGAAAAAAGTCCAAATCAACGCTATGCTCAATCAACCGCCAACAATAAGGACCAAATCTACTGAATCCTTCCAACCCCCTTCACATACACGCACTCATACATACAGAAGCGCGGCGCTCAGCCACCCCATGCCATCGTTCAACTGTGTTAACAAATGTCAACTCGTCTGCGTTTTAGAACTGTCAATGCATGCAACCCTCTTCAACGAGTAACAGGGTGCACGGTATGAGAGCGAAAGAGAGCACAAAATGAATAAAAAAAGCTGAATCGTGAAGGTAGTGAACTTCCTACCAGCAGCAGCAGCGTCGACCACAGAACAGCGACGCTCGGAAATCCTTTATTGTCGCAAAATAGGACATCTGCTGATGTATTTGGGTTGAGTGCCTTTACCAGCGTCGATACGTTGCGTCTGTGTGTGTGTGCTAGCGAGTGAATATACAATTACATTTTCTCAGTGCAAATCATGATGGAATTGTGTGTATCTACTTGATCGAGTACTCCGTGCTTCTCTCCGTGGGACTGTATTGGTGCTGGGGGTTTTTTTTCACTCCTGTTTCAACAGGATGGGCTGCAATTCATACAAATCTGTATGGGAAAGTGTTTTGCGTTTTATTTTTTTTTTCCTCTCGTTTATTGATATCAATATTGTGATTTACAGTGAACAATCCGTTTCGGTGGAGGATAAGAGTTGCCATTGGCGGTTATTTTATGGTACTTTGTGTTTGCTGACTTCAGCATAATTCATGTGTTGGCGTTGCTAAATCGTATTTCAGAATGCACTGGCAGTCTTGAATTGATAACCGCAAGCATTTTTTTTTACTACGGGAGGTGTAACAAAATTTCCCCTTTTTGGAGTTATGGTTTAAAAAAAATGACATAAAATGGAAAAAAATTGGGCAATAACGGTAACACTTGCAATGTAGTACTGAACGGGTTTGAGAGCCAGTTCTTTAATCATGAATTTAAATTTAGTTATTTTCGTCAATAGTTTTTGAAATATTCGCATGCAGACTCAAAGTGTTGATGAACAAAAAAAGTTTATAACAATTTTTTTAAAATTATGACGTGGTTCTGAATAATTTTTTTTAGATTATGCTTATATCAATTATGAACCGAATGCAAAAAACCGAATGGTTTTATGAATTTTAGTTTTTGAGAAAATTCAAAATTACTATTTTTTTTGCATATAAACAGTTTTTTTTTTAATTATCAGTGTGGCCTGCTTCACGGGATTAAGGGTCTTAAACTATCTTTCCGCATGCGGCAGGTACCGCTCAGGCAACTTCGTTGCTCCGTTCGGGGTAGGTGCTTTTCTGCGAGGCAGGCGCCTATAGCAACAGCTTTTTAGTTAAAGACTTTCAATTAGGTGTTGTGTTCTGGAGAAATAATCAAAAAAAGGTGGTGCATATTGCTATCTGGTGTTTTTCAACAAACGTTGCCGTTGCGAAATGAATGCGTGTTTGATAAGTTCGTTTCTTTGGGGAAATGTACAGAAGTTAATAACAACTGCTGCAGACTGGCGATGGCAAATTTGCAAGTGATTTAAATGGCTTTATCAAGTTGCCAAATAACTTTTGCACAATTTTACCATCAAAAGAAGAACTAATTGGTTGCGTTCTTTCAAAAATTGTTCGAAACAATTAAAAATCACGATTGGTGAAGAGAACGCGCAATATTAGCACCAAAAAATGCAAATGTTAATGTCATTAATTTTCAAATTCAACTGAAACTGACAGGTGCCTTGGTACATATCTTACAAATCCATTGATAGAGTCGTTGACTTTGAGATATTATTCCAAGCGAAATGTAGAAGATTTTAAAGAAAGCTTTATTAAATTGTTTGGCTAATTATTAAAAAGCGTAATGCTATATATTTTGCTTAGTTTAGTTATATTTTTATTTAAAAAACCGATAAATCCCCTGTGCGCACACTTACCCGCTACACACGCTCACCTCGAACGACTCTACTGCTACGACTGAAGAGGACACAGTAAATTATCTGGTAGCATTTTTAAATTGTTTGGAACCACACGTTATGCCCCGCGTCATTTGAATTTGAAAGTTGGCTCATACTTCATAGATCATACATCTTCGAAATCTCAATTCTCCAATTCATGCCATGCCAGAATTCAAACGTCTTCAAATTCCCGTGCTTATATCCTTTGCTATGAGCATAATAAATCTTAAGGACAAATGTTTCAAGTGTGTTGTGCGAATTTGGAGAATCCGTGCTTTTCTCACGGCCAATTATATGTTCGCAGTGGGAGTGGGAGCACCAGCAAATTAATTTATTCTTGCACCACACAATCAAACAAAAAATTTTGCATACACTATTGTATTCAATTACTTACTTAAGGTGGCGCTACAGTCCGAGGTGGACCTGGGCCTGGGCCAGCTCGATCTTTAGCTAGCTGTCTCCAGTTTCGCACGCATAGTTGGTTGAGGTCACTTTCCACTTGCGTGCGCCACCTGGGTCGCGGTCTTCCTCTACTGCGCCGTCCCTCGGGGGTGGATTCGAAGACTTTTCGCGTCGGAGCATTGGTTTCCATCCGCTCTACATGACCAGCCGAAAATCATACGAAGAATTTTCCTCTCGAAGCAACCAAGAGCAGCTTCATCCGCTTTTGACAAAGTCCATGCCTCCGCGCCATATAGCAGGACTGGGACGATTAAGGTCTTGTAAAGCGTTACCTTGGTTGTTCGTGAGAGGGCTTTGTTTACCAATTGCTTTCATAACCCAAAGAAGCAGCGATTGGCAAGAGTTATTCTTCGTTTGATTTCAGCGCTGGTGTCATTGTCTGAATTGATAGCGGTGCCTAGGTAGACAAAGTTTTTGACTACCTCAAAGTTATATCTGTTTGCTGTGAAGTTCTGACCGAGACGTCGGTGTTGGGTGCCCTTTCTCGTTGACAGCATATACTTGGTCTTACCCTCGTTTACCACTAAACCCAACTTCGCGACCTCCGTTGCAATACCCACAAAAGCGCCATTGACATCACGCTGCGTTCTTCCGATAATGTCAATATCGTTGGTTGGACGGACTTCTGAAAGATTGTTCCTCTGGTGTTGGCGTTCGAGTTTTGAACAATTCTTTCAAGAACGATGTTGAAAAAGTCGCATGACAGCGCGTGGGCTTGTCTGAATCCTTTTTTGACATCAAAGGTCTCGGTTAGGTCGTTACCGACCTTGATGGAGCAGCGTGCATTCTCCATCGTCATCCTACACAAACGGACGAGTTTGGTAGGGATGCCAAAACTAGACAATACTCTGTACAGCTCGTCTCTATAGATGCTATCATACGCGGCCTTAAAATCGATGAAAAGATGGTGGGTATCGATTTGTTGCTCCTGGGTTTTCTCCAAAATCTGCCGCAGTGTGAATATTTGGTTGATGGTGGATTTTCCTGGCCTAAAGCCACACTGGTATGGACCGTCCAGGTTATTGCATTCAATTGCTGTATTTTTTTTTACATTTTTTCCAAAAAAAATAAAAAAAACTCAAATAAATTTGATTCAATGTTAATCTTCATTAGTAGAGCGAAGCACGCCGGGATCCGCTAGGTTCATTATTACAACGATAATTTTTTTAAATACAAAATATTGGTGTATGGTGTACTAATGTATTCAAATTTGAGATAATGTTCGATTGGTTCGTCAAAAAATGTATGATTATCCATCAAAATAATCGATAGACTAGGGGTCAATGAGATGTGAAGTCGACTACCACTCTAGTACCTGACTTCTAAATCTCTTAAAAGTCACATCAATCAGGTGGACTACATTCTTTAGTACATCTAGTTCTGATTTTACACGTTAGATACGTCTCAGAAAAAAATGTGTAAAAAAAGACATGAAATACATGAAGCTGTTCCTATGCTTCAGCCATGAAACTAAAATAAATCATTCATACAAAAAAAAAAATGTTACTAGTTTTTATAAAAGCCAGCATGAATTTGTAAAAAAAAAGTCAATTCAAATCTTAACGTAAAAGTAACATAAAAAGGAATTGAAGACTCGTACAAGAAAACAATATAACAACAAACGACAACAATAACAAATAAACCTTAATTCTAAAGGTTTGCGGTAAGTAAAAATAGTTTTGTTTAACATTTCAATCAAATAGCTATTTTAATCGTGATTAATCGAATGAAATCGTGTACGTACTCATTTTTTGTTTTTTTTCAAACCGTGCTCTTTCAAAAGCATGTAAAAAATACCTTGTAAAAACTGAATTGGGTGTACGTTGACTCAATGAGTGTTTCAGCTCAATATTGCTTCGCATATTCATGAAGGATAAAGTGTATATTTTGTTAACATTTCTCATATGACTCACATTCATTCATGTGTTCATATTTCAGCGAATGATTTACATTTGCAAGTGAGTGGATTCATGAAGTTTTCTTGTGCAGCGGTAATTCAGTGTATAAATGAATAGTTGTCGAGGACTTAGTATGAAAATGGTTCTCAGTATTTTTTGTTGGGAAATGCAGTTAAGGTACCGAGTTACAGGTAGTTCCCCTTCTTCGAATCTATGTTCGGAGGTGACTTAATATGTGTAAGCCACGTTTCACTTATGTAGGAACTGCTGGATCCATTGCAAAAACGTATTACATATGTAAGGTCTTATATTGTCGGCCACAGCACACATAATACAAAATAAGGAACTCCACCTCTCGGGGACCAATGCCAAAGGCCAATGCTCCTGCTATGTTTATACATCGAAACCAGGACTCCTTGTGCGAGAAGGAGACGCAGACCTCATCCCCGGTATAAGACCAAATCATTGTGGACCCAAGACAAGCTTGGTCTTGGCGACTTGAAACAGTATGCCCGAAACGACATCTATAGCTCAGGCTTAGACCCACCATGGGTTGCAGGTTTGACAAGTAAATCCGCAACAACTTACACACAGTGGGCATTGGTAGTGAAAGCGTAAATATCGTCAATATGTACTCGACACCAGCCTACAACGAATAGTAAGTATGTTTTAGGGCGCATGTAACATTAAAATCGAAGATTTTGCTATAAAAAGTAGCAGTATGAAAATGACATATATTTTTTCTTAATAATTTGCGATCAAAGAGAAAACTGTCCTTAATCAAGTTCCAAGCCAAACTGCTGACATTCACTTCTATCACTTTACCAATAGAAATCCATCTCCTGTGATCCGTTCAGCATGATTAGGACTGCCTCTACATCCACCACCACTATCGCATTCAATTAGATACGAAATATTCGAGTTGCATGCCAAGGCAACCCCCTCCTCACACTATCGGAGAGTCATTTAGCCGGGCGTATGTCCTCCTCCGACCCACACTGCCTCCTCATATTTCAGTTGTTTCATTCGCCTCCCCCATTCGGTGAGGGAGGCAAACTTCAAACGTAATACACACAGACTCTTCATGTGCGATGTAATTTTTTAATGGGTTTCATGTCCGCCCACTTTTTACTGTCCATAGCCACCCACTTGCGGCACCATTCTGCTCGACATAACCAACATACATCCTAACCTCAATAAATGCGCCCTCTCACGTATGCATTCACA
Source organism: Eristalis pertinax (assembly GCA_907269125.1). NCBI lineage: Eukaryota > Metazoa > Arthropoda > Insecta > Diptera > Syrphidae > Eristalis > Eristalis pertinax. The sequence goes on from OU026147.1 coordinate 38,181,291, forward strand.
CATAGTTATGAGAACGAGGTCATACAGGAGGACAGAGGTGCCAGGAGGCGCAGAGTACTGTTGAAGAGATTTAGGAAAACTCACACACACTTCCCCCCTTGCAAGCACGCACACACACACGCGCGCACAGAAACCCCCTTTCTCCATCAAGGGAAGAGACCCATGAGATTCAACGATACCGAGATGGATGGATGCTAGACACTGCTGCTGCTGTAGTGCTTCATGGAATTCAGTTCATGGCAGGATACCTACAAATGTACAGCGCGCTGTATTTCGACCTTCGTACTCGACATCAGCGTCGTCGTCGTAGTCGTTGTTGCAATCGTATTCGTAGTCGTTGTTGTCCTGTTGCAGTTCTTTCAACTGCATTCGGTTGCGGCGGCAACCAGGAACAGCAATGGCAGCGGCAACGGCAGCGTCCACAGCAACGGCGGGTGTTGCAAGCTGGCCTGGCATGGGTATGGGAAGATAAACTCTATGGCGGAAGTTGCTAAAATAAAATTGTGTTCGCCTAAGTTGGTTTTCGCTTCCATTTTCCATTTTCCTTTTTTCTTTCGATCCTGTGTTCTGTATGTTCTTTTTTTTTCTTTTTGCCCCCTTTTGGACTGCGCCGTGCACACAATGCAACAACCTAACTTTCATGGCGGACGGAGGGGTGGGATGCGAATGCAGAAAACATTTACTCGTCGTTCTTCTCGTTCTCCGGGCTTCATGGCTTCTTTATTAATCTAGATGGGGGCGAGATACGAGCGTACTGGTGGTTATACGGTTGGCTCGACGGCGGATGGTGTGGCAGGCGGGCAGGCAGCATCCTCCATCCTTCTGTTCATAAGCTGTACAGAGTGTCCTGAGGCTGTATGCGTGGGCGTGTGCATGTGTGGTGCGCGAGGAGGACCATGTTAAAGGGTGGCAGATGACAGGGCGAAAAAGTTCGGAAAGCCAAGGACCGGAACTTGGCTGGAGTGCTATCATGTGAGCTTGGTATTGTTTTTTTTTCGTTCTTTATTTGTTTTCTTTTTTTTCTGTTTTATATACATATATCGTTTCTATGGGTATTGTATTGTTTTAAGGGTATTTTTGTGGATGTAACAGGATATTTGGAGCATGTAATTTAATTGCACTGTGAGAGAAAGGGAGGACAAGCTTCAGTCCGCTGGAGATGTTTGCAGATGAGGTTGCAAATGTGTTTGCGTGATTTATTTGTACGGGATAACATTTTCGGTTTGGGGTTCCAAGTGGTTTGTTCAAGACTTTTTTATGTTGCATGGCTTTTTAAGTGTTCGAGGAGTTATTGTTTGAAGTTTTTCTTGATGGAGGGTGATTGGATGCGTTTAAGCTGATATGCATCGAATAATGACAACTCAATCCATTTTTAAAACTCACTTTCGTCACAGCATAAGCAATCTATCAATCAAGTTCCGTCTAAATCTAAACTATGGTTTACGAGATAGGGTTCCACAAACATTCAAATAGCATCGAATTCTGACATCGAAACTGGCCAGGTTATGCACACAAAGGGTGGATGAGATATTGTTGGTGACCCTCTGCTGGGTTCCAATTGGAATGCTGCCATCCAAGGAAATGAGAAAGCGGACAGTCCTGCGAAACAGGGACCTGAGTGGGAGCATCATACGCCGCTTAGGTCCAAGGCTGTTAGACGAAGCTCTAGATAGAACCAGAATTAGATGGCCTGGTCTGAAGCAACAGCGAAGGCACTATGGCTGATGCTGAGCCTTGTCGTAGGTTTTTAAACACTACACTGGCGTACTCAGACTCAAAAACTGGTACATTGCATAATTTGCGTTGACCTTAGGTTTACCCCTTTTCGGCTATTTGTCGTAAGACCTTGTACCGTGACACGGTGGGAAGGCGTGAAGGTATCAACAATGATTGACTTGTTGAAGACAGTGCAATTGAAGTAAATACACGATGACGCATCCTACCGAAATCCGGTGCAGGTTTAAAACCACTCGAATTGCACGGTGCATCTGGTATGTGTCAGAGTGGTGCGGCAAACCCGAATCAATGGCATTGCGACTATCGCATCGAATTAGTTCCTTAAAATCGATAAGATAAGAGAGAGTTCAAGCAGAATGCCTGAAATAATTTTAAATTAATGATGATGCCGCTTAGATTCCTGTTCCTGAAAATTCATTATTAACCACATTCCTTTCAAATACTAAATCAAAGTAAAATGTTGCCCTCTCGCCAAACTTATATGCGATAGGAATTCCATGGAATCATCGTGACGGTATAAAAATCTTCAATAAAATCAATTAACGACTTTCTTTTATTGAAAACATATTTAAGTGCTAATTCATTTCTCGAGACAAATATCTCAATGAGTCAGACTTTTGCACCTTCTAAAGTCAATGGAAGTATAGTATATACAAATTGAATCGTGTGACATTTCAAAGGAAAGAGATCTAGTTGAGCATATTGAAAACGCTAACACTTAGTCTAAAAATCAGAAATTCACCTTGATTAGTTCATGCGATGAATCTGAATAAAACTCCTAAGCCGGAGTGGTGAGTTCGTAAGTTTTAGTACCGTTCAATGATGATACCAGTGAATAATACTTCTCTGGCACAGGGTGGGCCAAAGAAGACCTACCAGTGCACGCATAACTCTTGTCTTAACTTATTTGTTTGTACATCGAATACGATTTATAGACATTTCTATGCAAAGAGCTGGTCACTTTGGATCACTCTATGAATTCTACTAGAGAAGGATTGGGAACAAATCCGACCAAACTACAGCTGTTTTGTGGATTTTGAGTTCCTCGATGTGAACTCCGAAGTCTTCTGCAGGACTATGGGATTGATGGTCCTCTTTTGATCTCTTTACGCAAACAGTTGCGGTTGAGTTCGGGTTAATGGTTGACACTTCTCACCGTGCGCGTTCGACTTCGCCAATGGTGCGTCTTTGCCACACTCCCTTTCATTTCATCTTTGGATTGGATGTTGAAATGCAGTCGAGGTGAAGAATGTTTCATATTGTGAGTTGAGGGTAGGTCATCTTCTTTTTTGTAGGTGGGATGAAAGTTCACACGGAAAAATCGAGTGTTGTGGGAATTTGTAGAACACCTGCGCAATGCAATTCTACATGTTAGTGGAGTCCCATTGAAACGGGTGAAGACGTTGAAGTACCTCGGAACCTTGTCTTCGCGTCGTATGGTATATCCAATCCATTGGCACTTTCTCATTCGTATAATGTCATGCAGATACGGTTGGGCCAAGAAATCCTAAGAATGTTTCATAAACATCTCTTTACGAAGGAGTGCAGCGTTCGTGTGATAATGGTGTCCAATTTTCAGGAACAGTCGGAGCATGGTTCTCGAGCTGATAATATCGCTTTTCCAGGCAGCTTTAGGCATCCCGATTCTGCTGTACACATGCAGTTCGGTGACACCGCGACAGGCCGTTAATGTTCAGTTGGGCTCGGGTGTTGGAAATACTATGGGCTTTTGTGTTCATTGTAATTAATTGGAGCCCCATGTTGATCAAGCGCTGACATCTGCCTGTTCAACGTCGAGAGTGGAGTTTAAATGCTCCTTGACACAATTCGAGCAATTATTTTTTCTATTGCGGAAAGAACGCATATTTAAACATATGTACCTCTCCATTTTCCGGAGCTCCCACCAATGGTCATGGATTTTCGGTGTTGACTGTAAGAATGAGATCGCGAATACACACTGTCGAGATGAGATTTCTTTGTCCTGATGGTTTGGTTACGCGGCACGAATGACTTCGGAGATAAGCATTTCTATTAGTATCTGGTTTATTACCATATACATACTTTGTATATAACACTTTGTCTTTAAAATACTCCTGGGAGCAGTTAAATCTTATGGAAAAGGTGGCCAAGGGAGATTTAAATATTTTGTCCGCACTTTGTCTACTCGTTACAACCACTCGCTACTCCACTATTGGACGCCAAAAGTGGTCTATCATTGTTCTGTAAGAAGCCTCGGAAATCGATTCTGGCCTCGTAATCCAAAATATATGTGCCAATAACTTTTTCGGGCATATCATCACCCCGACGCACAGTGTTCCACAAAGAACAAGCTAAGTGGACAGCATTATTTTTCGGCATACAACTCTGAAAAGAAGAGTTTGATAAAGAGAGCAAAGGTATGAAAAGGGGGCACAAAAGACCTATGTTCTAGTAATTGGCTAGGGTGGCCGATATTAAAAAACACAAGTTAAGTCATAGAAAGGCGGCTTTAAAATAGAATTTACCAAGGAGTACTTTGCGGAGATGTATGACAAAGTTGATGACTATTACTGAAACAAATGGCCTGTTTGTACTGTTTTAAATGTAGAAGAACAAATGAATTTACCAAATGATGTGGGTTTCCATTAAAAGAAGCCGTTCAAAATGAAAAAAAAAAAATGGATAATGCGTTCGCATATGATCGGCCAGAACTGTTTTTTGAACGTTACCCGTGTGTTAGTTTCAGGGAAGCTGAGACAAGATCAAAAGGCTGAACAGTAATGACAGAAATGGTTTCGCTATTTTGAGAGTTTCCTCACAGAAAATGAGCACGACGACATCCTACTAGATCCCAATAGAATTTTGAATGGAGACGAAACCAGTTTTTCGATGTGCCCGAAAATAGGGAAAGCAGTTGCTTCAAAAGTATAAAAAAAAGTGTGTACCAGGGGCTCAAATGGCGAAGGAGAAAGACGCCAGGTGTTTCAATAGATTTATCTTGCCTCACTTACTGCCGATATTTTAGAGAAGATGGACCACTGCAGTTGGCTAAAGCCATAGGATTTGATTAACAATCGAATTTCGGTATATGGTACCACAGCATTAGAACCTCGAAGCCCAATTCATACAACAAATACCGGAAATAGAACTGGATCCAGACTAAATCCCTTCGATCTTTTTTCACCCTTCCCGGTATTGTTTGCTTTCCAACGATCTCTTCTCACACTATTGGAGACAAATCCTCAATTCTAACACTTTGCCAAATAAATCCGTTTGATTTCAACAGCTGGGTTTGCGATTTCCCAAAGAAGAAAGGACGTGGCCGGATACTGGACCAAAATGGCCGAGAACTGTCGGCTATTGATAGAAATTGACTTAAAAATCGATATTAAAAAATATGTAATAAATACTTCAAACTGGTATTTATTATTCAATAGTAAATGTAGCCCACAATTGATAAAAATAAACAACATTGAAGTACATAACTAGCTAAATTACTTATCCAGCTTCAAAGTATTGAAATACGTTAGGTGGCCGATTACTGGTGCACTTACCCTATATCCCGAAAATTCTTACTATTTCTTTTCAAAAATCCTAACATAGCGTTAGACTTCGCAATCATAATGTAGTGAAAAATCCAACTTAAGGTCAATAACTTCCCGAGATTTGGAAGTCTATGACTGTTTATAAAATAATCATGCACTTAAAATAAGCAAAAATGTGCACACACACACTGGAATCATTCTTAAAAGGCTGTTAGTACCATAAGTTATTTTCGAAAAGGAAAGGACAACCCATGACAGCTAGTCCTTCAAAAATTGTCTACTTGCACATGCGAGCCTCCATCCCCATGAGACTGAGATGCTCAGATTTACATGCATGCATACCTTCATTTGCCTGCTCATAGTAGTTTCCTCATACCTACTCATTCCACCATTTCCACCGATCACACAAGTTGAATATGTGTTTAAATTTGCAGCACAAGCACATTACGTCGGTCCTTTCCCACACTCTCGCACAATTTTCCTTTCTCAGCTTTCCTTTTCCCACCGACTGACTTTTTGTCGTCCGCTTCGTTCTATCGTCCTGCCTACGAGTACATACTTTCCTGTGATTTATCATCTTTCCCACGGTACAGCGCTTCGCATCTACTTTATATCTGCACACCGGAGGGATGAGGGGAAGCATCCTTAAATAAAAACAAAAAAAATCCCAAATCGGTAGTAAAAAAAATCAGGCAAAGATAGGCGTTCACGCCTACCTTCACCGTGTGGGGGGAAGCAATACCCGGAAATAGAACGCATCACACTGCCATACACACCTTCGTTCATTCTTTCGGGTTTTGTTAGTCCATTTCCTTGGAAAACTGTTTTCTACTCGCGCATTTGTCGTTTACGTCACGCTGGCAGCAATTTTCATATCCATACGCAGGACTAATTAAGTTAATTGCAAAAGTTATTCCTGTTTGTTCTCAGGGTCGTCCTGTCTCTCTCTCTAGTTCTCTCTCTGCCATTACTCGAACGTGTCCTCAATTGTAACCAAACGAGAAACGCCAACACACACGCACATCGTACACAAACCCCGTCAGTCCATTCTCATTTCCTCCTTGAAGCCGGACAAAGGCAAAAGTCACGCATTTCCTTTCCGCGACGGAAAATGTTCTACAAGCCGAAGCGCATGAGGAGATGATGTCCTGTATTTCGATCTGATATTAATTTATTAGCAACCGCTGAGCTCATTTTTCTTCGCGTTACTCACAAGTTCCTTGAGTTCTTCAACAACCCCTACACCGGGCAAATCAACCCTTGAATGTCGAGACATTTTCATTTTGTTTCTCCCCATCTTGCCGCCAGTTGCCTTGAGTGGCCAAACACTGACGTCCGACAACTGGGAGGACAAATAATGCGCTGCTTAATGTCAACGGAAGTACAAATGTCCTTTATTTGTTTAATAAATAACACGCAATTGAGGGTTGGTCTGCTGTATGTGTGTGCAAGACGCGCGGTTAATTTTGTAGTAAATGTGTGTTTTGCGCTACATTGGCTCTGCTGCTTTGATGCGATGTCCTTTTGTTGTCCCCATTCGTGCCGATCAACCCTGACACTCGGTTATTCATTTCTTCAGTCACATCATATTCAACGTTTATTAACTTGATGTGGTTGTGTGACATTTTTACGTTGTTCTGAAGAATATATTGGATAGTTGTTGGCCTGATTTCGTCAAAATAAGGGATGAAGACGTCAACCCAACCCAACTGCTTTACACTTTCTGCAGGAACGGTGCGCACAAATGAACATTTTCCCAAATGAATTTAGTTATGGTCTGTGCGGAAATTGTTGTGGATTGACATCTGATCTGGCCTCGTTTCGCACACCATTGCAATACAAAGTCTTGACAAAATTAGACCTTGATGGTCAAAAACTCGTGAAAATAATCCGCTTTCTGCCTCGCATGACATTTCGTTCTTGCTTGACGTTTTATTAAAACGGTGAGCGTTTTTAAATATAAAATAACTTGTTTATGAGTTCGAATACACATCATTTTAAATAAAAATAAAACAGTGTTGGACATTTATGTTGTTTTAATTCTCTTAGTTGAGTGGCTGAAACAAGAGGTGTTTATAAGTGTCTACACAAAATACGATGCCTTCATGTCTAGACCGAAGGTGTTATTTATAAACTTCTACACACAATGCTCGCATAAGAATTGTTTTATTCATTTCTAATGAATCAGCGTAAAAGCAATACGATGTCTGTCTCATATGGCATCGTTTTTTTGTTCACAAGGATTCGATTGCAGATGCTGTATTCAGTGTTAGGCTCTGTCAAAACAAATGTGATATGTTATGACGTGACCTTGGTAGTTTTATTGGAGATTGATAAATTCTGTTATGCATTGCAAAATAAATAACCACATTAAAATTGTAGGGGATGGCACATAGCTAGGTTGGTAATTGGGTGCCCCGACGGCCTTTTGGCTGCGGCTTCTGCGTCCATTAAGACCTACTTTAATTCCAAAACCAACCAAAATCCTTAGGAGGTTTTTCAGTTCAACACCGCTTAATTCTTCCAGCTCTATGAAGAAGTGCCCTCCTAGGACCTGACTTCTTTTCTTTGCTAAGGTGGGAATCGCTGATCTTGGATAGATTATGTTTCTTCCTCATCTTGAGTAGTTGCAGCTTTTGGAATATCGTTATGCGGTATGTTCAGACCCATTGTATGTGTGTATATAGCACAGTGTCCGGTACGGACTCCCAGTCATCGAGCTCTAGCTCTTTCCAGGGCTTCATGATAATAGTCTTCGAGATGGATACCGCTCAGCGTCTGTGATGGATTGGTGGGCAGTCGCTTATGATGGAGACTCCATTCCTGCTCCAAATGGCGAAAAACCTCTAAACGAAAGTTTACCAAACAGATGGTTTATAGAACGTTGTCAAGCCTCTTACCACACATTTTTAGAGGAAATGACTTGTGGTATCATTGCTGCTGTTAAGAACATTTTGGAATAATTTTAATAATAATTTTGAAGAATATTTTATCCTCTCCGTATCCTCCCGTAGGAAAAGGCAACCAAGGGGCTTCTTCGGGCTGAACCTGGACATCAACCAACAAGCCTCTCCATCCAGCACGATCTTGTGCTAGCTCCTTTGCTTCCAGCTACGCACGTTCACGTGATTGATGTCCCTTGCCAGATGTGTACGCCACTTTAGGCGTAATTTTCCGTTACCGCGTTGTGCATCAGGTTTGCAGTCGAATACATTCCGGGCCGGAGCATTGGTGTCCATTCCTTCTTAATGACCTAGACAACTGAGACGAGTGGCTCGAGCACGATTGACCGGATCGATGTCGCTGTACAGCCCATACAGCTCGTCGTTCAGTATCCTCCTCCAAACACCATCAACTCCTACAGGTCCAAAGATTGTACGAAGGATTTCCCTCTCTAAGCAACCAAGAATCTTCTCGCACGCTTTATTTAGTGTCCAGGCTTCAACGCCATACAGTAGAACTGCGACGACCAAGATCTTACGTAGGGATATATTGTTTGATCGATAGAGGGATTTATTCCTCAATTGCCTTCTAAACCCAAACACACAGTCATTGGCAAGGCCAACCTCAACGTTGGTGTCATTGATTGCATTAACTCCGGACCCTACGTAGGCAATGTGTATCACTACATCAAAGTCATAGGAGTCATTATTGACCGTTTGTCCAAGACGTCGGTATTGGTGGACCCTTATTCATCGCAAGACACATCTTAAGCGCTTCGAATCTCTCGGTGAAGTCTTATCGACCTTAAGGGAGCAGCAGGCATTCTCCATCGCCATTCTGACTCTATAAATGCAGCTTTAAAGTCGACAAGAAGACGGTGGGTATCGACTTGAAACTCCTATCTTTGCCAAGATGTGCAGTAATGTGAATATTTATACCCCTGTAGTTGGCACAGTTTAGAGGGGCGTTTCATTAGGATCGGTCAAACGATTCTGATATTCCATCCACCGGGCATACTTTCCTCCGACGAGGTCTCACAGATGAGTTGGCAAAAATGACAAACTCGTCTGAAGCTGCTTTGAAAAGTTCGGCAGGCAGCTCATCGACACCAAGGCTGCTGGTTGAACTTTAGTCTGACGATGCCTGTATTTTGGTCGGCAACGCCGTTGTACAGTCACCATCGAGTTCTCTGTGAACTTTTAGTACAGATTCCGTAATCATTCCTGCAGTAACATATCTGTATGCCCTCTACCACACGTTTCTCATTCCCCATCTTTTTCGTCCGGAGAAGCCGGCGCGGCGCTTTTTATGCTCGTGGAGCTCGCGAGCAGCCCTCGCCCTGCTCTACAGAGCCGTTTTGTATGCTTCCTACTTGGCCGCATGTGCTGACATTCATCATCGAACCAGGTGTTCTTCTTTGTGGCAGAGTGAAACCTAACACATCAGTTGTGGCTTTTCTGATGGCTTCTTGGCAACATTCTCATTTCTGACACGTTAAGGGAGACTCGATACAAAAATTCTCTGGCGATCTTCTAGTAGCCGTGCCACGTTTAATTTCCTCTCAGCATTTTGTTGATTTTGCTGATCGCATGGCCGAAGTCAATGTGTGGAAACCGTGTGCTTGCTACATTGTGGTTATGTCCCGCTGCCAAAGCGATTAGTTTGTTTTCCGACTGTACTAACGAAGATACCGTTATTGCCCAGCTTTGCGTTAAAGTCACCAAGGACGACCTAGGGGCTTTCTTCTGGCCGAACTAAGCAATCATTTTTGTCGCTTTATCGAAAACACCGACTGGTTTGCGGGGAAGGATCGACTAGATCCGCTTTAGCTGGCTTAAGTGTGTCTGCTGCGGTTGCATGCGGTCAGTTTGCCATTTATACCGAATCTAACTCCTCCTAGAGGCACCACTCGCGTTGTATGCGCTATTGTCAGTGACTCGAGAGAGGTGACGCCGGGGATAGTGAACTCAGGCCCCTAGCGTATGAGTGGTCGCACATATCCACGCCACAGCAGCCATTGTTATCTCATTGTCTGTCTCTTCAAATCTTTAAGGGAAAAACTCAATACCATTGCTCCTTTACTCAATGACCATCGAGTCCAGTAGCGGAGAACGCATAAAACAATCTGTCAACTCTTGCAGCGAAAGAAACCTCATGAAATGATGATAAATGTGGTCAACGTCCGAATGTGGCAACAGCACCAGAGACAACACAGAAACAAAACCAACAAATTACAATTAGACCATCCAGAGAAAAAGAAATAACTCAGTGAGTTATGACTCGAAGGACAAACGTCGTCAGTTCGCAGTTTGATGCCTGGGCTTGAGTAACGATTTTTGTGAAGATGTATTGAAAAAGCAGTGCTACATGGTTGAGGGTGGAAATGAGCTATATGCTTTTATTTATTCGGCACTAATTCATGAAAATGACAGCAAGAACATGTCCCATGACTGCTGTGAATTTGTCTCAGATGCTGAAAGCAGCCGGTCGTCCTTTTGACAGAGAGACGATAATTCAAGCAACCTGCTTGCTTGCGGTGGTTTGGTGCGATAGACCGACCCCCCTTCAGGCTTCGTCTGAAAGGCTAAAAACCGGCATACATGCCGTAATATTGATTTATTCAAAAAGAGGTAATGCCCCAACCGCATCTAAGCCACAAATTTGTTTCCCACTTAGTCACATACTCAATCAATCAACGACTGCGCTGCCCGAACCACGACGCGACGCAACGGCTCAAAAGACCGACGACGAAGCCGCCAAATGCCCCAAAGTCTTTGGAACCTGTTCAATAAAACTCACTCATTATGAATTCCACCTGGGGTGACCCAAAATGTCAAATTAGAGCCCCCATAAACAAAGAGTGCGGTTCCGAGCATAGTTCGTGCACATAAATCTTCGCTGAACCAAACTTGACCTCTCCATCGATTCGATGATACGCCTCAGCAATTGAAAGTAAGAGGGCGTGGAGGAAGCTCACGCAATTAATTAGCTTTATCGCGGATCTGTCCGATTAATACGCAGTCAAGCGCCTAAGCGATCGCGTTGCCTCGGCGAAATATGCAAATTTGTGTGTTCTTCATTCCGGACGAATTGAAATCGGATTCCTCCTCGTCTGCACTTCAAATCGACGAGACCAGCTCTATCGCAGCGCGAAAGTCTTCCCCAGCGGTATGCGAATCGTCACAATGGTTGTTCTAACGATCGTTGGATATGCCAATGGCTTCGGATCCACAAGCCGGTTTTCACTCTCCCTCTCTCCGGGCTTTCTGGTTTCCGAAATGAGTTACATAACCGATCTCCTGGATGGTAGCAAACAGGTTTCTCTCCTCTCAAGGTGGAGGTCCCGTATAACTCGACTGCCTTACCGTAGTCGATTAATCAAGAAGTCGGGTTTTTGGGGGCGAAAAAGAGTTTGAGTCTCGTCTCGCAGTCGCTTCTATGATTTACGTGAGTCGCTTCGAACTCAACCAGCCCCAGCATCTGCCTGGCCGGCTGGCTTCGGTGAATTCTTGTCACTTAGCCCGCTGAATTTCTAACATCTCTATGGAGAGAGGCACCTTTCGACTCACAAACATGACCGACAACCAACTCCCTCACACCGCCTCTGGAGCGTGCTGTCGGAGGGGGGGAGGGGACATAGAAATCGTGAGTGTGATGTTGGGGTGTGTGTTGTATGTACCACGAGAACGGGAATCGTTTGCTTTTCGCCTCGAGTGTCTCATCGAAATTCCACAATCGTAGTGGCTGAGGGTGATTGTTTCTCGCTTGTCTGGTGGCCTGGTATGAGAGTACGGTTCAGGCTTCTGGTGCTGCATTGCAGTGGGGAGTCAAACGGTGTTGTGTGGATGGCACAGGCATTTCAGGGTTCATTTCACACGACGGCGACGACGACGACGGAGAAGACGATGACGACAGCGACGTCGACGACGACGATGACGGTGTCTGTGGTGTGCTTTTTTTTGGTATTTTCTTTCGTTTGGTAGGACGTGAGATTGTTATGTTAGGCATCTTGCCACCCAACGACGACTCCCCCAGCCGAAGTAGTTTACTGTCGGTCGGATTAGTTCAATGAATTGTTGATAAGGGAAATGGTTAGGGAGGGCAACTTGCTGCGATGGGTGTATTTGCGGGTTATGTCCTTTGAGATTTGTTTGAATCGCCCTCGGAATGGATATGTGGGAGTGTCTAGACATATCCATCGAAGGGTGGAATTGTGCGAGGAGTACAAAGAGCACAGAGAATATCGCTGGTGAGGCAGTGATATAATTGAAAGGGATGCAAGTGAGTTTTAAGTAACTTCGCATTCAGTCAATGTTAAAGTTATTCGTTGTTCGCTTTAGGGCAACAATGAACTTTAGAATACCGTTGTGATGTTGACTTAAATGAAGGGTTGGCCATTCTGCATTAATCAGAAATATGACTCTGTCAGAAGACAATCGTCGGCGATAGAGTTATACATGAAGTTGGGCATGTCTATGAGAGTGGAAACTTTCTGGAACGTTAGGACAATGATTGAATTTGCACCATCCCTTAGCATGAATGTCGAAAGCCATTTCTCAATGCTTTGCAGTTCTGTGCCAAAATGAAGTGACAATCAGTTGCGATGTGGCACCATGTGTCATTTTGTTGAAAAAAGCAAAAAATCCAAGTTGCTCCATACTTTCATTTTCACTAATCTGCAGGTTGTTACCGTTTATATTTCATGTGGTATCTTGCTAGAAAGCAGCAGCTTATTGCACTAGACTCCTACATCACAAATCCAAACTGGTGTGGAAATGCCTACCGACGCTTAGTACGAGAAACAAAGTAAAACTCTTTTAGATACCATCTGCTAGCTACCATCAGCTAACTACCATCTGCTAGCTACCTTCAGCTAATTACCATCTGCTAGCTACCTTCAGCTAACTACCACCAGCTATATACCATCTTCTAACCACCATCAGCTAGCTACCATCTTCTAACTACCATCAGCTAGCTACCATAAGCTAGCTACCATCAGCTATCATTTCATTTCAATTCATTTTTATTGACATCAATTCAAACCATAACATAAATACAAGATAAAAATGCTTAAAACTAGTTGAACGGACAGTGTTACTGCTTCTTGCTAACTTACTGGCCCTAAGCTAAGCTAAACTTAATCTTAAGCTATGTCTTTCTACTTAACCTAACAATGCATATGTTTAAAATGATATGACTTTGACTTAACAATTTAAAATTAAGAAAACTTTCAAGAACTTAATAACGGAACTATTTTATTTTAAAAGCTAAATGCTAACTTAAATACTACCTTAAAATAACTTAAACTACCTTATACATGTATATATAATTATATACGCACATATATATATATGTACTTAAGCTACTTACAAGGGTATACACATAAGTACATACAGTTGTACAAATGTGTATACTAATTTTTTTTTTTAATTTTTTTTTTACGTATATACAGCTTACAAACTACCTTAAAAAACTACCTAAGACATGTAGGTCGGTCATAGGTTGCAGCTGAACGAATCTACTGCAAGACAGAGATCGACTGCGCCCCATAAGGGGATCTGTACTTCCCTTTCCCTAACCAGGGTCTAAAGGGTTCGATGATGGAGTTCCTTCACTGCCCACCAGAATTTTCGGTGTTGCATTGCAACATCCCGAACCTCTCGCCTTGATACCGCCGTACTGAAGCGGAGGAGACCCTCCTCAGCACGTTGTGCGACGGAACGGTCGTGGCTGAGTCGCCCATCCACAGTTGAACGGGCGATGTGAAAGAGAATCTACCATCAGCTAGCTACCACCAGCAAGCTTCCAGCAGCTAGCTTCGAACAGCTAGCTACCATCAGCTAGCTACTGTCAGCTAGCTGCCATTAGGTAGCTGCCGTGAGCTAGCTACCGTCAGCCACCTTCCATCGACTAGCTACCATCAGCTAACGATGAATTTACTTTACGTCGGCAATAAGCGACAAATGACCTGTGCCGTCAAAGTCAAGCTAACCCTGCTGTTGCTCAATCTTAGCGTGTTCTATGTGACAAACTCATCGCTAATTGTTCCTTTAGTATGGCAGCGTGATTGGGAAGGCATGATACTTCTTCTTTGAACAAAATATGGCGAAGCAAGCTGATGGACTCGCTAGAAAGGGCATCGTTCTTTCCGAGTGGAGAACTGCCATCCAATCCTTTTGTGACTACAAAAAGAAACATCTCGTAACGCTTGAAACGATTGATTCTGGCCTACTCTCATCCCTAAATTCACAAGATCTGATAAGACTGAGCAAGCCGGCTTTCAGAAATGTCATCGCCGTTATCCAGGCCCCGCGCCATTGGAACCCACGCCTTTAGAATGGGACTGCGATATAATGATTTCTGCATGAGTGCAGTGTCGGCTCGCCAGTACATCCGCGCTTGTCGGCGGTCTGATCACAAACCCTCTGATACAACATTGGACATGAATACAAAACAACAAAGATAAGAGCTAATATGCATGTCATGAGTATTATGACATATAGAGGAGCACCTGCCACATGCCCACGCTCTACCGTAGTGTGACCAATACTCTATGGTAGGGCTGATAAAGAGGAGGAATCAATCAACTTTGTTGCTCTTTCAGCTCACCAGGGGTCTACTTCTTCGATGACCTGGTCCAACTCTGCAGCATTAGTGTTAGCCACCTTCATCGCCTTGTTAAAAGCACGGTTTTCGGAGCAATTTCGAATAGATCCATTTGTTAGTACAATGGTCCTACGCTCGCCTAAGACTACCCAATGCAATCAGCCACAGCCATCTAAGTGGTTGTACAGGGGTCATATGATATCAGACTGGGTGAACCAACCCCTTTTGTACAAAGAACCTGCGCCGAAGGTCAGAAGACATCACCACTATTGCAGTCAGGCTGTGAAGAACAAACAACTTCTCAAGTGAGCAACTGCTGCCTCCAGTTCTGTAAACGAGTTTGTTTTGTTTTTTGCATATTCTCAACGTTCATTCTGGAAACTTTTCAAACCCACCCTTTGTCTGTTTATTGTTGTCTAACAAGTGATGACTTCATTGTAAGCAATTCGAAACTTCACACTAAACCCAGCACCAGCACACACAGCTACTCCAAAACTCAATCTCGAAGTTAAGCTAACAAATTAACTTGCGAAAGACGAAACTCACTTCCGTGACCGCCCTTTCCCCGTCCCACCCTACCATTCACCATCCATTGTATGAGCCATTTTTCTCTCATTGCGTATAAACATTTTATCCTTCAACCACTGCCCAAAACCCATGGTCATAAAAACAAACCTTAAACGAGCGCCACCTCGGCCACCCCACTCTTTATTGCCACCCATTGGTGCTGCCTCAAATAGGAAATCAACTCACTTGATGAGAATTACTTTCTTCTGGGCACACTGCTCTCCGACGCTCGCTCACTCACTCCGTTCACCGTTGCCCACCCAACACCCATTCAACAGAGCACACTCTTCCCATGCAATCATCGACTTCTACTATCTGTCCATTAGACAATTTCTGCCCTCGTATCGGATCCAAGGTCTACGTATACACTAAGGGCACCTCCGTTCGTCTGTACGGCGAATTTTCCGTACACCAAGACCCAAGTTCTCCAAACTTCATTTGGCAAAGCGCCACAAACTTCTCGCTCTCCGAGCACAGACCATCCCTACAAATGGTCCTGTGCGTGTGTGTGTGTATGTTTGGGGCATGTGGGTGGCAGATGATGGTTCCTTAAGCTCATACTTTTCACTTGAGGATTCATGGCGAGGTTCGAGTTTTCCATTAAAATGTATCCTTGTATCCTTTTGTTATGCTGCCCGCCTGTCCTGCTGAAAGGTTCAAACCAGAGAGAAAAAGAGACATAGAGAGAGTGAGAGAGAGAGAGAGAGAGAGAGAGAGAGAGAGAGAGAGAGAGAGAGAGAGGGAGAGAGAGAACGACTCACACAGAGAGAGGGAGAGGAATCGAGAGACATTTACCAAGAACTTGGATATTCCGAAAGTTTACTTCATCCATGATTCAAAGGACGAACTCTGCACAGAAACGTATACACAAAGTACATACCGGCTGGGAAAATGAATAAAAGAAAACGCCGAGCAAGAACGTCGGGATTGAAGACAAACTTTTACATTTAACCTCATCCTTCCGGTGGTCCTTCTGCTGCTACTGCCACTTCTGCGTCTTCCACTTTCTCGATAATATTCTTCATCTTATCCTTTGGACTAAAATTAGGGTATACACAGATAGATATGGACGTATGGTTGTAGTCAAAACGATGAGAAGGATTCTCGCTTAAATTGTCGGAATAAGTTGGAGGACACACACACCGAACAAGGACTCGATGGGGCGCCCCGGGGACGAGAGCAAGGACATGAAGAATGAAAGCAGATAGCAGGAATGGCTGCCCTGTTCGGAACTCTTGTCGTCTTCGCCTTCGTTTTCGTTGTCGCTGCCGATGTCGTGTTGTGTTGTATTGTGTTGTTCGTGTCCTTTTTGGGGAATTTCACTTGGGTGCATTTCAGTTTTCCATCCCATCAGAGGTTAGGAATGAACTCCAAGGCGGCAGGGAGTAGTGTCTTGAAATAAGAAGGCATTGTAGATGAAGCTATAGCCGATGGTGGGGCGGGAGTGGGCGGATGTTTGAAGGGTGAAGTTGGCTTGGGTTTTATATTGTGTGTATATTATTTGCTTATTCGGTTCCTTTTGTTTTCTATTGAATGAGGAAGCAAAGAGGAACAAAATTCTTAGACTGATAGTCTTCGCCGATGATGATGGTCATGGTGATGGGGATGCTCGAAGGAGGAGTGATGGTGGATGATTTTCATCAGTACACTGTGGTTGACAGGAAATGTTGAAGATTTGCGAACTGATTGCTAAGCACAACGGTGGTACATGGTTCGACAAGACTAGGAGGGGTCCTTTTTAGATTTTTTTCGGAATGAAGTTGTCTTCCTTTGGATCACTCATCATAGAAAAATGTGTAAGCGGCTATGTCTTTTTCTTTGTTTATGCCTTACCCCGAGCATTGGATATTTGCTGCGGAAGGCGAACAGTGGAGGAGATACAAATTTACAGGGATGTGGATGCAGACCGGGAGACAAAGCTTCGTCGACTTCACTGTCGTCTTCGAACCGGGGCAGACAACTTGATGACTGCCAGCAAACCGCGAAGAATGGATAGCACCATTAGCTCAGGCTTAGACTCTCCATAGATTGGTGGTCAATAGAAGTGTAACGAAGCTACACTTTAGCCTAGTACTATTCTTTCACGAGTGAAGGAGTAATCAGGTTGGGTGTCCATTCGAATATAGATCTACACATGATGACTCTTTTCTTCGATTTGAGGCCTAGTGTTTGCTCAACAGTCTCAACCACCTGACTTATTATAACACATGCAAATCACATTCAAATTGATGTGGTGTGGTGGTCGATGTGGAGCGTCGTTTATAGTAGTTATTTTATGGATCATCATTTTGGACGACATTTCGAGTGCGAGCAACTTACTCCACCCCGTTCATCCGATAAATGATGAAGTACTCGTACGCTGAATTCTAAAATGTCATAGATTTGTGCAGCGGAGCGTGCTTCCGATGCTGATGTGGTTTCAAGATGGTTTGTCCGTTCGTCCGTCTGCCCGTTGCTCTGGGGTATCGGTCGCACCAAGTTATATAATATATTAGTGTAATTACATGTGTCCATTGAAAAATGACGAAGAAAAACACAACAAACACACCTATTACGTTCAGCAACAAGCCAAAACAAGGATACTAAAGGATCTTCCAATAGGGACTTCCGAACATTGACACTTGATAGCGGCCATATTATTCAAGCTGCATTTAACAAATTGCCTGTCATTTATTCAGTCTATTTTCCCAAATCAGCGTGGACGAACATAGCGTTCAACAATATGTACAAATTATAAAATAGTTTTCTCCAAATGGGTGTTGTCTTCGGGCAAAGTGCCGCGCGTTTCTCCCATTTTACGGTCGCCATAAGACGATGCCCATTTCTGGATGAATGGGTACGTCAACAAGCAAAATTGTCGAATTTGGGACGATACCAATTCAGATTAAATGAAAGACTGTCCAATGCATCCCGAAAAAGGTATTATTTGGTATGGATTCCGGGAATGTGGCGTCATCGGTCCAGATTACTTTGAGAATGACCGTCAACGGTCGATGATTACGAACATCTTTTGGCCTGATTTGGATGATATGGACACGAGCGACATGTGGTTTCAACAGGACGACGCTACGTACCAAAGCTTATGCCACATTGCAAGTTCTGCACGAGCGATTCGAGGGCATGGTTATCTTACGTGCGGGTGATGTGAACTGGCCACCGATATTGTACGATTTGACCTCGTTAGACTTTTTCTTGTGGGGTTTTATGAAGTCGCAGATCTCTGAGATTAAGCCAAAAAGAGCGGTTCTCAAAGCCATTCATGGCATCTGTCAAATTCATCCTGATTTATGCGGCAGAGTCATAGAAAATTGAACATTTCGCATGCACACAACCCTAAGAAACCGCGGTAGACTATGGAACGATTCCATACACAATACCATCGATATGCCTTTCAAAGGAATACATTTTTTAGATTTATTCAATTCAATGTGGATCATACCGTCGATCTGTCATATTTCTTATAGAATTTGTTGGATCTTAAGCGCAGGGGATTCACAAATATAAGGCTACATAAACGCGCGCAAGTGACAGAAGAAATTAACGCGTCAGTGAGAGCGTCAGTGAGAGCGTAGAGTAACGAGAAGTAATTTTCAAACCCCAATCATTTGACAGCATTTCATGTCTGGGCTGGAATGTCCTTTCTGGTGACAAGATCTTCTACGCCGGATTGGGTGAATGCTTAAGAATGCTTGTCATCCGATCATGGAGTGGATATTCCTTCTGGTAGATAACCAACGAATGTAGATGACAGCATCGCTGCTTGACAGCTCGATATATAGACGAGGTGACTTTCCCCTCAAACTCGTCAAATTGTTTGGCTCAATATCAATTCAGGCATCTACTACGCAAGCGTATTCAATTAGTAGCAATGCTATTCAGTTCTGACCACTTTTCCCGGTCTGCGTCATTAGCTACTTCTTTGATAGGTTTTTTCGTTGCTATGCGGTAAAGGGTTTCACTGTAGTGCTGATCACTCTGTTAGATGACCAATCATGGGTACAAATGTGCCAGAAAATCTGAAATGTGCTGCGTTGGCCATGACGAACGTTTGTAGATTGGTCACTCTCAATGTGCAACGTTCGTATAGTAGCACAGACTCGAGATTGGCGAGGAACAGTTTCAACTTGGTCTCTGGGAGCCGAGTACTAGATTGCATCATGTGGAGATGACAATGCCTTGTTGACACGACAAGCACTAGAAGCTATCATGTGCATTCATGGCCATGTCATGCAATCTACCCATGCATCTGATCACTTCCAAGCAAACTCCTGTTTTAGGGAAATATGCTCACTCTAAGGCTGGATCATTGGTGTTTTGGGGAAATCACTTCGTTCTATAATCGGTCCTCATAGCTCGAGGAGTGTGAGTATTTCGTGGAACAAGAGTCCCATGGAACAGAGAGGGCTGTGTTGGCTAAAAAAGATGAAGTCAATACATCCTTCCGTTTTCAGTCTCACAATGCAGCGGCAGGATGCACTTCGGTCCTTACGCTTCCTTGCAGCATTGAAGTTGCAAGAAATCCTATCGGCGCTTATACTTTGTACATATGTTCTATCCAAACCACTGTGTGTGTTGAGACACGAAGACTCGTTCTCCCGTCAATTGCTGGATCAATATTCTATTTTGCGCAAACTGCAAGAAAGGCTGCACACAAAGAATGCCAAGAAAAAGGATCAGTGGAGTGAGTTAACGGACGACTATTGAAGGTTGCCGCGCCGTGGGATTGGCTAGAAAATAGGGAATCGCCAAGCCATCTGTAGTCCCAAGAAGAAAAGAAGAGATGAAGGCGGCGACAAAAGGGAAAAATAAAACAAAATCAGGAAAATAAAATCAAGATCCTTAAGGATATACCATACATCTCCTCACACAGTTAGGCGAAGGCAGAAAAAGTTTTCTTGAAAAGAAAATTTCCATTTCCATTCTACACGTTTCATGCCAATCTTTCCGCCCACCCACACTTGGTCCTTGGCTCCGTGCAAGCATTCTTTCGTTTCTCCTTTTTCTCTTTGCTTTATGTCCTTATCCTTTGGTTTGCTTAGTCCTTTTTTGCATACAGAGGTTTGTAGCAGGGCGAAAAGAAAGCAAAAAATATTGAAAAAAAAATACTCACACAGCAAAGTAAGTAAAGTATCCTTTTTTTAACCGATTTTCGACGCTTCATTCATCCACGAGGAGAGAGTGGGTGGTTGTGTGTGAGTGTGTGTCTGTTTTCGGTGGCATGGCGGTAGCCAAGGCTCTGTTTGGGTGCCGGATAAGACCAAAAAAGAGTGTCAGAGTGTCGGTCAGGTCGGGTCGGGTTTCCAGTTTGGTCCTGCTAAAGAAACAGACGTTACTGCTGACGGTGGTCTGGCAGTTGAGGCGGCTCGACGCGGCGGCAGTGTGAGCGAAGAAATTTATGGCGAAATCCTTTTTTCCTTTCCCTCTTATTATTTTTATTATTATTATTATTTTTATTTTCAGTTGTCGGGCACGAGAAGGACAGGGAGTAATATGTCCTTCGGCCTTTCATTGCAATCATTCGGATTGAATGGAAATGGTCAATTTTGGTGTTTTATACTCTTACATTGGGAGATGTTGTTTTTTTTTGCTTTTGCCTTTGCACCTTTTCGGGGAGGTTGGGGAGGCGGGAGACATTAATCTTACGGGCCAAGTTTGGGAGCAGAAAGAAACCATCAACGACGACGCAACAGAAGGAAGGAAATTAAGAAAATTGGAAAAATGGATATGGGTGTCCTTTTACCCTTTTCCCCAGCACAATTTCACTGTTGATCCTTTTTCGTTTTTTTTGCCTTTTTTCTGCTTTTTTTTTGTTTGGTTTCGTGGAATGGTAATTTGCCTGCAAGAAGTTGTGTGTTTGCGATTTCTGTTCTGTTGTCGGTGCCTGTAGCCATGGATTGACGTGTGGCGTGCCTAGGACACCCATTGGCGTGTCTGATGGTGGGCCGTTTTTGGGGTGAATGGTGGTCATTATACACATAAGAGCCTGGACTTTGGGGATTCGAGCCTGTTCCCTTACAGTGTTAAGGGGGAACATGATCCCGAGAACCCTTCCGTTTGTCTTTTGCTTAAGTTGTTTTGCTGATGTTGATTTTTTTTAGTATTTTTTTTTTTTGGTTTCTTCTGAGAATTATTTTGGTATCTTTAGAAAAGGGATTACTCGAAGGAAATTGCCAAATTCAGGATATATTGCAGTAATATTGATCCCGAAATGGTAGTGAAATTCGATGGAGATTGAATGGGATACATGTTGTTTGTGTTTTTTTTTTTCTTGCGAAGGGTGGAGGCACACTCTGATTGAGAAGCGTATTGAAATATGTCTGAAGTGTGTAGTGAAAAGTGGTGAGGTATGTTTGTATGTGAAAGGACCTTTTGTGTTTAAGTGGGGGAGGGAGAGGGGGGTGATTGTTACGACTTGAAAGGATATTTATGTCGAAGGCTTTATATTTGCAAAAAGTTATGGGTTCTGCATGAATAGATATTATATTATTTCAAGGAATGACAAACAATGGTGCGATGGTGAAGGGAGTCGCATGGCTGTGATACTACACACTTAGGCAAAGGTCGCAATAGAAGCCGACGGTACTACAGATAAGGCGTCGGATTAAAGAGCCAGGAACTCAGTCAGAAATTGACGTTTGCTTTGCAAATTTAGTAGCTGAAAGATTGGGTAACAGACCACTCCACCCTTGTAGCGCAAATTCTGTGTTGCACTATTTATGTGGGTGGTGTGACATCCCGTAGTGAACCTGGGATTCTACGGCACCCACACGTATTGTGCATGCTATTATTGTCTCACGAGTGGAAGGGACCTACAATTTTTTACAAATCCTACAAATCGTTAGTGACTCGAAAGAGGTTGGACAGTACAACTTCATCATTGTTTCAAGTCCATCAAGAATGTACACATATACGAACTACACCACCAAATTATTGCGCCATATTTTTTTGTATCCAAAAAACATGTGGTTACAACAAAACGGGTCACCATCTTACAGTGTGGTATTTGACTGCAAATCATGGAATAAACGTCTAGTTTGAGCAGGGTAGCTTCTTATGGGTGCTACATTTTTTTTAATTCGAACTACTAGTAAATTTGTAAGTAAAATATTTTTTTATCCGCTTTTAGTATTTATTAATTCAGCTCTCAATATCGTTGTTCCGCTCTTCTGAGAGTTGTCCAATCGGAGGTAATGCAGCACCTATTCCAGTGTCATGTATCTATTCACAGATGGGGTCATGTAAAGCCAACCAAAATCCAATGGAATCACAAAATTCCGAATTACTCCGAAAAGAGCAGATATTTTTTTCTGTTTGTGGGAACAAAATACATATTTCATTTTACTTCGTGGCTAAGGAGATAAACAACTACTGGAGAGTTGTCATACCATTCGTAAGCCAGAACATAATAAAACATATCTAGTCGATTTTAATATACACTGAATAGACGTCCAGTATAAGGAATGCCGATATAACGAATGTCCAGTATTAGGAATCACCATTTGGAGTCCATTGATATCCCTATATAACGAATAATGAACAAATACTACTCTACATAACGAATGCTGTTTAATTTAAAGGAAAAGAATCAAAACAGAT
This sequence comes from Eristalis pertinax, assembly GCA_907269125.1. Lineage (NCBI taxonomy): Eukaryota > Metazoa > Arthropoda > Insecta > Diptera > Syrphidae > Eristalis > Eristalis pertinax. The sequence continues at coordinate 38,204,264 of OU026147.1, forward strand.
GAGAGATCAGATGAACAGAGAAAAGATGAGAATCGTTAATTTTTTATTACATGTCTTAAAAGTTTTGTTTAAGGTCCTATTTTACGTTTGGTGACCTGGATGTTTGCAATAGAGCCTAAGAAGGTGAAGGCCAATAGTTGAAGAAGACGAGGATGCAGCAGTCATCAACATCAACGAAGAGGAAGATGAAGATAGAGGTGCTGATGGGCAAGTTTAAATGACCAAACAAAAATGTTGCACTCTGTTTTTTAAACGTATCGTGAACTAGCAGAAACACTTAACCTTGAATGTCTGTGCTGACTACTGGTTTGCAAGATTTATATATTGCTTTTCTGATAGCTACGGTAATTTACTTGAAGTCTGTATACTTCTATTTCTTGAAGAGTGAAAAAACCAAATATGGCTTTTTGCCATGTTTGCAGTCAAATATCCCACTGTGCACCGAACATATCGCGTGCAAGAACGCTCAGTGGTATGTACTGGCCGCCACATCGCCTCCACGCCCTTGTATACCCTAGTTCTGTAAAATATGCCAAATGTCCCCAATGCGTTATACACTTAATATGGGCATGATCTTTAAATAAAATTATACAGGCTGGGTCAAAGAAGATCTAAGCATGAAATGTCCACCATTTTCCTAGTATTTGGTTTCGTATATTATCTCGAATGTTCTGCTTCAGCTGTCTAATGATCTCTGGTTTGTTAACATATATCTTATCTTTTATATATCCCCCTAAACAAAGTCGGATGATATTGCCAAGGGAAATCTGAATTTTTCACAGATTCATTTCATTTTCCATTTTTTCCCAGATCCCCACAACACCAAAACCCCACAACACTGCCGATCGAACTTCTACTCATGGAAGCTGGGAGAGCTGATATTGAATTATAATATTGGCGATATTTTCGCAGCTTCATAGCAATCAAGCCCAAGCTGTATCGGCGACGAATTAGTCTAAAAACAGGAGGATCGGTTGTCCTCTCCTTTCCGAATCTTGGATTAGATGGCGCTAGATGTATTTGAACCAGTGTAGCCGACGAATTTTTGCCTTGCACACTACTCTGGTACAGCTCGCAGTGTTTGCAGTTGTGTCATCGCCTCCATTCACCTTCCTCTCAAACAGGACCATAAATCCGATGCTGAATTTTTCTTTCGAAGGCCCAAAGAATCTGATTTGTCATCGGGTCCATATAGCAGCATTACCAAAACAAGAGTTTTAAGGAGCATGATTTTGGTCTTTCGAGTCAGGAGTCATGATTCCTGTTGTTTAGACAAATCGAAGTGGAACCAGTTTCAAATGTCGATTCTACGTTGGACATCCACTAAGTGAATTGCGGAGTTCACACTTGCCCTGAACTAGACAAACAGCAAAAACAAACATATTCGTCATTGAACTGTAGACCAGCAGATTTACTCTTCATGTTTTGTGCGTATAACCACGTTTTGGGACATAACTCACGCGACCATGTGAATGTCATCGAGGAGATAGTGCTTTCCGTGCTTACAATTGCCCTCAGAACTATGTTTTCCAGGACCTGATTGAAGAGATAATACGATAGTGCATTTCCTTGTTGGAAATTCCTTGAACCGAAATGCACTGTGCATCGACTCAACCGGATCAATTTCCCCGGAATACCCAATTCGGATAGTTGCTTGAGAGCTGAGATCAATATTGTCATATGCAATGTCAAAACTCCTCTTTGTTGACTGGCGCAGCTTTTGACAATTGACATTGGACAGTCGAGCTCCGAATTGTGTTTCTACGAAGAAATGGTCAGAGTCGACGTTTGCTCTTCTGAATGTTTCCGTCATGAGCACATGCCCTATTAGGGGCATTCACACGGACAAACATGCAGGACAGACCTGGTCGGATGGTTGTCGGACAGGCCGATGTCGTTAGCGTTCACATGATCAAACATGGCGTCAGACTTCATTTTTCAAATGAATTTCAATGATGGTTTACGTACGCGTGTGAGCGCTTCTAATAGACAAGATTTTAGAAAAAGAAGAAGTCGAAGAATTTTGTTTGGAATTTTAAATTTTTTCTCCTATACATTTCAAAAAATTCTTTCCAGAATTGTACACTATCAAAAACCAGACATCTTTCACTTTATTTTCATTCTTCCGCAAACAATCTCACAGCTCTAATTTCTTTAAGAAATGAAAATACACCCGTTCACACTATCGAATATGTCTGTCCAACCACCAAAACCATCGGACACGGCCTTCAACCATCGTTTCTTGCGTTCACACTATCAAATCTGAATCTGTTAGACCATGTCTGTCCGGTATATTTGTCCATGCCTGGCCGATCGACCGTCTGGAGATCGCCGGGTTGGTGGTTTATATTATGTGTTGTCGCAAAGTCTGTGAATAGGAAGTCGTTATCTGTTGTCTTGTAGTAGGGGCTGGGCTTTATGGAATTGAGTCCTAGAACGCAGTTATTACCTACAAGAAAAAAGAAAACAGCGTTTCAAAATGTATACACTCGAAATATAATTGGCCAAATAATTTTATGTCGCCTACATGGATCAACAATTCTGAAAATATTGATTGACAATGGCTGCCGTTGTCTAAAATAGTACTGACAAAATTGTCAAGAAAAGTGTTCAACAAACATTTTTAAGCCCCCTCAAGCTGGTCAAGATGAGACAGAAGAAGAGGATATACATAACAATTATTTTTCTTACAGAAATGTAATTCGATCATGCAAGCTGAACTCATATACCAACAACTCCTGGAAGTACGACACTCATAGTTCCTAGCGACCGGACGTAGAGTGAAGGACGAATAAACCAAAATGTTTCCATTCTTCTCTCAATCGCATTCGAAAAGAAAAGTGGGAGATATAGAGGATGGTAGATTGAGATGGAACGAGGGAGGGAGAGAGAGAGGGGGAAAAATAAAAATAAAATATGCAGAACACAGTTTGCCTTTAGCCTTACAAAACACTTTCATCCGCCAAGTATACCCAACGTCCTTCAACCTTCCACCCTCTGAACTTCTCGTGAGATACAGCACAAATTTCATAAAGTGAATGACTGTATCCCGACAAAAGGCGAAAAAGCAGAGACTGTGCACACATTCTCGTCTATTTCTTCAACTATATTGTACGCTTGTGTACGTGGATTCAATAAATGTCCTGTGCACACAAGAATCATCTGCTGTTGTTGCTGGCTGCCCCGTTGGGTGGCGAATGACTAGTAAAAGCCAACAGCTATAAAGGAGTAGCAAAACTGAGCTCAGAAATGAAAATCCTGATACGACCAGAGAGCAAGTGAGATGTGAAGTCTCTGTCATGCAATGAGTGTGAGGGAGATGATGAAAGAACGTGCCACAGAACGGGTGACGCAGAGAGAGGATGAATAATGTCCTTTATAGTAGAGTACCGCCTGGTAGACGTTGAATGAAATTTCGTCGCTGTACAACCTATACAAAGGGGATATGCATGGAAAATAATGTCTGTTGGAATAAAAAAATTAACATTAATCCGCAACAGTGATGCCACTTTATTGAAAACGCTTTTAAAATTGAATAATTGACTGCAGTGAAGTAGGCAGTTATAAAATGAAACGATTAACAAACAATAAGAACAGCTAACGAGTGTAGAGTAACAAATTTTCACACCAACAGTTTATTCCACAAAACAAACACAAAAAAAAGTGTCAGCACTGGTCACCTCAACTGTACGAAGCATGAACACACAAGGATCTGCACTACCGTTGTCGCGTTGGGGTATACACGTAGCCATGTACCTATGCAGTGCTTGGCGCTCTGCTTGCTTGCTTGCTCTGTGGCACATGTAACGGTATGCACACACATAGAGTGACAGTGGCGGAAACATAACCAGAAGGATAATGTTATAATGCTTTGGAGTCCTTCTGTTCGTCTATTATATTTCCATACATAGCCATGCTAGAGCATACAGCATACAATGCCAGTTTCCCCATTTGAATCCGAGCCCCACTAGCTGTTGATGTGACTCCCTGAACAGACTGACTGACGGACACGAATAAAATCGAACGACTGACAGAGGCTCCACGAAACATCTACCATCCAGCAGTGTGAGGGGGCCCGTTTGGGCTCAGCCCTAACCATGATAATAGCAGCAGCGAGTCAGAACAGGGTTGTGAACAGAAATGGCGGAGGCCAAAGCTACCAGGCAAGCAGACACGGTAGAAGGCAACTCTCGTCGGTCGTCCTCGAAACGCGTACATCAAGTCAACACCAACGTGGTATGGGTCATGGCCCAAAAAAAGAAACCAACACACTAACGTGGATAAAATCAACTCTCATCTGACGGCGGTGGGTGCAAGTGTGTGCGTGGACCTTTCTCTTTCTCTCTGCTTCCAATCCGCCCATCACAATCTGATTAAGTATTCACACCATGTCCCAACGTCCCCACACACCCACACCCCCCGCCAACCGGGAGAAGTCCTTGTTCTGTTTTTTTTTTGCTCCGCTGTTTGTTGCTTCTTCTCGGTTGTAGCTTCAGTAATTTCAGTCCACAATGGTTTTATTGCACTATACACCACCCGACGGCCAACCCTGTGTTAAGCCACATATTCACCTTGCGCCGGATGGTAGCTGCGACGGTTAAGGTAGTGGGCACAGTCCCCAAGGGGTGTGTTGAAATAGTGAAATACACTGGCAAACTTTTCCATCCGCAGTCCGTTTTGTCCTTTTTTCGGTTCAACTACATGCTGGTTGTGTTAGTGAATGAGTTTTGTTGCCGAATGCGTTGGCTGGGGGTGGGCTGCAGTGGTAATCACATAACGGGTTTCAATATTTTCACCACTGGAGTAAGTCATGTCGGGTATCTAGATTGGGAAGTTTTGCGGATGGAAAATCATCCTTTTTGTAGTCACCCCCGCCGTCCCCGCCGTCACAACGAGATGGATGTTTGAATGCGTTTGTGTGTGTGTCGGTCGACAAGGGGGTGGCTACACCAAGTGGGGATGAATGATGATGAATGTTGGCAGTGTTGGTGCTGCCGATGATTTTCTCTCTTTTATCCTCGCAATTTCATCTTTCTTCTTTTATTTCTTGTTTTTTTCCCTCTTCCTTTCTTTTGTTCGCCTTTTTTTATGCTATTTGCGACCCGTTTGTTCCTTTTTGTTCGCTGAGGGTGATATAAAAGTGTATGCATGAAATGCCATACACAAGTGCGGTGGCTTGGGGTGGTACAGCAGCAACAGTATGGGTTGAGTGGTACGACGGAGGTTAAGCTTGTCATTTTGGTGTTTCTTCTGGCGCAATGGGTTTGCGCGTTTTGTGTGATTGTCTGTATATTTGCACGAGGTATACACATTCCAGTATAGCTAGATCTTTTTGGTTTGCTGAAAGAAAGAAAAAAGAAAACGTTGGTATACACTTGCGTGTGAGTGTGTGCCTTTTGTTTCTTTATCCTTGTACGTTAAGAAAACAAATAGCACAAATTTATCGGCGAATGAATGATTACGGGACGAGATCAAGGATGTTGCCAGGAGCGAATTATTTTTGTTGCAAATAGGATAGCAACAGCTTGCCCTTGCGGGTCTTAGTGGTGCTGTCGTTACTTGAATTGAAAGTGATGTCGGATTTCTAGATCTTTTCAGAAGATCCAATGAACCATCACACGATTCAGAATCCTGTTGAGTAATCTTCGTAGCTACCTACTGAATTAGCTTTCGTCGTTATGCGCTTCGCATTCAAGGCGATGGACAAATTTCTTTTAAATAAGCACAAGCAATAGAAGTTTTTTTTGAAAGCTACAGAGAATAAGTTTGGGTAGTGGACGGTTCCAGGCTTAAATCTGTCCTCTGCTTTAAAGGGTAAATCTACTTTATACCAACGAGTCACCAACGATGAAGCTCTTAGGATTACGCACCACTTTAAGGCGGAGTTTGATTAGATTAGGTTAAAGTGCCTGGCTGCGGGCGGTAGGTACGCTTAGGACAGTGTATGCCCATTGTGATACCACTCGGATTGATTTACCCTGAAAACAATTGGCGCTTGTGATAAAGTGGTTTAGCTGACTTATGCTGATGCCATTCAGGTATCGGAGGTTGTTGAAAAAGTACACCCATTGGTGTGAGTTCCTGCAACTACCTACCCTAGCAGGGAGATGATGTGTGGTCTCTTCTTTATCCATACAGCATCTGCAGAGATCATTGCAATTCCTGCGGGTTTGCGTGCAGTGACCTGTTATGACGCTGATGAGGATTTTGACTACTGGGCTAATTAGCCTGAGCAGACCAATGCGATGAAGTGTTCGCCACATTTGTTTCGTTTTAAGGCACATCGTACCTTAGCCACAGAGAGGAGGCGTATATTGGAACGGAGCAACTGCTGGCTGAGCCAGATGAGAGTACTCTCGGAAAGCCCAAAGCAATGAAGAAAATCCCGAAAGGCGTACACCGGAGAAGGGAATTCCTCAAAGATTGCCCATTAAAAACATTTCAGATGCGAAGGAGTCTTCGTCCCCCACGGAAAAGGAGAGGATCTCCTTAGCATTGGCCACGGTGGTCATAGTAAAAAATGAGCTGACCAATCAGCTGTTGGAGAAGTGACAGGGTAAGCCGCAAGAAAACGCTATAATCAACCATAACCGGGAAAATTAAGAGGTGCGACGTAGTCACATCGCAGTGTTGCTAAAAAACAAGCTCTTAATGTAAAAGCGGTTGGTGCGGCAACCCTGAAAAAGGGAAATGAAGTCAAATCCAAGAGATCGAGGTCCATTGATGGCGGTTCGAATGTCCCTAAACGACCAAGGACAGGAAAGTCTAAGTGTAGAATGCCGGACTGACCAACAACAAGAACAAGATTCCAGAGCCAAACAAAGAATTGAAGACGACACACAGCTTGCTACAGAGGATTTTCTAAACCCCAATGAACAGTACTCCGTCGTGGTAAGAAGGTCGGGGGATCCCTGGCTGAGGCTACCTTCGACCACATTTGCAAAGATGTAGAGCATGGCGCTCCAAGGTTCGATAGAACAAAATGGATAACTGCAAGGACGAAATGGTCAAATGAGTTTGCCAAAAATCCGATGGGGCATCTGCCCATTTGGGAGGGAGCTGCACTGCAAGTAGTCTCCCTAAGGGATGACAAATGTCTCTCTTGCAGGACTTGATTCAATGTAATTGCATATATTTACATCGGGAAATAACTCGGCCATAATTCGATAAATATTCGTTGCCAAACCGTGAAAACCTTGCGGATTGATTTGTGACCCATGTTGCAAAGTGGCAGTCCTTCAAAAAATCATGTACTGCCTCGGATGAGATCGGTGAGGTGTGTGATTAAAGCATGGATGTGAACTCTGAACCGCAAACTGTATGACATTATACAGCAGCCTTGGATAAGTTCATTACCACGATAGTGCCTCTCAGGACATGATGACTTTTCTACAATTGCCGGAGTCTCATAAGTCGTTAAGATACCATTCCTGTCTTGAGCGAAATCGGAAAATAACCCAATTTACTGGAAACACAGTCTGGCAACACCACATGACTAGTTCATATGACAGGAGCTGTCCATGGAACAGCATCAAACCGTATTTTTTTTAATATTTCCCAAGCGAAGTGTATTTTGCGCCTTCTTCGTCCATTGTTCTAGCACGAGGGTAGAGTTGGGGGGCAGGACTCACTGGATGTTCGCCTCAGTTAGTTAAAACCATTTTTTTTCTTTTTTTTTTTGTTCGATTCCTTCAATCTCCATCTTGGTATTTGTGTCGTCCCTTTTATTTTTTGCTGTAATTTTGTTCTCTGTTTGTAGAGTTCCCGTAGTTGATTTTTAAGCATCGCACTGGTGTAGTGTAAATAGTTCAAATGCGCCCCCACAGCTCAGCTTTAGAGGCGAAGGGTTATGTGTGCATGCATGTGCACGAGTGTTTGTGCAGATTGAATTGCAGTCAAAATACGAAGAGCTTTAAGCACTTAAACTTTACTGGATAGATTCCCGGCCTTTTTTGTTTGCAGGACGAATGCTATGCTCGTGTAACAAAGGATGGCTGAGTAGAGCTGGCGGCAGGGGGCGGCGCAGCGTCCGGACGACCGATTGTAATAAAGTCAGAAAATCAAGATATCTCTGTGCGTTCACCAATCACCTTGTGGGTGTATGAGTGGGTGTCGTTTCGTTTTTTTGTCTGTTTCTTGTGCTGAGCGTGCAGAGGGATATGTGAGTAGATTTTTTTGAATTGTCTGCCAAGGACGAATGCATAGAGAAAAAGATAATAATAGCTTGGTGAATTTGATTGAAAATTTCCCATCGTGCGGGGTACATACGATGGTGAGGTTGCTGAAGGACTTAAAAATTATTTATACGTCAACACTCTTGATTAACTCACCAACTAACAAGCGAATGTGTATGTAGATTGCTAAGGGTGCGATGTGGTTGCCAGTTGGGGGGCGTGTGTATGCACATGTGGGTACTTTTGGGTACATGCACACACGGAAAAGACTTGTGGCTTGAACGATGAATAGCGGTTAGCGATACTGATGCAAGTGAGAGGGTTAATTTAGATTTGAAGCGATACAATCCACATTAATTTTAAACGTTTGTCCTCTCTTGCTCATATTTGATGGGATTTTATGTATCTACATGTGTATACAGCTGCTCTTTCTTCGGGTGGGTTCATGTTTTGACAATTTGTAAGCTAAGAGTGCGGTACAAACATAGATATGGAGGAGGAGTATCTGAAAACTGGTTATTGGGAGATGGTATTGCTGGAATAGTAGTGCTCAAGTTTTGGGGGTGTTTTTGGAGTGTTCTCACTAACTTATGTTGGTTTTCTGTCAATTTTAAAATTAATTTTTTCTTTTTAAATTATCCTCCATCTCATTCTCCACCTCATCCCCCACCTCATCCTCCACCTCATCCTCCATCTCATCCTCCATCTGATCCTCCACCCCATCCTCCACCTGATCCTCCACCTCATCCTCATACTCAAGCCCTAAATGGCTGTCATTTAGCCACATCTAGCCTAGATTCTTGCATGAACATGGAGCACCGAAATGTGCTGATCTAACATCTAGACGGAGACTTATAAGAGATACATACATACGCAAGTACGGAGTGGTTTTTATTTTCTGGTATCCTTTTTTCTTCTCGGTCTTCAATCTTCAGCACTCCAACTTTGGTGGGTAGTGTTGCATTCCTAGTTGTTTGGGTTCTCTGCTATTGAAGGCCCACTTAATTGGCTCTCTAACAGAGTGGATCACTCTTCCTCGAAGCCCTTCTTCGTCGATTTCCGAACGCAATCAATCACGAGCAAAGTCATCTGTTAGCTATTCAAATCGCCACAGCCCAACGACGGACCACAAGAAGAACCCCAATCCCAATGAACTACTCAAGGGATATAGTGCGGACCTGAATAGTGCGGACCTGGACCAGGATCAATTCAATGGTCACAGTAACGAACGAGTTCTTCGCGTGGCACCCAAACTTCGATGCTGTGGAATCTCACCCTCGGGGAGAGAAAACGGCATTTTTTGCTAACACATACCACTCGCAGGAATACCATTCCATCATCTATTGCCGAATAGCAGGTTTTTTGTTCGCTCTTCCTACAGCATGGTAGCACGGTTGCCTGTGGTATTAGCAGTGAAGGGAGAGACGAAGAACTGACGTAGTCTTCAGCAGTTGACAGCAGTGTTGAAAGTGAAGGTTGGCTGGTTTCACATTGAAAGATGATGAGACGACGATGACAGCGGGTACGATAAGGATACGTAGAGCTGTGTGCGTGTATGGGGAGCTTGGCGCTACTGCTTGGTGTGCTACTTGGCGTTGAATGTGTATTTGCGGTGTGGATGTACGAGGAGCAGAAATGAAGTGGCGGAATGGGGTCAAGTGAATGTGTTTTCTGTTGTGGCTTTCATTGGGGTTGGTTTGCAGCTCTAGCGAAGTAGATGAGATTTTTATCGCCGTAATCATTTTGATGGCGCAGCGGATGAGAGCTGTGGGAAGCCGAACCGAGAAAAGCGTGGAAACGGGCAAATCTTGGAAACGCGTGTTGGTTTATTGTTTTGTGGGCGGTATGTTCACGGTATAGAACATGGCACACATATTTACTGGAGTGGCTTAAGAGAAACATTTACTTCTGATTGATGAAGGGTCTAGATTCTGGCCTAGAGGTAGTTGCTCACATTCGGGACGAATTATGTGTGTATTTTCTACGGATTTAGGTACCAAAATTTGTTCACTCGGATTGGCGGTAGAATATGTCGGAGGAATAAAGTCGATCATTTAAAATCGAACAAATTTATGCTGCATAAGGATTTCGAATGAAGATGCGAACATGGCTGTATCAGCTCTGATGTACATATGCTTTGTGAGAGTGACACTTTGCGTAATTTTTAAGCAAGATTCTTTTTTCGATTTTTCGAATTCGATAGATTTTGTTTCTCGTTGAGGCCCACGCGATCAGTTCAAGCTACAGTTTTAATACTCATTGTTGAATATAATTATATAATTTTATAAATTAATTCGTCTTAAGCATGATAGAAGTGACTGTGTCTAAGAAATTAGTATGTCCTTAGAAACGCCCGGGAAGTAGCTGTTAACAGCATTTGGGAACACTGACATTTGCAATGCAAGATGTAAGGTAAGGTCAGTAAACGATTTTTTTCCGGAAAAATTAGACATCAACTCACTTCAAAATTGAAGATTTTCAAGCAAAATTAAGGAAATAAAATGGTTAAGTCGCACTTTGTCAACGATTAAAGCAGTTTGTGATAAGACTAATCCAGCAGATTGGAACAACGTCGGTAAAGAAGGATCCTACGAGCTCATGCGGAGCCGGATTACCTGTCCCTAAGTTGGTGTGACTGCCACGGCGTAGTGGGTAGGTGCGCCGATTCCTACGCTGGGAAGTCTGGTTTCAACTCCCAATATGTTGGTCTTTGCATAATTCAAGACAGCACCCTTCTCGAGTTAATGACAATGCCATCAAATACTGTATGCTGTATCGAATCATCGGAACGTGAGTACTATTGGCACTTGACTTGTGCTTTGAAGCCAGTCTTGGTTGACATGCGCTGTGTGATCAGAGAGAGACTACAAATGAAGTGTTTCACTTCACTTTTTCTAGTACTTCACAACACTAGGATTCGAGAAAAAAATATATAAAAATAATGCATTAATTCCAGTACCGTCTTTTAACGTACAGTCTCAAAAGAACGGCTTAGGGGAGTATATGTTTGCGAACTTATCAACATTTACGCTAAATTTCGCAATCTTACCGCATAGCAGCGCAGCAGTCAAGAGAAGTTTGTCGACTGTTAACAACTAAATTAACAAACAATTTAAGTGCAAAAACATCTTTTGTCAACTAATACCGATTTACAAAAAGTCACAGTAAGTATTAAAATGATACTGGTATAATACTTATTTATCTAATTGATGTAACAGTAATACAATAAATTACAATAAAATAATAAAAAAATGTACTAATGTACGCTATTTATGTGTCCACAATTCTGCGATTATTTTAACTTCACGGTCCGAAACTACATGGGGAGAACAGCCGCCAGCAGTTACGACTGCCAGCACCATTATTGTCGGTGGTGCGTGCATTCGGGTGCACAGCTGGGGGTGCACATTTTCGAAAAATTCCATTTGGCAAATAATCTCGGTTTTTTTACTTGTTCCAATGTTGCCTATTTGGATGTGGAGACTCATGGGTGAAAACGATTGTATCTCAAAAATCTACAGTGGTTAGTAATTCAGCTTTAAGCCCTTTCCCACCTCATCTTCCAACTGCCACAGTGGGCTTATTAAATCTAACTATGACTGCTGTAAACCTTTGGAGAAGTTTACTTACGTGTATTAATCGAATCAGATACACTGGATGCACTACCCGGCATAGAAATTGTTCACCATTAGTTAAGGAAACTTGCTTCTCCATTGCTCATTTTTTGAATGAGCAAATAGTCTGCGAAAATCGGATTTTTGTTAAACAGCAGTCAATCTTAAAATACATTGGGAGTCACACTTTTTCTTAAAGGTAAGCCACTGGTCCTGGGTACTATGGTACCCAACTGGTAGTAACCATTCGATTCACCAGATGCCCGGCTGGAGCGGTTGGACACGTTGTGGTACCTGCGGCTTAATCCAAATTTGGGGATTAATGCCAAAACGTTTGTCAGGATATAGTCTGCCTAGTCGTGTGCCACCCTGAGACGTCAATTGTAGAATAATTCAAATTAGTGTTCAGTTGCAGAGTAGCCGTGCTGCAACTCAAAGAACGGCGGACGTGTTATCGAAGGAGTAAGCCCCTAGGTGACTTTTTCTCCACATGCATGCATCTAAATTCTATCCTCTATCATCTAAATTCTATCCTCCAGCAGCCGGGCGATCTTGCAGTTCAAAGTAGGTGGAAATAGAAATTCTCAAGTATATTTCAAACTATTAGCCACAAGTTATGAATCATACAATCCACGCAACGAGTTTGAGAATATTCAATTAAAAAAAAAACTGCAGAAAGTGTGATGTACGCATAAATTCGTTGAGCACACCGAATGCAAAAATATGGCTTCCGCTAAGCGTCTCCGCCTTACCAGTTCCGCCCTTGTTCGTAAGCAAGAACCAAATACGTGGGAATAAATTAACAATTCATATTGCCGTACCTACGAAACCATTAATCGAAACTAACCCCTACCCAAACTTTTGGTGCAATCAAAGTTTGCCATAGTCTTACCCCATACCCCAGGCAAGAGTATCAAAAAGTACACGCAAATGCCGCAGCGAGTTGAATTAATTATGCGAACCCACCCCCGCAGGAAGTTTCCGATCCCCCTGTCAGTTCTCCTGTCATTCATCTATTTAACCATATTTCCCTTGTAAGCAACGTGATTAAACACCCTTGCTTGCCACGCCACTCCCATTGGCCCGATGTTGGAACGAACGTCTTTCGCCGAACATCCTGCCAACAACAACAAAATCCACATTAATTATTTCCTCTTGTAATAGTAATCGTAATAATAATAATAATTATAAAGAAGAAGACAGAGTTTATGGTCCTGGGTGCCGTAAGGCTGTGTGAAGATGATGGATTTTCCAACCCTTCGGTAGCGGTGGCTCTGTTCATTAGTTAACGGAGTGAAAGGATGCAATAAAGCACACCCTTCCTGGCGAAAGTCTCACGGAGCAAACGACGTTAGACACAAATCCGTGAGATGCCACCACCTTCAGGGCCGTCATCACAGCCGACGACTACAGCAGCGTTTTCGACTGATGGTCGGGGCATGAGGGAGAAATAGTTAATTTTCGTCGCTTAAATTATTGATTTGACTCATTTTATTTAGTTTTGCTAGGAAATTAAATTGTACATTCCGAGGGGGCGCCACCAACACCTACCAACTTCATCCAGCTCGGGCGAAATTAACCTTTGCGCGTCCTGTGCGTCACATCCACCACCTCCGCTGGCTTCGTCGCTGTACTAACGCAGCGCCAGCAGCACGACTCCCACTTGTTAGCATTTTCCACGCATCATTGTGTTAGAAGGGAATTTTCCATGTGATTCCGTTTTCCATTTTTTCCCCGCTTCTCTAGCACCGAGGTAGTTTGGTATTTTTCTTCTTTTTTTCGTTTCAACTAGATTTCCTGTTGACGAAGAAAGGTCGAGCGTGTATATCGAATTTTTTCTTTCATTTGTATTCGTGGGCGCTCGCGAACCGTAAAAAGGACACTCAGCGAACAACCAAGGAGTAATCGGAAATAATTTCGTGTGCGTTTTTTTTCCTTTTGTTGTCCTTGCTTGATGTTTGTGTGGGTCGGCAGTTGCTCTGTGGTGTCGATGGGAGGTGTAATTTTAGCAGTGAATTATCCTTTATTGGAAAAACGTGGGAACAGACAAGAAATGACGTCAGTAGCGAGAAAAAAATAATTCTCGCGGATTTAGGATTCAATGAAGAGATAAAGTGGATTGCTAACTCCTCCGGGGAGTAGGTGTAAACGCGGAGCTGGGCGGACCTGCGGTGAGTGGTTGAATAGGCTCTGAAAATAAGTAATACCGGAGGCGATTATCCAATCTGAGCGGCTATATACCGTCTATCATCGTTGATGAGAAGGGATTGAAATAGTGATGAGTGACGCAATAATTGCTGCCACATCTAAGCACCACACGAAGACGGCTTATTGAACGCTCCTGTTAGAGGGGTCGAGTACCCATAAGACGCTTATTTAGGAAATCCTGAGTTTTTGTTTCTTGGTATTAAGTGCGGTATTGTTTATTAGTAGCTATTTTAAAACTAAACTGCCACAACAGCTTATCCGGAACAATTCAAGCAGAAGGTAGATCAACTACAGACAGGACAGATCGGGAAGTCTGTAAAGAGTTTATTTGGCTTGAAAATCAAGGCTGGTTGTGCCCTATGAAATTAGCGATTTTCACTTACATCGCGGTTCACACTGTACCACATGTGGTACGACCAAGCGAAAAAGTTGAACATTCATATGACCGTCGGACAGTGGTCCCGAAGTGGAAAAATACCCAAAGTCGGCCAAATGGCCTAGGTTTTTCGATTCTACAAATATGAGAAATAGAAAGCCAACATTTTGTTGACTTTTGGTGATCCGTTTCGTTGTATAATTACTTCAAATTTCGTACTTTGAAAGTCAAAATTGATGTTGCATTATTCCTAAAATTAATTACTTTGGAACCTAATGGTATTTTTTCTTTTAAGGACATACATTTGGCCTTCAAACTGCATCAATAATTTCTTCCATTTTGCTTAGTAGTTTTTAGACCAGGCTTTTAATTAAGGCCACTTTTTGAGGGGGTATTTCAATGTCTGATGGGCTGTAACAAAAATGCACTAAGAGGTTCGAACGGGAGAAAGTTATCAGTATCATCTATCGCTGGTGCAAAAACTAAAACCGGGTTGGGCCCAAGTCCCTAGAACGAGGCGTTTAACTGGAGCAATGTCGTGCAGTTTTCTGCATTTTCAAATGATTTCTCTTGCAATGTATATGTTGTACAAATGCAATGTGAGAAGACGAGCAATGTTTTGCTGTTGTGAATTAGAATACCTTAGGACATAAAAAGGAAATTAATTGCTTTCTGTTTTTTACGCGGTTGCAAAATGCATGTCCGGTCCGCAAATGCGAAATTAGGGTGTTATTGCCGATCAAATTGATTTCTGACTTGGGACTTGAGTTGAATGGGGAAGATGAGAGTTTGTTTTATATAGATAACGAAAACACTTTAAATATTGCAGTTGAATTTGAGCATTTGATGTGCAAATTTAAAGTTTTTTGCGATGGCTAGTACATATTGTACAATATTTGAATATAAATTCCTGTGTGATTACTTTTTTGGTGGAAATATTTTCAACCCTGGAATCTTTTTATCAAATAGTCATGGAAACAACTTCGTGCCAAATCAATCAAATAGTTTTTGAAGTGAGACAGCAGAAATCATTTTTTGGTCGTTCGGCCGGGTCGCACCACATGCGGCACAGTGTGAACTCCGCTGTAAGTAGCTCTAGAGTAAACATCTTTAGCAGGCATTCACATGAACATAGATTGGTATGTGTGTTTTACGTGTGAGACTTTTGCGGTTCATTGCAGCTAAAGTTCAAGTTTTCTACGTCGAATTCTTCTCCTTTACAAATTTAATCTCGGAGAATAATGAGGCATTGAAGGATGCGGCAACGAACGAAACGGTCCTATCTTTGAAAGGTAATTGACGACAATGTTTTGAAAGAAAAGATAGAATCCTACGCAAGAAAAACGTGGAAAAGTCTGCCATGACAAGTTGAATTGAACTATTTCGGGAAGAGTACGATAACTTTGGGGCCAAGTTAGGGTAGGTTAGCGCTAGGGGTAGGCAGGCGCCTATGTCATTTCATTTAATTTTTCATTTTTGTTATTTATTTATTATATTTGATCGCTGTACATTAAGAGTATTCAATTGTTTTAAACGAACAGTGTATTCAAGTAGATATAACATTAAGTGACAAACAGGTTGGATAATACAAGAAATTAAATGTTCAATGTTCAATAAATGTTCAAAAAATTCAAAGCATCCAAATGAAAGGAGTCATCTACTCTTTATCTGCAATACTCATCCCAAAATTACAAGCTTCACATTAATGATTTACATTAATCCTCACAGTGAGATCATCGTAAATACTACAAAAAACGACAATCTCATTGGAAACGACGTCTAATTTTAGTAATTTTCTCAAAAACTAGAAGACATAAAACCATTCTGTTTTTTGCGTTCGATTCAGAATTGATATAAGCATAAACCACAAAAAAACCAACCAGCACCAGCCTTCAATTCACAATTTTGAAAAAAAAAACTGGTATAAACATTATTTTTCATATTTTTTTTGAGTTTACATGCAAATTTTTCAAAAACTATTGACGTAAATAATTTAATTAAAATGTTTGATAAACGAACAGGTTTCTTGCTTTCAAAACGTGTATTCATTATAAGTGTGGCATTTTTGTTTCTAAAATTGCTCATAACTCCTAAACGGGACGAGACAGACCCCTCCTACCACAGTTAAACCGCTTGTATTTGACAGCCCTAAAAAAACTCCCTTGAGAGGAAGGATTATACGAATTCCTAGATATAGAACGAGCTTTCAGCAACGTCAAGGTCGTAGCGATCTGAAATCTGAATGTATCTGAATGTAATCTGCATCCGAAATTGATAAATAATAACATAAGAATTGAATCTCCGATATACAAGGGGGAGCATAGTAGTTGATGATATCTTTAAGAAATTAAGCATGATATGACAAATATTATCAGGGACGTGTTGGAATCGTCCTGTAAGATATTAGCAAACCTGTTAACATCGAAGTCTAAACTCATACTATTCACAAGAAAATATAAAATTGCAAATATCACTCCCCCGAAGCTAAAAGGGAAAGAACCGACTTTCACTGATCACGCAAAATACCGAGGCGTTTAGACGACATTAAACTAAGCTGGAAGCATCGCTTACCACACCCTAAAATCCGCTATAAATTTTAGTTTCTGCATTGCCGAAATCCGTTAGAAATCGCGGGGAATATCGAGCGAAAGTAAGACTAATGTTATTTATTGAATAAAACAAATGAAAAAAAGAACAATACAATGAACACATTTGCAATAAAACGAAACGAAATTCGAGTAAAGAAAAAAAAACATTTTGAACAAAAGAAAAAAGACAAGTTACAAATTAGTTTTCATTTCCATTTCATCTATTTCTTGGCTGGCTGTTACTCCCAAGTTCAACGCAGGTCCCTCGGCCTCGGCTATATTTTTTGAATCAGTGTGCGAGTTTTTCTTCTTTCCGATTTTTATTATGACCTCGTTTGGTAGATAATAGTTACAGGAGCTCCTATTCATCACTTTTAATTGATTTTTTATTGTTACTATTAAGCTTAAAGTCTGTGTTAAAAGTCGGTTTCTCATATTGCTTTTGACTACTTACATACTATGTTCATTGTGCTAAGAATTCTTTCGACTTCTGCATTAGATTGGGTAAGGGATAGCACAGTGGTTGTCAATTCAGCTAATTTTTTAAAATTACTTATACCCCATTTTAATTTTTCACAATTTGGGTGCAAAACTTAACAGTATTTCCTGTGGTGTCTCATTTAATATATCGTATGTTGTACCGTTGCTGTTTTTGTCATTATTTTACCATTTTGTCATCGTCAAATCCTAGTTGTCTGATTCCAGTTTAATTATAGCATTGCCTTTTTGGATAGGGCTTGTAGTACTAGAATACTAGAATTCACTAGATTTGATTTTAGCGATGTAAATATATTGAAGATCGTCGAGAGTTTTACAAATCCGCTAGATCTAGCCACAAAATCGCTTTAACGGAAATCCTGACAGGATAGATCGCACTGTTTACTGGCAAGAAAATCGTTGGTGCCAAGTGGGGAATACGACCGAGAATAACACCCTGGCTGTACATTGGCAATACTGACATACGCCGTTCCAGTATAGTGAACGGTACTACAAGAAATTCGAAGTTGCCAAAATATTGTGATTATTTTTATGAAATTTAAGATTTTATGGGAATATTTTATAACGCCTCCTTAGGACTCCAAGTCCCCACGAGAGAGGAATGGACAGCAACACTGGTGCAATGGAAATCTTTATGTCCATTCCAGGCATAAGCTGCAACAACTGTTTAAGAGACAGCCCTCCGACTTGAGTCCGTTAGACGGTAGATCCATTGTTTTTTTAATAGATATTCATGCGGCCATGAAGGCTCTGGAAACACCATCGATTAACTCCAAGATGAAAAATCTCTGTCGTTTTCTCTAAACAGCTGGCCTTGAGCACACGGGCAACGAAAATGCCGATATTAGCAAGACAGTTCCAGTTTCGGCTGCCTATGCGGCAGCTACAACATCTACTAGTTTACTAATATGCTTCCTGTCTAACTCTAGGAGAGTTGTAGTGCCATCTTGATTTTGCTACTTTGATACCTGCAGATCATCGACAACGATTTGGCCTGCACGTCGTCGATACGGGACAATTATTCCGCTCCGCCGGATCATAAACCGCATCAAACAGTACTTTGTGTCGACTGCATAGTCTGAGGTTACTTATGGAACTAAATGCGTCAGTTTTGTTTATTAACCAGATGGAAGTTCAATTTTTCTGTGCTTTTCGCGTAGGTTTTCATGAAGAAATGGCACGAAACTTGCGTGCACTGTTCCAACTGGAACACTGAAAAATCTATTGGTTCTAAATTGCGCCAATGATTAGATATGTGTTCATTCGAAAAATGTTGTAGCGATCTCTTTAACTTTTGAACTGGTAAATTTATAGTAATACAATGAGTGGTGCAATAGTTCGAGGTGGCCTGGGACTTTCTTCTACTGCACCCACAAAACCGACTCCGAACGGAGATGTTTGAGTGTCTTTTCAAGACACGTACCCTAAGCCATTGTCAGTTACTCGAGGTGCAGGTGGAGCTGTGAAGTATGAAGCTTGCTCGTATTACAGATTGAACCCGTAACACACAGCCACGGTGGTCTTTAACCCAAACATATTCATCTGCTTCGAATATTTCCCATGCCTCTGTGACGGATTGATCAATGTCCTCTATACAACTTGGTCCTTCGGCAGCTACATTTGAAAAATACCACTTGAGCCCAAAGACACAGCGGTTGATAAGAGTTATTCTGCGTTTGATTTCGGTACAGATGTTGGCAGTTCGGTTCACTGCGAAGTCGAGGCAGACTGTAAAGGTGAGGCTGTCATTTTAGCCACGGGTCTCAGCTTGTTGCAAGACATACTTTACATCATGTCTTGTTGCTGGGTTGCTGGTTGCTATCATATGGTATTACTACACTAACCAAAGCTAACTCAAATTCACGAAGTTCCCTCATTTGTAGTCCACATTTTTTGCTGGGAATTTGGGGATTCTGTAAGGATGGTTACAGCTTCAGCCATCTCAAACACTTCACCAACCCGTTGACAGGATATGTTTGAATTATAGTCGTCATATAGTCGACCATGAAGGCAACCTTGTGACCTCTTCAAAGGACTATTTGCTGCGGATGAACATAGCCGCAATCCGATCAAATTTTTGCGCCTTTTCGTGGACGATTCATAGATCCATTAGAACACACCGGAGATCAAGGAACATTCAAGACAGTGGCTTTCTCCAGATGAAGGTCAAGGTGGTTGCGTCAGACATCGATGTCATGGCCATAGTTGTTTTTTTTTTTGGTTTGTATTGTCATTCACATCGATTACCTTGAAAAAGGTAAAGCCATCACCGACAAACTCAGATATTTTGGAAAGATCCGATATTGATTTGAAGCAATAGAGAAACGGCCTTATTCGGCGAAGATTGAAGTAATATTCCACCATGTCATACGTGTTTAGTCACCATGGATAGAATATGTATATTGGACTACGAAGTGCTACCCCATCATGCATTTTCATCAGACTTAGACGCTGCGATCGTTCCCAAGCCTGAAAAAATGGCTGGGCGGTAAGAGACTTGTGTCAAATGAAGATGTCTGGGCCTTGAGAAAACCTATCATCTGAAGGGAATACAAAAATTGGATAAATTATCTGAACCAAAAGGACTATATTGATAAAAAAGGCCCTGTGACTGACCCTGTCCAAGTCGAGTTGTTCAAACAACCTGGGCGATGAAATCACATATCAACTGGCTGCTCAGACTCAGTTCAGCATATATCCAAAATAAAACACCCCAAAGGACATGATAAATAAATAGGATATCGATGATCAAGATACACAAATTCCATGAATATACGTTGTTTCTTCTTTTCAACGTTTGAATGGATTTTCCTTTGATAATATGCTAATTCGCCGAGACATCGAAATATTGTCCACATTCAGAGCACATACGACAAATGAACCAACGACACACATATTCGTCCCGATATTACATAATACTCGTATTTTTCATGGTAAAAATCTCACCATGGTAACACTGTAATCACGTAAATCCCCCCGAGTGCCATAAAAACACACCCCAAAAGCAAAAGAAGAAGAAGAAGACGAAGAAAAAGTCTCATTCCCAAATTGAAAAGGCAGCAACAAAAATCATTTTTCCTCTCCTCAAAAAGAGATTGTATCAAATTATTTCATCCTTTCGAGGATAGAAGGACCCATACCATGCTGCCACCACCGCACGGAATCCTCTGTGAATCCTTACACCCGATCCACTTGTTATTCAAACAGAACCCACCCCCAAAAATGTCCAACTTCTGCCAACCAACGTTCTGCCATCACAAAAACTTAAGCACACAAAGTACAAGTGGCAAAGAAAATCGACTTTTTCTTCTTCTCCTCCTTCTTGTCCTCGACACTGAGCCAAGATATCGACGAAGAGCCACCGCCGACAGGGAGCGAGGGCGAGAACGAGACCGAGACCGAGACCGAAAAGGAGAACGACAACGGCAATGCCAATGGGTGGAGACAGAAGGATGTCTTAAATAAACTTTCGACTAACTGAATAAAGTCAAAAGACGGTCGCCCCGAGAGCACAAGTACCCTGACAAAATGGGGAGGCACACGCACATAGGCAGCGCTGGGGAATTGCTTGGAAAATCATCGAAAAACCGACGAAAATTTTCATTAACGATATAATTCGAAAATGCTGCTTTCCTCTCATCGTCTTCGTTCCTTTCGGCGTCGTCGTCGTAGCGCATCCTCAGCGACAACTACCAGCGACAGACGGTAGAAAATCAGAGCCAAGGAGAAAAAGACAATGATGATGTTTGATGGAAGCTAAAGGTGAGGGGATGCGATGGGATGGTGAGATTACTGATATGGGGTGGGTGGAAGTTTATTAAGTAAGTATTACCTATCGACGTGCGGATACACATATACCCATACCCTGAAGCTCGTGCCTGCTGCGGCAGAGGGAATTCTTGGGGAGCACATCTCCATCGTGTCTGAAGTCGTTGCCTAGTTAATAAGAAGGCCACCTCCCTCCACGGCTGACTCCTGCTTAGCACCAAGCCAATACTCGATTAATAATTGAAAGTATCAAAGAGCAGCAGGAGAATGTTCACGATTGCCAATTCCGGGAGAATGGGTGGGAAACTTATTCTGCTGTCCGAGAAAGTTTCCGTCCACCAGCGCCGGAGTGAGCAACACAACCATTGAGTGTGCAAGCCAACACACCAATTATCTCGGTACAGTCAACGAACCGTCCAACCCAAACAATGAAACCTGAAGCCTCGACCCATAAAACGACGAGCGATACTGCTCGCACAACAGGATGGACTGTGGCTGGGGATGGCTGCTGTGTGGGTGTCGGTTAGTACCGGACCAAGGAGCTGAATGTGGAATAAAACAAAAGTGCTCAAGTTTGCGCCAAAACCTTAACTAGGTTGGGGAATGCCTTTTGTTTTGTTTTGCCTTGTTCGACCGTTTAAAAAAATGGAAGAAAAATGGAAGTTCTCATGCGGGGATGGTGGTTAATGCATTTAATGCTTCACTCTCAGCGGGAGGATGGAGGGTTTGCAAAAGAGCAACAACAACACTGATAAAACGTGCTTAAGACCAACAGAAAAACTGAAACCGGTGAACACCACGAGGAGGAGGTTCCACATTGACTTGGCACTCAACCGAAAGGATAGAAATGGGGTGAGCATGTGAAACTTTAACCGATTGAAAGCATCTACACGGAAAGAAATCTTGGCAGTCGCTGTGAGTTCAGAGATAAGATCTAAGTGATCTCCTGACTGTGATAAATATCCAAGGCAGATTCCACTTAGTGCAAACGCCTCTACCGTCGAGGCTGAAGACTCTGTCAAAGAGGACGTCTATGACTTCTGGGAACTCTCTAGCAGAGTCTGTCCGAAGGACAATGACAAAGCCGTTCTCAGGGACTTGGATGCCAGAATTAGACCGGAGGGAGGGGAGTCTCGAATGGAGCAGCGGATATTGCCAAACCTTAACAAGTCACAGTCTTTCCGATTTGTATTGCTGCTAAGCCATCAAAGAGGTAGTGGATATCACTTTAGGATAACCACCTAAAACGTGGTATGATAGTGAGTGTAAGCAGAAGAAAAAGAACGGAAGAAAATACCAGGCTGTGCAATAGAATATGGGAGGAGAATAAAGTGAAACTTCTCCCATCTACTCCGAAAGAAAAGTGTAAAGTCAGAGCTCAAGGATATTGAAGACTCTGGAGACAAGAAAAAATATGAATCATCTATAAGATCTCCAAAGTCTGGCCGCAGGCTGTAGGTGTGGATTATCCTGTTACTGATCCGCAGCAAATAAAGTAAGTATTTAGACAGCATTTCTAATAGCTGCTTAATTGGTGTGACGGGAAGATATTGATATGGAATCAAGAAATCCCAACACTAGTTGACGAAGTAGTCCACCCGCCGGGAATTGGGGAAGTCGGCGCAGCTATTAAAACCTGAAGGCCAATAAAGTCGCAGGTATAGAAGGGAAGACGAAAGCGTCCACAAAAATTCTACTTACAGCAAAAAAGCATCTACAAAAAGCAAAAAACCGTCCAGCGTACTGTGTGAACGTCAAAAGCCTTTTTGCAACGCACAAATTGACACGCCCCGAGGAGAAGGCCTGTGCATCCATGTTGTAGTTTCGGGAGAGACACAAACAACGATCGTGCGCCCTCTGGATATCATCTACGGCAACCGATTAGAGGTGAATATCGGCCCCCTGAACAACGAAATAAGGATAACGATTTCCTGTTCTGCACGCGGGATGTACGGTTCCTTAACATGCCATGTGCAGCTAAGTCCTAAAAGTCCACAAGGCAGACTTCATCCCAATCCAGGAGGTGCAATGGGATCGACCGAGCGAAAAGAGGACGGAAGACTTCGACATATACTACGGCGATTGCAACAGACAGCGAAGGCAGCGCTGGATTGCTATTCGAGGCAGACTTAGGTAAGGCTTCGTAAGCTTTGAATACACGATAACGATCCACATCAAGGCTAAGCTGGGCAAGAAAAACATCTTTGCCAGAGTCATCGGATAGCATAGCCTGCATGACAATAGTCCTAAAAAGGACTCAGTCTGTTGGTATTTTGTGACCGGGCGAAACCTTCCGCCACCTAAACATTCACCCAGGGCCTTGACGGTCCTCTGATAAATCGATCGTCAAACAGATTCATCACATTGCGGCGTTAGACACCCAGAACCTTTCGAGGAGCCAACATTGGCTCGGACATTTTCCTTGTTGCAGCCAAGTTAGGAACACGGATATCGACTGCCAACGAAGTAGAGCATAAACACAACAATTTGACATCGGAAAGCTAGAATCACAATCGACCGCTAAGAACTTTGCCGATCCAGTATTCCAGAAACTCTCAGGGAGTCCAACCCCGCCAGTCAAAACAATCGACGAAAAATAGAAACCTTGTCAAAATGCCATCAGAGAAGCTGTCTGAGCGGTGCTGGGATATCGATTTATGGGAGTCAGGTCAAGAGTTGGTTGTCTCTGAAGAATGTGTTTGTTTAAGTGAGTTAATCTCACGCGCAACCGTCAACTAATAGGCCAGTGACTTTTCTTTGACCCTCGGGCGAAGAATCTCGATCCATCCTGTGTCAGTCAACTCGTTAAAGGTGTGAGTGCCGCCGTTGCCCTTAAGAGGATATTGTTCGTCAGGCGCCAACTCTACTCGAAAGTAACGACCCCTCTTTGGTGTTCCGAACATGTCAGAGTCTAGCCCTAATAGGGGTGCGCACCTTCTGAATGGAGCTCCCGATGTCGCCGCTGGCCAATCTGTTTACCAGCTCCTCTGCCGCCATTTGTAAAAATAGATATGATCCCTGGTAGAGACTCAGTCTACAACTCTCTCGTTTATTGGCGCCAATGGCGTCCCACAGGGGTTTCAAATACATCCGCTCATCTTTTTAAAATTGATGATTTTTTTAAGTGAAGAGAACTCCCAGAGCAACATGAACATCTGTTGCATTGAACGCGTACACCACCGGTCCCACTCACAAGAATGAATCCAAATAAAGAAGGTGGGCTTGCTAAAGACATACCTGACTATTAAACCGCCGGGGATTCTCCTGAAGTCCCCTCGATGAAATCAATAACCTCGTAAGTTCTTAACAGGAAGCCTGTCCTCTCCTCATCTGTCAAATGATAGTTCAAATTAATAGGAACGCCTTTCAACCCACACACTAACCACAGTAAGTATCATCCATGTATCAACAAAAATGTAAGACCATCAGTAAATTCCATCAAATATTTTTCTTCCTTTATTTACACAGTTCCCTCCCAGCGATGGAAGCCACCGAAGGCTGAAGATATGAATTCAAGGAATTCCATCGCAATTTCTCCTCGCCACCTTTCCCGAGACCTAGAACACGTTGTGGGGTGAGCGGCTGCTACGAAGTTAAACAAAGAGAGAGAGAGACAAGAAAATTAAAAAAAATACAAAACCACACCACCCCAGCTATGAATTGGTACCCACCCAATCTCGAGCACTGAAATACCTAGCATTCAGTACAGCAATTTGACCCGATGGTGGCTGTGGCCGGCACTTCTTCGTAGTCACAGACTACTCACTACTATTACTACCACAATCCTCTTTTCTGTTATGTGTTGGCAACATTTTAAACCGCTCCAAGTGTTTTCCAAACGACATGGCATTAAAAAATAACAAACTTAGGAAAAACTTTTCCTGCCGACATCAGCCATCCTACCGCCACCGCTGACATCCCACCCTAATCTCTTTTGTGTTTATTTCTGACCTGTTCTCAGTTGTTGTTGGCCTTTCTTCCTCTTCTAGGCTCTCTCCTACTGGGGGGGGCCGGTGGTACATATTCTTATCATTTCATCATTGGTGGGCGGGGGTGGCGGTTCGTCTCATCCTCCTCGTGTGTCGCCACCCTCTAATCCCTCCCCACCATGCAGTGCGACCGTTGTATGCCTTTCATAGTCAACATCGTTGTCGACGTCGTTGTTGTCGTCCTCGTCGTCTTTGCTTTCTTTCCTTGCTGTTGATGGTAGGTGAAGTTTTCCGTAATTTTAAACTTTCATTTCCATTTCTATTCACTTTATCGTTTTCCTTTTTTTTTCATTTTTTTGTCGTGTTTTTTTTTTTTTTTTTTTTCTAACAAATATTTTTTGAAATGAGGACCACACTGATGCGGCTTATGTACACACGCATGTACAAATGTATGTACACCACTCGTCCTGCTGCAAGTTATGGGCGCCAACTTTTCCTCTTGTTGGCAACAATAAAGTTCTGTTTCTCCCTGGATCTGCCTTGTGTGTTCTTTCCACCACCCCCCTCACACACAGATCGACATCATCGCATTAAAATCCATTCGAAATCAACCATCTTCTCAGCGCCACCCAGCCACCACCCGCCCACCGTCGCAAACCCACTCTGAGCCATTTTTCGATTTTTTCGTATTATAAATCCTTATAACGGCAACAGTATGCTACGAATCTCCTATACGTGTACGTGTACGTGTACAGCTATGAAGTCATTTGATGAAACGGGCGCACAGGCATCCCCCGTGTCGTTGACGGGGGGCGAACGTGAAATGCAAAGAAACGAGAAAAGAACATTTCCTTTTGCTGTGGAATTTCTGAATTTTATCTATCTCCCTCCGTTCGGTCTCGCCATTGCAGCTGAGAGATGGTTATTCCGCTAGTCCTTTTTCCATTTTACAGTTCCATCTCTCGCTAGCTAGCAGGGTAGGTATCCACCGTGCCGCCCGTTCGGAGAATTGAAGACACGAACTCTGCTCCCAGCAACCTCTACAACACCCCCATCATTGTAATCATCATCTATAGCCGGCGCATACAGTCGCTGTGTACTGACACTGGTGCCATGTGTAGGGCTCCTTCAACCACCGTCAGCAACCCCGACAGCCTCATCAACATCCCCCTTCACCCTCCCCTCCTTCGCAACACACACACGTTAGGCACTCGACGTACAAACAGGAACAGTGGCACCGAATAGTAGTTTAGGGATGTGAAGCCATTCTTATATCGCCAGAGAGAAGGAAATGAAATAATAATTATGAAGTGAAAAAGCAAAGGCGACGCAAAAAGAAAAAAAAAACATACGAAATCACCACAAACGAGAAGGAAAGAGATGAACAGCGAAATGGAAACTGGAAGAGAAAGAAGAACAGGCAAAGTGAAATGAGCCACTGTATTCTGTTCGGCGGGCGCTGGGTTGTAGGGGCTGTGGGTTCAGTGGGGTGGCTGAAGATAGTATTAAGCTTTTTCCTCGTAGAAAATTATTATAAATATTCGGTCGTAAGGACCATCATATGGCGGAGGGGGAGGGTGCAAAGTGAGGTGTGCGTGGTTGTGTATGTGTGTGTGTGTGAGAGCTGGTGCTTTGGATGGCACTTGAATTGTTGAAGAAGGGAGATGGCAGAATTAAATCAACCTCCTTGCGGATGGTTGTTTTTTGGATAAAAAGAAACGACGGAAAGTTTGGTTTAAGTTGACAGATGGCGCACGGACTTAGGGCGAATGAGTGAGTCATACTTGAGTGAGAAACGTAAAAATAGAATATTTCACCATCAGATTCGTACGATTGTCTGCTTATTCGTTTCCTTGAATGCGAGAATGCCAGTATTCACAATGGATCTCTCTCTGCCGCATTGTTGACATAAGCTAACTAGTTCCGATGTCAGAATGTGCGATGATACGGCTTTGATTGTCGCTTGACTGTCGGAGAATATGCTGATTGACTTTGGTCGGTAATATTGTGGGCCTCTCAACGCAAGTGCTGCCTCGTGTATCGTAGCGAAAGTAATAGGGCTTGAAGCAAGCTACATGTTCTTCAATGAAGTCGTAGTTAATAACGAGTTGTTACTTTTGTAAAAATTGATATTTACTATCAAAGACGTTTACGTCCAGACATCGATGTAGGTATGGATGACGATCCTGCTTGTAATTAATGAATGAAGAACTACAACGAGGACCTCCATTGCAGGCAAGTAACGAAACCGTGCTAGTAATGATATTTATTGGGAACCTAATTTTTATAAACTGCGGACAGAAGCCTGTCGTGGCGTAGAGGGACTTCGCGTATAAGAGATGCAGTCGATATTGAGAATCTGGAAAGATCACTTCTGTAGACTATATTAAACGGCGGGAAGAAATCAATACCGCTGTCAGGCAGAATGTTCCACGACATATAATGGACGGTGATAGAAAAGACTTTCGTCCCCCCGACCTAGACGAAGTCAAGATAGCGATATCGAGACTGGAGTCGAATGGCGCGCAGAAGTGGAGAAGGACATCAGCCAACTTTGATGCCGGCGAAATATCGTGCCAGCTGCAGGCTTGTTGGCTGAGGCTCAGGTCCATCACGGACTGTAGCTTCTTCCAGAAGAAGAAGAACAACGTTTTAGCACCCAAATTCTTAGGGACATCGGTAAGTGTCCGGAATCAAAGGAAAAGCAGAGGAGGTTGCTGCGAATATTGGTGTGGCCATAAGAGTCTGTGCATTTCAATGATTGGAAAATAGTGAACTTGGACCAGCACCCCGTATTCATGTAGCACGTCTGAAAATGAAGATCAGAATTTAAATGTGCATCGGAGAGCAAGTTTACCAGAGAGAACATTAGTTATGGAGGGAAGGGTTTATCACTCGTTCTACTCATTGCTTTTTAAAATAGCGATAAAACAGAGACAATGAAGATAGAATAAGTCGGTCTATTCACTGCTCGACTGTATTGCCTTCTATGAGTTTAATAGTTCGCGTTCGGATTCTGTGTAGTTTTTGAATGAAGGATGATTTTATAATAATAGCAGGGGTGGCGCGACAGTTCAGGGTGAAACAGGGCTTTACTTCTACTGCAATCATTCATGTTCTTGTTCCATAACGAGATGGGACCTAGGACATAGACCTACCAAACCACAATCCACATAGGTAGGTTAGATAGGCTGACTGCTGGTTGGCAGCATTGGTTCTAAGATTCCGTCTACTCATTCCCAATGGCTGCAGATCATCTACGGACGGAGTACGAAAGTAGTGCTCTTGCTAGTAAATCCGTTTCACAATCCTCTGGAATGTCACAATGTCCCAGCCCCACATAAGGTGGATGCTAAAATACTTGGCCACCTCGTTGAGAGATAGGCGCAGTTCAGGGAAGTCTGATTTGAAAGTGGAGATGGAAGCTTACAAGGCAACCCTACAACGAAGTACGATGGCTGATCGTGATACCGAACAGAACCGAATGCAAGTGACACGGTATTCAGAGATTTGATCGCAGCCAGGCTGTCAGAACTGGTGACGATATCTGTGCTTGATATTACATTGTTTGCCAGGATAGTCCTTCCTTTATCGCTATAGTCTCAGCTTGAGAGACCCTACAATGATTTTGTAGTCGGAATGACAGTTAAATATTTGGATCCTTGGAAGACACCTGCACCCATGCCTTCATCCGCCATCGATCAATATGTAAAAACTCGCAAGGACGGTCAAATCGTGTAGCGTCTGGTGTTCAGACTTTCAGTAAGGTCCTGGGGGTACGCTGGTTGACAATTTTTTGGGGTCGGTGTCTTTGAGTATGGATCTATGTATATATATCGGCCAAGGATAGTAGAGTGCCCGGAGCGCAGTTTTTTCCACATAAGCAGCGTTTTCCATCTTATCGCCGTGCTGGTCGCGACCTTTCTGCCGAATAAGTCTATCCGCAAAAGATTAAGGTGTATTAAGGGCTGCGGAGGGATGACACATAAGACAGTGACTTCCTCCAAATGTATTGTCACTTCGTGGACCATGTTTCTATTGTATATATAAAACTGGAACTAATCGATTTTCGCTGCAATCGAGGTCTGTCCCCAATCGTCCCAGAACCCAGTCAGCGAACACACGGTGATGTCTATGGTCGACGTTCTTTAAAACTCGTAAGTTGGAATTTGTACTGGATGTAAAGTTCACTCAGTTGATGTCTGCGAAAGCATAAGTTCTTGTGCACGATCCGCAATTGACTGTCTCGTGGCACAGACTGGAACTAATCAACCTCCAGTCAGTCGGATGCCATATCAGAAGTGCGTGCTTGGCAGGTCCTTCCATCTATATTCAGACGAAGTATGTGAATCAGTATGGCGTTAAATCCTACAGCGGCATGAGTCAATTCTGTTGAAATCAGAAGGCAAGCAAACCATGTTCATGCCGATTTGGTGACTTAGTCGCGTCTCTATACTGGGCGCCATTCAAAATATTATTTTGATTATTTTAATTGTTAACTTTCGATACACTAAAGGCTACCAGACTTATTGATTGATTCCGAATTTTACACATTTTCTCGGACCAATTCGCGTCCTTGTAGAATTCGTATATTTCTTTGATCGCGCATAAACATTCCCCGCAGTCAGTGTCATTGGTATTAAACAAAGTTGCTTAAGCTATTTAGGGTCACTGAAGCAAGTATTCCTACTGAAAGATCTTTTCCACCATTCCCCATCAAATTCTGTGCAATAATATTTTCATTGCATGCAACTTATCGCTCCCATGTCATTTTAATCTCAAATGTGCTACACATTTATCCCTTTCATGCCACTCAAAATTGTCGTTCCACGTAATCTGCAAAAACACGGAACCCAACAAAAACACCGTGAAGAAGGTAGAATTAATAAATGAAAGACTGCTAACAATCGCTCCCTACTCCCAACACCCGCCCGTCATCCTCCCCCGCCAAACTCACACCCATACACAGGTACATTTTCAGTTGGATTTATCCTCACAATTCTGACTTCATTCTCTTTGGAATTTCGAAACTGCACATAGAAGCCGAAGCAAAGTTTGTCGGACATTCAAAATGTTCACCAGAGCATTCCACCAAATTACACACATACTCGTGTACACAAGCTTTCATCCATCACCAAGCGAAAAAGATCCGAGATATTTGCAAAAAGGATCCACTCCGTAGGGGGTTTTTACGGTTTTCGAGGGTAAGTGCGGGTATTTTTGGCCAGATTGATGAGGCAATGTATTCGGAACGTTGGCCGAGGAAAGTTTAACGAAACCAGTCTTAGTGTTGTGTTCGGTCCCGTTGATGGGTATTCCATTGTATCCTACAACGTCAACTTAATTAAGGATGCTGGACAGAAAGGAAATCGGAAGAAAACAGCAGGAGGAAAGGACAAACTGGACAGGCTCAATGGACATCCACACGTACCTACTGCTGTGGGTGGTCGCTATGTCTTTGACTGCCAACGAGAGGAAAACAGCTATAAAAAGCGGTCTTGGCGAATTTGTTTCTTCGTTTTCGTTTCATTATCCTATATTCTTTTTTTTATGGTTTTTTTGCAAATTTTTTCTCGTGTTGAATACTTTGAAGGACCTTTCGCTTTGTGAAATAACACACACGCCCGCGGGAGTGTGTGTGAATATTCGGATGCACGGTGGACATTTGAATTCAACTGGCACTTAGGGTTCCAATTCCAACGCCCTCAATGGTCCTATGAAGAAGGGCATGACCGACAGAGATTGTAGCTTAAGCGCACGGATGCGGGTAAAGTATTTCCGGTTTAAGTTGGGAATTTGAACTTTAATTAGACCTCGTGTTTGTGCATTTGAACGTTGCTCTCATTCGTTGTGTAGTTGGTTTGTCTTTATTGCTCATTTGATTTAGACGACAGTTTAAGGGTAGCAGGTTTTGTGGCTATTTGTAGGAAATAATGAAAGACAATCACTGCAGATATATGTTTACAAATGATGCGTCTTAGGAACCAAAAGCGCATCTTTCAAACGATGTGCCCGATGTTGAGTGTCAAATTTGCTAGCTAAACGGCATTACTTAGCGGACTTGATATTGGGTCTGTGTCAGGCGCCTTTCAGTATTTTGATTGTCTTCAATTTTCAAGATGTGGTGACCGTGGAGTTGTACGTCTGTGCGTCGAAGAGTATGCAGGACAACCCGAGTGTTCGCTGAGTTCTAGAGGGGTTGGCAGCGAAGTGCAATATTGAATCAGGGTTTACCCCCAAGATTGCTATACGCGACTAATTCACATTCTGCGTGAGGTTTCCATGCTTCCACTGAACTCGCGTAGGAACAAATGGCAATGCATTGATCCGGTGCGGTTACAAGAATGGAGGGCCACTACTCCTCCACCTTGAGAACACCCAATACGCAAATTAGCGCTGGCTCTTATAGAGCTTAGGCTGAAGCTGGGCAACAAAAGCGGTATACACTTAAAAGGTACTGGTACTCCCTTGACTGTAACCAAAAATCTCTCGCCCTGAAGCGGGTCGTGAGACTTCAAAAACGGGCAGTAGCCAAGGTAAGTCAGCGTGTCCCAGTTGTCGACTACGGTAATTCGGAGCGTAGACTCTCTACCAATGGAGACTCACAGAACTAAGGATCCTAGATGGCGTTAATGATGTCATCCTGAAGAAGAAGCGAACTATTCCACACTTCGGAGAGCTGACCACATTCAAGGGTTTCAAGCTCGTGGAAAGAATTTCATAGCCAAGGCGTCAGAGCCCTAGCCAGAACGCCGACCTACGTGTCGCAGATAGGGGAGAGCTAATGGATCTTACTAGGCCAAAAGCGCTACTCCTAAGGCGGACTTGGAGGCAATATTAAATCTACCACCTCTTGACCAAGTCACACCAGTAATCAATCCAGCTGGATCTGAAGTCACAGGGACATAGCCCGCAACTAGGCAGCAGATGAAAATGCCAGGAAAGAGGCCAAAGCCAGTAAAGGCAATCCTATGTATAAAACCACCTCTTATTATTATTATTACTATATCATATGTAAGGTTAGGTTAAATTGTAGTGATCTTCAATCAAAGGGACTAACTAACACCTGAGAGCTATCTTCTGGTATAGTGGTATCTTAGTGGCCTATGTTGGATGATCCACTCCTTTGTTTTCTTGGTGAATTTAACTATGTCCATAATCTCTATGTCTGACATTTCTTATAGGCTGCTGAATGAATACCTGCTTAGCGTGGAGTCCTTATTCTTCCAAAGGCTGGACAGTTGCCGATGTAGTGAAGCGTAGTTTCAGCTTCCTCCTCGTATCTGCGACTCCTGCTGAAGCCTTTATAGGGGATTCCCACTGGCATGTGTGCCGAATAAGTAATGATCGGTAATAATGCCCAAAACATTATTGATTTCATTCCTGTTTAATTTTAGGAGAGTACAATTTTTTGAAGGCCATATTAGCCTCGAAATCATTCAAGTTTCCAATTACTTCCTTCTCCGATTGGGCGTATTGATATCATCTGTAAGTAATGTAATGTGTTTAAGTTTAAGAAGGTATGCCCACTGACCCAATAGCCTTAAAAGAAATCTACAACTATTTTCAAGAGAGTTATAGCCTGATTTTATTCGCTAGGAGTTAAACATAACTTTAGGATTTTTGTCTTCAACTTCTAGACTTGCTCATTCGCTTAAATTGTATGGTTACAACTTTCAATTTACAACTCGAGAGTCACTAGCATCTATCCAGAAACAGATTTCGCAGGGTTCCGCAGATCCAAACTGCAACTTGTTTCTGTTTCTAGTAGATCCTCTTACCGATTGACCCGTGCTAGGTCCTTCTGGGCGTCTGTTGGCAATGACGACTGCTTTCCGGTAGTATCCTTGGAAGGTATCTTCTGGTTGGGTGCAGGAACAACTGATGCAGGTCAGCTATTTACCTTCGCCATGACTTTTTCCGCTTTCCGGCTATCCTCGGGTTTCTTTAGTATCCGATTAAGCTGGAACTTGGCACTTCTGATGGCACTTTATTGCTTGAAGCATGACGCCCTTTTCTGATATGATCATAAAAGTGGCTTAAAAATGTGGATCTCTCGAACCACCTGTAAGAACATTCGGATGTTTTGACCCAAGTTCTACAGTGCAAAAAGTTACACAAAAATCGACAAACTTCTTCAATGATAGCGATGGTAATTAGAGCACTAAGTGGACATAATCATCTGAAGTGCCATGAAATGGTAATAATCAACGGGTGTATACGTAGAGGCAGCGGCCACGGAGCAAAAGAGGACACTCCTCACTATATCTGCCCCTGTCCAGTTTATGCCAGTTGAGACGACACTGGGAGAACATTTCTTCCAAGACCTCCAGGATCATAGAAACTTTCCATTCAGATTCATTGAAATGTCATTAAGGCTCAAGTTGGTTAAGCAACACATCAACACAAACATTAAGAGTAGTAAGCGGGAGCCGAGAGAATAAATTCCACCAACGGCATCACAATAGCTCCAACATGACCTCAGTGAAACGTTTGTCTACACAGATAGCTAACAAGCGATCTTCTTCGTCAAACTCGCCATGATGTTGCCAGATTATTGGCGGTCTATACGGGACACTGGAAGATAGAAGATGTGACGAAAAAACTAGGTATCCACAACGACTTCTACCTAAAAACACGATAAATCAATGCCTTTCATTTACTTTTCAAAGAATTAAGTCCAATTTTGAGAAATTTTTGGCTGCTATTTGAGCATATTGGCTGCTACCTCGTTAATAACATTTCAAATGTTGTCTTTTGTTGCAATTGACACTGGTTTATCGGATTTTATTTTTAAAAAACGCCAAATTCTGCTATCATGCAGCCCAGTTCACCGGTGAAAACGAGAGATAAATTTGTCATCGAACACGATTCCCAATTGGTATATCGATGCACATACTGCGTGGCAACGTCGATCAGGTTCAACTCCTGTGTATTCGAACAAACAAAAGTTTGAAATCATAGAATGATAACGGGCACATGATGGTAGCGTTGCTATCACGGTCGTCAGTCACGTGTCAACTAAGCCGATGTATCATATTATATTCGAAATTCTTCAAAATTAGCGACTTTTACATCTATTTTAGTGATCTGCTATTATTCACTTTCATGAGACAGTAGCACGTGCAAGTTAAATGTGTACACATTCTTCCCTTCTGTTCAGTCTCAGGAGAGAATGCTACCATATATATAGGAGAAGAAGAAAAAGCACCGTCCTTCACGATTCAGAGTTGATAAGCAGAGACAATTAAGCCATGAGTCACAATCTTAACACTCACAGTGACTATGTACGAGTATGTATTTGCCAGTCAGTCTATCCGCCGGCCAAGAAAGGAAGAGCACACTCGTAGAATACACATTTCCTTTCTGTTTTAATTAATATCTAAACTTCTATGGTTACAGCTGAAGGAGAAAGTGAAAAGAACTCGCCGCCAATGGAGACAGTTTCGCAAACAAGATGATGATGAAAAACTTGTCATCTCCTTATCACTGAGCAAGTACAACTGTAGACGCCAGCGGCGGCACTTGACTGGCACCATCAACGCAATCACCGTTCCCATCAACATCATTATCATCATCGCCGTCGTCCTCATCTTCATCAGCCATCAACATCATAGCCATCAGCATGGTCGTCATCGGCATGCTTAACTAATTTCTTCAGCAGTTCGACTAAATGGTGTCTTGTCTTGGCGACAGCCCATCACCATGGTGTCAATGAGTCATCATCTATAAATGGCATCGGTTCGCCGATAAGAGATCCAGCACAAGAATCCGGTTTGACATATCGAGCTGATTTTGTTTTCCCCTTTTTTTCCATTCATCTGCATTCTGCATCCAAGAACTGATGGATGGATACTAAGGGGGTAATTACGGACAAGGCTGTGGAGGATGTGCCGGTTGGATTTGAATAAGTATCTTTTCGGATTGTGTGTTTGTTTAGTAAAATGTATGTTGTAGAGTGGAGGAGGCGAAGTTTCATTCACGAATTGTACGGCTCTAAGCTCTGAAACATAACCTAGGTCGGCTTTTCATTTTAGGGCTGGCGTCAATGAAATTGGTTGTCAGTCAATGAAAATGATATCTTCGTAAACGAAGTCATTAGAAATTCAACCACATGCCTGCATCCTGCCTGCATTCTGCCTGCAAATCAAACACTCTTATATCCAACTGCATTTAGTGCTGTTATGTTTGATTATGCAAAACACAGGGCGTGTCAAGTGCAGGTAAAATATAAGTTAAACTCAGAAATTTGTTTGCAAAAAAATGATTTTCTTCCAGCTTCCTAAATCCAACTCAAATCTTAATTTCGTATACAATGATTTATAACTTACCATAGCGATCGAATTGCATTGGTGTCCAAATTCTTCAGTCGATAATCCTGCGAGATGAGATAAGGATTATGATGTAACACGGTGATCGTTCCACTTGGAATTCATCCGGCTCATGCAGTAAACAAGGTAAACAAGTGTCAAATTATTTAGTCGTGCAACGCTTTGGTGGGTAGCAGTTTCTTTGTGCTGCTGGCGTTAACTTATATTTCCCGAAACACCGATCCTTCAACCGTAATCACTGCCCATGTCAACTGTATGTGAGTTGTTGTTGCCTGTTAGGGGATGAAATTAATGTGCGCGACTCTACTTGTGCCAATCAACTGAGCGGAGCAGTAGGGCGGAAGTTGCGCAAGTTTCGAGCTGGGACCGATGCTCTTCAACATCTACATGGCAGATCAAATGCCTCCAACCAACACAGTCAACTGTTGTCTATTCGCAAAGCAAAGTGTCGACGAAGTTATCACCAAAATTTTCCCGTCAGAAAAGTGCCTAATGACATTTTCTAAGAAATACGCAGACATTTTTTCGGATCAAATTCTGCAGATAACTGCAACACAAGTGCATACAACCATACCGCCTCTCTCTCATCCTTTAGCTCTTGAATTGTTGCTGGCTTATCGACGTACACCTTTTCTCTCAAATAACCCCAAAGAAAAAAATCTAACGGTGTCAAATCACATGATCTTGGCGGCCAATTGACATCGCCACCACGTGAGATAACACGGCCATTGAATTGGCGCGCAAAAGAGCCATTGTTTCGTTAGCTGTGTGGCGAGTGGCACCGTCCTGTTGAAACCACATATCGTCATTTCACGATAGCGAACACCATTCATATTAACTGCCCGACCGGCCTCATTTTGGAAAAAATACGGCCCGATGATGCCGCCAGCCCATAAACCGCACCAAACACTCCGACAATCACTCTTGGATTATTATTCGCCCAAATGCGGCAATTCTGCATATTTACGAATCCAATGAATTGAAAATGTGCCTCATCACTGAAGATGATTTTCTTCGAAAATTGATATAATCATCCACTGTTGCCATTTCTTGCCACCATTCTGACCATTGACGACGCTTGAAATGGTCAAGAGGCTTTAGTTCTTGAGTCTATTGCACCATGTAAGCGTGTAAATGCAAGTCTTTATGTATAATGTTCATCAACGACGAGCGTGAGGGGTGCAATTGTTGGGCACGACGACGAGTTGAGGTGGACGGCTCTTCAGCCACACTATCGCGAACAGCAGCAATATTTTCTGCAGTACGAGCTGTACGAGCATGCACTGGTGTTTTCACATCTCCTACAGACCCGGTTTGCTTAAATTTTTGCACGACTTTTCCGATTGTACGCACATTTGGACGATTAAATTGACCGAAAAAATCACGAAGTGCACAATATGCATTTTGATTTGAACGCCCATTTTCATAATAAGCCTGAATAACTTTAACGCTTTGCTCGATTGTGTATCTTTCCATGGTTCAAATTGAATTAGTCTGATATTGAGAAATGTCAAATGAAATGCAGAAAAAAACTTGACGTTTAGGTGTGGTTCACATTCAACATCGGCCCTTCAAATTGATCCACACGTTAGAAGAAACATACACTGAAGAAGTCCTCAACATACTACGATCATTGGGTGAGAATACGTCACCAAGAGTCAATGGTACGATAATCACGAAACTTATAAATCTAAGCTTACGACAAGCTAAAGTTCCTCAAATACTGTAGTGGTACGCCCTATTTATAAGGGCAATCTTGCCAACCATTGAAAAGTGCATGGAGGAGGTGGTATCAAGGCGACTGCAGGGTTTTGTGAACTAAAGCCTGAATAAGAACCACCATGTTCTTGTTCTATTCATGGACTTCAACAAGCACAGAACCATGGAAAACTATTAGAAGCGTTTAATAAGCTGGGCATCCGAGGAAATTTGTTTCATTGGCTTCGAGAGATCTTTCAGAGGACGACTGAAAAATAATTACAGTGATGATGTCGCCGTTCACACGGGAGTACCACAGGGATCGAAACTGGGACCATTATTGTTCATTCTCTTCAGCTGCTACGTTTCTTCAAAAACAGTATACCGTTTTCATTCGCCGATGACACTGCCATAGTAGTATAGCATAAGTGTCATAATACTCCTATGCGAATAGTGCAAGACGAGATGGATAAAACTATTGAATGATGTCACCATAGCGGGCTTGTGATAAGCCTTTCTAAGACGAAATTGATGCATGCCCGTTGTCCACATTATAAGTTAACACAACAAAGGATTAGTTTTCGAATCAGTATATGCCAAAGCACACATCCAATTCAGACTATTGAAGTTGTCCAAAGTTATATGTAATTACCTGGGAGTCATCATTGACAGGAATTTCATTTGGGACAAGCATATCGACAAACTTCGCTCTGACCTCAAAAAGGCGCTATTTGCTATGTACTTCCTTGGCAACTACTCGACGCCGGAGGTCCAGAGGAAAGCTTACTATGCCTTGGTTGAATCTAAACTGAGGTACGGTATATTTGCTTGGGGAAATGCTTCGAACACACACACCAATAAACTTAAAAAGCTCCAAGACACCATCCATAAGAACATAAACAGAAGACGTGCATCTAGCTCATCTGGCAATAACACCTTCAAGGTATTAATAGTTAAACAAATTCTCCAAGATGAAGCTTTCTATAGAGTATTACGATGACACCCGCTTCAAATCAGTAAATTTGAATCTGAAAAAAAAAAATGTAGACCATCGCGAGGCGGAAGCAGATCATCAGCTAAACGTCGGATTGCTGGAAATGTTGCCCCGAGATCCAAAAAATCATCTTCGGACGATGCCTAATTGTGGTTCAGCGGCTTATCAGAAAGCGTACATTTAATTAATTGAGCACAATCCACAAGCGTTGCATCTCCAAAGATAGACTTTTTGGTGCGGTTTATTGCATGACGACATCGTCGGACCTTTATTTCATTAATTTTTGTACTGTCAATAGACAGGTATAGCCAGTCATATATGCCAGTCCTGCTCTATGGAACCGAAAGCTGGACGCTAAGCAAAACTGCATAGCCGATTCTTGGTACCTTCGAAAAAATTCTACGTATACGGTCCCGTCTGCGAGGAAGGCGAATGGAGGAGAACATAACCGCAAACTCTACGAGCTGTACCAGGATGTGGATGCAGTCCTTAAGGCAAAAATCCGTCGACTCCACTGGCTCGGCCACATCGAGCGCATGGACAACAGTGCTCCAGCAAAGAGGGTCTTTGAATCCGATCCTACTGGTTCGAGAAGGAGAGGAAAACCGAATCTCCGGTTCAAAGACCAAGTAATCGCGGATGCACGACAGCTTGGTCTTGATGACTGGATGCAGCGTGCCCAGGACCAGCAATGATGGAAGGCAGCAATTGCTTAGGCTCGGACCCTCCATGGGTCGCCGGCCTGATAAGTAAGTAAGACAGGTATAGAGCGATGTTAATGACTTTCAG
Organism: Eristalis pertinax; assembly: GCA_907269125.1. NCBI lineage: Eukaryota > Metazoa > Arthropoda > Insecta > Diptera > Syrphidae > Eristalis > Eristalis pertinax. The sequence goes on from OU026147.1 coordinate 38,243,231, forward strand.
TGGCCAGAGCTCAACGAAGTCGATATATCCAAGCTGTGGTTCTAACAAGACAGTACAACATCCCAGACAACCGATGCAACACTCGAAGTTTTGCAATTGTGTCATCTCACGCGAGCATTCATCAATTGGCCATCGCGATCATGCGACTTGACATAACTCAATGAACTTCTCTGGGGTTACGACTTTGGACGAGCTCGATCCATCATATTGGCCCAAGTCATACAAAATATCAAGTACAGTACGGTCTTCCGAATTTTTTTGAAAATGCACCCTTCGATTGCGGGATCCATTTCCCTGGACTTTTCCATTGCATTCTGATTATTTCACTTCATTCAAAAAACGTCTCCCTACCATACCCAAGACTTAACAAAAGGAAATAAATTGCCCATTTATCTTAAAAATGTTAATGATTTGAATGCTAAAACTTCCCCGAAAGCCTTATTTCGGTGACATTTACGAGTAAAATTTGAAATATGACTTACCCATCAAAGCGGTGTAGTACTCACCTGTGGCCCTTAAAATTCGATTTCATTAAAAGATGCACGCATCCACACTCCCATTCATGATTCGTTCTTTCCCCGGCGTCTACATGCGTTCGTTCGTTTTCTAATCCTGCATGGTAGACTAGCTCAAAAAACCTTTTACCTGATTGCATGTTTCAAAAGTTCACACATATTTGCTTGTGTTCATTACATGTTTGCGCAGAGTTTACACACGCAGATTCGCCGCCAGACAAGTGATTTATAGAACGGCTAATTCGTCGGCAGAAACCAGGTGAAAAATAAGTTCGACTCTGCGGGTCGATTACGGGCAGCAGACTGCGCGCATGGTATTTAGGCAAACGATGAAACCTGTGCTGCTTGCCAATATGAAATATTGGCGTGTGCTTGTCGGGGGTGGAGCTCGTGGACGGTGCGTAAAATGAATTATACCATCAAGAGGTGTGTTGGCAAATATTAACCATGGATCCCTGGGGATGCGTGGGTAACAGGAAGCTTTAGTGCAGGGAGTTGTGCATTCACAAGGCTAATTTATAAGCTTTGCAGAATGGTGCTGCTTATAGGTAGAGATCGGGTTTTATTGTGGACTCTTTAAGAAAATAGACATCAGTTGACGATGTCAGTAGGAGGTGAGGCAGGTTGCTTGCATCACCTACATATGTTGCCCAAAACGTGTAAAGGGAATTTTAAATTGTCTTCTTTGACTCCGAAGTGAACAAAAGCGGAATAGTTCTTGCCATCCGTTATTTCTTTGGGCTCAAACGAGTAACTGAGTAATAGAGCGGCCTTTCGAAAGATGAAGTTTACTTTATAAGACATGGATCATCCCTGTCCATGGCTTATCTTAAAAGCCGATGAAGGTGGCCTTAGTCTTCTGGAGAGAACTATTTTGCGTGTCATCTTTGGTCCTGTTGCTTTCCTCCAGGTGCCTTCGATTAGGGACTGTGGACCTACCCATGCGTCTATGTATCCAATACCTATGGCGGCTAGGTCATGTAGAGCGCATAGAGAACTCAACTCCGGCCCAAAACTGCCTGTTGGCGCGAGAAATTTGAAACGACCTCAACCAACTTGGTGAGTGTAACTGAAGGCAAGTAGCCAGAGGCCACCCTAGCTGCAGAGGTTTGTCGATTGAGGCACAAGGCTTACCCCTTACTAGGGATAGGCGATATTTTTTTTTATAATTTGCGTGTGCTCAGGGTATGCTTATATTACCTTAAGTGTCCGTGGTCAAGACGGGCCGAAGGTATAGGGGGAGAGGCGGTACCTGTGCACATTGACCTGAAATAGCTGTAGTCTGTGTGAAATATTTGGCTGGGACGAGCATTGCATAATTGTGTAGAGTCACTAACTTTAACTGTGCGTTCGAAAGCAGGTTGATGGGCATTCCTGGCGAGGCGGGTATTACGGATGAATTCCTGGAGAGGATCCAAGGTACGTCGGTATTCGAGCGAGTCTAACGACTCTGCGACATTGTTCTCACTCGCTTTTGGATTTTATCTAGTAGGTGCAGAGTGATCCAGGCACCAAGCCAGATATGACCGTTGTACTCAAGCTTAGGGCGGATATAAGGCCAAATCGGATTGTGTGAAATATTTCTTGCGTCAATTAGGAAACATAGACATTTCGCAGCATTTTTGGTGACATCGAAAATGTGATCGTTCGAACTAAGTGTTGTGTTGTTTTCCAGTTTCATCGACACAAGCCCCATTCATGGATAATGGTCGATTATTATGGGTTGTCTTAAGTGGCAGCAGACTTATTGAAGCATTGAATTTCACTCTTTTGTTCTTACCCCATTTAATTATGCTGTCAAGATTGTAATTCAATATGGTTAACATACGCTACCGTTATAATTCTATGGCCGAAGGACGGGGTCGTGAGTCTTCGAACGAATATGAAAGCTGAGGGTGCTGACATCAGCGAAGGATTCACCTTTTTCTTGACGGGCTGGACAAATGCTGTTTTTCATCTACTCGGAAAGAGACCTGAGGAGAAGGATAGATGAAAAAGCTTACGCAGTGATTTTGCTAGCGAAGAAGAAGTATTAGGGGAAGCCATCTGGACCAGCGAATTCGTGCACGTCGATACTTTACAGTACTCTTGCAACTGCACGAGTGCGAAAGTGGATTTGTCCGATGGTGAAATCAACGCTCTCAAGTACAGGTGGAGACAAATTAGAATCTGGTAGTGTTGAGGTGACTGCAAAATGCGCCGCAAGCAGGTTTAGCTTTGTCTAAAGAACTGACAACTGGGATGTCATTGCAAATGAGCGTGAGTATTGAAGATGAGGCGGAATTCTTTATGTTTTTACACTGCTATTTAAACCTCAGTTCTGCACCATTTTCATTCTCTCGATTTCTCTCTGAAACCGGAAGAATAAAACCAAACATTTGAACTCGGTTTAAGGTTCAACTGAACTTAAGTTTAAACCTTCGCTGTGAAACTGGGCATGAGTTATCGGCCTTCCTGATTTCAGAACTTCCAAGCTTCAAGAAATCCTTCAGGAAAGCTAAGCTCTACTTCTCCCATCAGTCGTGAAAAATACCTCGAGATACTTAAACTCCTCTACCTGTTTCTGACTGGCTTTCTGTAAATAACCATAACTTCTTATCTCCCCACGTTAACATTCATCCCAGCACGTCCACGTTAGGCTTTCAAAACAGGTAAGCAATAGTTCTAATATTCGTTCATTAAGTGGTTTCGATTCAACATCTCTTAAAAATTCCTTTGATTCAGTATCTTTCCAGTAGACGGCAAACGCCATCGTCAATTTATCTACCAAATGACCCTGAAAACAATTCAGTAGCATCGCATGTGTTCATTTTGCATCAGCGACAACGTATTCTTTCCTGTTTCACCTGACATTACGTAACGATGAACTTAACTCTGCTTATTGCTCCGAGATCGATTGCCACGTAAATCACCTCAGCCCAAGTGGTGGCAGTCACTTAAACGTGTCGCCGATGACGCAACAGATCCCTCTGTGTAAATCGATTGGTTTCTACCCACCCCCTCTGCCAATCCCACCCGGTGCCGTGCAGAGTTTTACAACGCAGAGTACCCTTCAATTAATAAGCCGAATATTTAAAGGGAACCATTTCCCTGAATGGTGCGACATAAATGCCGCGGCAGGTGAATGCCTCTCCAAATGCGCACTCATTGCGCGCAGCTCTCAGTGATGACAGAGCTCGGATACCAGGTGCAAACAGGTGTCAAGACAACAACAACAAAAAATGCGGTGCTGACTGCTGGTGCTTCAGCTCATTCAAGCTCACACGATGGCATTTAATAAGCAAGTTCGGTGTTGATGCAGCGCACGCGTGCAGCCACTGCTATCATCACCACACCACCACAACTAAAGTGAACAATTGAGCGTACAAGACGCTTGTGTGGTGCCATCACGCGACCACAACATATTGACAGCAAATCACCGTGGCGTCGACCGTCGACCGATGAAGACGACACACGTCCAGTCCGATGATATGTGGGCTGGCTGCCTAATTGAAATCGCAATAGGACACGAGTGCTAATTAGCTAAGCAATTAATTAATGACGACATTGACAGTGCGGCTGACTGCTGCTGCGGCAGCAAACAGCGTTCGAAAAAAAAAACTGTCCGGACACCCATCGATAAACTGTTAAAATGTCAACGCGAAGGAATTATTTATGACCTTGTCCCGGAATGAAGCAAGTGCTCTGGCTGTCGGCGGTCTGGCGTGAAGTTGAATTCTATAATTCTTGGGTGGCATTTGAAGGTTTGTTCTTAATGTCTGCGATATCATGTCATGTTGCTAAATCTTCGTTCGCTGAGGATCTTAAACTTTGTCTGCCTGCCCTTAGGCATGGGAAAATATGCACGATGATGCCTGGTCGGCTTCGACGAGACACAGCCAGACGAAGACGCAGTTGAAGTAAAAACGGACAAACGGGAAGGCAAAAGGATGCAGTGGAAGGAATTCGCGAAACTGGCCAATCTGGCTACCTGACCGGCAAGGCGGAGCAAGCGAGCGCGCTTTGTGCGACGTAGATGTGTGCAATTTTAATCGCGAGTCAAATATGTCGGGTAAGCTGGTGGTGTGTCTCTTGCCTTGGATAAGCTCGGGGCACATCATTATCATTCCAGAACCACTCTTTGATGATGCAGTTGTTGGTATTCTCTCTTCTCTCTCTCTTCAGACTCTTGCGCGGCATTTCAGTTCGGACGCACTGTCATTGTGGTAGCGACGATTATAAAGAAATTGAATTTATGGTTCCATCTGCTTCTTCAAAACTCACAGAAGGGTGTGGCTCGACTTTTAATGTGGACCAAGAGGGAATCTTGCTGTTGAACGTGACATTTACCCAACAAAACAACTGCACCTGGGCGACAACCGCTTTAATTCCATTGAAGTAAACGATGGAACAGGTGCGGGGATTGAAATGGCTTTGTTGTTCCACTTCAGAGAATCATTTAATTGGCGGCAATATTAAGCAATTTTGAGGAAGCTGAAGGCGATGATGAAGGGATCTTAGAACTGCGAGCTTTGTCACATCACTTGAGCATTGGAGGTTTCCTTCTATCGAATCACCCATCGCGCTTACTCATTTCTATGGCATCCAGTATCTAATGACTTGTGTAACACTCGACTTAGGCATTGTACAAACTTCTAATTGATATATATGTGTATGTGGCGGTTAGATTGTTTTAAACCAACTGGATTAAAGTCAGGGACAGATGTATACAAAGGCGCACAGGAGGCAATATTCACTTTAGCCAGCTTGCGGCGATTTTTAGACCGCCGCCTCCCAAGTCACTGACAATATGACAACAGATACTGTTCCTTCAACGCAATATTTTCTGGACACTGCTGTCCATTTCTTCGCCCCACTTTCATTATCTCACACCAGGAAAAAACGTAAATATAAAGAAGGGGTTCATAGGCTCATAGACTCACTCTCTTACCATACATGCAACCCATAGAGGGTCAGACTATAGCTCAATAACCGCCTTCAATCGTTGCCGATACTGCGCATGTTCCTTCCAGTCTTCAAGAGCATCATTAAGACTCAGTTTTCCTCTCCTTCTCAGACCGGGAGGCTCGGACTGGAACACTATCGGTACAGACGACGAAGGCAAAAGCCTTCCAGACTACATCCACATCTTGGTGCAGCTCGTTAAGTTTTTCCTTCTAATGTACCAACAATAAACGCTGCCACTTTGCTTATAGTCCAGCATTAGTTTCTCCGTATTATGACTAGGAAAACAAAAATTTTGATGTTGGTACTTCGACCCCAGTTATTTCGACTAGCCGAAGTAGCAACAGTTGCCAAGAACAGGGTAGGGTATATCGTTTATGAAGATCAAAACAGTTTTGGGATTGGGATTTGGCTTGGGATTTTCTCCCCTAGCTTCCTTAAGGAGCGCACACTCCAAGACATTTACATTATTTCAAAAATTCGTTAGCTACTCATTCGTGCTGGTGTGGTCCTTTCGACTGGCCCTGTCGAAGGCTAGTTCGGTACATATTCGCAGTATTTTCCATCCGAAAATTGCGATTCCAAGTTGATCTTTGAAATGATGTGCCATATTTGGAAGCCGTACGTTAAGGTCGGCCATATTAGCTGCTTGTAGAGCAGCAAATTTGTTCTCTGGCTTAATCCATTTTGCTTACTCAAGGGTCAGTTTCGAGTGGCTGTTGAACATCAATATTTCCGTGAAGTTAATGCTTAGATTCCTGACATTTTTGCCTGTTGATACTTCCGCATCACTATTATTATGCTCCAACATTTGACTGCTGATCTGCATCCATCTCTGTATGGTATCCTTAATCACATAAGTACCGATTTTCCAGTATTCATACGAATACTCCATTTGGTGTAGTAGTCAAAATTGCTCGCTGTCTGGATTTCGAACCTTTGCGTGGTCATCTGCGAATAGACAACAGTTGACTGTGTTGGTTGGAGCCGGTTGATCTGCCGTGTAGATGTTTAAAGACCATCGTTCCTAGGTCGACCCTTGTACAATCTCCCGCCTGGCTGTCTTCCACTTGAACGCTTATAGATCAATAGATGAGCCCCTTTATCCAGACAGTGTCGAAGGCCTTTTCCACGTCCAGGAAGCAGGCAACGTAGAATTCGTGTTTGTTCAGGGCAGCTACAACATTGTGGTGAACCATCGCATTAGTTCTTGTTCTCAAGAGCGTTATAGGGCTGTATCCTGAACCACTAGCAGCGTTCCCCTTTTTTGGTATTACCACAATCTTTGCTACTCTCCACTTGTAAGGAAAGTAGCAATTGTTGATAGAATTGTCCATAATGATGGTGAGAAGTATCTTCACCGTTTGTGGCTTCACTTCAGGACGAAATTCTAAATTTAGATTCTGGGATCCGGTGGCGGTTGCCTTCCTCGTTGTGATACGTTGAATAATTCCCGTGACTTCTTCGGCGCCAAACACAGATCCAATTTTCTTTCATCAAACATCATTTCAAAAACGTGTTTAACGGATTTTCTAGCCAAAAAGTAACAGTTTGGATTCACTCTTTTCCTACGTCGGTCTTATCTACGATCAACGGAGGGATAATGAGAAATGAGAGAAAACCGTCTCTGTGTCAGGATCCTCTCCTGCTTGAGTAAATAAAGGATTCAAGGGTAGCTCGGTGCTGTGGTGGTTTGGGGTTTGGGATCACTCTCGATCGAACTATTCACGTGGACCAGAGATGAAGTGTGCATGATTTCCGACGTGGACGGTCGCAGTACCGAGTTATTCAACGTGAAGTATTTAATTCAACTTTTATTCGTTTTAGAAGAAGCTATTTATCAAACGAGTCATTCCTCTTTGCACTTCATTTTGTCCAACTGTGCTTGTCGTTAGTTCCCCATTGTCCATAAGGCCGCCATGGTTTGCATTCTCTTCAATCGCTGTGAAATCTTCGATTCCGAGGTAATGTGGGAAGCCTCCAGTTCCAATTCATAAGCTTTTACGTTCTCGCTTGAAATCCTTCAGACTTACAAAAACATTTTACCGGACAGCAAAATCTGCAAACTAGTATACATCCTCATTCCTGCCTGCCTTCTGTACCAAAAAAATAGAACATGTTTAGTAAATCACTGGAAATGTGATTTCGACACAGGAAATCAACTTGGAACCAACACAAGTGTGAGGTAATCTTGCTGAGTTAAGCAATGTCCACGATTATTCTCGAAGTTTCTTACAGCAAGGAAAATAGCTGGAATTCAGCTAAAATACCCAGTTTCCATGTCTGTGCTCACCAGGCATGTATTTCATTCCATTCGAGTCGCTTGTGACTCCGATTAATTTCATGTCAGCGCAGTTCACACGACCACTTGATCTGCACTTCCATGCTAAGTACACCTTCAGCTAGGGCAGCTTAATATTGCCACAAATTCGAAAGCCGAAGAGCGAAAAATATTACCAGCACACATCAATAAATCCTAATTAAGTTTTTTGCATCGCAACATGCACTCAATTAATGTAACCCGCACACAACTGCAGGCACGAAGCCAAGCAAACTAATTCACCCGCTGCAAGGCAACGGGCACGGATATCGCATGCCATTCTTCAGCAGAGAAGAGAGACAGAGAGAGAGAGAAAGAGCTCAGCGAACTCGACATTAGCAAAATCCACCTCGCAAATCATCGGCAGAGAAGGAACACCAACACACACTGCGAACGGACTCCAAACTTCATTCCAACTGCCTCCTGCCAACTGCCTACTGCCGCAGCGACGACATAACAATATGACAAGTCACCAACTTGCCAAGGTGCATGTCCTCATATCCTTCACTTCACTACCAGAGCGCTATAATCGCACTCGATATGTATGTACATAGTTGCGAGTATAAACGGCCGGCGCGGCGCGGCGGATTACAAGTGGAATAACCAGCGTCCAAACAACAGCAACTGGCAAAAACAAAAGACACATGCTGCAGAGCACATAAATAACACGAAAAGTCAGGCACAACAAACAGGGAATCAACTAAGAACCGATCTGGGATAAGGGAGAAACGTATCTAAATCCGAACCACCCTGCCCCTGCACCGCGTCTCTCCGTTCGCGCAGTGACGGTGTGCGCGCCTCTGGAAAACTGGTTTTCAGAACGGCCCCAAAGGAGGTCGATGACAAAAAACAATTTTCACTAAATCTGCCTAAGTAATTCCTGCTGCAATTGACCACCACAATCTTCCCGCGTAAGCTCATGGCTCTCGCACGCCGCGCCGTAGTCAGAGTCAGAGTCGGAGTCCGAGTCGCAGTGTAGCATCATCATTATCGTCTTTGCAGCGAAATTTGCGGGAAACAGCAAATAAACGCCGAGGCATACATAACAACACTTGCATCCTTCTGTCGCAGTCACCACTGGCAAGTGATGACGATGACGATGACGATGAGGATGAGGATGGCAACGGCAACGATCGCCGCGCCGCCGGCTGAAGACGATCCACATCGATGGCATTTGATATCATCTCACGAGTGTCCCGGGCCGCGACAGCCGATGGAAGCGTAAACGTTTCTCTTGTACTTCGTATTTGTGGCCGAGACGACGGGCACACAGTGATTCAATGAATATTCGAATCCTGGGCGCAGCTTAAACGAGCGGAAAAATTACCGCGAACAAATCTGACAGAATGCGACACTTGGAGCAGCAGGAACGTCCAGACTGCATGGAACACCACACATTGAACGAGAGTGTAACACACACCAGTAACTAACCTGCCACTTAGGTAATGATCCTTGAAGCGATCACAAATGCTTGTGTTTGTATCTCTGCGAACTGTGACTGAATGATGGGTTTCGTTGAAATACTCATATATTAGGTTGCTTCACACAAGACAGTGATGCTCAAAAGTAGTACATTGGGCATTTTTTTGTACACACTGCGCGCCTTGTTTTCCATAAGTTATGGCTTCGAAGCATACAACAGCATTTCAACTTCGCCTATTGGATTAGTGCGAACCAAAGGCGTAAACAACACGGTCTATCGTAGTCTTTCAAAAAACGGATCTTGCTGCCTTCAAGGCTAGCAACAGCGGTGTGGGATATCAGAAGCTACATTCATGCCATTATATTTTATGGAAAAGGACATCATTCAAATGGCCGCCTGGGCTTTGCTGGTAGCGCCTCAAACGGTCGGACTAATTTTTTATGAGTGTTAACCTCGATCTCCTGGTTGTTAGCGTAGTCTAAGGAAATGACGTAGCCCCAGAGAAAATAATCGAGTGGTGTCAAGTCACTTGATTTCAGCGGCCAATTGATGATCGCTCGCCCTGAGATGACTCGTACGCTAAAGTTCTCCTTCACAACTTCGACTGCTACTTGAATGGAATGTATCGCCATCTTGTTTGAGCCACACTTCGAATATATCGATATTGATGTCAAGGTCTGCCGACAGAAAGTCGAGAGACTATTGACGTTAACGCTGTCCCCTTCCTCATTTCGAAAAAAAAGGTTAGACATTGCGGTCATGAAATAAACCGCACCAAACAGTCAATCTTTGTACATGCATTGATGCTTGGTGGGATTGTGCTCGTTTCGTAAGGAACATTTTGCTTATTGACATAGCCACTAAGCCAAAAAGAGGATAGGATTGAAAGGGTAATGCCACGATAGCTGTCACAGCACAATGACACACTCTAACAATGATTTCTCAAATCGCGCACAACTTACTTACATCACTGAACTCTCTAAAATCAAGTACCACTGTCAGTGCGTGGAATTCTACTTGTACCTCTGTCCCTGGGCACTCATACTTTATTTTACCCAAGTACATTCAAAATGCACTTGTAGGACATGTTTCTCAACATTTTAATCGACAAAGCATTGCAGTACATATGCATTTCATCTGGCGGTCCTAGGCGCGCTTCTTTCAGTCATCAAAGCCAAGCCGTTTTGCGTCTCCGCTGGTGTTCATACCGGGGATTCGATCTTGCTCCCCATTGACGGACCAAGGAGCTCGTAATTGAGGACTCTCTTAGCTGGAGCTTTGGTCTTCATGCGTTCGATGTGGCTAGCCAGTGAGTTCGACGCATGCATTCCGGACTACACCCACATTTTGGTATACCTTGCAGATTTCTTTGTTTTGACTTCTCCCCCTTTCAACTTCCTCATAAACGGGACCATATATCCACAGAATTTTTCTTTCGAAGGCACCAAGAATCGGCTCTAGTGTTTGGTTTATCGTCCAGTTTTCGGAACCATATACCAAGGCTGGCAAAATAAGAAATTCACACTTGTTTCGACAAATCGAAGTAGCAACGGTTGCAAGGGCGTATCTACGTCGGATCTCAACTACGGAGGTGTCATTCTGAAAGCTCACGTTTGCCCCGAGATAGACAAGACTCCCTATTCTGAAGCCTGTTCGACAGCACATATTTTGATTTGTCCTGATTAACCTGATTTTGTCCTGTGCTTCCACAGCTGGACATTGAGAAGGCGTTGCGATGTCAATGTCATCTGCGTAACCCAAAAGTTGGGCTGCGTTGAAGGAGATAATTTACAGCGGTAAAGCGATAAATTACCCGCGGCACAAACTTCTCCAGTACCAGATTGAAGAAATCATACGACAGCTCGTATCCTTGCCGAAATCCGGGGATGGAGCATCGCATATGCGTTAACGTGATGCAAAACAATCGGATTGCTTTTTCTCGGAATCTCGAATTCGGCCATCGCATGGAATACATCCCTCCGATGAATGCTGCCGTAAGCGGCTTCGATAGAAAGGTGGTACGTATCGAAGTTTGCCTCGGTTTGAATATTTGGTCCGTAGTCGATATGTCTGGTGAGTTTGACGTTCACACCATGGACAGTTTCTTAAAGGTGACGTTGACCACGTATATAGTCTATGTCTTTTTCCAGGAAATAAAATCCTGGAATCCTGGTGGATGGGGCACATAGAGTTGATATTCCAGACGTCGGGCATGCTTTCGTCTTTCCAAATTCTGCACATGATCTGGTGCATGCTCCCATCATAACTTCACCACCGGTCATGAAGAGCTCTGAAGACTAATCATCTGCGCCTGAGACTTTGTTATTCTGCAGGATTTTTATCGCTGTGCCCAATTTTTCAAAGCTTGCTGGGAGGACTACTGGAACGACTGGAGTTGGGATTTCTTGATTCCGTATCACTCTCTCTAAGTCATGTCCATAAACCAGGGCCCTAAAGTGCTTCTTAAGTACATTTCCTGTTTCCTGCGGAAAGGTTATAAGGTCACACTTACACTTCCGAAGAGTTTTGGTGATATTCCTTAAGCCTACGTCCAGACTTTTGATTTTTTTCAATAAAGAATGCCCGCAAGTTTTGGTTGTCGTGGACTCTTTGATATCCTTGAGCTGGGAGGTTGTGAGTTCTCCTAGAGGAAAGGTTCCTTCTGGCTTCTAGCCCGATACTGCCCTTGCACTACTCTTGCTCTTGCCTTACATGAGCTAACCACAGTAGGTGTTGCATCCACAGGCACCTAGCTTCTACAGCTTATTCAGTTGAATCTTCTCATCCAGAACCCAAAAATTTGGTCTCCTTATTCCTTTTCGAATTGACCATGCCTCTGTGCCGTAGAGCAGAACTGGCAAGATCTGTGCCTTATGAAATGTATGTGAAGAAGCGTCTTCTCCGGAGTCGTAATGCAGGATCACTGACTTGTGAAAGGTTGGCTTGGTCTTCCTTCAGGCTCTGTAACCTAATTTTCTTAGCACCAGCAAATACCTTATTGACAGCTGGCTGTGATCGACAAATCTATGAGCTGTGTGTTCGATCAATGGTAAAATATTTCCTCCATCTTCGATTGTATATCAGGCAAGACAGTGCTAAATGCTGTACCTCCGTCTAAATGCTAGTCATCAGGGACTCCAGATTCGTTTCGTGTACGAATCCATCTTGCGACCACTGTCGATGAAATGGAAACAGAAAAAACATACAGCACTATTCAGACACGGCGTTTGTTCGACTCCTCTTTTGACTCTAAAGACAGCATTTGCGGATCTCTTTGCCACATTTCACCACCGCAGATCGTTGTCCATATTTTTCTGATCCCACTGCACACAAGGAGCGACAGAGCACAGCGACACCGCCGGACGACACTGCCAATGATGATGGTCGGGAAGATGATAATGATGACGATGATGGTGACGATCATCAGAGTCATGATGATGGTTCCTCCAACCTCAGTCTCACTCGGACTGAAGAAGGAGATTTGATTCACCATCTGCCAGATGCCACCGCGCCGCCGCCGTTCCGTCCTATCGTTTGCCGGTTTTTGTAATTCTTTGCGCGCGTACGACTGTTGAAATTCCACGGGTTGTATTGACCTCACCATCCAGCCATCCAGTTTCTGGAGTCGCCCAGGTGGAGTATGTTGCATACACAGAAGCGCATAGCTGGCCATACTGTACCCGAAGCTTGCCATAGGGGCACACAATCACTGCGGACAAGTGCGGACCAAGTGCATTCCTTGGAATTGTGTTGTTTCTTTTGTATTTTCCATGTCATTCGTCCCGTCGCGCCCCAGCCACTGCACTGGTCTGCTCTGGTGTGCGGCGCAAAACTCATACTTGCTTCCCATGAAACTGATCACGGAATTCCACTCGCGCGGCTTGCAGATTACGTCGTGCAGCGCACAGCGTAAGAGGAGGCGATGTGGACCTCCATTGGGTGGAAATTTTATTCGCGCCGCGCTACTTTCAACGGAGCTCTTGGTTATAACCAAAATCGATCGATCAACGAGCGCAACTAGAGAGAGTCTGAGGGGATTTCCGACCAAGGCGTTAGACTTGGAAGTGATTTTCGCGTTTTCCCAGCTCACAGGGCATGGATTATTAAGAGTTCATGCACACGGACTGACTGGTGTGAGTTGCCTCCAGAAGAAGGCTATTGTTTGTGATGCGAGCCATGTTAGGGTGACGGATCGTGCGCGCTGCAAAATGGGAGTCTTGTTGGTGTTGCGCGGATTATCCACACCAAGTGGGGGGGCGTGCGGGGACTTCGTGGGATGAGTAGTCGTTCATTTTCCACGTGTGTGTGTGTGTACGAGTGTCTGGAGGTGATCTTATTTTATTAGAAGACTTCCGCATTGAGGTGTTGAATAGTGGTCTGATTTTGAATTGTTGAACTGCTCTGTGACGCTGGACGGGTGTGAATAAAATGTGGGCCAAGAGTTGAAGTACAAAAAGGAATGATGTGATGTATGGATGTGTCGTGGAGAAGGTAGACGTTAGTTTTTGTGTTGCTTTCCTCCAGTGGATGCATTATGTCGATTGGTTTGTTGAAACATTTTTTTTGCTCCTTTTCTTCTCTTTGATTCCTGCTGTATTTTGGAATGCGATCCGACAGTAAATCTGAAGCCTAACCAACAGAATGGATTAGACAAGGAAAAGGGACTGCTTATAGTTGGTGCTTTCAAGGATGGTCCTTATTGTCGATCTAATTTTTAAGATGGCGTACGATTTCATACTTGACATAGTGGGCTCAAAACTGGAGAATGCACATTCAGTGTGTTTTAATCGGAGGGCAAGTAAGAGACCCATGGCAGAGTTGAGTCCTAGGTTTGGTTAGGTTGACAGTGGTCACACTTAGGCCTGAGTAGGCCCGTTGTGTTGCCACGCGGATTTCGTCGATCCTACTTCGCAAACCAGTTTGTGCTTTTGATAAAGCGTTGGAAATGACTGACACTAATGTTACTTAGTTCGGCCAGGTGGTTGGAGTAGTAGGTCTCTAAGGGACTTCTTCTTCGGGAGGAGAGGGCACAGCAACTACGGAGAATATTTATATCAGTTTCTTCCTCCTCCTTGTGTCTGCAGATTCTGCAGAAGTTATTATAGGGCATGCCCAGGCTTGAGACAGATCTTCATCCGAACACAATACGGAACTGGTGCTCTTTCTAGTGAATACATCCGCTTCTCAATTCTTTGGAATGGTACAATGTACATAAAATACATATTTGTCCAACCCGTTGAGAGATTCATCGATCCACCTGTGAAGATTCGCAAAGAACCATCTAGCGCCTGGTGGTCAAACGAAGCGGAGTTCTTTCCACATACACAGCGATTGCAATCTGATCGCCGTAGTGGCCGCTGTCTGTCCGTTGATTAAGAGTATAGGCGGGAGATTAAGGAGTACATACAGCCCTGAAGAAGGGACTAGTCATTAACGCTCCGATGACACAGACACGTCGCATCCGATGCACACTATCGAGCGGCTTACAGCTCCTTATCGAGCTAAATCCACCAATCAAACGATGCACCACTATGGGTCTATTAATATGGAGGAGCCATTTTTGTAACGTTCCTGGATGTTGAGTTTCCAGTTTAACTTCGTGTCCAGGATAAGACCCACACACTTTTCGCTGTCATTCAGCTTTAGAGGGGTTCCACATATTGAGGGGGATCAAGGTTAGGCATTGTATACTTCCTGGTGAAGAGATCTAGCTCTGTTTCTTTGCGGATTGACCTTATTCTCTAGTCCATTTTTGTGCCACATTCTATAGTCCATTTTTCCAGATCGATGAGTGTTGACTGCATAATATCCTTGATCGTGGATTCTTATTTCCTATAGACCTTCCGAGCTTGGAGCTTATCGCCCTGTTGTAAAGCTACTATGGACTTATCGATCCGTGGCCTAGATCTAGCCATACGGTTGGTAGGTGCCAATGCATACATTTAGTGCTCCATTCTTCTGTTTTGGCAGCACACGTATTGCTTGGCTGTGGGAATATGAAATGAAAATACTCTTGCAATGAGAGCTTTCGAACTAAATTCTTCTGTGTGAATGGTGTGAATGGAAATGCATGCTTAGCATAGGTTTATGGAGTCTTAACAAAGCGCTCCCCAATTGCTTTGCGCCTTGTGCATATCGTGTACATGCAGTGGGTCCGGCCCTGGTGACCAACCAAGGATAGATGAGGTCTCAGACTTTTTGTAGCTCCGCAGGGAAGATACCATCTGGATTCTGGTCCTGCCATTTTTGGCGGATTAAAAGTATTTATGGCCCACATGGTAGTGTTGTTGCTGAGGTGTGGGTTTGGGCGATGGTCAATCAGATTCAGCTTCAGTGCTAGGGATAGTCCAAGTTCCGGCTGAGGATAAGACGCATGCGTTAAAGTACTTACTTAATCTATTGCCTTAACGAAATTTCGATTTAAGGAACTCTTATTTGTGATTTGGCGTGGATTTGGTGTGGCTTAGAGTGATCTTTCCAGCATGGTAGGCCTAAGAAAGGGGGAAAGTCTTTGACGTAATTATTGCTAGAAGATAGTTCTGTGAACGTTCTCCGAAGACATCTAATTAGGCAAAACAGAAGCCAATAAGAAATTACTGAGATCTAATCGCTCGGGTTTCATAGTAAACAATAAAGCGTTATTTTTTAATTGTTTGGTTGTTGTTTGTCGAAAAGGCACAGATAAATTGTAAAAGTGAATACAATTTGTTCTTGGGCCGCTGAATCAGTACTTGCCTTTTGAAAATTATGTACTGGCACGAGAAATGTCGTCTACCAAGGCTGCATTATAGCACAAGCGAGTGATTTCTACGTATACCCATCCCCGTAAGTGCCCCACCTCTGTGGAGTTCTGACAATGCTCACAGATCATTCCTGTCTCAGACTCCGCTGTTCGGAGTCAGCATAGAACTGTCACCAATATCCCTTTCACACGTAAGAGAACAACAGCAAGCATACTACTAGTGGTTGGTATAGTAGTTAGACCCAATTGGCCTCATCGGACTGTAGTAAATCACCCCCCCCCCCCCCCCCCCCCCCACCCCAATTTTACCCACTATTGATAAAATAATTGTTAATCTCGCAGATTCACAAACTGTTGTCGTGCGATGGATCAACTGGTTGTGTATATTTTGCTTCACATAAAATGCACGTTTGTTTTCTTGCATCCCGACGCGGCATTTAAATCACAAAACGACCGAAACCAATGCATTGGCTCGATAAAAAAAAGGAAATTTAAAATTGCCATGATGAAAAATATTTTGTTTGTTGACTTGCGTCAATGAACGTCTCGAACTCGGACTCCACTGCCGCTTTGTGCTGTCGCTTGTCTTATTTGCTTTCCCTTGTGGCTATGTGCCCACCAAATGGCAGGGATAAGTGCAACACAAAACAAGTCCCATGGCTCGAATGCAGATATAAGCGCTCGTAAATTCGCCACAAAACATGAAGCAAACGAGCGCACAAGGCTCGCTTCTTCAGTCATTTGAATGTGAACGTTGTTATTGGTTCGACTCGGGTCGGCCGTATCATTGGCTGCAGTTAAATACGCATTGAGACTTCCATTCACCTTGGAGAGGAGTAGTGCGTCGTCCTAAGGTTGGTGTGCAGTTTATTTTATGTCTTATTCGGCGAACCGGTAGGGCTGTATTGCGTTTGACTTACAAGGTGCAAGAGGAAATTTAAATGTAGTCGCTTACCGTGAGATGCTACTACAGTCGTAGACGAATGTAGGTACGCACTTATTTATTTCCTCTTTTCTCATTTAAATTCTGGATATGGCTATTTGGGTAACCTTAACTAGCGGTCTTGAATGACGAAGCCGTAGTTTGAACTTCCTTTTTTGTGAGGACTGTGTACGAGATGAAGATGGAAAAAGTGCTAAGTGCGAGTGTTTAAAGGTTCAGTGTGAAAATACCACAACCGAAACGCAGCCATTGTCTACATTAAGGAAGTGCATCGTTATTGCCAAAGTCGTTATTTCTGTTACATCTTACTGCTGCCACGGAAGGTTCTATATCTGGTGTGGACCTAGTCTTCAACCAACTAAACTCTTCATCTAGCGCCAGCTCTGCTAGCTGTCTTTATGAACTTCAAGTTGGTGGAGGCCCTTCACCACTTGTGTAAGACATACACCTTTAAAAAAGTGTGTGTCCTCTGATAGCTCATTGTCACTGTTTCGGAATCGATGACTCTTCCCGACTGAAGTAAATTGTCCGGGTGGTCTACATGGTGCAGCGGCCTTAGGCTCGACTTCGGGGACACCTAGCATTTCCTGGTGGCACCTTCTTCTCCTGATGCCATCAGAACGTTGGATGTTGAGAAATCGAATACCAGCCACTGTCGATTTTTTTAGGTGGACATTTCGATGTGGGCGACTGCATTCCAAAGTCTCTGATTTGATTAACACACCTAAGAAAACATAAGCACAGGTGTACAGAAGTCGTAGATATGTCTAGTTGGACCGCTGTGGCAGTTGGAAGATGAACTAGGAAAAAGTTAAAAAAAACCTCCAAGAGATGGGCACATGACCAAGCAGATATTCACTAGCCATGGCATCCGCCGTTCTCTGGATCTCCGCAGGAATGCTGCCGTCAGGTCCTGCTGACTTGAAGGGTTTAATGCTGTTGAGTGGCCACATGACAGTTGTGCGTTTGATATTGATGGAACTGCATGGGTAGAGGGGGAGGGGGTTGGGAGGAGATACGTCTTGGTTGACTGCTCTTATGGACTAGTTGGATGGGAAGTGCGTATCTAAAAGGGGATTGAGGGTTTCCTCGCTGGATGAGGTCCAGGTCTCATCGGGTTTTTAGAGGAAACTATGTGATTTGGGGGATGATACTAAAACCTTCCTGAGCCTCGAGGCTCCAGAAGCTTCTTCAATTTTCCGACAGAAGAATAGACACCGTATTGGATCCGTCTGTGTATACTCCTTCGATCTACGATATCCATATGGTACTCCTAGGAACATGTGTCTTAAGCACTTGCACTCTTAATAGATTGGTGAGAAAAGATTGATTGGATTGCTCTTTACAATTAAATGTAATTCAGATACACTAACATCAAGTGCCACTCCCAGACTCACACCAAGCTCGATCTAATTAAATGATTAGTTTGCTTTTCACGAATCTGCCAAGAGTCACACAGATCCGCAGTTGAAAGAAGCAACTTGAGAGACAATGACACTGCGATATCAGACATCCTTCCGTTTTGCACATTTGCAAAGTCGTCGTTCTAGCTGCTGCTGGCTTTAAGCAAATAAAACAATAAATCTCGTCAGTCATCCAGAGTCTGGCTCACACGAGTGTAAAATGTTTAGCTCCCTTGCACTCTGTCTGGGAAAACTAACACTAACTACGTAGTCGACACATTGAGAAACCACCTCCAACCGGTTCAGGGAATTTATCTTCATCCCGAATTCACTATCGCCCGCCATTCCGTTCGCCTCACCCACCACCCCATTCCCATTCAAGAGCACCCATCGTGTGGTGCTTTTTTGGCACAGCGTTATCCGCAATTTTGTTCACCCCCGTCACCTGCCATGCACACATAACCCATCAGCACACTGTGCGCTGGTTTCCGGGAAAATCTTCATCACTCCGAGGTGGCTGCCATTCCCCCAGCACCGTATGCCTTCGTGCCATATGCCATGATACGGTGCCGATGCTTCCACCGTCGCTCGTTGGAGACGTTTTAAATTGTTGCCAACAGTTCTCCCGGTGCAGATTGGAGCATGTACTCCACCCTCTACACTGCACACTCCACCCCTCGGTGGATCACAGTACGCTCGCTCATTGCCTTTCAGTGTCGTGTTTAATGAAGACAACAGAGCACCACCTGAAGTTGGCTACCATCACACAACAATCATTTGTGAATTATAATAACAAATAATACAACAGCAGGAACACCGTCAAGCCTGACAGAAGGAGCCGGGCAGGCGGAGCCACAACTCTGCAAGGGATCGCACTTTAAACGAGAAGCAGCACTCCTCCTCCGTGGAGCATGCTGATGGTTACGTATACGCCCAGAGGACATCAGCATATGGCTGCTATGCATGCTGCTATCGGTGGGGGGAGGGAGAAGCATCGAAAAGTTCTCCGTTTGCCATACGCCATCACTCGTGTGTGGTGTGCTACACACAGTTGGAGCCTGGCAGTTAGTGCCTCCCGCAAGTGCAAACATTCATATGCGTGTGTGCACGGATCGAGGATGTAATGAATTGTAAAGTAGGTGGCATTTTACGAGATGAGATGTTGCTTCCAAATGGGATGTCATCACCCTTCCGCACGGCACTCCGATCGATTGTGTGACTCCTTAAATGAACTCCTTAAATATAATCCTCTGCATAAATATCAATTAATCTCCCTGCTTCAGTTGAACGGTAATTAACCGACTCCTCGGCAATTTCCAATGTACACACCTTGTTACCTCTGGGCTAAAATTGATTCCTTTGTTATGTGCCTCGACGATCATCCGGGTGCAATCGGCCGGAGCAACCGATGCAAAGTGTGCCTGTTTGTGTATGTCAAACATTAAATGTCACAACATAATCAACATCATCTCGATGTCGGTCGTACGGCTGGTCATCGCCGGACTGGAATATCCGTTGTCCGTGTATGTGTGCGCTGCCCGATTTAAATAATTTCCTCCAGGCGGAGAAGCCCTGACTTCGGCTTGACTGGTCACATCAAATATTGATTCGGTGGCTGTGTGAAACATGTTGCGTGATGCGTCCTCGGAGATATTGCATATGAGTGTGTCATTATGTGTGCATTAATTCCGTTTAATTATACATACTTGCTGGTTGGCGGGAAAGGGTCTTGTGGCAATTTCGGATTCAAATATGGTTTGTAATATCCTACGACTTCCTACGACACAACCGCCGCATCTGGCTCGTGATGGCGGTCAGGGTTCAAGGAGTAATTTACGCACCAAGCGTGATCCGATGTCTGACGGTGGTAAACACAAGTAATGATTCACCTATTTAATTAACAATTTAGTCTTGGCGCAGGCACGATGAAAACCTTGGGTGTGTGTGAGCAAAGATTTATGTGCGTAGAAGATTGACAGATTGGCTGAGGGGAGATTCAACCCTTTTTTTTTGTCTCATCCTGTGCAGGACATTGCTCGACCACAGCATGAGTAATTAGATGGAAATTTTCTAGTTATTTTATGCAAAATTTATTTAGCTGTGACAACGACTTTCGGTTGCAAATGTTTAGCTAACAAAAATGGCGTTTAATTACTTATTCCCTTGGAAAGAACTCCTGGCTGTGTCCCTTTTTCTGAGACATTTTGGACAGAATATATTTGTTTGGCTGCGTTTTTTTCCTGTCTGCCTAGAAAATGAATGGAAACTGGAGAGCCTTGGGATTTATTTTACCATCAACGTGATATTGCGTTCAGAAAAAATACAAAAATAGGAAAGATGGAATGCTTGGATACGTTCGCACGCATACATGTAATTGTTTGTTTCGAGCTGTTCGGAGCTGTATTTCGTGCTGTACCGCTGTGCTGTGATGGATAGCTTTAGAATTTGAATTGAAATAATGGATGATTCTTGTGATGTTTGGGTTTTCGTTGTTCTATTTTTTGACAGCTCGAAGGTGATTTGTGACATGTGCAAAAGTCAGACATGCTCAGTTATCGCTGCCATTTCATCATTGAGTGACATACTCCGAGCCCATCGTGGAAGGAATATAAGTTATGCTGGACGGCTTGTCCAAACCGCCATCTTTTTGTTTGCTGACGTCACTCAGAGTCTGTTTTTGACATTCAATAGATGTATTGCTTAAGCTGACATCACATTTCAATTTCGTACATTAAAAAATGAAGAATGAAAAACAGGAATTTAGCTCCAAATTGATGTAAGATGAAGAAAATGAATTCAATTATGGAAAAACAGTCTGTAGTAAAAGGTTGTAGAAACTATAATGAGTATGAAAATGTTAATCTCATGATCCGCTTATCGTTTCGTGTGAAAAATGTTTATTTGCTTCCGCCTTTAAGCTTTTGTTGACATACACATTTCCGTGATGGGCTTCTATAGAACTGTCCAGCTCATCTTACTTTCCTTACATCGTGACTCCGAGGTGAAGTGATAGATACTAATGCCCCTTAATAGTCTCATTTCCAAGGACTATACATTTAGTTATCGAAACTTGCTGTTAATGCACTTAGAATGCTGCTAGCACAGTGTTGAACAATTTTGTCCAGTGAAAGTCGTTACTAAAGCAACATGGATTGCTATACAGACTGAGGTGGATCTACCTTGTGTGCATGCTTTTGGTGTCCTACAAAAGGAGATTGAATCGAATGGACAAGTTTGAAAACCTTTTTCTAGACGGTATCTATGCATGTATGCCGTGAATTATGCAAATTGTTCGTGGTGTTGGGACTTTATCTTAAACACCCATCGTATGAGTTGACCCACATACTTAATGCGCAACGGTGGCTACGAGAAAAATTAAAGTAAACGGCCGTGACTTTGTACGTATGGGCTTCGTCTCCTACGCACTTGAACATCGACGTCTAGGTTCGAATCCCAGTCTATACGACAAAACAATAATTTTCACGGCACAACGGTTATAACTGTCTAGAAAAAGCTTCTCAAACTTGTCCGTTCGGAGTCGGCATACAACTGTAGGTCCCTTCCACTCGGAAAAGAACAATAGCACGCACAATACCAGTGTTTGCTGAGAAGCTAGGGCCTGGACCTGGTAATTTTATGTCATAATGCCTCCTTCTAAAATCCTACTAAAATTCAGTGCGAGTGTATAGTCAGAAGAGTATTACTGACTTCCATTTCAAGGGATCGTAAACTTTTGTGGCCTAAATTTTGTGCTTGAATAAATGCACGTCAACACAAATTTTAACTGTATATAGAGGTAGACGATCGTTTGTCTTAAAATCAAATCAAATTTAATTCCACAAAAAGTTATTTTTCAAAAATGTAATTTCTTGAATTCGCTCCATTGATGCAAGAGTTGCTGTTGTACAGCTGTTAGTTGCATACTGCCCGTTGTATAAACCTAGCAACGAGATATGGTATAATCTGGCTTCGATACCGTGATGGTCATCTTGGCTATTTCTTCAAGAGATTCGATGATGTAGTAGCAGAGCTCTATGTCTGGCTCTAGCAAGTGCTAGACAAGTACGGAGAAAGTTATACAGGATCATATTCGTGCTAGTTCATCAGCTTTCTCTAGCCGCAGAGTGTTATTTGGAATTGAAACTAGCACTTAGCAACATTCCCTGATCTTTGAGGCGATGCAAGCCGACTCAACATCCCTAATTGCTGCTTGACTGTCAGTATACATATAACTATATAATGTTGTGGTTTTTTGCTCTGATGTGAGCTTATGACAAGACAGCCCTCTTGAATTGCAACGATTTCCGCACGCATAGTAGGGTAGATTGCATCAGTACGTGATGATGAGACATTTAGCTTGTGAGAGGTGTAATCGGTTGTGTCATGAGCCCTGGCGGTAACAGGTCCAAAGCGCAATGGCCATACGGCCAGCCAATTCATCGCTGCAAAGCGAGATATATATTGTTCACCGTATTCATTTATATATTGCTCCATCGATCCGCATACTGTGTGACATGCAGCGCCGTCTGCCTGCAACCATATCTCGACCGGGGTCAGCCTGTGTTGTGCCAAAAATTGAAAATCATATATGGTCGGATATATACGCACTCGACGCATACAGGTAGGTGTGCAATTTGGTCAAGAGGGCTATAAAAGTGTTGTCAGTAAATCAATTATGATACTGAAAAACCATTTCTTGATGGGGTACTGGATTGCGATGACGATGTATTATGGTTTTCATCGGTCAATGTAAAAAACGTGATGTAAAAATCCATTCAATTAATGGAATCTCCAGGAAATGTTAGTAGTTGGGTTTTTTGTAGGTTTAAACGGATTTGCGATGGGCAGCTGTTTGTGAGGTGAAAACATATGAATATTCTATGGAAAATGCATTAGAATACATGAAAAAATGGACGCAGATTTAATACTGCGCCAAGTTAGATACATGATGTACCTACATATCTATAAGTAACGGATTTACATATATGGATGTGGTAAAAGTATTACCAAAATTTAATTATTGCTAGCACTTTATGCATTGCATAAAGCTCTTGTTTTTACTCAATATCAGACGCAGCAGCAGCATCATTATTCGGCACATAATCTGCATCATCATCATCATTAAATCGATAATCTTCGTCAGTCATATCTTCAGCCAAAAATGTCGATATGTTTTCAGCAGTTGGCCGTCCAGGTCTGATTGCCCGATTCTGGACTATACCACTTTATTCCATCATTTTTCACTGCACAAGCAGCAAAAATAATAATTACTTTATCACTTACTTCTATAAAAGAGAAATCAGATTCGATGTGTATATCCATCTGCCACGAAATTTCCGAATCTGCGTAGCGGATTTGATTGCAGTTTTCTTCTATAGATTTATAGTTTTGCTGCGGAGTTTTTTTCTATACCACATATTAATATGTTTTTGATTTATTTTAACTAAACCCTTGTAAATAAAGAAGAAATATTAAATTTGATTTGTTCCCCATTTTTGGTGGTTTATCTCTATTTTTTTTTACTCTCACCAAACAGAAACCAATTTAGTTTACAATATGTATATATAATCACTATACGTTACCTTAGAGAAAAGTTATAACATTATTAAATTAATGTAATGTGATTTAAGCCACAATCGACACTCGCAGTAAGAGCCTCTGTTTTTGCTGTCCTGGAATTCTAGCAAATTCAGACTCGTCTCCAGTTCAAATGCATTTAATTGTTGAGTTTGGTTCACTGGCCGAGGAGTACCGAACGGTGAGAGCTAAGTTGTGTGGCGAGCATCATAGA
This sequence comes from Eristalis pertinax, assembly GCA_907269125.1. Classification (NCBI taxonomy): domain Eukaryota; kingdom Metazoa; phylum Arthropoda; class Insecta; order Diptera; family Syrphidae; genus Eristalis; species Eristalis pertinax. The sequence continues at coordinate 38,267,312 of OU026147.1, forward strand.
ATTTACCATTTATAAAATCCTAATGGCAACCTTAAGACTTCTTATTTGATTCAAACAGAATGCTCCAAGAGTAGCAAAAGCAGCTGTGGATATTGTAGGCATGTACAATTACCAAAGAACAGCTGGATGGCGCCATTGGTTGAGTGCCTGCCCCTGGTTAGAGTGTTCCCCGGTTCGAATCCCAGTGAAAGCAAATTTAATACGCTTTTATCCGGTTTTCAAATCTGGTCCAGTCACCAATTGCCGTTGGGATCAAATTAATGGCACTATCACTGGAGTTGTCGATCAGCGGTAGTAGTCTGACTATGCATATCACAATGGCACAGCATGGTCTAAGTGTGCTGGTGATTTCGCTGGCAGCCCAACTAAATAACCTAATTTAACTAAATTCTACCAAACATTTGCAGACTCTCGAACTAGCCCGATCGAAAACTTTTTTGTTCATCCAACACGAATGAACACCTAACTACTTCACTAGAAGTGAAACGAGTTCAAAATAAGCAACGTATACGTCAACTGCAGCTAATCCTAAAGCTCGCACTTTAGATGATTAAAAGTGATTTCGAAAAGGTTCAAATATTTAATTTGACCACAATTCAATGAAGCGAACGCATGTGTTAGCACCACCGCATGTTTACAGAGCGAGGAGGTTACAAAAATTCAACCGATATTTCATGAGCACTTTAAATACATGCACGGCACGGCACATCGGTTACGTATGCTCGCATTAAGTGCAAATACCAATCCATACTGCTCATCTGATTATCCACCACCATATGCACGAGTGCGAGTGTAGTGCTCTGCTTTACACATCCCGGTGCGGTAATCGCAATTGAAATTAATTAAATTATAAATTCCAATATAATTAGTTTTTTTTTTTTTTATTCAGTTTAAAATCAAATAAATGCCTTTTCATTCCGAATGCCGACCACCCACGAGTGCAGCCATTCAAATGGTATCTGTGCGATGGGTTGTGGATTTTTCGATGCGTGAAAATTAAATGCGAGCTCATTAGCCACACAAGTATACAAGTAGGTCACCGGTCCTAGGATTCAGTCCTTGCACAAGTTCACCTTTCCACAAAGGATATCCCACCATTTTTCATCCACAAACCACCCCCAAGCTGCAAACCCAGCTGATATTGCTTTTGCTTTTGTCGTTTTTTCGTGCGATTTTTGTTTCCAGTCTGTTGTGCGGTCCTGACCACATGTTTGCATTTAACTGTATTAACAGTTGCACTGCTTCGGGTCGACGCTATCCGCGAATGAGCTGCGTCCAGCGATAATGATTTGACAGGAGAAGGCAATTCCGATGATGGCAACACAGAGTATCGCCCGCATTCACCGTTGGGCGCCATTTCAGTGGAAAATACAAAATTATTAAATACTTGCGATACGACCACCACCATGGAGTGCTTTTTTCCATGCATAAGCTCGGCGAAATGAAGCGCCGTGTATGTGGATTATCCCGGACGGTCATCGCAGGCATGCTGTTATTAATTATTATTGCTCCGAAAGTGCTCCTATTGTATATTCGCGGCGGTGCGGGACACAGTTGCGGGTTGTACAAGCGAAGGGTATAATATGCTCAATCAATGTGGTCAGTGCGTTATGCGAGAAAATCGATTTGTAATTAAATTTAATCAATCGCAATAACATCATCATGTTGAGGAGTGGGCGGTAGCTACAGCGACAGCGGCGGTGGGTGCTGAATGATTCATGTGCTGGGGTTGAGTGATGTGTAAATTGGTTGTAGTAGCACCAGTTGTTGTTTAGTTAAAGTGAGTTTTCATGTTTAAAGAACGGTGGGTGTGATTGTGGGGTTGGGAGATTTTGAAGTTTTATTTCAGATAAAGGGTAAATTGTGATCGTTTTTTTTTTTTGTATCGAGTGTATGATATGACTGATTTTGTTATATGTAATTGCAGGGTTACCGAATTGTAACTCTAGTGGCTAGCATTGTAATTGAAAACATGAAGAATACATCGCACTGTCCGTAAAAAAGTCCCATAGCATTTTACTTTGCGCTGCGCACAGTTTTGGAAGACATGAAATTGTCGATTTTCCTGTCGCCATTTGAGCTTGGCCCCGGAGCTGGAGCACTATAGACACAGTGCGGGTGGTTACTAACTGCGTTTTGGTGCACATATCTTCTTCGACGATACCCGTTTTTAGATGAACAAGCTAAATTGACAAAATTGGGGCGAAGCTAATCCACACAGGGTTCACCGAGTGGCAAGACATCCGCAGAAATTCACTTGTTAGTGTGGATTGTCAATCAGCAATATCATCAGTTCGTACTTCTTCAAAGACGACGATACCATTGTAATCGATACCAATGCAGAGTGGCACGATTTGATTTTGCCTCAAATTGGCTAATATGGATATAAATAATGCGTGGCTTCAACTGACGGCATGCGGTTCCAATGACGTAATGTAACACCGAGTTGATGATCAAACTAGACCCTAAATGCTACAAGAAGTTCCTACCTCTAAATAGACCGATTTTCTTGAAATATTGGATATACAGTAGCGTGTAAGTAGTGTGAACACTCAGCAAAACCGACTATTATTTAGGATTTTTTTTTTTAAATAAATACGAGAATAGAAATTAAATTAAAACATGATTGGATAACGTAAACAATCTTGTTCATGTGGACCTGTCAGCACTTACTTACTTACTTATCAGGCCGGCGACAAATGGAGGGTCCGAGCCTGAACAATTGCTGCCCTCCATCGATGACGGTCCTGGGCACGCTGCTTCCAGTCATCAAGACCAAGCTGTCTTGCATCCGCGATTACTTGCTCTTTATACCGGAGATTCGGTCTTCCTCTCCTTCTCGAATCAGTAGGCTCGGATTCAAACTGCCTCTTTGCTGGAGCATTGTTGTCCATGCGGTCGATGTGGCCGAGTCAGTGCGGTCGACGGATTTTTGCCTTCCGGACTACATCCACATCCTGGTACAGCTCGTAGAGTTCGCGGTTATGTCTTCTCCTCCATTCGCCTTCCTCGCAGACGGGACCATATATCCGACGTAGAATTTTTCTTTCGAAGGTACCAAGAATCAGCTCTGCAGTTTTACTTAGCGTCCAGCTTTCGGCTCCATAGAGCAGGACTGGCAAAATAAGAGTTTTGTAGAGAATGATTTTGGTACTTCGAGTCAGGAGTTTTGAGCCCAGTTGTTTTGACAACCGAAGTAACACCGGTTGCCAAGGGCTATTCTACGACGGATCTCCACTGTGATGTCGTTTGTGGAGTTCACGTTTGCCCCGAGGTAGACAAACTCCTTCACTACCTCGAAATTGTAGCTGTCGATCGTGAGATTTTGTCCAAGGTGGTGTGTGACGGAACGTTTTTTGGTCGACAGCATATATTTTGTTTTGTCCTCATTGACCTTGAGACCAGTTCGTTTCGCCTGTTCTTCAATCGCCGTAAAAGCCTACATTACGGTACGTTGAGAACGCGCGACGATGTCGATGTCATCTGCGTACCCCAAAAGTTGGACCGACATGTAGAAGATAGTGCCTTCCGTGTTTGCAGTTGCCCTCCGCACTATCTTCTCCAGTACCAGATTGAAGAAATCACACGATAGCGCATCTCCTTGCCGAAATCCAGTGCAAGTTTCAAACGGCTCAGAAATCCTTGAGCCGAACTGCACGGTGCATCGCGTATGGGTTAGCGTGGTGCAACACAACCGGATCAGTTTTCCCGGGATCCCGAATTCTGCCATCGCATCGAATAGCTCCTTGCGAGGAATGCTGTCGTATGCGGCTTTGAAATCGATGAAAAGGTGGTGCGTATCGCTTTGAATGTCACTGGTCTTCTCCAGGATTTGTCTTAGTGTGAAGATTCTGATAGTCTATAGTCGATTTGCCGGGCCGGAAGCAGCACTGGTACGTGCCGATTAGTGCGGTGCAAAACGGCTTTAGACGTTCACACAGCACGCTGGACAGGATCTTGTAGGCGACGTTGAGCAGGGATGTACCTCTATTGTTGTTGCAAGAGGTAAAATGGCCTTTTTTGTGGATTAGGAGCTGATATTCCAGTCGTCGGGCATGCTTTCGTCTTCCCAAATTTTACAGATGATCTAGTGCATGCTCCCCACCAGAACATCGCCACCGGCCTTGAAGGGCTCTGATGGTAGGCATTCGGAGCCTGCGGCTTTGTTGTTCTTCAGCCTTTTAATGGCTGTTCCGACTTCTTCAATGCTAGGTGGGAGGACTACTTCATCGAATGGAGTTGGGATTGCCTGATTCCCTATCACTCTCTCCTGGTCAGGCCCATTAAGCATTTGTTGGAAGTGCTGCTTAAACACATCCAATATTCCCTGCGGGTCAGTAACAAGTCTACCCTGACGATTTCGAAGAGCCTGGGTGCCTTTCCTAAAGCCTGACTTGTGGCTTTTTTATAAAAGGCCCGTAGTTTTTGTCTATCCCTAGACTCTTCAATGTTCTTGAGCTGTGAGGTTGCGAGAGACCATTTCTTCAGGCGTATAAGCTTCTTCTCTTCCCATCTTCTAGCCCGGTACTCCTCTTGCACTGCTCTAGTTTTTCGTTGCAGCGCTTTTTTGTATGCCTCGTCGGTTGCACGTTTCTTCTGCTCACATTCGCCGTCATACCACGGGTTTCTTGTCGGGGTAGTAGGTAGCCTAAGGTGGTTTCCGCTACCTCTTTGATGGCTGAGCGGCAATTTTTGAATAAGATTGGAGTTTCGCTATTGCGGGCGAACTAATTTGTGGACAGCGGCCAGTGTCCAGAAACTATTGCGGGCGAAGGAATTTGTGGACAGCAGCCAGTGTCCAGTGCGGGCGAAGCAATTTGTGGACAGCGGCCAGTGTCCAGAAACTATTGCGGGCGAAGCAATTTGTGGACAGCGGCCACTGTCCAGAAACTATTGCGGGCGAAGCAATTTGTGGACAGCGGCCACTGTCCAGAAAGTATTGCGGGCGAAGCAATTTGTGGGCAGCGGCCAGTGTCCAGTGCGGGCGAAGCAATTTGTGGACAGCGGCCAGTGTCCAGAAACTATTGCGGGCGAAGCAATTTGTGGACAGCGGCCACTGTCCAGAAAGTATTGCGGGCGAAGCAATTTGTGGACAGCGGCCACTGTCCAGAAACTATTGCGGGCGAAGCAATTTGTGGACAGCGGCCAGTGTCCAGTGCGGGCGAAGTAATTTGTGGACAGCGGCCACTGTCCAGAAACTATTGCGGGTGAAGCAATTTGTGGACAGCGGCCAGTGTCCAGAAACTATTTCGGGCGAAGCAATTTGTGGACAGCGACCAGTGTCCAGAAACTACTGCGGCCGAAGCAATTTGTGGACAGCGGCCAGTGTCCAGAAACTATTGCGGGCGAAGCAATTTGTGGACAGCGGCCAGTGTCCAGAAACTATTGCGGGCGAAGCAATTTGTGGACAGCGGCCAGTGTCCAGAAACTATTGCGGGCGAAGCAATTTGTGGACAGCGGCCAATGTCCAGAAACTTTTGCGGGCGAAGTAATTTGTGGACAGCGGCCACTCTCCAGAAACTATTGCGGGCGAAGGAATTTGTGGACAGCAGCCAGTGTCCATTAACTATTGCGGGCGAAGCCATTTGTGGACAGTGGCCAATGTCCAGAAACTACTGCGAGCGAAGCAATTTGTGGACAGCGGCCAGTGTCCAGAAACTATTGCGAGCGAAGGAATTTGTGGACAGCGGCCAGTGTCCAGAAACTATTGCGGGCGAAGCAATTTGTAGACAGCGGCCAGTGTCCAGAAACAATTGTGGGCGAAGCAATTTGTGGACAGCGGCCACTGTCCAGAAACTATTGCGGGCGAAGCAATTTGTGGGCAGCGGCCAGTGTCCAGTGCGGGCGAAGCAATTTGTGGACAGCGGCCAGTGTCCAGAAACTATTGCGGGCGAAGCAATTTGTGGACAGAGGCCAGTGTCCAGAAACTATTGCGGGCGAAGCAATTTGTGGACAGAGGCCAGTGTCCAGCAACTTTTGCGGGCGAAGCAATTTGTGGACAGAGGCCAGTGTCCAGAAACTATTGCGGGCGAAGCAATTTGTGGACAGCGGCCACTGTCCAGAAACTATTGCGGGCGAAGCAATTTGTGGACAGCGGCCAGTGTCCAGTGCGGGCGAAGCAATTTGTGGACAGCGGCCACTGTCCAGAAACTATTGCGGGCGAAGCAATTTGTGGACAGCGGCCAGTGTCCAGTGCGGGCGAAGTAATTTGTGGACAGCGGCCACTGTCCAGAAACTATTGCGGGTGAAGCAATTTGTGGACAGCGGCCAGTGTCCAGAAACTATTTCGGGCGAAGCAATTTGTGGACAGCGACCAGTGTCCAGAAACTACTGCGGCCGAAGCAATTTGTGGACAGCGGCCAGTGTCCAGAAACTATTGCGGGTGAAGCAATTTGTGGACAGCGGCCAGTGTCCAGAAACTATTTCGGGCGAAGCAATTTGTGGACAGCGACCAGTGTCCAGAAACTACTGCGGCCGAAGCAATTTGTGGACAGCGGCCAGTGTCCAGAAACTATTGCGGGCGAAGCAATTTGTGGACAGCGGCCAGTGTCCAGAAACTATTGCGGGCGAAGCAATTTGTGGACAGCGGCCAGTGTCCAGAAACTATTGCGGGCGAAGCAATTTGTGGACAGCGGCCAATGTCCAGAAACTACTGCGAGCGAAGCAATTTGTGGACAGCGGCCAGTGTCCAGAAACTATTGCGAGCGAAGGAATTTGTGGACAGCGGCCAGTGTCCAGAAACTATTGCGGGCGAAGCAATTTGTAGACAGCGGCCAGTGTCCAGAAACAATTGTGGGCGAAGCAATTTGTGGACAGCGGCCACTGTCCAGAAACTATTGCGGGCGAAACAATTTGTGGGCAGCGGCCAGTGTCCAGTGCGGGCGAAGCAATTTGTGGACAGCGGCCAGTGTCCAGAAACTATTGCGGGCGAAGCAATTTGTGGACAGAGGCCAGTGTCCAGAAACTATTGCGGGCGAAGCAATTTGTGGACAGAGGCCAGTGTCCAGCAACTTTTGCGGGCGAAGCAATTTGTGGACAGAGGCCAGTGTCCAGAAACTATTGCGGGCGAAGCAATTTGTGGACAGCGGCCACTGTCCAGAAACTATTGCGGGCGAAGCAATTTGTGGACAGCGGCCAGTGTCCAGTGCGGGCGAAGCAATTTGTGGACAGCGGCCACTGTCCAGAAACTATTGCGGGCGAAGCAATTTGTGGACAGCGGCCAGTGTCCAGTGCGGGCGAAGTAATTTGTGGACAGCGGCCACTGTCCAGAAACTATTGCGGGTGAAGCAATTTGTGGACAGCGGCCAGTGTCCAGAAACTATTTCGGGCGAAGCAATTTGTGGACAGCGACCAGTGTCCAGAAACTACTGCGGCCGAAGCAATTTGTGGACAGCGGCCAGTGTCCAGAAACTATTGCGGGCGAAGCAATTTGTGGACAGCGGCCAATGTCCAGAAACTTTTGCGGGCGAAGTAATTTGTGGACAGCGGCCACTGTCCAGAAGCTATTGCGGGCGAAGCTATTTTTGGACAGCAGAAAGTGTCCAGAAACTATTGCGGGCGAAGCAATTTGTGGACAGCGGCCACTCTCCAGAAACTATTGCGGGCGAAGGAATTTGTGGACAGCAGCCAGTGTCCATTAACTATTGCGGGCGAAGCCATTTGTGGACAGTGGCCAATGTCCAGAAACTACTGCGAGCGAAGCAATTTGTGGACAGCGGCCAGTGTCCAGAAACTATTGCGAGCGAAGGAATTTGTGGACAGCGGCCAGTGTCCAGAAACTATTGCGGGCGAAGCAATTTGTAGACAGCGGCCAGTGTCCAGAAACAATTGTGGGCGAAGCAATTTGTGGACAGCGGCCAGTGTCCAGAATCTATTCCTGGCAAAGCAATTTGTGGACAGCGGCCACTGTCCAGAAACTATTGCGGGGGAAGCAATTTGTGGACAGCGGCCAGTGTCCAGAAACTATTGCGGGCGAAGCAATTTGTGGACGGTGGCCAGTGTCCAGAAACTGCTGCGGGCGAAGCAATTTGTGGACAGCAGGCAGTGTCCATTCTGGACATAACAATTCCCTCGCAAAAATGGAGCTTGGAGACTACATTATGAATAACTGCACCCCATTCCTCAAAGAACCACAGAGGCTGGGTGCTGTCCACTCTAAATGAGTACAGACGCATGTTGTATTGACCGAGCATAAATCCTATCATTCATTGTTTATTGAGCGTCTCATCAATGGTGAGCCTATTCTCATCAGTAAGAAGGATCTTTCTGTGACCATTTTTCGCCTGCAGACTAGGGTTACCGCATCCCATGATTATTCCATGATTCCAGACAAATGACGTTAAGACTTTTACAGTCAAGTTCAATTGCGTCCGGTCAGTGCTTTTTGAGAATCAATAAGTTCATTTCGTGTACCAAAACACTGGCTAGTATTATGTAATAATAATATGGGTTGCGATACAGCCAATAAGACCAGTGACTAGCTTCTACAACATTGTGATGTTGGTCTCTCCTGAATGGATGGTTGCTACGGTCTTGTGCCGCCTTTCTTTCAGTTGGGTATGAAGTTGAACTGCACCTTGCAAGTGATATAGAGTTATATTCCTGCTCAACGTAGCCTACAAGATCCTGTCCAGCGTATTGTGTGAACGTCTATAGCCGCTTTGCACCGCAATAATCGGCACGCACCAGTGTTATAGACCAGATTTTCAAACTAAGACAAATCCTGGTTTCAAATCGATACTCACCAACTTTTCATCGATTTTAAAGCCGCATACGATATTCGATGCGATGGCCGAATTCGAATTCCGAGGAAAAGTGATCCGGTTGTGTCGCACCACTCTACACACATACGCGATGCATCGTGCAGTTGGGTTCGGGGACTTCCGACCCGTTTGACATCAGCACCAGATTTAGGCAAGGAGGTGCGCTATCGTGTGATTTCTTCAATTTGGTACTGGGAAAGATACTGCGGCGGGTTGCTGTAAACAAGGAAGACATTATCTTCTACAAGTTAGTCGTAGTTGGGTTACGCAGAGGATATGGACATCGTCGTGCATTCCCCACTTGTAGTAGTGGAGGCTTTTACGGCAAGAAAAACGAGCTGGTCTTAAGGTCAATAAGGACAAATCAAAATATATGCTGTCGAGCAAGAAATAAACGGCAAGCCACTTAGGGAAGAACATCACAATCGACAGCTACAATTTTGGGGTGGTGAAGGAGTTTGTCTACGTGTGGGCAAACGTGAATTCCACGAATGTCACCTATTATCCGAGATCCGAGTAAATAAGTATGTAGTTGAGCGTTGTCATTGATTCTAGAAAGCTGGTGCTGGGAGTTATAAAGATTGTCTACCATCGGGAATTGAACCTAGACACCCAGAGTAGGAGTCGACGCACATATCCATAATGACAAAGTTTTCCAAAATCCGCATGTAGATGTCTCACGATGCTCCATAATTATTTGGGGCAGTCGGCTTTTGATGATTTTCGTCAGTTTAATAGGTGGCATGCCATCCGACCTCTCATTGCTTCAAATACTTCGGCTTATTTCCACAATTAAACCCACATCTAAGGGGAAAACTTAGATGTTAAGATTTTGCCTTTTACTTTGAAATATTTTCAAAGAGTCGCAACATGGGGTGTTTCCTGATCTGTATATTTTCTTGACATCAATGGTAGTATGATGGAGGTGGTGGAACAGCGTGTAATCCCCACCATTGTCATGTAAAATTGGAGACGTTTCACTCACCCATCAACACTGGACCATCAGAGGGTATCGATTAAGGGTCTTATCCAAAATGTACTACATTTGGTTGAAAGAGAATATTCTTTGTCCAGCACGATTCCTGTATTGTCCGAAGTTGAATACAGTGAAGATTGCCAAAGATGCTGGGTTTCTATTCAACGAGCAATCATCTCTTGAACCCTAGTCAAACACAGGCGCACAAGATGTGGTTTTAGAATATAGAGTGTTGAGAAATAATTATTTTGTATTAAAATTGTCTATGGTATGCTTATATTAGTTCTTACGATTCCTTTCAATGTTTAATGTGAAAATCTTATAATTATTCGTTTCCTTAATTTGGGCTAATGTAAATGCTGCGTAAAGGCCCTCTCGCGATAACAGCGAGAGGAGGAGCTGAGTAATCTCGCTCTCCTACAGGTCCCACGATTGGTGCCCAGCAGCGTGGCTAGCACCCAGTGCTCGCGCACTTTTGCCGTAACCACCAACCTGTGCATACCACCAATTTCGTGTTAAAATAAAGTTGAATTCACATTTGTAAGGTCTTGAGTTTTTTTTGTGTTCAATCATAATTCCTTGCTTTGTTAGCTACGTTCGTTAACAAAATTGGTCCTTCTTTGAGCGGATTAGTTCTGCGTTTTGTTTTCGCGTGATAATTGAGCTCGATCGGTTCGCGCAGTTTGTTGCCCAGCAGTTGGTGGTTGACAGACACAGTCCACGAGGAAGGGTAAAATTGTTGTTGATTGATTTGTTGGAAATTGCGAAATTCTGTTGGCGCTAGTTTGGTGCATTTGGTGTGGAAATTCTGTTTCCTGGATTTGCACCGGTTCGACGCTGGTCATAACCGGTATTGCCACATGGAAATTCTAAGGCAATCACGTGGGCACCTTAAAGGTGCAATTACTCGTCTGCATAATTTTGCATTAACAGTTTCATCCGATATGGCGGTGGCGCTTCTTGAAATTCGCTTGGAACGCCTGACCGACACGTGGAACGAATTTTGTGCCAGTCAAAAGGAGTATTTTCCATACCATGACCAAGAAGCATACGGGGATCCTGAGGCTGAGTTCGAAACAGTCGAATTAAAATATATCGCGGCCAAGGCAATTCTTGTTGAAGCTATTCGAGAAAGAAAACCTTCCGCATCGGGGGCAAAGGGAGGAAATCAAGTCGAGCAAGTAATTCATTTATCAAATTCCGTTCGTTCTAGTGCGTCTGTAAAGGTAGCTGAGGTTGAGCTGACTGTGTTGAGGTTTCGCGGAGATTATCGCGGATGGTCTGGTTTTCGGGACATGTTTCTGTTGTCAATTGACTGCAAGCCGCACTTGAGTGGAGTCCAAAAATTTCGGTACCTTAAATCATTTTTGCGAGATGAAACGGCTAGGTTGTTATATCATCTGGACATTTCCGATTCGAACTATGAACAGGCGTGGGAAAAACTTGAACGTCGATATGATAAGCCCATTTATATGATCAACGCTTACATAGACAATTTTTTAAAATTTCCGTCGGTAGAAGGTTCCCATTTGCGTAAACTAGTGGACAACGCGGATGAAATTCTCTGTGGATTAACGGCCTTAAAATGTGAAGGAAGGGACCCGTGGCTAGTGTTCATGCCGCTAAATAAAACAGACACTGAAACGCGTAAAGCTTCGGGAAAATAAAGCTGTTTCGCGCATAGTAATATCAAAAGTTTAGCGGTTTCAAAATTGTCTTGTCCGAAGTGCCGGGAAAATCACAACTTGCCTCTATGCTCCCAGTTGTTGTCAATGTCAATTCCCTCCCGTCGAAGCTTCGTCAGAGATGAAAAACTGTGCTATAATTGTTTGGGAACCAAGCACCCCGCGTCACGGTGCCGTGTAAAAGCTCGTTGCTCCCACTGTCATGGCCGACACCATACACTTGTACATTTCGATCAGCCAAGTCGGTTGGGGAATCAAAACGTCGCTGTCGCGGATTCGGGAAACTGTTCGTCCGTTTTGGAAGAGACATTACCTATTCTTAGCAACCATGCGCAAAGGGAGAATCATGATTCGGGTATTTTGCCAACAATGATAGCGAGTTTGACGGATATCTCGGAAAGACCCCATTCGTGCCGCTTATTACTCGATACGGGCTCGCAGGTATCGTTTGTTACAGAGAGCTGCGTGAAGAGACTAGGGTTGCGTCGTAACCACGCTCGTCGCCCTATTACCGGAATTTCTTCGTTAGAAGCCGGCGTTACCCAAGGAATGGTGGCTTTAAATTTATGTTCACCGTACGACTCCAGTGAGATAATAGTGCAGGCATATGTCCTCAGGAATATTACTTCGCACACCCCTATCGTCCCACTTGCTTGTTCGGAATTGTTGCCGTTGCAAGACCTTCAATTGGCTGATCCACATTTTAATTCGCCAGGTCCTATAGACGTTTTTCTTGGTTCAGACACCGTTTGGAATATACTACGTGATGGTCGTCGGTTAGATGCGAGCGGAAGGTTGGTCGCACAAAACACAATGTTCGGTTGGGGATATCAGGCAACATGCCTGATAACGAGGTGATTGCGTTGCGTGTAGAAGTCAGCAGCGATCTCGATGGGTTACTAAAGTTGTTTGGGAGATTGAGGAAATTCCAAGTAGCCCGTCATTACAAGATAACAATCTGGTCGATACGCACTTTGTGGAGACATTCTCTCGGGCACCCGATAACAAATATGTACTACAGCTTCCATTTCGTCAGCGAGGATTCTCTTTCGCTAATACCCTTTCAGGTGCGTTGTCTCGACTAGCGGCCATGGAACGGCGTTTCGATCGTGATGATGATCTTCGGTTGGAGTACTGCAACTTCATGAATGCTTACGAGGAGTTAGGCCATATGGAGAGAGAATTCCGGATGATGAGATCTAACCAACTTCAGGGCAGGTATTTTACTTACCACATCATGTCGTCATCACCAACAAGTTGCGTGTCGTGTTCGATGGGTCGCATAGAGACACCAATGGCATAAGTTTAAATTCGATGCTATACCTGGGTCCTCCCCTTCAGCGTAATTTATCCAACGTCTGTTTGAGATTTCACTTGCCTAAGTATGTGTTTTGTGCAGACATTGTCAAGATGTTCCGGCAGATATGGGTAAAGGAGGAGCATCGTGATTTCCAACGCATCGTTTGGAGAAAGACTTCACGTGATTCGATTGGTCATTATAGACTACGTACCGTGACTTATGGTACAACATCTAACATTCTAATGCAGTTAGCATTGGATTATCAATTTCAGTTTCCTCTAGCTTCGCATTCGATCTTAAAGGATTTTTATGTCGATGATTTGTTGACGGGTGCGAATTCGGTAGCTGAAATTTTAGAATTGAAGGAACAGTTGATTGAACTCTTATCGTGTGGAGGTTTCGAATTGAGTAAGTGGAGTACCAACCGTTGGCCAATTTTGAATATGGACTCTAAGCGAAAGGTGTCGCTGGATTTAGATAGCGTTTGCACAAAAGTTCTGGGCTTAGTTTGGAATCCTTACCAGGACGTGTTGAGCTTTAAATTATCTCTACAGGAAAATGTTGTGCCCACTAAAAGAAAACTCTTGTCAGAAGTTTCTAAGATCTTCGACCCACTGGGTTTTCTGGCTCCTGTCACTATTTTATTTAAAATAATGTTCCAGGAGTTGTGGATGCATGAATGCAAAGCAGGATGGGATGATCCATTGCCAACTGACATAGCAGTTAGATGGAATACCTATCGGAAGGACCTATCCTGCCTTGAAAGGATTAGGATCGCAAGAATATGTGTAGTAAACAGCAAGTACTTCGATTTGCTAGGATTTTCGGATGCGTCTGAGAAAGCATATTCCGCTGTGGTTTATTCCCCTAGTACATCTGAGGATGGTGATATAAAACTTCATCTGGTGGCGGCTAAAACCCCTGTTGCTCCTGTTAAGCAGTTGAGCATTTTCCGACTCGAGCTATGCGGTGCTCTTCTTTTGTCACGTCTTGTGAAACTTATAGCCTCATCGTGGGATGATAAACCATCTAGAGTGTTTGCCTTCTGTGATTCTAAAATTGTGTTGGCTTGGCTTTCTTCTCCTCCTCGCAAATGGAACACTTTTGTAGCGAATCGCACCTCCGAGATACTCGACACCTTACCACGTTCCGTATGGAACTACATTCGCTCAGAAGAGAATCCTGCCGATTGTGCCTCTAGGGGAATCGAGCCTTCGAAATTATTGAACTTGGAAATCTGGTGGAAGGGTCCCGCTTGGGTCTCTGGGGGATAGTACAGAATGGCCCATACCATTGAATACTGCCGTCGATGCCGTACCGGAAGAACGAAAGGTAATTACAAAGGTAAACATTCTTCTCACGGTGGAGCACTTTGTCGATGTGCTAGTTGAGAAAGTCTCATCTTGGACTAAGATATTACGCATTGTGGAGTCCATTCGTCGCTTTGCTTCTAATAGTCGGAGGCCTTTTGCCGATCGTCAACGGGGATATTTGACATGTTCGGAAACCTTGGAAGCTCGATTAATTTGTTTGCTTCTTGTACAAAACGAATTTGCAGAGGAGATCCGAGCACTTAAAGCAAAGGGGTCTGTCTCACATCGATCCAAATTGATTTCGCTGTCTCCTTTTCTGGACGAGGCAGGCTTATTCAGGGTAGGTGGAAGAATAAGTAATGCCAGTGATGTTCCTTTCAACATAAAGCACCCGATCATCCTACCGAAAGGCCATCCCGTGACCAGACTGATACTTCGAGAGGCACACATAAGGTTCCTACATCCGGGGGTCTCCGCGCTATTCTCACTAATACGATAGGAATTTTGGGTCTTGGGTTGCCGAAATATTATAAGAAAAATCGTGCATGATTGTGTGAAGTGTTTTAGGCTACGGCAACAGACGTCGACTCAACTCATGGGAAATTTACCGCGTCCAAGAATTACTGCTTCGCATGCATTTTCTCACACAGGAGTTGACTACGCAGGACCAATCACGCTATGCCTATGCAGGGGAAGGAAATCGAAATTCACCAAAGGCTATTTGGCTATCTTTGTTTGCATGTCAACAAAGGTCATTCATTTAGAAGCGGTGTGTGATCTCTCAAGAGAAGCATTTTTGGCTGCCCTACGTAGATTCATTGCTCGTCGGGGCAAGTGCACAATTATCTATTCCGATAATGGGACCAATTTTCATGGAGCGGCACGAAAACTTTCGGACTTATACACTGTGCTCCAGTCGCAAAGGCACATCGAGTTGGTGTCTTCAACTTTGGCTGCAGACCAAATAAAGTGGGAGTTTATTCCGCCCCATAGTCCGCACTTTGGAGGACTGTGGGTGTCTGGAGTGAAATGCGTTAAACAACATCTTCGGCGGGTGATAGGCAACAATATTTTGACTTTGAAGAAATGGCTACTTTGTTGGCTCAAATGGAGGCATTATTGAACTCCAGACCATTGTGTGCCATTTCTGATAGTGATCTGAACCCATTGACGCCCTCTCATTTTCTTATAGGTAGACCGTATACGGCAGTCCCGTAACCCAGTTACCTGGAAATACTCACAAACCGCTTGGGCCACTGGCAGCTATTGCAAAATATGACCCAAGGCTTTTGGAAACGATGGCACACAGACTACGTCACATCCCTACAGCAGCGTCCTAAATGGAGAAAATCTAGCTCTGATCTCAAGATTGGTCAACTTGTCGTCGTCAAGGATCCCAATTTGCCACCATCCAAATGGCTACTTGGAAGAATTCAGGAAGTGCATCCAGGAGCAGATGGTCATGTGCGACTCGTTACCATTCGAACCAGTCACAATGTGTTGAGACGCCCCATCACCAAGATTGCTCTCCTACCATGTTCCTGAAATTACTTCAGTGGGTGGCGGCATGTTGAGAAATAATTAAATTGTATTAAAATTGTCTATGGTATGCTTATATTAGTTCTTACGATTCCTTTCAACGTTTAATGTGAAAATCTTATAATTATTCGTTTCCTTAATTTGGGCTAATGTAAATGCTGCGTAAAGGCCCTCTCGCGATAACAGCGAGAGGAGGAGCTGAGTAATCTCGCTCTCCTAGAGCTACCACGATTGGTGCCCAGCAGCGTGGCTAGCACCCAGTGCTCGCGCACTTTTGCCGCAACCACCAACCTGTGCATACCACCAATTTCGTGTTAAAATAAAGTTGAATTCACATTTGTAAGGTCTTGAGTTTTTTTTGTGTTGAATCATAATTCCTTGCTTTGTTAGCTACGTTCGTTAACATAGAGTCAAAGCAAATGTGAACACAAAAAGGAGAGTCACCCTTTGGATGGTCACAAATTATTATAAAAAAACTGTTCATGGTATGTGGAAAGAAATTGGAGCATTTGCAAAACTTTCCTTTGATTGAAAACTCTCAGACGAATGTGAGAACTAACTGCCGCAGAACATCTAAAATATGCGACAAATATGTTTTCATGATAAAATTCAATTGCAAGTTTCTTCCTTAAGCACCCGCATACCTTAATACAGAAATTCCATGTAAATTTACACACACACGCATGGTCTTCGTTTAATTAAGCATTCAAAACCGCAGTCAGCCAGCATCAAGGGAATCTTTGGAAACTTTTGCTGAAAGCCCTTCCAACTTGCTCCTGCAAGAACCATTAATTTTCATTAATTTCCCGCATATGTTACCGAGATGTGTGTTCCGCAGCGCCATTCTACACACGAAACTTTTCTCGTTCCCTCTTGAAACATGCGAAACAGCAACAACAACAACAAAAAAAAGAGTAACATTGCCCTAATATTAGTATCTCACGGCATTACCGTAAACTGCAATCGGGTTTAATTTGCACCTCTAGCTGTCCGCTTACAACCCCGAAAATTCCCACTTCACCACATAAATGCCAGATGATGCTATCTGTGCAGCTAAGTAGTATTTGTGTGACCTGCAACCCGTGCAAGCTCTAAAATTTCAACATCGCCGCCACGGCCACCCATGATGCACCCTTGCCAGTGTCAACCACGACAACTTTGAACTCCAGACGAAGTACAGAGGTACCTCCTCCACCGTCTCCCGTCGCTTCGGCAGGAGCGAAAACGTACGCTGTGTTCACACAGGATGCTAGAAAGTGAATAAATCCTGTCAGCAGAGTGTCCTTGCGAAATTCGCATCGCACATATGTTCAAATGAAATACACTCTCCATGCTCACCCTCCGCCAGCCATCATTCGTCTTCCTTTCCAGCCAACAAGCTTCGAAAGATAACAAAAGAGAACGAGCAGGACGACAGCGAGCAACCCAGAGGGAGTTGTGGGTGAAATAAATACACACACATAGAGACACGCACACATACACACAACCCCCTGCATCCTTACATCACAGTCGTTCAGTCCGTAAAAAGGATATACACAATGCAATGTTAATAAAAAAGGATGATGACATACCGGCATACACCACACCCCGGCTCCCACTTCACCCCCTCACCAGTGCACACAAGGATCTCCCATCTCATACTGATACGACATAAGGACGACTTTTATGCCGAAAGGAAACCGATATAAAGTTTTATTAGTATCTCTCTCTCAAGAAGCCATCATGGAAAGATTGTAGAATAACGTAATAAGCTGTGAACACACATCCTGTATGCATACACACACATACACCCTCCCACCCGGCACAGACCTCAAGTCTCCCACGCCACTGCCGAACGAACGTAAGAAATATTTTCCCATCTCACCCCGTCTCAGTGGGATTGTGGGTAAAATAAAGAGAAAGGAAGGGCAGAAAGTACGGACACGAAAATCGAAGCAAAAAGTAAAGGAAGTGTTCCAAAAACTTAAGAAATGTTTCCCTGTGAGAAGAAAATGCCCGAAGGACGGGATGAGGTGGCAAATGGGAAAAGAACAACAGCAACGATTTGAGCGGAGCTTTTCACTTATTGCAAAAGATCCCGAAAGAACACAAACAAGACAAATATATTCTCAGCTGCAAAGGATACTCCCTGACATCTCGAGAGTTCAGATTCCATGTAGGGTGTATGCCCGAAATTACTTCGATTTTTCGATGATTTTCTTTCGCAAAAGGAAAGGAAAATACATGGGGGCTAGGGTAGATGTGCTGGCAAAGTTAAAGCTGCACACATAGAGTCGCTTCAGAGATTTGCATTTACGTGAAATTATTTTGATTGGATGTTGGATTAAACAGGAATATCGATTAGATGGCCCTTTCTGTAAAATTCAACCAGGGACAGATGGAGCGACAAAAGTACAGACTTGCACGTCAGTCACGGGTGTAATTGGCACCACCTCCACAGTTATCTTGGAGGCTGTAGTTCACTTGCCGCCAATATACATCTCCATCTTGTAGGCATCTCCATCTTGTAGGCATCTACAGCTAAGAGCGCCTTCAGTATCAGCGAATCTGATGGCTGGATGTCAAGTACCTCCTGACAGTGAAATTATTTAAACTATACATTTTAAGGGCCGATGTAGAATGTGAACCACACCTAATCGTCAAGCTTTTTTCTGCATTTCATTTGACATTTCTCAAAATCAGATTAACTCAATTTTAACCATGGAAAGATACACAATCGAGCAACGCGTTACAGTTATTCAGGCTTATTATGAAAATGTGCGTTCAAATCAAAATGCATATCGAGCACTTCGTGATTTTTTAGGTCAGCATAATCGACCAATTTGTGTCCACAATCGGTAGAGTTGTGCGCAAATTTCAGCAAACTGGGTTTGTAGGAAATGTGAAAACACCTGTGCATGCTCACCCAGTTCGTCCTGCGGCTTATGGGCTGGGGGCGTCATCGGGCTGTACTTCTTCGAAAATGAGGTCGGCCAGTTAGTTACCGTGAATGATGTTCACTATAGCGAGATGATAATGGACTTTTTGTGGCCAGAAATTCAGGATATGGATCAGGACGATATGTGCTTCCGACAGGATGGTTCCACTTGCCACACAGCCAACGAAACAATGACTCTTTTGCGCGACAAATTCAATGGCCGTGTTATCTCACGTGGTGACGATGTCAATTGGCCGCCAAGATCATGTGATTTGACACCGTTGGATTTTTTCTTTGGGGTTATTTGAAAGAAAAATTTTACGTCGATAAGCCAGCAACAATTCTAGAGCTAAAGGATGAGATAATTCGGCACATTAACGACATAGAACGTCAATTATGCTTCAGCGTCATCGAAAATTTGGACTATCGGATGCTGTGCCGCGCGGCGGTTATTTGGCCGATATTTTGTTCCATTCATAATTGAACCATACCAATATTATCATAATAAAAAGAAATGACAGTAATTTCCTAAATAATTTGTGTTTTATTCAAAATCCACATCGGCCCTTAAAATTTATATTATGAACTAGCAATAAATCAGGTAGTGAGTAATCGCTATTCTTCGTACAACTCATTCAGACTTCTTGACTATCGCAGCGTTCTTCTAGCGGGGGTCCATGTCTCTAGAAACTGATCCTAGAAAGGCCAGCCATGGCTACCAGATGACAAAGGTACTACTTTACAAGCAGCTAGTATGCCACGCTTAGCAAGAAAATGGTCTGCATCACTGCCAGAAAAACGATAACAGTCGCCGTCAAGGCTAAATCGGCTACCACACCGACGCCCCATCCCAAACGGACCAATACGGACACAGAGATCTGAATAACGTTGTAGGATAGAGCCTTAAGTTTGTAATCTCAGATTGTAGATACAAATTATTTAAATCGCTGTTAAATTGAAGGTGATGATGAACTGCACGATTTCAGAATCGGCGACTAGATGATGGTGCTCTTCAACCACATACAAGAACACTCGGTCGCACTCAGCAGTGCTTAGACCCATTCAGTACGACATGTAATTGGTAATGATGGTAGTTGGAGCGGTCAAACCTCACAATAATCTGATCAAATCTATCAATTGCAAGGCATAATACTTACTTACGATTCGAAGACCGTCTTCGTTAGAGCATTGGGGTGCATGCCCTCGCTGTGGCCGAGTCAGAACAGTCTATGAACTATTGCTTTTCTGACTACATCCACATATTGGTTCACCTCGTAGAGCTCTTTTTATTCATTCACCTTCCTCTTAGGTTGGTAGCACTACGGTTGCGGCTATTGTCCAACTTTCGACTTCATATAGAAGGACTGACAAAGTAAGAGTTGTCTAGAGCCTGATTTTAGTCGCACGAGTCCGGATTGATACCGATTTCCAAGAGTGATTCTACGTCCGATCTCCAGTAAGCTGTCGTTGGTGTAGTTTACGTTTGCCCTAAGGTACTACCTCAAAATTGTAGCTATTGAAATTTTAACGCAATGCGAAGAACAAGCACAGCGGTGGAGCGGGTTTTGTGTACTTGGCACAACACTTTCTTTACAGTTTAGTACATGTGGAACTGAAAATTCAGATTTGACTGTGGAAATGAAAGTCACAAGAAGTCACTCTATGATGTGCATTTGGTCTATCGGTGTCACTCGTTCGTACTTCTTCGAAAATGACGAAGGGTGTAACTGTCATAGTAAATTCTCGTGGCGTTGTGTGTCTGTTCGTCGACTCCTACGCACTTGAACTTGAGTCCCATTACGACAAAAATAATTTTTACCGCTCCACCTCATTCGAGTCACTCACAACGCTCAATTGCTTTACGCACAACACGAGTGGTTAATACCATACTTTATCATCTTACACAAGCCAATGGGATCAATGATCAATGTTTCCAAGGCTGTTGAAGAAGTACGAGAACCACAGCTTACCAAGTGCAGAGATGGCAGGTAGGTGCCCTGACGACCTTAGGACCGTGGCCCACTTAGATCAATGTGTTGGATTCATTGTACCTATGTATGTTTTCCTACCGTGAGAACTTCTTTTACTCCTAAAGCCATCCAGATTCGTATACGAATCGTAGGAGGTTTCTCAGTTCAACATCACATCCAGGTCTACGAAGAAATGTTTTGCCAGGAACTGCCTCCTTTTCATACCTAGGGCTGTGCATTCGCAGAGCAGATGTTGCATGGACTTTATTTCTTCCTCGTCTCTGCAGCTTTATCCATTGATGCAATGTATATGTAAGGACTCCTATTAGCATGCACACTTCCTTGCGGATAAAACCAAAGATGATCTCTTCTTGCCCAGATCATTTGATACCAGAACGTCTGATGCTATAGTCTGTAACCGCACTCGTTTTTGAACCGCAATTGTACCAGTTGTACGGGGGGCTAGGTTTGGTAGTAAGTAGTCCGGTTGTCTGTTGAGTTGTGCTGATGTCTGCTGTCCAGCTTTTCAATAAGAATGGAATGCGTGACGGTATGGTTTGTCCCCCCAAGTGCAGAGAAGGTACAGAAGCAGTCCAGTCCTACTATCTGTCCAAAGAGCATCTGCAGAACTTTCCTCTGATTAAACCGAATGAGTTTGAGGAGAATTACCTCAACAATTGATAATATCGAAATTGGAATTGGCTTCACTTCAATGCCTGTCTGTGAACGGCTGCAGGCGTCAAAAATCGAATCACTATGGTGACCATACTATGTATCGTGAAGTGGAATCTTCTTCATCTTCGTTTGACAAAATGGAAGTGGACTAAGCACTGCCATTTGCAGTTTCCACTTAAGCACCCCCAATTGATTGATGTTGTTCACTTACTTGCGCCCTTTGAAGCGCTGGCGTCCACCATTGCCTTGTCCCACATTTTCAGAGTTGAAGACTATGTAGAGTGGCCCAACAGCTTCATTTCCAAATGGCCTACCAAGAGTGACTCCGCGAAGCCCAACCAAAAGGATGTTCGTGCGGTTTGTAAATGTAACATTTCCCTGTTAAATTCATAACATATGAAAATATCTAGGGTATGTCACCGCATGTATCGAGGCAATGTGCAGTTTTTCGGTAGTGGTTCGTTATCCTTGGCAGTTGCCATCCTTCCTCTTGCCAACATCGACACTTTGTCCTTGTATCGCCTGCCTTATCGCATCCCCATGCTTTAAATGAATGTCTTCCTTCGGATCGATACTCATACGTATGTATACATCTCATGGCACGCAACATCTGTACATGTGCCCATATGTCAGCGCAGAGGAGTATTGTAAGTACAACAAGAATATCCTTCATGGGAATTCTCACTCCGCTTGTCCTTAGGTGTAGCTATACAAAGGTGAACATAGCTGCTCTTTGATTTGCACATCCCACAGCCCCACACCCCGTCCCCCACCCACACACACATATCCATTCTTGTGTGTGCACGAAAGGCCACGCAAGCAACGAAGAGATAACATCATTCTCGTCGTCGTCGTCATCATCAACTCCCAGCCGAGGAATGGGTTTTCAGGGGTTATGTGTGTGATTTAATGCCATCCGTACCGTATTCCCCCAAGTATGTTGTCGCATGCGTGTGTGTGTTCGTTCGTCCTTTGGTACGACTGACTCTCTTCAGCTTCTTTCACAATTTCGCAATACAAAAGGAAACTTGAGTTAAGTTTTGTATTGTGTTAAGTTATGAATACCCCAAGTAGAGCACTTGGGGTGGTGGCGCCTTCTTTGTATGTATGTACACCGGGGAGTATTACAAACCTAGGAATCAAGAAACAACCAAAGGAAGGAAACTTTTGTTGCCAAACTGAGGATGAGCAGGACGAAGGTGTGGGCGATCTCCGGGTTCATTTGTGGAATTCATTGTCAGTTAAACAAGAAGGCACTTAGGTCGGTGAGAAATTGTCCTAAGGCTTAGCTATTACGACGTCACTGCTCTTATTTCCTCTTAACTTCTTCTCTCCTTCTTTCCAGCAAGCCCTTCAACATCCAGCATTCCATTGGTTCTTCCGGACATTTGACCGCCTACGTATTGTATTTCTGTGTGCCTGGAGTTTCGGAGTTTTGCTAAATTGGTTCCAGCAAATCCAAGTTGTATGAAATTCGAAACGAAATCAGACACTGTGTGTGTCCACAGGTACATCATTTTTGCTGCCACCCTCTCTATATGCTGCTGCAGTATTGTGTTCGGTTTCACTCGTGCTACGAGTTGATGACAAGCACACACATTATCGGAAATGTACCTTTCTTCATTTCAGCAAAAATAGATTTTACAGCAAGGGTTGTGGGTGGTAAGCATCAAACGGATTACTTGACATCAGTGGTGCTATCGGAAGCAGTAAAACTTACTCTGAGTCTTGAAGAAGACAAAAGAGGCGTAGCTACCATTGTCACTGTCAAGTCGAAGAATCGACTTAATTTCAGGCTTTTGTGTTCAAAACTGAGAAATTCAATTCATGGGACTAATACGAGTTGGAGATAGATTGTAGCGTTGAAGTATCACATATTTGCATTGCCATTCAAAACTCATGACCAGCACTTTCACCAGTTCATTTGACGGAAGGAGAGGGATACGGCAGTATTCTGTAATGAGCTAAGAACTTCTCTGTTCATCCTCTCGAGTATGATGAACGTGCCCATACGGGGATGGGATTTAAATTTCATTGTACTTTCACATATTTTCCATGTTTCTTGATTTTTGGGAGTGCCACCCCAAGCTGTGCCAACCAAGCCCAGCGTCTCCAGGTAACACATTTTGTTCGGAACTTTTCCTATTGAAGCCTTTTTATCCATTTGCTCGATAAAGCAGCCACCAACTATCACCTATCAACCACCAGCTATCAACCAGCAACTAACACCCACCAGCTAGCTACATCCAACTAGCTACCATCAGCTAGCTACAGCCAGCTAGCTACGAGGACCCACCAGCTAGTTACACCCACCAACTTTTGTGAATCACTGTGCGCTCTTATCGAAGGCGTAAGAATAAACCGAGTCCAGTGTGCACACTTGCAAATGAGAGTGTAGCGCACGAGGTTCTGATTCTTCATTCCAAACACATGAAGTATCTTTCTCGGGAATACCATACTCCAAGGTAACAACCCCCTTCACGGTAATGATATGCATATCTCACACACATACGAGCACTGTACTATTCCATTGAATTATGGGCCTGAGAGAATCACTTAATTAAGCTATATTCGGATCGTTAGCTAAAAGCACGCCCTAAAGCTTGGCCCACCACACACATTCCTGTTTCTTCAATTATTTCGCATTCAATCGGTATCTCGAGTTCCACAATTGGCGACTCCGTCTCCATTACCATTCCGTGTATACAAATTACTCCATCGAACATTATCCTGTGGTGTGTATCCTGCCTGCAGGCATGTGTGAGTACGCCATCTAGTATACTATTCTGCCATCCGAGCGAACAAAGAATTCAATTGATTACTCCCAAAACGAACCGAACCACCAACACGTATGTATAATTTCCAATTTCTTTTCCGCAAACCGACTGACGCACAAACGAAAGAGATCGCCGAAAAGAAGGGGAATATTTCGAGAGGACGAGATGAAACCTACGGTTGCCGTCAGCCAAACAATAATTCTCCACATTCATGTTCATTACGATGTCATAAAAAAGGCTCCTTAGTACACATTAGCAGGCAAACAAAATTGTACCTTTATGCATAACAAAGGCGAGGTTGGTGGGTGGCGGGTGGTGTGTGATAGGCTCCATGGAAGTGGGGGAATGACGAAGATGCAGAGAGTAATAGGATACTCCCGGATGCGAATACGTGCGCAAGAATTTTTATTTGATTGCCAAGCAAACGGCATAATTCCGTTTCACTTACACACACACACCCGGCAATGTATGCACGAGCAAGAAGCAATGAAGGCAAAAGCAAATTGTTCACCAAATTTATTATTAATACAGAGAGGCGAAGCATCATTATTTCCTATGACACCCTGTGGGAGTTTTTCAACTCAATTCGAAAGCCAGAGACGTACTCCTACACGAGTAGAAGGAATTATGTATTTTTATGGCGTACTTTGCATTTTCGGTAGCGTGGCAACCTCGCGGAGATTTCCATGTAACACTACATTTCGAAGTCGAACTACCTTAAGTGTCAAGATTCTATTCACATGTACAGATATGGTCTGGTTTTCAGACATATGAAGCCTTTATCTGCACTTGGTTGATGTGCCGGGGCTTAGTTCTGTTTTGCAAGGTGTCTGGCAATTTGACCGGCAAGGCTTTCTTTCTGACTCACATAACACCCGTATCAAGAATGAGTACCCACTTAAACCAACCAACTAGTCCTGGTATCCTACCCTTCATGGGAATTATTGAAGGGTAGTATACGTGGCTGATATGGTGATCTTGGTATGTAAGTTTCCGGATGTTATTACTGAGATCATAGAGAGTGCACTCAGTAATGTAAGCACCTGAAATAGAAAATTCGGCTTAGCAACAGGAACAGATGCTCAACAGCTCTCTCTATCTACCAATACTAAATATCAAGGCATCACCAGGTACTGACCAGACAATCAACTATCCTTGGCAGGTACGGGAAATGAACGACTTACTTACTTAAGGTGGCGCTACAATCCGAGGTGGACCTGGGCCTCAACCAACAAGCGTTTCGAACTAGATCGATGTTTAGCCAGCTGCCTTCAGTTTCGCACGCATAGTTGCTTGAGGTCCCTTTCCACTTGTGTGCGCCACCTGAGACGCGCTCTTCCTCTACTGCGTCGTCCCTTGAGGGTGGATTCGAAGACTTTCCGGGCCGGAGCATTGGTTTCTATCCGCTCTACTTAACCTAGCCATCTCCATCGTTGGATCTTCATTCTTCTGGCTAAGTCGATGTCGCTGAACAGCTCATACAGTTCGTTGTTATATCTTCTACTCCACTCACCAACTTTCAAAGCAACCAAGAGCAACTTCATTCGCTGCGACAAAGTGCATGCCTCTGATATGAAAGACATCGACCTCATAATACCTAAGCTTCTCTTCGAGAAGAATTTCTCAACCAGCATACCCCCAAGATCATACTGGAAGTCTAAACAGCAGGCACTGGAAGGTCCTCTACGAATCTTCACAGGCGGATAGAAGGTGTACGAATGCGTGGGCGCGGGTGTCTAAGGATCTAAATATTAAACTGTTATTCCGACGAAGAAATTACTGTAGTGTCTTTCAGGCAGCAACTATACCAATTAAAGAAGCTCTGTCCTGGCTATAAATCAATGTAATATCAAGCACAAATATCGTTATCTATTCTGACAGCCAGACCGGGATCAAATCTCTGAGTGCAGCCACATTCAACTCAGAGACTTCCCTGAATTGCCGCCTATCCCTCAACGAGATGGTCATCCAACTTATATAGGTGCAGTGACACTGTGAAACTCCAGAGAATTGTGAAGCGGACTAACTCGCTAGAAGGGGCACTTGCTCCATACTCTTTGCGGATGGAGACCAACCATTCATGACCATCGGTACTGTAAAGCATTTACTGAAGCTTACAACGCTTTCGCACACAATTCGTAGATGGTACACTTGCACAGTATACCTACCATTATGGCCTACTCTCGGTCCGATAGTCTTGCTATACCACTTTCCAACGATCGATCTTCACAAACTACAATTCGCATACCAGAAAGGTCTACAATAACCGCTCTTCATAAAGTCATGGGCATTGTGGAAAAATCCTTGAAAGCGAAAGCAGTAGCGATTGGGTCATTCATTTGATAATGCAAACCACCTATTACTAACAAATGCACTTAATAGATATAGTTTTAAAATGGATAATCGTCATGATAAAAGAAAGGCATATAACAGCCAAATTGTGTTCATCAGAGATAGGTATCAACTATTAGAGGTTGCCCTTAGGGGGATGTCCTATCCCCACTTCTTTGGTCAATTCTAGTAGATAAACCTCTCCATGTGCTTAACAATAATGACTTTACAGCCATCGGATATGATAATAATATTACCACTATCATTAAAGGAAAACCTGAAGACATTATAGGGAATCTCATGCATAGAGCCCTAGAAATAGCCTGGAACTGGTGCGATGAAGAAGGACTCTCCATAAATCCCAGAAACACAAACATTATTAGATTCACAAAAGAAGAACAATTAAACTTCAAAATCTCAAAGTTAAATAAACAAGAATTTCAATAAGGAAAGAGGTAACATTTCTGGGTATAACATTGGATCAGAAACTCACTTGGAATGCTCACATCAACAAGACATACACAAATACTATTAAAGCTATTTGGTCCCTAAAACAGCTCGTAGGAAAGACATGGGGCTTAAACTCAAAAATAAGCACGTGAATCTAGCAAATAATCAAACCAATCATACTCTTTGGAGGCTGAAGCTGCAAAACAAGCCTTAGCTTTACAGAACCTACAACTACATAGAAGGAAACCTTGTTGCACACCTAGAGATCCTCAAAAGAGTAAATAACATCTGGGAGTTTACTCGTGCAAGTGACATGATGTCTCATAAGGTAAACTTTAAACAACACTATGAGGATGAAGGATGTAGCCCAAAAATGGTATACTGATGGGTCGAAATCTTAAAACAAAGTAGGGGCTAGAGTAATAGGACCAAGATACAGCCTACACAATCGTCTCTGCAAGGAGGCAACAATTTGGCGCTACAGTCCGAGGTGGACCTGGGCGTCTCTTGAGCGTCTCCAGCCAGCTTCATCTTTAGCTAGCTGCCTTCAGTTTCGCATGCATAGTTGGTTGAGGTCCCTTTCCACCCCTTGTGTGCACCACCTGAGTCGCGGTCTTCCTCTACTGCGCCGTCCCTCGGTGGTGGATTCGAAGACTTTTCGGGCCGGAGCATTGGTTTCCATCCGCTCTACATGACCTAGCCATCTCAATCGTTGGATCTTCACTCTTCGGGCTAAGTCGATGTCGCTACACAGCCCGCATAGTTCGTCACTCACCATCTATGCAGACGGGACCGGAAATCACACGAAGAATTTTCCGCACGCAATTACCACCTCCATAAAATGGATCTTATCAGTACAGAAATCTGTAGACACTGTGGCCAGGCGAAGGAAACCATGGAACACCTGATAGTCGACTGCCCAAGTCTTACACGAAAAAGATTCAAAATAATAAATAAAAAATCCGTAACAAGAAGAGGCATCTAGGAAAGTTGTCAAATTTCTGAAGGCAGCACTTAAGTCCTAGACAAAAAGAAGGGGGTACAAAAGATCTACATATATGGTCGCAGTACTAGTGGCTGCATGACACACCTCAAGATCTTCAATTCAATTCAACGATGATTACAGTTGATCGGCTTGGACATCCTTAAAAAAGACGTGAGGTAGTTGACATCTTCTTCGTGTACTAGCTGTTAACGGGAACAATAGATTTTCCTACTCTTCTGGAAATATTTCCCTCAACTCCATCCACTTGTGTCTGTACCTCTTCTTCGCCTCACTCTCCATTGCACCGAATATGGCTAGTTTGAGCCCATCTGCAGAATGTTGCATTTATCAAATCTATCATAAAATTCCCTTGACTTTCACTCATCCACACTGTTTGTTAAAAACTCTTTACACATGTCCTCATAATTCTGTAATCAGCCACCACCTTAGATTGTCTTTTGTGGTTTGTGGAGGTATCGCCCAAAACGGCGGGTCGGATCTTGATTACGCTTGGTAAATAGATTGCTCATATACGGTGTTTGGACATAGGTCACTCGTATAAAACAACATCCGAAGAGCACACAAAGAAGCGAGTGATTCACCAGAGAATCTTTCTTTTTAAATTTGTTGGCCAATATCTTTGCAACTAATTGAAAATCATACGCTCTCCGGTTGTCCATTCCTACATTAATGTAAACAAGTACCCAAAGTACTCATAGTGTCTTAGCTAAAACCACGAGAGCATACAGAACAATCTGTCCCGTTCCTTGCAAAGCACACCAAGTGCCAGTCATAAAACCAAAAACAGTCATACCAAATATAAATCAGGTTTGTTTGCTCAATTCAATTTACTTGCACAGAATAAGCAAAAGTGAACGAATAATTTTCGGTCTGTTCATACAGAGCCAGCCTCTGTGGCCTCTTCTGATTAGCCCTTCTGCTTGGGATGTGGCTGCCCACATATGTTGGCAGTTCTGTGAAATGTTTAACTTGTGGTGAGGATTACACCACCACTATTGATCCAGAAATTGCTATCATGCACCTTGACCGCCGCCAATCACCAGTCGCGGAGTAAATGCGTAACGCGACTCTCGAGCGAACTAATTGAATTTTCAATAAAAATGTGCCACTCTTGAGGTGCTGTTTATTCAGGTTGCACTGTGAATGATATTAATTAATGTCCGCCACAACACAATCGCCAAATCAAACTTCGTGCATATCCGGGACTGACCATCCGCTTGGGGAACTTTAAGGCACTGGTCGCAGTGCAACCTGAACAAACACCACTTCAACACTGCCACCCCCTGCAAGGGCGGTTTGCATACGCACACGATACGCGAACCCTTTTTCATTTTATCATCATTACGGAACCGCGGAGTCGTGGGCAACGGCGAAAGGGGCGCCAGCCGTGTTTTCATTGCTAATAACTCTTTGTAGGAATATTAATTAATCATATGAACGTAAGGGATGACCGTTAAGCAGATAATAGCTTCCACTTACAGTCACCTTCATACGTATATATCCATAAGGCTGTGTGTATCGTGTGGGTGAGTGTTTGTTTATTTTCTGTCAGATTGAAGGGTAGAACCGTATACCGTACCGTACCGTTGTCGTCATCAACAGCCAGTCAATAAATCGCTCCTCGATGACGGCCATAACGGACGGTGATGGTGATGAGAGCATGGTGGCCGTTTGCTCGTGCTACTCACCGCGGACTCGTGATGGGGCGTAATGCATGCACCCTACCCTCACTTGACTCCTTATCATGGATAAATTGAATTATTTATTAATGATAATTTAAAAAAGTCGACAGGACAACAAGATGAAATTTAACATTGTTGCTGTTGATTGTGTACATTTCGTATATTTCATAGGGTACGATACATCCTTTTTCGGATATGACGACGCAGAGCGTTGCTAACGAGCACACTTTAGGGGATCAATTCCGTGTACACGTTTATTGTGACAACAGGTTAGGGTTAATCTGTATCCAATATCGTTAGACGTGGTAGTCTTCTGCTCCGTGACAGTGGCGTGGAGTCTCGCAGGAAATGGTTCAAGCCAAAAGTTTGTCTTCGAGGGGAATTTCCCAAATATGAAACTTTGCTGTATGTTCGCGTCTTAAATGAAATTAATATAACTCAGAGATCTAATACCGAGTTCAAGCCTAACTTGGGTGGTCAAAAGGATAAGACAGATTGCAAGAGAATCAAGCCCGAGGCGTCGATAATAGCTGACGATGTAGAAGAATAACAAAAACACAACGATGGCGTCTAAGTTAGTCCAATTAAGTGGAGAAGGACTCCAAGCCATCTTGGTGTGCAGTAAATGGAGGCAGCTAGCCAGAGCCAGCACAGGCCCACCACGGAGAATAGCGCTACATAAAGAAGAAGAAGCGAGCAATAACCATCTTGAACAAGATTTGGTCCGTCGCCTTAAGCAGTCTAACAGTACGCGAATCGATGAAAAAATGAGAAATAATATGGCAGAGAAATGTATTTCTCCTTTTGAACCGGTCCATCCGATCTACAGCTGATTTGTAGATTTGGAAAAGGCATACGACCGAGTTCCTCGAGGTAAACTCTGCAGTGTTCTGCAGGAGTATGGGATTGATGGTCATCTTTTGACGGCCATTCAGTCTCTATACACGAATTGTAGCAGCTGTGTTCGGATTAACGGTGCTAAATCAACATCTTTTACCGTGGGCGTTGTACTTCGTCAAGGGTCCGTCTTGTCTTGTTGTGTATGTACATATATGTACTGAATGTTGCAGCGTACCCCAGGCGAGGAATGCTTCACATTGGGAGAGTTGAAGGTAAGTCATCTCCTTTTTGCAAATGCCTTAATTATCCTTACATCCTCCCTGGCGAAACTACAGCGCGCACTCGATAGGTTTGTTGCTGTATGTGCAGATGCTGGGATGAAGGTTAACGTGGACACATCAGAGGTTATGGTCATTTCCAGAATGCCTGTTCAATGCACTCTACATGTTAGTGGAGTCCCATTGAAGCATGTGGAGAAGTTTAAGTATCTCACGGGAGGAGTAATGTTGAACTTTCCTGTAATATCTGTAATCAGGAAGGCCGAGCTTGGTGTCTAAAACCAAGTTAGCGGTTTTCAATTCAGTATTTGTTCCAACTCTCACCTAAGGGTATGAAATTTGGGTTATAACCGGAAGAATACGATCGCGAATACAGGCTGCCGAAATGAGATGCCTCTGTGCTGTCGTGGGAGTTACTCGGCGGGTTAGGGTGTGAAGCACGATAGTACGCGAGGAACTCAATGTAGAGCAGTTGCTTCATCGAACGGAAAGGGATATGCTTCGATGGTTTGGTCATGTGGCCTCATCATCACTACTTCCGAGGCGTGTCTTGAATGCGATTCCATCAGGTGGGCGACCGCTCGGCAGATCCAGGACGAGATGGTTGGACCAAGTCCAAAAACTCGCCTGGTTGCGCATAACTCCTGATGAGTTAGAGTCGATAGCGGAGGATCGAGTGGCCTGGAGATCTCTCGTGCGTGCGTAATGCACTCGAACCCTGTATTGGATCATGCGGGTCAGAAGACGATGCTGATGATGATGAACCGATGAATTGGCAGGGTAAATCGCACGGTGGGTCTCCTTAAACCAGTGTCAGTTGCAGCCTTGGAAGCACTACACGTGTTATTAACATGATACCAGGCTATAAAGTCGAACAAATGTCACTCCTTTTATTGACGAATTGATTCTTATCCACCCGAAATGCGGTTCTGTTGAGTCACGTCTGTGTTAACTGGAAGGACACACAAACACCTACCTATCTACCTACTGACGGATAATATAAGTTGTAACTAACATTGAACCGATTAGTGGTAATGTCACTAAGCTCGGCTGCCAATTTCCTGATGTTACAAATGCCCACAGAGGGGTTTTGGATACGTGCATCGATACTTGTCTCTACCTGAACTGCACATTGCATCGCGTATGCGTTGTCGTGGTGCGACATAGCCGGTTCAATTTTCCCGGTCCGGCCATCGCATCGAATTCTCCTTGCGATGAATGCTGGGTGTTTATGTTCAATTCCCCACACTTACTTACTTATCTGCCATGCGACACGCGGAGAAAACCAAGGCTGTCTTGCGTCCGCTATTACTTGAGCTGGAATTCGAAGACTCTTTGATGTGGTATTATTGATATTTAGTAAACATTGAACTAACTTGTAGATCAGATGTGTGTTCTTTCCTGTTAACAGATGACCTCCGAATTCCAGTACAAAATTGAAGAAATTACACGACAGCGCATATCTTCTTCTTCTTATTTGGCTGGCGCTACAGTCCGGAATAGACTTGGGCCTCAGTGAACATGCCTCAGCCAAGATGCCACTCCACCTAGGACGTATTGTGCTAGTTGCCTCCAGTTACGCATGTTCAGCTGATTGAGGTCGCTTTCCAGTTGCGTACCATTGGAGGCGTAGTCTTACTTTACCGCGTTGTACCTCTGGGTTGGAGTCGAAGACTTTCCGGGCCGGAGCATTGGTGTCCAATCGCTCTACATGACATATCCATCTGAGACGATAGTGCATATCTTTGCCAGAATCCGATGAAGGTTTCAAACGGCTCCGAATACCTCGCAACGAATTGCATGTTGCATCGCGTAAAAACATAGTGCCGATCGATCTGAAATGTGTTTAGTGGTGAATGAATGCAAAACATAGACATGCACACCATAGACGACTTGGCCAGAATGTCACCATATGCAAATATACTTTTGAGGTTGTACAGGACTTCGTCTACCTCGGCTCACAAGTAAAAGTTCCAATGCCACCGAGAGGAACCGCGGAATAACTTTTGGCAATTGCTGTTTCTTTGGGATCAAGGGGCAATTGAGTAGAAGAGGCCTCCCTCGATGGACGAAGGTAACATTATATAAACCTCCCTGCCTTATTCTCTGACGCGGAAACATGGCCAATTTCAAGAGCAGATGAAGAAGCTCTTGGTATTTTCGGCGTCTACGGATTCAACACCTCAGATGACTAAGCCGTGTAGAGCGTATGGACAACACACCTTCAGCCCGAAGAGTTTTCGACTACCGATCCAGTGGGACAACGCCACAGAAGACGCTCAGGAAACCGATGGCGCACACAGTTGGAAAAATACCTCAACCAACATGGCGTGCGAAATTGGAGGCAGTTGGCTAAAGATCGTGGCGGGTGAAAAGGCTTGTTGGCTAAGAGCGCCAGAAGAAGAAGTGGAAGTTTCGTCCTGAAACTCGCTATTTTTCTCCGGTATTTGCTTAAGTGTAAATATTTGGTCCATAGTCGATTTTTTGGCCTGAATGAGATTCATCTAATTTCCGCTCCGATCATAATTGTACGCCACCGTATATCCATTCGAAGTAATACGAATGCAATACTTGTGGAAAGCCCGATTCATCATCATCGTCATCGTAATTTTTTTTTTTTTGATCTACACGGCTATGATAAGACCTCTTCTATCCTATGCCTCGGTCGTTTGGTGGAATAATATTTCGTGCCTGGCTCTGCTCTCGATGTACTGAATCTGAATGGAACTCGCACTGGAGCATCGATGACCTCAAGCCCCGCATTTCCTTACACCCTAGTCTCATGGACATATCCACACGCACGTGCACATGTATGCCAGCTGCGACGTACATAATAAGTCTACTTTCCCTGCAATATGCAGTCAGGACTGGCTCTGTCCAGAATCTGTGAAAGGAAAGGAATGTAGTTGAATTTTCACGGATGGTTCCAAGACCAAAGAAGGGTCTGGCGCTGGCGCGTTCGTGGATGGCGACAAGATTATACTGCACACCTCGTTAGGTATATTTCCGTCGGTCTTCCAAGCGGAAACTAAGCGATCCTAATGGTCGCGAACTATATTATGAAGAACAGGTGCGAAGTATTTGTGTCTGTAGCGACAGCCAATCTATTCTTAAGGGGTTAGTCAACGCTTTAACCAATTCCAGGATAGTCCACGAATGCAAGTCTTCTCTGAATTTGATCGGAAGTTTGTATGGAGGGAAATAAGATTGCCGTTGAACTTGCTAAACCAGGATCAGATGAGGTACTCTTAGGACCCGGGACTACCAGCGTCCTTGGTTAGGTGGCATGACTCTGCTGGATGTAGACAAACCAAGTGCATGCTCCTAAACGTCTATACGCAATTTGAGGCGTTCTTGTTATCTCTTGACAAAAAAGACTGCAAACGAATAACCGGCGCGGCGTACTAACGTGTCACTACACCTTAATATGCTTGGCCTATACGATGAAACCTTCTGCGACGCATGTGGCAATGACGACCACACTGCAGAACACTTTTTCTGCCATTGTCGTAAGCTGTGCTGTGTTCATGAAGTGAGAGCTCATGATGTGGGCTCTCATCACAGAAGCACAGAAATTTCAGTAAAAGCAGGTAGTCTCGTCTAGTCTGATTGCGTCATTTTGAATGGAGAAAACGGCAAAGATAGTAGCCTCTCTTTACTCTTAACAGTCAAACATATACATTCTGAATTAATACAGATTCATGAAAGGTGCACCATATTCGTGTCTGGTTCACTTCACAGCATCACATGGTCTATAATTCTTTCCGTTTGACTGCCTCGATATTTTATCAAATGAATTTCTGAAACGATAATTACCGAACAACGTGTGTACAAAGAAAATACTGTAAATTGCTATTTCACGGATTCAATGATCCCTTGATGGCGAGCATTGTTTGTACACTCATGTATAGTATGACTGCGAAAATGTACCTTTTTCACATATACATAAACTTCCATGTAAACACACTGGTGCGCTGGCGGAAGGGTGATGTAAAGCCACGACCACCTCCCTCCCACACCCACGGCGCACTATCGTCCGTGACAGATTTAATTTAATTACATTTTCGAATACAATATTGAATTTTCGTAAAATGAAAATTATTGTTTATATATAATCGGAAATGGGGATAAAAAGGTCGAAAGTGGAACGAATGGAGATGGTTCGACGACCACTTTACTGATGAGTTGGCGGCACAATTAAATTGAAAATTATATCGGTACTCTGTGTGGGGTGTAACCACAATAGGTACAGACAATGGACGTTATGTGACACAGCGACGCTTAACTGACATGCAATATTACCTATGTGCCTGAACATATTCATACACATATCTGGGTACGTATACGACACAGTAATCATTTAATTCGATAAAGTACACTGAATAAAACATTCAATTTGTGGACTGAATGTGATTTGCTGCTGAGTGTGATTTCATATGACAAATGAAAAGGAAAGGTAACGTTATACAGCAGTTATAACTTATAAGCAAAAAGTCGATTGTTGACAAACCCAATATTGAGAATGATAATCAAAAAAAAAAAGGAACAACAACAGACTTAGCTTAGGTCAGGTTGACGTGACTGAATGCCAGCATGCAGCAATCACACTTTTGTCAACGTAAAAAAATGGATGGCGCAGTTGGTTCAGTGCCTCTGGTTCGAATACCAGTGAAATCAAAGTTAACACGCTTTTATCCGGTTTTCAATTCGCTTACCATTTGCCGTTGGAATCAAATTAACGGCACTATCACAGATCTTTGGTGGAGTGATCGGAAAGTACAGCCTCCACGACAACAGATAACGGCTCCGACTGACTAACTTTTGCGACGGGACGTAATATGGTCAGTAGTAGCGCAAGGTTCCCTCGCAAAAGAATTCCTGGGTGGTCGAACCGCCAACCAAATTGACCATGTGCTCATTGACGCAAGACATGCGTCAAATATCCTGGATGTGCGAACATTATCTGACCATTTCCTCGTGGCAGCACGATTCAGAGCCCAACTGTCCAATGTCAGAAAGCTGCACCAGCCAACAAAGAGGAGTTTTGACATTGGACGCCTGAGCACAACGGAGATTGCCAGAGCCTACGAAGAGCAATTAATCGAGAGACTCGCCGGTATGCATACGAGATGATCCAACGAGATGTGGTTGCATTGCCGCTCGGCCATCAAAGAGGTAGCGGAAACCACCTTAGGCTACGTACCACCCTCAACAAGAAACCCGTGGTATGATGGCGAGTGTGAGCAGAAGAAACGTGCAACCAACGAGGCATACAAAAAAGCGCTGCAACGGAAAACTAGAGCAGCGCAAGAGGAGTACCGGGCTAGTAGATCCCGTCCGTGGGTGTGGATGGTAGTCCGGAAGGCAAAATCTTGTCGACTGCACTGGCTCGGCCACATCGAACGCATGGACAACTATGTTCCAGCAAAGAGGGTCTTCGAATTCGTGAAGGAGAGAAAGACCGAATCTCCGGTATAAAGACCAAGTAATCGTGGCAGTAAAGACAGCTTGGTCTTGATGACTGGAAGCGTATCCAGGACCGTCAACGATGGAAGGCAGCAATTGCTCAGACTCGAACCCTCCATGGGTCGCCGGCCTGATAAGTAAGTAGTATCACTGAAGTTGTCGATCAGTCGTAGTAGTTTGACTATGGGTATCACAATGGACCAACATGGTTCTAAGTGGGCTGGCGATTTCGCTGGAAGCCCATTTCACCTAACCTAACCTAACTTAGACCAACGTAGGTCCGTTGTGTTACCGGATATAGTCGATAATGCTCCAGATACCAGTTGGTGCTTTTAATAAAGCGGTGGATATGGCAAACACTAATGTTACTTAGTTCGGCTAGGATATTGATGTAGCAAGTCCCTGTAGAAATTCAAGAAGACTCAAGAATTGTTTGCAGAGAAGGAAATTCCCTACACTTAGCAAGCACTGAACTATTGCCCTTTCTAGCGAGTTCGTCAGTACCACTATTTCCTAGAATGTCACAATATCCCGCGCCTTACAAGCACAATTCATCATATTGACAGATGACCCAGACGACGTAGGGCCCAGATGACATAGGATCCAGAGGACCCAGAGGACTGAGAGAGAGAACACAGAGGACCCAGAGTACCCAGTGGACCCAGAGGACCCAGAGGAACCAGAGGACCCAGAGGACCAAGACGACCAAGACGACCAAGACGGCCAAGACGACCAAGACGACCAAGACGACCAAGACGACCAAGACGACCAAGACGACCAAGACGACCAAGACGACCAAGACGACCAAGACGACCAAGACGACCAAGACGACCAAGACGACCAAGACTACCAAGACGACCAAAACGACCCAGACGACTTAGGGCCCAGAGGACACACAGCAAATAGTATGCAGACTACAGTAGGTAGAGCGCGGCTTCAGGCGAAGTTTGAGAAGCTTTTTAAAAACAGGAATGTTCTTTGAGCGTTGTTAGTGACTCGAAAGAGGTGCAAGTTGCTCGTGTCGGAAATTGAATCCAGAACTCCGGAGCGGACGCATTCACTATGTCACGGCGCGCCGCCTGCGATTAAATGCGATGTTACAAATTTCAATAAACCGATGGTTTGGTGGCGAACACACGTACATTTCTAGAATTTAGACATCGCTCTTTTAAGTTGGTGCCCATATTATTCACAAAACAATTAAAATTAACTAAGCTTAAGGCGGTAAGTTAAGTTCTCACTCTTTATAATCATTTACTTTTCCATTAAAAAAATATGATATGTTCTTATTTCCCATTCCCCTTTTTTTCTATTTTTCATACACTGACATAAAATGTCAGTCAGACGAATGTAATTAATTCCGTGGAATAAGCAAATATTTTCTCTCAGTGCATCAATCAACACAGCACTTTGGCTTTGGCTAGGATAATCTACTCGCCGATGGAACAAGAGACACTGCTAATAGCTATGTGCACAAGTTATGTTGGCTTAATTCAAACCCACTTATTGCCACCGGTGCTGCAGTGCCATGTGTGAGTCAGTCGGTAGGTTTCACTCCAACAATACACATCAAGGTGTGTGCATGGCCAACAACAAGGGTAGCAAGGGTTGCCAATGAAATGAGCAAAATATTTAATGCAGCTCATTTGATGATGTGAAAATGCATTGCCCTAGCTGCCATGAGAGATGTGGGATACGCTTGCCCGCGCCCTCCTCCAGTGCACATATTCCCACCAGCATGTGTGTGTGTTGATGCGACACTTCTCATGTCGGTAATTTATTTATTTACTTACACACAGGTGAACACATGCCGTGCTCTGTAGCTGGCATCGGATGGAGATGGGAGCGCAGAAGGGATTTGCGACTCTGATCCTGATCCGACGAGTTTGACTGTGGGGTAATCGAAATAAGTAGACATCCGGTGGGTTTCGCAATGAAACGGCAGGAGGTTGGCCTAGTGTCGCACGGGTTGGTTGGAAGTGGTGTGTTGTTAATTAATGCTTTGTTTGTTGATTTCCGTGAAATCGCTGCTCGCTGGGGTTGTGGTATCGGCGGTATTTAGCAATGAATTCATTTATAGTTTAATGGAATGTGTGCAAGTGCATATTCCAATCGAATATACCGCGTTCCCAGGGTATGGGTGCGATTGGCTGGGTTTTATTTCTCACGCCCTGAATGATTGGAATGAGAGACCTGGAAAAAGTTATAAGGACAAAACGGGGAAATTCGGGGAAAAAGAAGCAGACCTAGACCCCTGGGGCGTGCATACAGAATGGGAATGAAGAAGCTGAAAGGTTGCAGGTCCCTACTGATATCCTGTCAACAATGCAAAGACTAATAATAGGACACTCATTCCCTGATAGACCTCCTACTCTGTTTGACATCACGCGCGAAGCCAGCTGGGACCAAATCCTGTCGGAAACAGCAGAAGAACTGCATACAGCATGTAGGAAAATATTCAACAAAAGAGCGAATGCACCCAACGGCATCACAAACAAAGCGATCAAAGCAGTCGTCGAGATGAGACTAGAACTCTTTATAGCAGCGATGCAAAAGTGCCTTGAAGAGGGCTTCTTCCCTGAATCATGGAAACTGCAACATCTAGTGCTAGACCCGAAGCAAACAAACCAACTGGCGAATCCTCGGCGTATTGGCCGACAACAGGAAAGGTCCTGCAGGCTACACGCCTTGGCAGAGAATAGACAAACTTTGTCCGATTACCGGCATGTCTTTGAAAATCAACGATCATCAGCGACCTTAAGAAGTTAGTAGACAGCTGGTCCTGCATGAAAGATGATAATCGTCAGCTATTTTACGAATATTAATCTTGGGTACCAGACAGACGATGGTCCGAAGTACTACGAAGTTTCAGCGGGGTATCAGTAATTTGACATCCCTTGTGAAATATAATGTACGACTCTACCACAAGGAGCTAAGGCATTCGCCATACATCTACGAGGTGGAAGCCAACAAATGAGAAACAAAGCGATCGAAAGGGTCACAGATTGGCTGGAATCGACCGTCCTAGAACCAGCTGACCACAAGAACAAAGATGTTTTAATATCCAGCCGAAAGACTGTATAATATTGGCAACCGTCTGGGTTGGTTCCCAGGTTATTACATCTGAAGAGTACCTAAAGTACCTGGGGGTACTGCTCGACAACCGCTTAGACTGTAAACCCACGACGAATACTGCCACAAAAAAGCAACCGGGTTGCTGCCACATAGTGGAGGACCTGGAAGCGTGCTTTCCAGAGCAGTAAGCTCAATCCTATAATCCTATAAACTGCACCAGCCTGGCCGGGAGCTCTCGATACCAAGCAGACAGCAAAAGAGCTTTCGTCAATATACAAGTGTATACAAGTGTAATAAGGAACATCTGGTTTTCCTAATAATTTCGTTTCAGGGTGTGGATTAATACGTAAGTGCATTCCCGCCATCGAACATTAGGCTCTAAGAATCGTGCATGCGAATCGCCGGGCTTATTAGTATCTTCGGAACAAGAAAAAATCCTGCAGCGAAATTAGGATTATAAAGTAGGAACACGGGTAATTGATAAAGAGGCTGGGTGGGAAAAATGGGCGAAACTGTTTGCTTTATCTTCGAGTGTATAATGCGCTAGAGGAACAGAGATTCCTCACTTGTCACCGGAACTTTTGCTATAAGTCAGCTTAGAGAAGACATCTTCTGAAGGCGTGTGTGCCAATGGTACAGTGTTCCTTTATAACACCAATTAGAATCCTAAACTTAGAGTCACTGAATAATGGCAATGTTCCACTTGCAGGTACTCAGATAGCAATGCGGCTGTTTGGTTGGTTGGGAAATTAGTCTGGCTCGACATAAATCAACCATTGCTATACATTATCTATGACATGATAGGAGGAAAGTTCGTAGTGAAAAGTGGCGACGCAACCTACCACGGTCCTTGACATCAAACATGGTCTGCCATAGGGAGCGTTCGGTTTGCCAATCTTGTTCTCAATATTCACAGCAGATCGTATAGGTTCCATGCAACAGTTAATTTCGTACGAAAACGATCTAGTTGCGTACAGATCAGGTCCGGAGGTCGAATTAACACATATATCGTTACCGCGTGACTTCGAAACAAAATCAGCGATTTTGCGACGACTGGAAGTCGATTATCAACTTCCTGAAGTGTGAAATTATCCTTTTCACGACCCCGTTGTACCTGGCTTCGCGGGATACTCGTCTAATCACATAAAGCATAATAGATCTGATCTGATAAAAGACAGCCGTTAGCTGTGAAAAGTGTAGGACGCTAGCTTGTCATTTGCTTGCATCAATATCTGTATTTTGACAAACGTACAGATGTTGCTCTGACTAAAGCTGTTAGGGTAAGGGTGTTGTTTTACAGCAGCCACTCTTATTCCAGGCTAAAGGAGAAAGCGCGAGAAACAGCGTCTTCGGTAATGTCTCCAGTTGTATCGTAAACCTGAGTCTGAGTACAAGAAGTTCCATCCTAACGAGGTCTTGTACAACTAGCCAAACTTGAACAGAATAGAGTATTTTATTATTAAGCTGATCAGAAGGCACATTGAACGAGCTCGGACTTCTTCCAACAGTCCCATGAAAAGGTGCGCCTTAACGACTTCATGCCTCCTGAAGCGTTCCTCTATCACGATACAATTGGCCTCATACAGGATCCACAAGGATCCTGTCGTCTTCCATGTAGTACGCCGAACAGTGGACAGCCGACCCCAGTACGAATGGGATGTCTCTCGCAATTACGAGAATCTTCTCCGGTTCAGTAGAGCGGTCTCTGCTCAAGACAGAAGAGAGTCCGTCAAAGAACGGCAATTTGACAGGTGGTTATACCAAAAGCAGTCCCCGCCGCAGCTGGCTTCTTAAAATGACGCGGTAGTTGAACACTGTAGCGAATTCAGAAATAAAATTATAAAAAAAATATAAGACAAAAAATGCAAAAAAAATCAAAAAATGTGCACCGCGGCGTATACATAACATATGGGGCTTGACGAACGTATTCCTACAGTACGGACATAGTTAAGGTAGTTTTCAAGTTTTATGTTAGATTAAGTTAGTTTACTGTAGGTTAGATAGATTAAGCCACGTTTTTTTTTTGTTAGTTTTCTTGGTCATAAAAAAGAAGATGCTTATACCAACTTTCTCGCCTGTCTTAGAAAATATGCAGGACCGTTCGTTCCGCGATCGGTGTTTGGAGAAAAGAATCTAAATGTGAATGTATTCGGCGGACCTGTGCCTCAACAAACTCAACTATTTCCAGTTACGGGAGCTAGTGCCTTGTCCTGATGGCTTGGAGTAGATCACTCTTCGGACTGGTGTTGTCCATGTGTTCTACGTGGCTTAGCCATCTTAGACGATGAATGTTTCTGCGTGCACTCGTTGTAAGAACCAGGGTTTTTTTCTGGGTGGCGTTGAATAACCCAGAACGTCGGATTCAGCTTTTCTTTTCTGATCGCACTGTTGGTCGATTGTTTCACCTGGCAGGGCTGGATTCTTTGAGTGCTTCAGGAGGACTCGGTCGGACTGGAGAATTGTCAGACGTCGATCGCAATGTGACCAATCTGGTTGACGGTTTATTGATCAGGGGCCGCAGAGTCCATTTGTGGATTTTGAATGTTGTTGTGAGAGAACCTCGGAAGAAAGTCAATAATTGCACCTGGCTTAGAAGGTTGCAGATAACAGCTTTATCGAGCTACAACACCATACGCCAATTCTGTATATGAGTATTGACTTGGCTACCGTGTAATGTGTGACTGATGACCGACGACTGTAGCCGTGGAGTATTTTTTTTTCTCCCGTTCTTGGATATAACGTTTCCAGTTTTGAAGTCGATAATGAGGCGACTTGGTTGCTTTGCAACTGGCAACGACAAGATTTCTCCATTAAGACGTGTAAGTTGCAGTTCACCACCGTCTCTTTGTACATGTCCCATTCTCGTGCCTCATAGTTGCCTACAATTAGGACGGTACTTTTTCATAAAATTGTATGATTTCAATGGTCTTTTGAAAGCTATAAGTGGACATTTAAATTGATAAACGTGCTGCTGATGCACTGCGCCCCAGGCAGTATATATTAATTTAAAAGTTTGTGATTGATTCCAATGAGCCTCATCATCAACAACGTTTTTGCATGCCTATGAATATTTATCCGCAATTAATTGTGATAATCATGTATTATGACAAAGCATAAGCAAATTGCAACAAAGCCGTCAACCCTTCCGACACACATGTTCACAATAATTGATTCCTCGTTTGCCGATAGACTGACCCACATAATTTAACAAACAATAATAAAGTCGAATTCGGCGAAAAGCTCACAAATTATGTTTAATACTTTGAACAACAGACTGTATCATTTACAAGCATACTTTGGAATGGCTACATTTTTTGGGACCAAAGCCAGCGATAATTGCATGGATCTTATTCGATGTTGTTTTTGAAAATGAATTGTGAATAATTCACAGGCTATATGCAATGTTTGGGTCATGAATTATTTAAATACCTGTTGCCCGGGGCCGTCTTTCACCTAGTGTAAGCCAATCCGCATGGCATTTAATAGACGAATAATTTTACAAAAATAGCTTCTGCAGTATGAAATGTGGAAGGGACTTTAAAATCCATTTCGATTATTGCGTTAAAAATTTATTCCCTAAAACTAGTTTCTCCTACACCGCTGGAAGGACCAATAGCATGCTCAACAAAACTCTTATTTTAACGAAAGCTGGTCTTAGTCTAGTTTAGGGCTTCGTTCTGTGTGCGTTCGAAAGAAAAATTCCAAGTCGTGTATAATATACAGGATGGGCCAAATATAAGTTTCTTTTGAAATTATTATTTGAATTAAATTTTATCCATGTTTTATGACTTTATTAAAAAGAACAAACATTGCCATTAATTATGAAATGCAACGTCGCTCAAGTTGCTGCCTGAATACTATGACCCCAATTTTCAAAGACACTGTTGATGGTTTGGGGTTGTAGCTCACGGATTGCTTGGATGCTATTGGCCTTAAGTGCTTGAGTCATTGCCTAGATGGCCCATCCTGTATATGTATGTTGCCATCTGCAAGGAAGGTGAATGGAGGAAAACATACAACCGCGAACTCTACGAGCTGTATCAAGATGTAGTCAAGAATCAACATTTCGACGAATGCACTGTCTAGGCCACATCTAGCCCATGAACATGTATACTCCAGCTAAGAGGGTCTTCGACTCCGATCTTCCTGGTTCGAGAAAGAGAGACCGAACATCCAGTGTCATCGCGGACGCATTACAGCTTGGACGATCGATGAGAGGTAGCTATTGCTCAGGCTCACGTCCTCCATGGGTCGCTTAGCGTAAATCAACAGACGCTGCATGAGGACGCTGCACTATAAGGAATACACACAAAAACCCTTTTTCTTAGATCTTTACGACTGTTCACCCTGTCGCGATGAAATAGCTTAGTAGGAGATCCGTAGACTTCGGAGGGTGGTTACAATTTATGGCCGTCTCCCAATGGGTTCACTGACGCCAGGCAGCAGTCAACCCCTATTTCAGCGATGGTGTGAGTAATACTAAACCGTGCTCAAGAATCCAGGGTTGAAGGGCAAGCCAACCGTTAACGAGCTCCTTCAGTTAAATTTCTTCTGTCTTGAGCAAATATCGCTCTACTGAACCAGAGAAGATCCTCGTGACTGCGAGAGACATCGCATTCGTCGTAAGTGTGCTGTCGTTATAGTAGACCCGCCTATGTTATGGCGGCTAAACGTTGCACACCGGTGAACACAACAACGAACTAAACGAACAAAAGACAGCAATCAACACAAATTAAAATAACGATGAAAAAACTAATATGAATCCATCCATCAGATTCTGACATCAAATCAGTCTGCAGCTCAAAACCATAAAGCGAGGCCTCAACGGCCTAAAAAACACGTCATGCATCAATCCTCAATCGAATCCTGAAGAATCGTGCGAGGATATGCAAATGCACGTTTCGCTGGGCAGGCAGTCATTTGGCGGAGCTAGCCAACAAACCTGCGTCAGGTATGCCCACACTCAATCATGATATGGCTAGTAAACCTAACAGAGATACGATCGGAAAGAAGGGAAAGTCAACTGCAAAAAAGTAAACTGACACAGATTGAAGGACGCCCAGAAAGACCTAGTACGATTCACTGGATATCTGATCATCGGATCAAGGGGCCATGTATACATGTATAAGCTGTGCGCAAGGGATGGGGTCTTCAATCTGATCTGACTAAAAGGATGTACACAGTCGTAGTACGAACCATTCTCACAAATGGCTCTTTAGTCAATTTATAATAATAATATGGGTGGCGTTACAGTCCGTAGAGGACCAGGGCCTAGTTTCTCAGCAACCACTCGTGTTGTGCGTGCTGTTCTCTCACTAGTGGAAGGACAGCTTTATGCCGAATCCGACCTGCCAATTTGAGAAGCTTTTTCTTAGACAGTTATATACTATTTGAGAACTGTCAGTGACTCGA
The DNA here is from genome assembly GCA_907269125.1 of Eristalis pertinax. NCBI lineage: Eukaryota > Metazoa > Arthropoda > Insecta > Diptera > Syrphidae > Eristalis > Eristalis pertinax. The sequence goes on from OU026147.1 coordinate 38,311,766, forward strand.
AAGAGGTGGGGCCGGAAAAATTATTTTTGTCGTACTGGGACTCGAACCTAGAAGCCGCAAGTGCGTAGGAGTCGACGTATAGATCTACAACGCCACAGATACAATTTAAAGAAACATAATATGGTACGAAGAATGACATGCCCACAGCAGGCTCTCATAGATCCACTCCCATAGGGAAGGAGGTCTCGGTCCTGTGCCTGATGTGTACACATACAGTGACGGTTCATAAATGGACTGTGGTGTCGGAGCGGGTGATTACTCAGAAGCCCATTTCTTTCAGGCTTCCAGACTGTGGTAGTGTTTTCCAAGCGGAAATGGTCATAAATTCACCTCAGAGTTCTAGATCATCAAATAGCATAGTTATCGTACTTTGACAGTCGGGGAATGTTGATATGAGCTGGTTTCGCTGAAGGAATAGTGCAGCGTTACCTTAGTTTAGATTCAACTTTTCTGGAGAATGATAAAACTGACGAACTTGCAAGATTATGAGCCGCACTTCTTCGTTCGACCGCAATGGATGTGACGAGACTCTAACTTATCTGGCTCTACCAAACGGTCGTACACGCAATTAAATTGCATTCAAGCCCGCGTGACCACGTGACCAACCCATCAAAGCATAAAAGGTTTATATACGTTCGCGTATATACGTATCGCGCACTGCCGAGTTCTATTCAACATTAATCACCATGAAGCACGTGTTGATATCTTCAGCTTAGGATTCAACCACACAACCGGAATCACTAACAAAAAATCGGTTCTAGGGATGGTTCTAAATGTCACATATGTAAGGATATTAGATAATACATATAATATGCCCAATTGGAGCCGTGTGTCGCTACCACAGCTCTGATAAGCGGTTTTAAGAGGATTGCTGCCGAAACTCTCGCTCTGATTTCAACGAATTTTCTTTTTCTTTTACGTTCCTCTCGGAGATCTCGTCACGAGAATCGAGAGGAGGTTTTTTGAGTTCCGTTCAGGCATAAATGTATGAGTTTTTCAACAGCAAACATGCCTTCAATGTCACTTAACTCCTTGAGTTATGACATCTCATGCTCCTCATGGTCTATGAGCACTAATCATAAGCTAGACGCATTCCGTCAAGGATTAGCAACGACGCAAAACTACTTTGACCTCGTGAAGCGCATTTCAATGCAATTAAGTGAAGATACACATATTTCTCTTAGCGGGAATCTAGAAAATATCTTCTATCAACAGTGTGACAACAGGAATCATCACCCTTAGAGACACGAATCACATCGTCCCTTGACGACATACGTTGAATTGTCATAACATGATTCCCAAGCACAGATCTGAACAGAATTCACATGTCCTTCGAATTTGCTCATCAATCAGGCAACCACCACCTTCTGCGTAGCCCCACGCAACATTACCTAATGGGGAGTCCTAATTTCTTGTATCCTTCCACGCAACTCATCTGATTATGTGTGTGCTTATCCCAAATCCCATTACAGATTTAATCATTTGCATAGTTTCAGATTAAGCTTCCGTTGGCTCACCTTATTTGCCGGGCACACCATCTCCCCTTCCGCCTCCTTAGCGCACATAATTGTAAAATCGTTCTGGTTCTGACCCTCCAATCATCCATCCCCTTCAATACAATTGTGTTCGACAATAATCTCATCTCCATCGTCTCTACCGCCCACCATGACCGACACAACAATCGCTCCCTGATCTCCGCTATCACTGGCTGCGGAATGTCGTTCACATGCCACACTCGTTAGAGGCGCTGCGCTGGGGACTGTGGAGGCAATGGCATTGCCATAAGTGTAGTAAGCTTGTACGTGCGTTTCTGCGTTGCTTTGTTTTATGTATGCGTGTAATGTGACATAAACGTGTCTATAATGCAAATTACATGACAAAACGACGACAGCCAGGGTAACGGGGCCATGAGGATGGCGTTTCTCCGCACTGAAACCTCGGGGAATACCATGGAGCCCCAGTTCTGCATGCGCACACAGTCATCACTTAATCATTGGCAAGTATGTGTGCGTACATGCGCGCGTGTTTATATATATGCGTGTGTGTGTGTTTGTTTTCGTATTGATTGGGGGAACATCCTGTCGACCAGTTCAGCAGTCAGGCAGAGGCAAATATTTAAACACCACCGCATTCGGTCTCTCTCACTGGAGCTCTGCGAAATTGTGTCACACAGGGTAAATGTCCTTCGATTGTGTTTCAGCATCGTATATTGAAAGGTGACGTCAATTTCGAGAAGGAAGAGACAATAAGGGCTGCAGAGTACAAAAAAAGGGACGCATTTAATAGGTTATTGGGATGCTATAAGAATGGCCTGCGAGGCTGGGGAGTAGTAGACAACTGGAATTCTGAAGGGCTGAGGGCTGATCATGTAATGTTTTTTGGAACAAAATCGATGAATTGCTCCTTGTTATAGAAAGCTTACATTACTACGTATGTATACAGTTATCGGCAAGATTGCTGGTTATTTTATTATTTAGAAGAAGAATCAGCAGGGTCATGTTCTAGCGATAGTAGAGCTCGTGTTCGTTCATCCTGTTCTTCTCATTGAAGTTCAGATCGCGTTAAGTGGGCTTGTCTGCCATTCTGATATGATTTTTTGAGAAAAACTTGGCTTATTTCTTAATTCGTATGAACAGTTGAATATATTGGCCAACTTACTGATTGAAAGGTCCTACAAAAAAATGTTAAACATAAGCCCTGGTGAACGCGAACAAACGAATTAATTTGTCACAAAATTTCAAGCTGGCGTCAACATACCAGTTGAAGTCAATATTCCATGACGGTACGACAGAACGTTCGATGCTTTTTAGTGCCTTTTTTTTCATACTTGTGGGGGTTACTTGTATAAGAAGTTGTACGAAGGCCACTCCACGCCACTTTGTATCAATCGTTCGTGAGTGAAGTTTACAAAAGAAAGGAGCAGAAAATATTGTTGAGTCTAATGAGCCGTACTTAGGTGCTGCATCAAATGGTGTTGTCAGACTTTCTCGTGAAATACCTCGAAATCAAAACTACCGTTCCTAGTGTGTTCGAAGTTTTGGCATTATTCGACGAAATCGCACAACGGGCTGCAAACTGCCCACAAATAGAGAACTGCAGCTACTCGGTTGAGTATGTTTGCATTATTGAAGGAACGGAGATATCAACAGTCGCCTGGAAAGACAATAAAATTGTCTCGCTTGATTCAAGTTTTGTGGGTGAGCTGCTTAAAATACAAGTCTCAAAATACGACAAGAAAAGGTGAAAAAAGATATGTGACCATTGACCGACCAAACATAGTGGTAGAATACAATCAGTATAATGAGCCAATACAAATTGAAACTATGAAACAAGAGATAGCAGGTGCGCATGTTTTACCATTTCTTGAACCTTGCCATGTCCTATACCTCGCTGTTATAGAGTCCGCAAGACCATTAACCCACAAGATACGCAATTGTCGTCAGCTGAGTTTCCCGAAAAGACTGCTTCGGTGTTGTGCAAGATTGGTATCATTGCTCTCTCACGAGTGGAAGGGACTCACAGTTTTCTGCCGACTCCACCCTGCCAAATTGAGAAGCTTTTTCTTAGACGGTTGTGCTGTTTGAGCTTGTCAGGTACTCGAAAGAGGTGAGGCCGTGCAAATTCCTTTGCTTGTCGTACCAGGAATCGAACCTAGACACGGTAGGTCCAAGTGCGTAGGAGTCGACACATATAAGATTGGTATCAAATCAAACTAAAAAGCCGAGCCTGAAAATTCAAGGCAAAAAACGGAAAACGGAATATTACCATTCGGCAGAGAACAGGATTCGCTGCAAGTATCTGAACTGTGTCGGCGTATCAAAATCGGTGTATGAAAAGTGTTTGATGATTTGATGAATATTTGAACATTTTGTCACAGTCCGACCTGTCGGACTCTTATAGAAAAAATCTTGAGGGAAGTGGTGTACAATTGATGTTTTCGGGATTGAAACATGGACTTTCGCCGTAACATGGGTCGTAGTAACATGGGGTGACGCTCGCAACCACTACACAGCAAGATGTGATATGTTGTTGAGTTATAAAGAGTTAAGGACGTAGGGTGAGACTTACAAGCTCTACTTAAATATGATGAAGATAAATATGGCAGTGGCTCCATTGGCGCAATGTTTATTATCGCCATAGACATCGCTCTGCAGAGCCGTAGAAGATTCTCGTAACCATGATGGTCGGTTACGATTGCTGGGTAAACACTTCTTCGTAGAGCTGGACATGTGAATCCGGGTGATTTTAGAACTAAAATGGGTCTCACGGTTGTATAGCGCCCCAAAACAGGCGGACAATGGTCCCAAAAAGTTGGACTAAGTGAGCGACTCACACTGGGGCAGAGTCCATAGAGATCAGTGCGTAAAAGGTCACTTTGAAATGTCGCGACGGCCTAAAGGGCACACAGGGCACCATATTACCTACCTACCTACATAAATCCTTTAGTACACAGATGCATCTGATAAACATATGATCAATTCGGATTATGTGGTTGACCGGACACACATGGAATTGGAATAACATATGTGTAGTACTGCCTGCCGCTGTGAGATAATAGAGTAGAGTGAGACATTACGGAAAACATATTTGTATATTAGATTTAGTCGAGCAGCAGTTAGAGTCGGTTGATTAAATCTGCGCGTTCAATTTGCGGGAAGATACAACAAGTAAATTGTCGACCAGTAATAGGGTAGAGGCACTAGTATTCGCACAATTAAGATGTTCTTGGCTTTGACTTGAACTTATTTTCTTACCCTGAAAGCTTCCGTGGACTGTTATACCGTTTTTGAAAGTGGAGCAGTTTTGAATAATTCCACATTCACTCTTCTCATTTAAACCCTCGGAAGACATAGCGCTTCAACCACACATCGTTCGAAGTTCTGCAACGCATTTTAGCTCTCTCCAACTCATTCGAGATTTCTCTTCAACTGCTCTGCCTCATCTCTGCCTAGAGGGTCCCTCTGTTCTGCCTGCCGGGGTAAGTGGATTCCACAGCATGGCTTGGCTGTGTCCACTGCCACTTTCTACTGACGCTAAACGACTAACAAAGGCCTCGTATAGTTCGATAGGTGCTGGTCCGCTAAATAACTAGAAAGAGCCCCTGCAGCCGAAAACCTAGTAAGCCCTACTCCCACTTCCTCGTGGTGTCGTCTGGGATCTTATCCTAGAATAGCTAAAGGGAGAAGACGAATGGCGAGCTGCCAGCGCCAGAAAACAGGATCAGTGTCAGTTGAATGCCTAGTCCGAAACGGAAACCAACACCACGTATTCGACATTCACACATTTTTAAAATAGTTTACAAAATAAAACTCAAAAAAGTTCGGTTAACGCTATTATCTGAAACATTTTGTTTCGCGACATATTTTTTTCGTATCCGGACACGAAAGTCTTCTATGAAATGAATGCTTGCCTTTTATTTGAAATGAAAGAAACAAGCTTTTAGTGCGAAGTGCATTTTGAAATAGGTTCATTTAGTTCTGTTTCGGATTCAAAGTTTTCTCTATTTGTGCGAAAGACTTCTTGGGTTTCTTTCTGCAGTGTTCCATCTTTATTAAGGACTTAAACACTTAAGTCTCTTGATCCTTCTGCATTGCTGATCAGTTTTGACTTTTCGTTTGGAATTAATTTTATAACCACATCGACATTATGTCCAACATTTCATATCTGTTCTGATAATGCTACTTTCAGCTCTGCAGACTGCAAAGACAACTAAACGTAGGCAGTCGTTTAAGTTAATACGAAGCAAATGACCCCGGCCCTAACAGAATTTTTAAGGTGAATATTTCGATGTATGGCAATCCTTTCCATAGTATCTGATTCGATTAATGCACGTAAGAACACACAACCACAGGAGTACAAAAGTCGTATGTACGTTTAAGCTAAAAATCCTATACCACACTATACTACACTGTCGGTGTTTTTAGGTGGAAATTTCGATGTCGTCAGATGCACTCCAGGCTGTCTGATTCGAAAATAAAAAGCGGCTCGTAAAGGGTGCTTTTTTTTGAATTGAAATAAAATACAGAAAAATAATGATTTCATGAAATTAAATTTACTTAAAAGATAATTAATTTTTGAATAACATCGCGCGTGTGATCATCACCACCTGACGCACACATGGCGTAATTTGTAAGTACAATACAATTAGCAGTGCATCAGAGTGTATCTCGACAATAACGCGTCGAATGTTGACGCCCAAGTCCAAGTGTTGCACTGCTTCGAGAACACTCGTGTGTGTGCACATTTGACTTACTTACCATAACACGATACACACACTTCTCCTTCAAGGAAACAGTCAATGCTACGTACTTACAGTTTAGTAACCGCACGAGCCCTGCACTTGACTTGAAAATAATGTCTGAGTCTTCAGAAAACATGAATGAGTCTAACATATTTCGAGCGGTGAACACAATTTGCATTCACAGGCAATTCAAAGTTCGCTGCCAGCTGAAAAGCATAAAGGAACAAAAAATTTGCAAGAGTACAGTAACCCAACACCACATAGGTCATGATCCAGGTCAAACGCTGCGTAACGCAGTTTTCCAAGCAAATTACGAAACCCATTCCAACCACTTCCTTCGCACGTCGCCACAAGTCAATGCATCCGTAAATACACCGGGCGATTGATTCACATTTTCACAGTGTCATCATGTTCGCGCGCCACCCATAGTTCACCGGGCATACGCCATGGCACCGGATTGAGTTACTTTCAGTGAATTCAGCAAATTTTGATTAATCAACACAAAATATGGGTCGATTTCCACGATATGAGTGCTACCGCTACCGCTTCCACTTCTGAATTGAGACAAACTTCAACTCGGAATCAATTGAAAACTTTGAGCACGACGTGGTGCCGGCTTAGTTCGAATGTACATCGCGCGCGGATACAACGGACAACGGGTCAAGTGAAGTTGTAACTTGTCAAGTGAATTATTCATTAGAAGCTGCCAGCGTTGGCTTGTGTTGTCTGACGCGATTCCGGAGTGGATCTTAAGTGCCAGTGCAAAATACTACAGTGAATTATCATACTCATGTTTGAAAATTAGTGCCCAGTGTCAAATTGCAAGATGACAGCGAAGACTCACATCCTACTCGGGGAAGGTAATGTGCATAGTAAATGGCAGGGCAAGAAGATTCTGGGAATTCATTAACAACAGCGACAATTTCGACACACATGGATGTTTGCATTATTTATGGAATTTGCTTTTGCTTTGGATTTCGTTTCGATTTCGCTTGGATTTTGTGTGGAAATTCTTGGGAAAAAAATGTGTAACACAACGGAAGTGTAGGAAGTTGGGTCTTCTCGGCAAGGAAGTTGCATAATTTTCAGTCTTTCCTGAAAAATCGACATCAGTTTGCGAAGGTGTTGCAATTTGTTTGGTGTGTGGTGGAACTTGCATACATATGTATTTGATTTGTCAAGTAGAAGCTTCATCTCCTCTAGTGTCTAGCCTCGTCGTTTGCGTGTTTATTCTGCACAGGGTACAACGGATGTGCTGGTAGGTAGCCTAAAGTGTTCTCGGTACCTCTTTGAAGACTGAGCGGCAATGCTACCACCGTGTGTATTCGACGAAGGCATACCCAAGACTTTTTCACGATAGAATGATCTGGCAATTTCCTGTGTGCAATTTCCTGTCCAACGTAGAAACTCCTCTTTGTTGGCTCAAGCAGCTTTCTGACATTCGACAGTGGGGTTTTGAATCGTGCTGCTACGACGGAGTGGTTAGAGTCGGCGCTTGCTACCCTGGGTATTCGATCGAGGACATTTGACGCATCTCCTGTGTCTTTGAGCGCGATTTTGACATCGTACTCTAGACAGGCTCCATCGTAATAGTCATCATTGATCTTCAGTCTTCAGTCTCGTCGGAAGGGACTTGTGCACATAAGAGGCTGATGTTAGAAAATCTGCCTTAGATACAGATCATAGCCAGGCGATCCCTTATCGACTTGAAGTCGATGAGCTTTAATCTTAACCATAAGGAATCCGCATCACAGTTTGTGCAACCTCTTGTGACAGCTGTAATAAACGTCGCAATCTCTTTTTCTCAAAAGTTTCCTGTCATATTCAGCGTATTTCCTGGGTCACAGTAATTTCCGGCATGAACTGCGCGTGGATATTTTCCAGTTGATGCGTGTAGACCGACGAGTGTTTTTATGTACATTGTACATTCCAGGAGCCCACTCGCAAATCATTGCCCTTTTTCGCACCGTGTCGTCGTTGTCCAGCCCGCGCTTTTTTTTTCTTGGGCGGGTTGTTAGTCCTCAGCACCATAGCCAAACTGAGCGGGTTGGATAGGCATCCTCCTGCCTAGAGTATTAACTGCATACATTTGTTCACCTCACAACATGTGTTGTATAGGCTCGCCTAGAGGCGCCGCGAGAGTGCTGTGTGTCAATTTGACCTATGCATTAAAAGAGATCGTTGCTGGTATCCCGACAAGTTGGGAGCAATCAATAACTTTCAATTCAAATACTTTTACTTATTGGATTATTTTTGCGACACTAATTTAGTTCGACACGAGATCTTCTTTCGAGTGTCATGTTCAGTTGCAACTGTCTCGATTTTGAGCTTTATGAAAAAAGAATAATTTTGTCAGTCGGGAAAATGTCAATGGAAGTCAATGGAAGAATTAAACAAGGTAGAGTGAAATCTTCAACAGATATGACATTCGTTACTGGAGGCCAGAGACCTTGCCTTTTGGTGGGAATATTATTTGTGACTCTAGCACCATCTGAGTAGTTGTGATTTTACAATTGAAGCATGGTTGAAGCTCTATCGAAGTCATGCTTTGGAAAGAAGCAAAAAATGTGTGTGTACTCCACTTAGGCTTGCGAAAATTACTTGTCACCGACGAAGGCAATCCTGGGAACTATACTAACTATATTGGCCACAGCAACGTATCTAACGTCCCTTCTCACATTTCTGATTACTGGACTAGAAAACTCGCTGCATCACGCCCTTAAAGTAGTGATGCAGCCCCCGGTTAACTTCTGATCGTAGAGCATTAAAACTATATGATCCGGCTTTTAAAACACGATTATGCTTCTGGTGTCCACAGAAATTTTCTTTTGTAATTTTTCTTGATACCTTCTGGGATTTGAACAGTTCTTAGTAAAACGTATGTAAAAACGTTGATGAAAACCAAATATACTGCGACTGACCAATGTCGCAGATCTTCAAAAATTTGTCAGAGATACTCTTTGTGCCGTAGTTCTCTGGGACAATGAGGATGGCCTCATCGTTGTTGTTTTATAAACATTTGAAATAGATAATTTTATACAGTCTAAAAGAGACCGGCCATAGCTTGAATTGTGTCTTCGCTGATTGGTTTCGGGGTTCTGGCGTCGGTGCAGTCCATAAGTCGGCGGTCCAGTACTGCGAGTTCTAAGTCCAGTTTTATCCAGCAGTACATTCTTAAGCTCCTGCAGCATCGCTCTGTATGGTATATTATAGTCCAAGTTTATGAACTGTGTTGAGGGATTTGAGGGTTATAGAGTCGATACTCGAAAGTGAATAATTTCGATTAACCAGATATTTGATATGATGAGAAAAATCCTTTCCGATAAGTTGACCGATCAAAATTGCCAGTAGGCTTCGAATTTGGTACATTTTTGCGACCGACTATGAGCGGCAATAGGTGAAGAATTTCCCATTATCAGTCAAAATACATTTAATCTTATTCTTCTTCCTTCATCCTTTTGTGTACAGTCGGTGGTTGATCGTGGCCATAACCAACAATCTTTTCCAGCTACCGCGGTCTTTCAATAGTTGTCCAGTGTCTCTAGTGTTACACACCACCGCGCCAGGAAAGCGATCAGTTTACCCTTAAGCCTTTTTTCAGCCTCATCTTACTAAAATGGAATGGTATTCCCAGCCAAATTTGTCCAATTTAAGACCAATGTGCATAGATGCCTCCCATTCTTCGTCTGTACCTTCGGAAAATTCAGTGCCTTAACCCTGACGCTTTAGGGAATACGTAATCCCTATTGAAGGCGAGTTCATTTTGGACATCCCGGCACTTAACTAAGCTTCATCACCAGCAGCTTCTCCATATGTCATGCATCGATTTAAGAAGCGATTTAAAAATTGTATTGTGACATTTGGCTGCTGATCTGCATCCACCTCGAAATGTTTTCGCTGTCTCGATTTCGACCCTTCTTCTTGACCAGTTTGTAGATGAGTCCCTCTATCCAGGAATCAGGCAACGGTGACTTCCGTTTCTTCAGGGACAGCTTCAACATCGTGGTGGACTGTCGTGCATCATGTTCCCGCCAAAACATCGTGAGATTTATTTGTTGGCATCAATGGTGTGCTTTGTTCATAAGATTTCTTTTTATTTTTTTGCTTCGGATTTTTTGTGACTAAAAACACCCTTCCCTTTTGGTTTTTACAACTAAATTTCCTTATCCAGTAGTTTACTTTTCAAAATGCTTTCGCGTGTTGCATGTAGACCTTCGGTAAAATCACATGCCATAACCAATGTTGCGTTGGTTTATTATTATTGTGCTAAATCGTTCGTCGGCGCACTAAACGTCTCATACCCACAGTTTGGAGAATGGTTTTAGTTACAGTGACCACAAAGTCGAGCGGAATTTGTTATTTCTTCATCGGCGGTAGTTATCCCTAGGTATCTTTATATATCATAATTCCCGAGCTACCAGGGAGCTTTCACAATCCAGTCCTATCATTTTGAAAGGACTGGATAAATCCTCTGTCACATGGCAACCCCATAATTGTATGCCGTAAGACCATATAGGCTTCAGTACTCGCTTTTATAATAGCAGTTGTTGTACCTGCTTAACTTGGAGTACCATCTAAGCAGTCAGTACATTTCTCTATACCCATTTTCGAGCTCATCCCGTTTCTTTTTCACGTGGGACTTCCACTTGAGTTTCGCGTCAAGAGTCATACCAAGATATTTTGCTTTAGCGTACAGTATTTGGCCAGCATTAATGAAGACTGCTAGATATTTAATATCTCTAAGTAAAATATATATGCATTGATTTGGTCTCGTTGGGAGCAATGTGCCAACTTTTTGACCATTATTTTATTTTGTCTAGAGCTCGTTCAAGTTTTTCAGTTGACGACTGAACTGAATTTCCCGTTGCGAGGATAGCTGTGTCATCCGCAAATGTAGCCACAAGGGTACCCCCAGTTTCCCTGGTGTACAACAGATATATTGTAGGGCCCAGGACACTTCCTTGCGGAACTCCTGCTCGGTTCTCGTTAAAAAAAAATAAAAGTATTCAGTTCCATGCTTAACTGTAAGTATCCGATTATTGAGACAGGATTCTACGATATTATATAAGCTTGGAGACGCCTGCTAAGCTTGTATTTTAGGCCTCCATGCCAGACTTTGGAAACATCAAGTAGAGCAGATCATTTTCTCCTCTAAAGCTCCTTCAATTTCGTTTGTTATTCTGTATACGCGGTCAATTGTCGCGTTTTTTGCTCGAAACCCAAATTGATTGTCGGGTATTAGTCACTTCTCTTCTATACATTTTTGAATGCGCTTTAACAAACGTTTTTTTCAAATATTTTGTATATTATTGATAACAGCTGTATGGGTCTGTACGAATTTTTGTTGTTTAACGGTTTGTCCGGTTTTTTTACATTACATACATAATCACTTCCACGACCTTCTATGAGTCTGGAACTTATAATAGCCTAAAGGAAGCGTTAATTAAATAGAGGAGTTTGACTAGCGCCTTTTTCGGCACGTTCTTGAGGGCCTTGTTGTTTTTTTAGATTTTTGATTGCCTGGCAGAGCTCGGTTAGCGACACACTTTTTATTCTAAATCTGTCGGTTATAGTAGTTATTCCTCGATCTTCGATCTTCGATAAACCTTTGTCGCTCAAAAGGCTGACATATTTCCTCCAAATGTTCGATAAAAAATGTCCGCGGATTGCACTTGGGGCTTCTTGATATTTTTTACTGCTCTCCAGCCTGAGTAGTTGAAGTCGATATCTCAAGAATTTTAATGTCTTATATAGCTTTTTAGTTCGATGCACAGACTTGTTTAGATTTAAATACGTTTAATGTTGTACGCGCGAGACTTCTGTGATTTCTTGCGCTCTTTTCCTGTTATCGAGGACAAGTTCTTTTATTTCTGGCGAGGAGCGTTTTTCCAAGCTGTTTTCTGGATGTTACTAATAAAATCCAAGTTCGATTTCTAATTCTAGGCGTACTTTCAAAGACACATTTAGACTAATATACATCTTCGTAAAATCTGCGCAAACAGCTCTGCTCAACACTTTCGCACTTTGCTTCTTTCAGATTACGAGTCATATGAAATTCGTCCTCGACGAAAATGGTGGAATCAGAGTTTATTCAAAGTCAGCGTATTTGCTGTGGCCGCTCTCGCAGCCATGATCTTCACCGCAGTCTACTTTGGAATTGTCTTTGAAAGTGAAGGTAACTTCAAAAAAACCATCTCCATTTGCAGTGATTACAAGCTTTTTCTTTTCTCAGAAGTCCTAGAAAAAAGTTCCATTCCTTTGGAGGACCAGAGTCCTTTTATCAGCAAGCAGACCGTAGAGCAACATCGATCGGTCAGGCGACTTCGTCGTGATTCTCGGCATGGACGCGATGCATCCGAAGAAACTCTCATCAATCCATTTGAGGCGGAATTCGTTGACATTCGTTCGAAAATTCGTAACAAACGAACAAAGATCGAGTTCTCGAAGCTGGAGCGGGACTATGCCAAGTGCAAGAAGGAGGCTTCAAATCACACCCAGTGCATGGATACGTTCAGGAAAATGTACAAAATTGCCAAGGACATCAGTGAGAAAATGGAGAAGATGAAGGAAATCTTGCGGGACAGCGAAGTGCCGCACATATACCCGATGTCTATGTCGGCGTCCATGGAGAAGTTCTTGAAGGTTGACAAAGACGACGACTCAAGTTCTGGTGAGAGTCCATGCACGGATGGATGCGATTTTCGGGATATATTCGGGAAGAGGAAGAAGGGAAAATTGATCGACCTTGTCACTGAGTTAGATAGTTCAAGTGAAACGATGTCGACTACTCGGAACTGGGATGTCTTTACTTCAGCCTCTACACTGCCATATGTGACGATCAGTGTAGCTGAGGAAACAACGGAGACTGTGACCACAACGAAGACTTACAATTCTACGCAGTCTTTCACGGACTCCACCACTGAAGGGTTTCTTACTGAACAAACGAATCAAGCTAATGTTAGCGTAGCAGACGGAACGAGTGCGAGCACAACTAAGTTAATTGATTCAACAACTGAAGGGTTGCCGGCGGAATTTGTTGACAATCTGAGGCCAGAAAGCACGGTAGTTCGAACGGATTCAACCACTGAAGGCGTTCTGACCGAACAGACAAGCGCGAGTCGTCTTAGCACAAGCAAAATAATTGATTCAACAACTGAAGGAGTGTCGGTGGATGATGGCAGTTTGAAGAAAGAAGACACCACTCCAGGTCCCAGTGAGACAATCGCTACAACTCATGGAGTGGACGATGTCAAGAGACTTGAGTCCATCACACTTTTAAGTTCGACCTCGGAAACTGATTCAACATCATCGACTCCAATACCCTCCGAGGATACAAATCCGGGACGGGAAGATGCTACTCTGTTCGAGACCGATCCTACACATGATCTTGTCACGTTCCCCAGTGACAACCTAACAACATGGCCAACAACGGAAGTCCTGACTACAATCTCAATCGACATGACTAACGTCTCCACAAGTCCCACAGAAGCAACAACAGAGCGCGGAGATCACGGGCAGCGTTCTTTTGAAACGAAGAACCTGAGTCCGAACTTTCGAACGACGATCACAAACCACACGAGCGACGTTAAAATCGCATATCGAGGCAAATGCGGTGCAACCAACTACGAATACAAGACCCCATCTGAAGATTGTCCACTTCGGCCACAGGAGCAGAACACGGAGACTCCGTCTCAAATCGAAGCAGCGCCAGAGACGTCCGTCAAAAAGAAAGATCAGCCAATACCGAACGAAGACCATCCGCTTGACTTCCCCAGCAGCAGGGAGAACATGGTCGACGAGCAGCTGATCAGGAGGATGAACCATTCGGCAACTACCGTCGAGAGTCCCACAATGCTCCAGGATGAGTGGAAGAAGATATTCGCAAACGGCACTGCTCATCACAATCACACCGAGAACTCTCCAGCGGACCCCATGGACTTCGATCAGATCACCATCGACAAGTTTGGCCCGAAAATGATACCAACCAACCACACCTATGGAGGTAACTTTGTCCGCGATCCCACTTCTCTCTCACAAACCACGCTCTCTTCTGCCCCTTTTAGCTGATAGCCGACAGTTGATAAGTATTTGCGAACACTTGGCTAGGCAGTTCCGTAACAAGGGCAGCCCCGCGCCGGAGAAGAAGGAAGTCATCACACCGTCGCCGAATGTGCAGTTCACCAGTCGAGGCCCCGGATTCCCAGTGACAGGCGAGACCATGAAAGCCTCGGCGCAGTTCCTCATTAATCCGAACTTCGGCTCGCCCTCGATACCGGTTTGCTTCTACATCACGCCGGCCAGCTTCCGAATGATGATGCAGCCGTTCTGGTCACCGTTCTTTGGAATGCAAGGCATGCAGGGTGTGGGCAGCGGAAACGGTGGCAACTCTGGGGGATCCAATGGCGGCATATTCATCATCCCCCCGTCCTTCGGAAACATGCACAACAACGCAAACTTCTTCGGACACTCCAGTCCGACTGGAACCGGGTAAGTGCAAACGCACATCGTCTCCACTAGCGTTGATCCCATTCCCTCCTTGCTTAGTTCACAGGGCAACATCCCCAACATTCCGAACATCTTCTCCAAAAGTGCCAGCCCATACATCCAGGAGCAGAAGCAACAGCAGTTCTTCTGCACCTACATGCAGAACGTTGACAAGCAGACGCCAAGCGGGGGATTCAACAACGCCAACTTCAAACTGCGCAACTCATCGGGTAACGACTCGTCGCCGATTGAGACCATCTACTCGTCGTACTGGAGCAAAATGCCGGACTACTACGGATCGAATCTGGGCCAGGAGGATCGGTTCCAGTGTCCCCTAGAGGGAGATGTGCCCTGCTACGGCGGCAATGAGTGCGTTCCCGAGAAGAAGTGGTGCGACAGCACTGTCGACTGTTCTGACGGCAGCGATGAGGCAGCCTGCACTTGCCGCAATCGAATTCCCGACGAGAGAATATGCGACGGCTACCCGGACTGCCCACTCGGTGAAGATGAGGTAAATCAAACAAGTTCTAATGCAATCGTGCACGGTTTTACGACAGCTCGTTGACAGATTGGCTGCTTTGGCTGCGCTAAGTTCATGTATTCTTGCTACGATAACAGCGAGGAGTTCGAGCGGGCCAACCGGTCCACACTGGCCATGTGCTACGGTTCGACGGAGCGCTGCGACGGCATCAAGAACTGCGTCAATGGCAGGGACGAGCTTGGATGCAACCTGATTGTCAACGATTTGACGCATCACATGGTGAGATAACTCCCTCCGGACGAGTGATGTCAAGTGGATCCCAGACGACTCTTTTCGTTTCAGTCACACGCGGCATCCAGTTCTGTGGGATTCCTCTACCGCAACCACCAAGGCACATGGTATCCCGTTTGCAACAACGCTCTCAAATGGGCTCGCGAAGCGTGCGCCGAGGAACTGGGAGGACTCCGCAACGATCCACTTGTGACGTTTCAAGAATCCGAGCTCCCGGGCCCATTCATCGAGCCCCATCACATGGCCGAGGCCCACTTCCCGCAGTCGTGTCAGAAGCGGGATCGCGACATGCTCACTGATCACGCAGCGCACGTCAGATGCCCCCTGCCGAAGTGTGGATTCATTCAGGAGAACACATCGCCGCTAATGCGGTCTCGCAGACGTCGTCGCAGACGCACTGCTCATACCAATGAGGGACGCATTGTGGGAGGCTCTTTCAGCAAGCCCCTGCAATGGCCCTTCATTGTAGCGGTCTACCGAAACGGGAACTTTCACTGCGGCGGCACCATTTTCGACGAACAGTGGGTAAGTAGACGCACGTTTCGCACATTTTGGACGAGATGCACGCTTCTGTTTGTTGTGTTCGTTGGACAGATAATCACTGCCGCCCACTGCACCATCAGCTTCCGGAAGTATTTCTACGAAGTGCGTGCGGGAATGCAGCGCCGCTCGAGCTTCGCCTCGTCCACACAGATATTCCACGTCACTCACGTGGTGGTGCACCAGGAGTATGAACGCCGGACCATGAAGAACGACATCGCCTTGCTGCGGGTAGACAAGCCCTTGCGGTATAACAGGTGGGTGAAGCCGATTTGCCTGCCGGACATGGGTCGAACCACAATGGGCGCTGATTGGATTTGGGGTCCAGAGGTGGATACCACGTGTACCGTGGTCGGTTGGGGTGCTGTCCGAGAGAAGGGTCCAGGAAGTGAGTGTGCACAGCGGAAGTGTGTGTTCAATCTGACTGACATTCCAAATTCCTTTCGACTAGGCGACTCGCTGCGAGAAGTTCACTTGCCGATTCGACGACGATGCACAGAGAGGGACGACCAGGAAGCCGAGGACATATGCGCGGGGGAAGTGATTGGCGGTCGGGATGCCTGTCAGGGTGACTCGGGCGGGCCACTCTTCTGCCCTAGTGTGTCGAACAAGAAAGAGTGGTACTTGGCCGGTATAGTAAGTCACGGGAACGGATGTGCTCGAGCTGGGGAATTTGGAGTGTACACACGGGTAGCGCTGTACCTTGATTGGATTGCGATGGCTCTGAACCCGGAATTCCTGCCCAAGGATCAACCAAGACAACTGTGTCCCGGATTCGAGTGCATTTGGGGGGGCAAGCGTTGCATTTCGAAAGTGAAGCGATGCGATCGCATCGTGGACTGCCTCGGCGGCGAGGATGAAGTTGGCTGCATTTACAATTTCATTCCAGATGTGGGAGCAGCATTAAATACAACGACTGAGGGCACCGAGGAGGATGATGCTGCAGCTGACGCAAGTGGAGAAGGACCTGTGAATCTTCTTGTAGACCCTCTGATCGCTTTTGGCGGAGACACGGACCCTTCATCGTTGGAGAACGTCGATGAAGAGGAGCCTACGTCGACGGCTGAAACTAACTTTGATGCACGACAACCCACATCGACAGCTGAAACCAACATCGATGCACAACAGCCCACATCGACGGCTGTAACCAGCGTAGAAGTGACGACGGAGCTATTCACACCCGGCGGGAAGCTCTTTGGTTGGTTTGACGATGACGAACCCTCGACGTCGTCGTCCACTGTCACGGCAACCGTGACCACTGAGAGTGTCACATCTGAAGCTACGACCCAGAGGCCGACGACCCTTCCAGCATCAACCACGGAAAATGAGAGGCTGACGGATTTGTCTGTGAAATTCCTGCAAACCACAATGGAGGCAACTACCCAAGGTAGCACGACGCAAACTACGCCGCTCACCACCGCGGAATCGAGTTCGACGGGCGGTACTCCAGTCACATCTCAGACCGGGTTCGGGGATTTCAAGGCTGATTTGGCGGACGCCAGCTCTGAGAGTCCCACGTCGGTTCACAAGCGAGAAAACGCGACGGAAAATGTCCCCCCTACTGCCCAGCCTAAGACTATGGCGAAGAAAGCCCCACAGAAGTTCGTTTGCAATAAGTATGGCCAGAGATAGAGAGAGAGACCTTCAACTCACTTGAGTTTGCTTTCAGAATCCCACAGATCATCGACATCAAGAACCGCTGCGACAGAATCCCAGACTGCGAGGACGGCACTGACGAGGAGGGCTGCACCTGTCGCCAGTACTTGAAGGTGAGTTGCCACTTGTCACCTCTGCTGCCACGATTCTTTGTGAACTCGTGATTCTCGTATCTCGTTTCAGGGTCCATTGAATCTCCTCATCTGCGACGGCAAGGTCGACTGTGAAGACTTCACCGACGAGGACGACTGTGGTAAGTTTGCTCGGAATGCCGAGGAGCCCGACTTTATATTATTTCTCTGCACAGGAAACTGTTCCGCCACAGAGTTCCTCTGCCCCATGTCCAACACGTGCATCGACGCCAAGAAGCGCTGCGACAACTTCGTCGACTGTCAGTTCAACGAGGATGAAAAGGATTGCTGTAAGCTCCTTCCTTTTCCCTTCTCCGACCACCTTCTCATTACGATTTCCAATTTCCAGTTGCCCTTACCAACGGAAAGGAGATCCACTTGGACGCCACCAGGCAGGCGAGTCTTCATAGCGCTGGAATATTCTCCCGCAACCTTCATGGCGTGTGGCGCGTAGTCTGCTCCCACGAGACCGCATTCCATATGCATAGCGCCAAGACGGCTGGAGAGATCTGCGCTCTCCTAGGCTTCAAAGGAGCCAAGGACTATGACACCCTCAACATAACCCACCACACCATCGTGCCCATAGATCCCGTTCTAAAGGCGGCCTACGCCCGAGACTCCCTCGCAATTGGCGATGCCATTCACTTTACAGATGACGTCAAGCATCCATCGCACATGACTCTACCGTCGTCGCGCATCACGCACATCGAGAGAATCCCCGACAACTGCCTGGGCATACACGTCGAATGTGTGCCGAAGGCAAATGGAAGCGCGCCGTTGAAGACGATTTCAGCGGGAGATGAGATAAGTCCGCATATTCTGAATGTGCACGGACACAAACCAGGCGCGGATAAAGTAAAGAATGAATTGTTGGATAAACTGACGAAACTCATCGAAACAAAGAAGTCGGTTCTGGTACATGATAAGCTGCACGAGGGTGTCGAGAAGTGGCACTGGCCGTGGATGGTTGATGTATACGCTAATGGGTTGCTGACGTGTGTTGGGGTCTTGGTGGATAAACACTGGGTTCTGGTACATGAATTGTGCTACGATGGATTGAGGTGAGTTATTGTATATGGGTAAGCTTTCGTTGGGAACTTTTTGGTGGATTAACTATTTGTATTGGAGGAATGTGGGAAAATGATGTGCGGCGTTAACAAATGCTGTCGTAGGTAAGTGGAAACAAATTTGTTTCGTTGAGGGAACGTTGAGCAAAAGAAAGTATTTGGTTGAGAGCGGGTCTTCGTGTTTATATGTGCGACCCTTGCAATGGTGTGGGTATACACTAGAGCACATATCCACAGGTGTACAGAAGTCGTAGGTAGCTTTGTTGGGCCGCTGTGACAGTTGGAAGTTGAACCAGGAAAAGGCTACAAACTCCTTACTGTCGATATTTTTAGGCGGAAATTTCGATGTCGTTCGATGTGTGGACAAGTAATGGACAAGGGTGGCATTAGAAGGCTAGTGGGATGTGCCTTATTTGAAGTCGCGTGTGTAGAGTTTTATTCTGGACGTTTTCACAGTCCGAGGATAAGCTCTCAAAACGGCTCTGTTAAGGGCCATGGGATATGCCTTTTTTAGAGATACAGTCCAAACTCGAGTTTTGATAGTCTGTCTTCCATTCAAAGTGGACCGTCTTGTCAGCAGGTCAGGTGGTCGACCCTTCGACTGACGCGTTGAGGCTCACAATCGCAAAAAGACTTCTGCAACTCCACTTGTATTTATTTGGCAGGAAATACCTAGAAAATTAAAAGTCTTAAGTCCACCCAGGCTTCTCGGAGTGGCCATGAGCGGTCATACGAAAATCCAATGTGATGATAGAATAGTCTGTGTTTCAGAATCCGCTCTTTAGTAGTGGCCTCCGTCGGGTTTCCTATTGGTTAAGTGATGTTTCTGCTTAGTTGGACCATTGTAACGAATCGATGGGTGCACTACAGCTTGGCAATTGTCTCGTGTGATGTTGTACTCTTGTTGCTTCTATAGGATTATTCCTGCCCTGATTTTCTCTATAGGTTGTAGTGGCTGACGTCTATTTGACAGCAGGCCTCCAAATCCGAGGAGGCCTTTTTGACACGTACCTGGATGTTGAGTTCCGACTTAGCTTCCTATCCAGGATAGCACCCAGCAATTTTGACACAGGCCGCATTCTCCATTTTCCTACATCGAAGATGACCGACTACATAATATCTCCGATCGTGGATATATTTTGCCCTGAGGATGCAATAGCAACATCGTCTGCGTAGGCGTTGATGGCTAGTAAAAGTTCACTCGTCGCTGCCTTCCACAAAAGAGGGGAGAGTACACCGCCCTGTGGTGTGCCTCTGTTAACCACTCAACAGATCTCGGCTTGGACCTTATCGCCGTGTTGTGCAGAAGAAGGACTTTTCGACCCCAAGCCTGTTGAATGCTGAGGTTATTGCTTTGGGTACAATTTTATTAAAAGCTTCCTATGGTCGAGATATTTTTCTTTATGATTATCAGCGATTTAAGGGCTGTTTTTACCGATTTACCCTTGTTATAGGCATGCTGGTAGATCGTCATAGTGTTTCTTGCGACTGTATATCTGACGTGTATATCAATCAGGTCTTCCAGCGTCTTAAGCAAAAACGATTATATACTGATAGACCTTCGATTCTTCGGTTTGACATGCGAGTATTTTACTGTCTTTGGTATGAAGACCACGGTGGTCATCCCTTGGTCTAAACACCATTGAAAGATGATGACCAGCCAACAAGATGAGGTCTGCAACGCTTTTCTAGCTCTACTAGGAAGACGTCGTCTGGTCCTGCAATTTTTTTGGGTTTGACAGTGCCGTTCGTCACTCTGAATGAGCTGCATAAAGAGTTTGCTTTGACAGGACATTTTTGGAGACAAGAGCTCTCGAAGACTTCCTCGATTTTCTCACAAAATAGTCTCTAAGAGAACTTTCGGGTTTTCTTCTGCCGGTCTTGAAAGTACTGATAGTTTGACCAACTTTGCAATCGAAGCTGGCTATATATCGTACTAGTTGGAGAGCCTTGTTGACCGAAGTCCACTTTGGACTGTGGCGCCAGAAGAGGAAGATGAATTCGGCAGCAATGCGTGTCTGCTTAGCTTTATTGAAAAAGCTTCGTGCATTCCTTTCGTTTTGGTTTCCCCTTGATTTGCTGATGGGACATGAGTTGAAAGGGTCTTTTCCATACTCCATTGACTTCCAAGCTCCCACATATCATTGTAATTTCTTATTGGACTCTATGCAATGTGGGGGATGCTATATTCCACAGACATATGGTCGAATAAGCTTCCTCAGCCCACGTCCGGTGCCAGGTTTCGAATGGTTTTTTAGGGAGACTATAATTCAAGCCAGCGCATCGAATAGGTATTTGGAGTTGTGCATAGACTCCTCAAACGTTATGCCTCGATTTGGCATTCAAGCTTCTTTTCCTGGTCCTGGTCTTGCGTTGCTTCGTCTTTTCAGTTACCTAGTAAAAACTCCGGATTTTTGATGATTTTTTTTCACCTTCGTTATTTTTAGTGGCCTGCGTGATCCGCTATAGGGGACGCGGTAGCAAATAACGCACGAGAGATGATATCTCCACGCCTAAGTGCAACCACGCAAGTTTCTGAACTTCAAGGACGGTCATCTAGCTGATAAAATCGCATTCCAGGCCTGCCTCGGAAGTCGTGACGATTGGGACATTCGTATCACGTGTCGTTACAATAGGAGGTAGGGGATGTGTGATCGTTGTGTAATGTGTGTTGAGACTTGAGTGAAGTAAATTCAAAACCATGAGTATGAGTTGCCAGGCATAATCCCAAGCCTTCTCGAACGGGACGAAAGCCGCACTGTTCATTCCCCATCCTGGACTCGACCATAGCTCCAGAACACGCCTCCAACACCTTAGCGTAGACTTTCCCACAGATATACCCCTGTAGCTGGCGTAATCTCACCCCACTTTGCCAGTCGCAAAGTGTCTCACCGCTTTTCCATACCACCTTAATGACGCGAGAGAGCCATAAAACTCCTTCTTTACCCATGGCCTTACAAATTTCTAGCCGGATTTCGTCCACGGAGTTTCCGTTGCACTATTTTCTGCCCCACTCAAGACTACGGGTGCGCCATCCTGAGTGTCCTGTTCGGGATTGAGCGGCTTTGAAAAGTGATCGATTCATCTGCGCAAAATATGTACCTCATTGGAAGGCAACACACCATCTTTGGATTTTAATCCTTCGATTGAATTTCCTTTCTCTGAGTCGGCAAATAGTTTGCCAGAACACGTTTTTCGCAGATCTACATTCGCTTTCCAACTTCTCGCTGAAATCCTTCCAGGACAGCTAATTAGCTGCTCGCGCACCCAATTTCCAAGTTATTCGAGCCTCGATGGCTTCTTGAGCTCCGTGTCTTTTGTTCCTTTCTCAGCACCAGCCGCCACTCCTAGCTGCTTCACTCCACAATCAACCCGTGCGGAGGCAATGAAATCTGTTGACAACACTTGCCATTCTTCCTCTATATGGGATGGAACAGTTTAAATTCGCTCAAACCGCAACTCACTGTTCTGTAGTTTATCCCACCGTATGCAACTCCGTCAAGGCAAAAGAGGTGCTTTATCAGAAAGGTACAATTTGCACAACACTATGTGATGATCAGTACACAATTCAGCCTCTCTCATCATACGAACGTCACCCATTTCACACACGACGTTACAAAGCCAAAGAGATCTTTCAACGATTTCTGTTGAAAACTCCAAAAACTCAATTCCGAAATTTCATGTCGATAGCTTCATAAATGTAGGAGCTATAGAAGTTTGACAGACAGGATATAGTCGGCATGGCAACCTTACAAAAGACATTCACAAAATGTTCGTTGATTCTGTGGCTCGATATCGATTAAGTCTCGCAGACCAAAGATTATTTCATCCACGTTCCATTTGTTGACATTTTCCTCGAGTCGCCGTATTTTTCCCCGTTCACGATACCGATTTCCGTACCACCAGAAATCTGTCGACCTCACTCAGCAATATAAACGCCATCGTAGTACACACGATTTTGAAAGGATTTTTTTGTCTAAAACGACGATACAAACTCCACAGCATTATACCACTTCTTCACTCGGGGATTTCTTGGGCAGAAGTGATTGCATTAGACTGATAATCTGACTGATGGCTTCTGAGTAAAACTCCACTTAAACCTGCACGAGCATGTGTGCGTAACACTTTTAAAGAGAACACCTACCATAAGCACTTAATTTACACAAAAAATCCCTTCAGACAAATCGCTGTAAGCTTTATTAACTCCATCTTCTTCTACACCATTCCAGGCTCGGCGAGGACTATGTGACTGTACTGCTGGGTGGGGGGAAGAGCAAGCACGCCCCCCACAAAAATCCACGTGAGCAGATTAAACGCGTCGACTGCTTTAAGTCTGTTGTCGGCAGCAATGTACTGCTGCTGCACTTGGAGCATGCCGCCCATTTCACTCGTCACATCCTTCCGACGTTTCTACCTGATGTGTGAGTGCTTTCAACTTGTTCCCGCCGTCATTCGTTTTTAAATAAAGCCCATTCTCTTTACTCCACTGTTGGATAGATCGCTGGCGGATGGGGGGAACGAAAGGCCCGAAGGCAAGGCGAAACTCGAATGCATGTCGGTTGTCCACGATAAATTTGGCGGCATTAAGGTGACTCCAACCGTGGGACTGTCTGTGGAAACCGGGCAACAACCTTACAACAATGCCTCGGACACAATGTGCGGTGACTATAATGAACCGTCGTACTATCGGTGGAACCCATCGGCCATTCCGCATTTCAAAGCGAAGCACCTGGGCGAGGAGGAAATGGTCGCACCAGGAAATCCGGAAGAGGAGGCAAAAAGTTTGTCAGACTTTTGCATGGACCTTGACAGCAGCATGAATGGTGGAGTGTTATTTTCCTGAAACCACGTTCACTTTGACAACTGTTTCAACTCTTCTTTTTTCCTCACAGACTCCACCACTCTGGGGGTTATAGTCTGCCGCGAGGACAGCTCTGGATGGTACCCCACGGCATTCCACCCGTTCAACAGCAGCGAGTGTAACAACCTCAAGCAACCGTTCGCCGTGAGGACTTTGAAGACCTGCTACACTCCCATTGAACAAATCATCGGTAAGCCCACATGCGATGGTGAAACTTTTCTTTTCTCTTTTCCCGCACTTCCACAGCAATGGACACAATCAATCAGCCGATATTTTGCCCATCGACAGTGCTGGCAGTCGGTTGCACTCCCTCCGCCTGCAGTGCCAGTAAATTTTCATTTGAGCAGACAAATTTCACATCATTTTGCAGGATTTTGCTTTTACATTGTTTCTTCATTTTCTTCCATAGAGCAGGCAGACTGCGAGGACAGCTACCGCCGGCCGTTGTGCCTGACACTGCGATGTCCTTTGGGCAACTGTCTGCTGCCCGAGCAAATGTGCAATGGTAAGGTCGACTGTCACGATGGCAGTGACGAGGAAAGAGAATTTTGCCGTCTTCACAAAAACGGTAAGTGGTGCGAAGGAGGAGGGTGTTGCACATTTATTTCGGTGGAGCTTCTGGTTATGGGCATTCCATGGGAAATACTTGGACGATAAATTGCATTAGCGTTTCAGTCTTTTGTTGTGTGCTCTGTTGGAGGTCAAGAGCCTGGGAGAGTGCATTCACAGTTGATAGGGTTTAAGTGTGGAGAACCAGAAGCAATGGACCCTCGGGTAGTTGGAAAGCAAATGCAAACAAAGGGCGGACATTTTAGTGGACACTTTAGTGGGTGGAGTGGAAAAGGGACAATTATTTTATTGGCTCACATAATGGACACTAGGGATGTTGAACTGTGTAAAGGGAAATATTTCGATTGGAATAGACGGAACGAAGTCATCAAGTTTGCGATTGTGAATCGAAATTTCGGCAAAAACCGAATGCAAGTCGATGGTAGAACAAGTGTGTCCCACTGTATTTTTGGGGTCATTGTCGTGTTCTTAGGAGATTCAGCTCTGCACACTCGTTACCAAACTTTTGAGCAAAATGTTCATATGCTCTAAGTCAAAAGCTGGCATACACCCCAACACTGAATCTCCATGTAGAGCTATTCAGTGGTGTCAAATCGCAACTTCGTAATGGTCAAGCAACCTTAGTAAAATGACGAATTATACGATTATTGAACTTAGTATGGGATAAATAGATTCTTGGACGGCATTTGTGTCATGTCGCGGTCGCCCCAAATTGCTGCCCAGAATGAGATCCTCAATATCAGGGCATAACACATCCGGTTTAACGTTTCGGTGGCACTGTCGTGTCTTGAAAGACAAATGGTTCCATAACGACGCCCTAAGACAACACCAACCAGTAACCGTATGTCGGGCTTAGTATGCATTGGCCTCCCTTCCCATGCCGCAATTATGCTTGTTAGCGTAGCCTCTGAGATGGAAATGTAATTTGTGTTGAGCACAAATTTCGTCACTTCGAGCTGCTCTAAAGGGCCAACCATAATTGATTTAATAAAACTCGAGCTAATGTGATAACTGAATGAGAAGAAGACAGAAGCATCCTCAAATATTAATCGTTCAAAAAATTCCATACTTAGAGAAGAATCGGCGTTATTCCGGCAATAGAGTCGCAAATGTTGAGCTTATGCTCGTACAAAGTGGTTCTCATGTTAGTTGTTAGCGTAGATTAAGTACGTAGCGTAGACTCATAGACAATCGTGCGTCATCGTGGGGGCCAATTGATGAACGATCGTCGTGAGTTGAGTTGGAGGCAGTGCCCTGCAATAACTGCAGCCACAATATGGAATTGTAATCTATACAGGCCCAGATAATCTAAGAGGGTTGACAAGTGCTACTTGCTTTATCTGCCTTGTACTCAGAAATTACAGGTCGCAATTGGTGTACCTATTGAGGCATGGTCAGTGGAATAAATGGGTGAAGCCTTTGGTCCCGGGCTAGAGGTAGACGACAGTTTGACTCCAGTTTTGAATTTAAGGAGATTCTTACCAGAGTCTGCATGGCTGTCTGGCTATCTTTGAAGATGCTGATATAGCGCCGTTATTACATTCCACATTTGAGCCTTGACAGAGTGAATCTTATCATTAAACCGCTTCAATATTCTGGTAGTGTTTTGGATGAACGAAGAATTAGGTGTTCAGAGATAACAAAAGCAACTCCTGTATTCGTTTCTAAACCGTGCGTCTACATATGCGTGTAGTTCTTAAGCGGGATGTGGTTGGTGTGCTAGAGAGCTCTGTCAGGTCTCAGAGTCTCAATCTTTTGAATGGGGTTGGGTTGTGTTGGGCTTGTTGTTAGGTAAGTTGTCGAATTCGTCTATGTCCATGGACCACATACCACTGCAGGGAGGATTTTAGCCAGACGACCGCGCTATCAGCCGATTGTCCTCCAAGTAAAGATTGAAGGGGGGTCAAGGGGATTAAGATTGAAGATGACGCCAAGTGCATTTAAAGTGATACTTCTGAGTCCACCGCCGATACTTAAGCAATCTCGCCGTTGAATTCTTCCGAGGCTGTTGTAAAACTGTTTTCGTGTGGTGCGGCCCATCCAATGTGTTTAGCAATAAAGTCATCGATTGACACAAATCCACACCGAATTTGCTCCCACTCTCCGCCCAACACTGAGTTGTTCTTGTGGCTTTCTATGTAGAAACTCAAAAGCTGATGCACTCAATGCACGCATGAAAATAGCTAACGCAACGTCACCTGAATTCCATAGCAGCATAGCACAAGCTCCATTGAACATACGTCTTGCAGTCAAGAGCACATTTCATGTTTATGTCCTTTTGCCATTCACATGTCATCGATCCGCATTCATGTGCCGACAGAATGCAAGATAACAGAATTTAAATGCCGTTCGAGTGGAAAATGTGTCCCGAAGATAAAATTCTGTGACCACATTGCCGATTGTGAGGACCTGACCGATGAGCCAACAATTTGTTCCTGTTTCACGTATCTGCAGTAAGTCACCCAAGATGCAAGTTATCTTTTGCCACCTCCTCCCCTTTCATGTTTGCTACACTCACCCCTCATTCTTGATTCTGCAGGGCAACAGATCCAGGCAAGATATGCGATGGCATCCGAAACTGCTACGACAAGAGCGATGAGAGTCCAGTGCTCTGCAATTGCACATCAGATCGATTCCCCTGTGGAAGGTAATTTGCAGATGTCCTGTAGCTATGTTTCGATTTATAAATCCCAAATGGGCGTGTTGCATTTACCCCATGTCCACAGCGCCCCCAGTGAATGCATCCCCAAGGACTTTGTGTGTGACAAACAGAAGGACTGCCCGAACGGCGAGGACGAAGAGTTCTGTTACGGCATCGAGCATCCAATAACCTCAGCTGATGGCTCAGAGCAAAGGTAAGCAATCGAATCCCATCAGCACACGTTATGCATTCAAATTCTTCAATGCATGTGCAGCGGCCAGCGGCCGGGACTCCCAGTGGGCTATGGACAGGTAATGGAACAAACCTACGGAGTGTGGCATACAAAGTGTTTCCCACGCAAACAACCACCGGATGCAGCTGAAGTTGCCGAGATATGCCGCAAATTGGGCTATCGTTCCAGCAAGTCGCCCAGCTACCGCCTAATCGACAACAATCTTGATATGGTGGTAGCAGCCCAAATTGAGGACGGCTTCACTGAACTACCGAGGAAATATCGTGACGCCACTAAAGCCCTGGTGATCAATAAGTTCTCCCCACTTCACCTCAACAATGACTTGACGCTGACCATGAAGCCAAGTCGGCCCATTACCGAACTGGTTAAGTGGAACGAAACAGATTCCCGTAACTGTTATCGGCTCGAAATTAAGTGCGGTTGAATGGCCAGTGTCGGAGGAGGAGATTCCATTTTCACCTAATTTAAGCAGGCAGCCAAGTGTTGATTGCCCTGCATGGCTGGAGGCGGTGTTTCAGTATTTGGGGGTTGCTGGAAATCCCTTGGGTAGAACTTAAGCTTACTTTGTTTGTATTTCTTTTTTTATGTTAATAAACTGACGGCCAGGGAGCGGGAAAGTTTGTCCAGACAGGTCTCCCATGCTCTGGGCAAGTTACCCAGTGACCTTGAAAGTAAACGTTTGTTTCTCCTGACCGACAGGGGACGACCGTATTAAATCTCACATGCAAGGATAAAGTTTTCTGCTGTCGAAATCTGAGGAGGATACCAGAAGTGGGTGTCTATTATTGTATGCATCAGACGAGGACGTGTTTCAGGCTGCGTGTAATGAAAGTTGGCCTGGCTGGGTTGCCCTGCTTTTGATTTACATTCTTGATTGCTGCAAAATTGTTTACCATGCTAAAGTTGCAGAAGAGTCAACATTGACTTTGGGAGATGCAGCCTGCAACACTGCCCGGAGAGTATAATCGGAGAATGTTGCCACTAGCAACCACGAAGGTCTTCAGATTCATCGATTCAGTCAGAGAAACCGGAAAGTGTGCGGTGTGATTTGTGGATTATGGCTGTGAGCTGTAAATGCTGCTGACTTTCTCATTTGTGAGACGTTAAGAATTGCCTGCGCAGCATAGAGGTAGAATACAAAGAAACTTAAGAAAGATCTAAATGCAAATGCTTGTGCACACAGGTGACTGTTATAGCTTCTTTTGCGGCACAAGTCACATGGAAGTGAATTCAAAGTAATCTTGCCGATTCGGGCGAATCCCCGTGACGTAGACATATTCCTCCATTACAGGGTGACCTGATAAGGCAATGGTCTGATATATTTGAAATGGCCGGCCGGCATGCTTTCTGGCAATGCCTTAACCGGTCGGTCCAATTTGTGAAGCGACATGCCGATATTAGCGTCTCGAATGTTGGCCTCGAGCTCGTCCATATTGGTAAGCTGGTTAGCGTTGACTAAGGACTTGGCGTCGTGGTAGCCAATTGATGAACGCTAGCCTAGTTGACCTAGTCGCTTAATTTCGCATTTAAAACTTCGAGCATTGCGTCGCTTGTACGGTATGTAGCGCAATCTTGTTTGAACCACATCTCGATTATATCGATGTTGATGTGGAGCTCTTGACACAGAAAGGCGTACGTTGTAAAGGTGTCTCTTTCCTCATTTCGAAAGAAATAAGTTTCCATAGTGCTGTCATGTCATTAGCCGCTCCAAACAGTCAACCATTGCTGATTCATTGATACTTGGTCGACGCATGGATAGTGTTCGCTCCAATAACTCCAATTTTGCTTTTTGATATATGACAAGCTGCTTAGAAAAAAGTTGTCTATTTTGGTCAAAATCCGCATCGCGGCCAACATTTCCAGCGCAAAATGTAGGCCAAATCCAACTGAAAAATGATAACCCGAGTTGAGTCCTTGTTGATGTCCAATTCAAATGATCGGCGCACACTAGGGCCAAAGTAATGCAAACATGCCCAAAAATAAAAAATATCAAAATGAAAGGGACTTGTGCGCAGATAGTTTATATTTAATACTTCAACTTCAAACACATTAATGACTTCAGTATCAACAATTGTTTTCTCGTTTACTGGGAATTTTAACATTAGGCTGATGAAAGGGTTAGACGCATACAGACAATAATCAATGCATTATGTCAGTGATGGCTTTTTTGAAAAGCGCCAAGAGAGTACTGGTAGTTTATAGGTCAAGTCCAGCAATGACTCAATCAACCTTATCCAGGCATGTAATACGGAAATACCAAGTGAAACATGATTGGTCTGTGGCAAGTGCCCTCGAGATTATTAAAATCTTTGAATGCGACATCACGTAAGTAACACTTGACGCTTGATTTTGTTTCATCACATATCTTCCCATCTACAAGAGTAAACAGAGTTTGATGTGTATCGAAGAACACGAGAGACCTCCAGGCCACTCGATCCTCCGCCATCGGCTCTAACTCATCAGGAGTCATGTCCAAGCGCAACCAGGCGAGTTTTTGGACTTAGTCGTGATTATGGGAATATTCGTACCACGTGATCAAACACCGAAGCATAGCCCTTTCCGTTAGAAGAAGCAGCTACTCAATGTTGAGTTCCTCGCGGACTGCCGTGTTTCTCACCCTATCCCGGCGAGTAATTCCCACAACAGCACGAAGAAATCTCATCTCAGCAGCTTGAACTCGCGATCTTATTCTTTCGGTCATTACCCATAATATACCATATATACAAATACTGAATTGAAAACCGGTAACTTGGCTAAGACACCAAGCTCGGCCTTCCTGATTACAGATCTTAAAGGAAAGCTCAGCATTACTCCTTCCATCACTCGTGAAAAAGACCCCGAGATACTTAAACTTCTCCACCTGCTTCAATGGGAGTCCACTAACATGTAGAGTGCTTTAAACAGAAGTTCTGGAAATGACCATAACCTCTGATTTGTACACGTTAACCTTCATCCCAGCATCTGCACATACGGCAACAAACCTATCGAGTACGCGCTGTAGTTTCGCCTGGGAGGATGTAAGGATAATTAAGGCATTTGCAAAAAGGAGATGACTTACCCTCAACTCTCCCAATGTGAACACAGCTCCTACAGTTCGTGTATAGAGACTGAATGGCAATTAGAAGAGGACCATCAATCCCATACTCCTGCAGGACACTCCAGAGTTTACCTCTAGGGACTCGGTCATATGCCTTTTCTAAATCTACAAAACAACTGTAGATGATTTTGGCATACTCCCAAGCCTTCTCAAGTACCATTATTTTTTTATAAATTTTTAAATAAAAAATATACCAAATAAAATTGATAGCACGTCACTTTTCTTAACTAACATGGTCTCATTCTACTTAACAACTGGGCAACAGAAGACCGAAATCGGCCTTTTCACTAGGAAATTTAAAATTTCTCTCATCGACGACCCCAATCAAAATGGAAATACCTCGGCATTATACTGAACAGTAGACTAAACTGGAAGCTCAACACAAAGCCCTTAGAACTACTCCCACTAATGTCCTGGAATTTCTCCTTAACCTTACCCGCTAGATATTTTTGGTAAGCAAACAGCAACCAACTGCGCAGTTCGTCTGAATGTATTTTCTCTGAGTTTCTAAATCTGTTAGTCTACCCAATCACTGCAGCATCTTCCCAGCGGAAGTAATGACGATTAGCAAAGCCCTGTCCTGTATATCTGTATATTTACGGATAGCCAAGCAGCAATTAGATCTCAGGCATCACTAATATACTCTAATATACTCTCAATAAACTCTAAAGTAGAAATCGACAGCCGCGCATCTCTGTGCTGGCTGCCAGACCATGGGGACACCCCGGGATACTGCATAGCTGATGAACTCGCTAAATGCGCCACTAGGTTGCCAGCTGATGGTCTTTATCGTAACATAGGTACCCTTGTAGCTACCTTCAAGTTACAGCTCAATAATCTCTACACAATTAAAAAAACAAAGCCAGATGGTTGATAAGCATCACTTGACGAATTTCAAAACAAATCTGGTCAAATTCCTAAAGAGATCTAAAAATAGCACTGCAGTTTGAATAATCACCGGACACTGCTTACTAAGCCACCACAGTCTCCACAGTCTAAACGACATCCGCAAAATACCAACGCACGAATAAAATAATTGAAAAACAAAACATAAAATTCATAACAGAATTCATTTCAACCTTTGGACACTCTTCCCATACAGGCGGCCCAATCTTCGCCACTTTTGGGAATTCTTCTTATTTGTTTTCGTAATTTCTCCGACGTTGCATGTTCATTTGAATCTGTTAATTGGAAATGTAATACTTCTTTAGATGAAGCATCTAACTCACTTATGACTTGTTGAACTGATCGTTTAATTGCTCTTTAGACATTAATTAATTCTATCGCCTTCCATCCTTTAGGCTTTAATGCTTTCCATTGCCCCTCCCATCATGCCTGTTACTACCATTATGTCTTTCACAAATCTAAACGATCAACTTTTTTTGATACAAATCAAATCATAAAAATATAACCTTTCTTTTGAATATTTACTCTTTCAACAGCCCGAACTGACTGCTTTTTATCCCATCCAATAGGAAGAATGGCTAGAATTTCGCTGTGTAAAGAGAGAAATGAGTGTTACTCACAACTACAAGAGTAATAAAACCCCAAAACCCCAGGCCTTTTTTTAGAACCACTAAAACTCATTCGGAAATAAGTGCAATAAAGACGTAGAATGTTGCCATAACCATAGGCAGAAATTACTGCCGCGTCAGTTTAAGAACCCCCTCTGAATGCGTCCCGCATATTTCCAATAGCATTAAACACAGCCATCACCCTGCTACCCAAATACGAAATGATCGCATTAAAATATTGATTCACGTCAAGCTGCCTTTTCCGCCAAATGCTATACTTCATTTGTGTTGACTTCATAAACTTCTGCAAGGCTCAGTTCCCGACGCACATTCTCGCATAAATACTCGTACAAACGTTCGTACGCCTCAGAGCCTATTGGATGCCTGTATGTCACGCTTCAGTTCGCGAAGTGAAGGAGAAAAATATATGAGCTCATGAAATCTCAGAATTTATTTAAAGGCAGTCATTATGTGAGCTTTATTGCGCATTGAGTGTGTTCAACTACACATTCCATCTGGGGGCTCCTTCATACTGCCTTGCTGCCGATGAGGACGGTTCCATTGGATCGTCTCACGGGAGTCCCGTCTAAGTTCGCTGAACAAATCATATTCATTCGCGTTCTTGTCGTAATTTTATGTGTAGTACGGCAGCAAAGAACTAAGCGAAGGTAAGCAAAGGAGGGGCTTACAATCGGTAGTCCCCACACCCCGGTATAGGAAATTAAACCTGTCTTGGGGTGCAGTGAAGGTGGATATTTGAGCGTTAAGCCTACATAATACGTGCATAACCTTTTGGATACTCAGTAGCTCAAACACTGTGTAAGAGATTTCGGTAGAAAATCGCATAGATTTGGTTGCATCATGGTTGCGTGCAATTTCTTGATATCATGGTCCAGTAAGGAAAACCATAACGAAGGCCTCATGTAAGGAAATCAGTGGAACACTGCAAAATTAGTGGATTACAGGTTACTTTTCCAAGTGGGTCAGGACCGGGAATATCAGTGCCTAGTTCTAAGTCAGCTTAGTCTCTCAAGAGAGGCCACTATTTCTGAATTGCGTCTTGATTTCAAAGAACAGCGGTTGGCAAGAGTTATTCGGCATTTGATCTCGGCTTCTAATGCTAAAGACTGCGGAGCCGAGGTAGGTGAAGTCCCTGACTACCATGACGTCGCCGTTGCATGTTTGTTCTTGAATGCAGCACTTAGTTCGTTTTATCTTCGTTTACAGCCAGTCCCTTTCAGCGGCTTTCATCTCAATGCCAGCAAAACGCCTATTAGTTGCCTAAGTGTTATCCGAATCTCTGGAATTGTGTGCCTCTAAGTTAGCCTGTGAGTTTTGCAGGATCTTCTCAAAAACGATGTCTAAGAAGTGACAGCGACACGTCGCCTTATAATTGAGGCAATTAAAGAGATCTCAGAATTGTCCAAATTGGCGGTCACTAAATTCAGAAGAGGTTCATACTTCTTGAAGTCGTCTCCAAGATAGAATGCAGTCAATTCGGCCGAAGGTCGTTCATCGTTTTTGACCAAGTTGATCAAGGGCTCCAAGATGCACCTGTCGATTCTGTAAAAAAATATAAAATCTGAAACTTGCGGGACTTCTGCTGCTCCGTATACTGAAAGTTGAGGTTGAACTTACGATTATGACGAATTTCATTTTCCTAGAGTAGGGGCGGGTGGAGAAGTCGTATGGCAGAAATAATATCAAAGAGTTGTCCCAATGGATATACAGTTCAGACTGTAGACCGGCGAGACGAAAATGGACAACTATACTGATTGTAGAGTCGCAGGCAATACTGATAATCTGCATTAATCACTTTTGATGATCGCTGGGTTGCAGAATGTTGCAGGCAACCTAAATGATAATGGAGTTTTCCATACCCCTGATAGAGAAGTGGTCAAGATACTCATACGGAGACTAAAGTATAACAAACCTGCTGCTGCTGATGAGATCCTTAAGACACCTGGAGATGATCCAGGAAAGAGCGCAATAGACGAGATCTGACACCGCAAGTGATCGTGGAAAAGATCCAAGTAGTGGAACTCGACAGCGTATATAGAGACGAGCTATTGACTGCCATATCATTGGTTGACAATCCTGCCAAACTGGTCAACTAGTGTATGAAGATGGACAATTCTCGCTGCTCCATTAAGGTCAGTAATGAACTCACTGAGACCTTCAATGTCCAAAAACAAATTAGACAATGCGACGCGCTGTCATATGGCTTTTTCAACATTGTTCTTGAGAACTGTTGACAGACTCTAGATGCACGAACCGCCAGCAGTCCCCATCTGTTAGAAATGGCATTGAACGTAACGAACCGTTAAAGAAGTGTTACCATCACTCAGACGGAAGCAGCTAAAGTGGACCATAGGGTAAACAGGGGAAAACGACGTCTGGGACAGAGATTAACAATGAGTTGCAAGGACATCGTCTACCTCAGCTCTGCAATAAGCCGAACGAATAACATCAGTATTAAAATCAAACGCAGAATTAGTCGGGTAACGAAGTCGTCTCTCGGAGGACCAAGCTAACTTCATATAAAACACTGATCTTTCCAGTCGGCACATTGACATGGACAATCTCAAAAGCCGATGAAGAAGCCCTTGATCTCTTCGAGAGAAAGGGCTGTTTTCTTTGACCCTGTTTTCATTGACGGTATTTGGAGGAGAAGATTCAACCACGAACTACACGGTCTGTACAGCGACATGAGCTAAAGCCTGCGGTTACTAGGTCATGAAGTGCGCACGGACAAATTACTTTCGTAGCCAGCGGGACAACGGCATTATCAGAACATTCTTCTGAGGCATTAACTATTTAACTAAATTGCAAGATATCGATGTGGATGACATGCGGCTTCAATGTGGCAGTGGCTCATATCTTCCGGCCACAATCCAATTAGCGCATTAGGAATGTTCAGCGTTTCTGATGAGAATTCACGTCCTGGAACATATGATTTAACGCCATTGGACCCATTTCATCCCACATCTTATGAGTTAGGAGATGCCTGAAGTTTAGTTCAGGCTTTTTTGAAAAAGAAAATAAGTTCAACATCCAAAATTATTTAAAGAAAGTATAGTATCGTAGAAAATATCAAAAAAAAAAACAATATTGCGCGTGTCCTTTCACTCGATATTCTATTTCGTCCATTATTGTATACTCAATGAATCAATTAAGAGTGTTTCAATATTTAATTCAAAACACGTGTTTTCATCAAACTCACTTCATGCGTGAGTTTTGGACACCATTCGTGTTGACGGCGGAATAACAATTCTGATCACCAAATTCAAAACCACTTCCGAACTACAAGTCCAATGGAGCTGCACAGTGGTTGGTGATTGATATTCAAGATATTCAATCCATTCTTGAAGAGAGGGGGTTAATTAAAGGACCACCGCAACAAAGTACTGTTTTAAAATGGATCATCGACATGGAATGGGCACAACACTAATGAAGGACAGTGGCAGAGGAAGGTAAGTGGTGAAACTTCTTGGTTACATCCACTCAGAGTAGTTGTATGTTTCGCACAAGTCGAAGTGGAAGACAAAGAAGTTTGCGATGACTTTGTCCAATATTAATTAGATTTGGAAATTGTTTCTCGTTGTGTGGCAAACCCTAATTTAATGTACCTGCTGGTACTCTATTAAGAACTAGATTGTTCCTTGCACTCTGTCGGTCTTACATCTACTTTTCGTTATGTGAAACAATTATTGTTTGTTGACTTAAAAGGGATGCTCTAAGAAAACATAACTTTTTTCAGCAACAAGGGGGATTTTTTCTGTGTGTATCTAAATTCGGTAGGGGGAGACGAAAGTAAGATGTCCTGCCGGAGTCACCGAGGAGTTTTCAATCAAAGTCGGTGTACACTAGGGAAGGGTCTTAAGTCATTTCCTGTTTATTGCTGTCCTTGATTATATGCTTGAAGGAAAAGTGACGGACCCAAAAGTGCATCAGTTATTCTTTGCTGACGATGGAGCCACCATAAGTGGTGATCAAACTTCTCTGCCACGAGCAATTGATGTGCGGGTGGATGTTCTGGAGGGGAATGCGTATCGCATTGGTCAGAAAAATGCCGAGTACCTGTGTTGCACATTTCGATCCATTCAGGCCTTTTACAGATATTTATTAGAATTGAAAAGTGCTTCCCAAGTGCGAAATGTTTAAATACCTAGGATCTTTGATCAATAGCGAAGCAACACGTGAAGACGATATCTGTGAAGGAAAGCTATCAAGCATAAAGGGAGGCTCTACACCGTAGTTATACGTGCGACGCTCACATATGGTTCCCAATGTTGGACAGCGTACAAAAAGTATTAGGGAAAATTAACGTTAACTGAGATGGAGATGTTTCGCATGACAGCCAGAAATAAATGAGTAAATAGATATCTAACTTCGGCCAGAATC
The DNA here is from genome assembly GCA_907269125.1 of Eristalis pertinax. Classification (NCBI taxonomy): domain Eukaryota; kingdom Metazoa; phylum Arthropoda; class Insecta; order Diptera; family Syrphidae; genus Eristalis; species Eristalis pertinax. Next base: position 38,347,997 of record OU026147.1, read on the forward strand.
ACCCCAAGTCAACAAGGAAGAAAAATGTGAGACTGTGAAATCCCTTCTATTTCACACATGGTTTTAAAACATTCGTCAATTCACCCCAATATGGAGGCAAATTCGTCGGGAGATTCGTGAATTTCTCCACGATAATTTTTTATTATTCGGAGGGTGTTCAAAAGATGACTTATTTAAAGCACATATGTACGTAAATAAGCAGAATTGTCGATTTTGGAGTGAATATCAGCCAGAAGCATTGCAAGAGCTACCAATGCATCCATATCACGTTCGGGACCGTTCAATTGGTCGCCTAGATCGTGCGATTTAACGCCTGTAGACTATTTTTTGTGGGGCTATGTTAAAGCTCGTGTCTATACAGACAAGCCCGCTTCAATTGACGCATTGAAAGACAACATTGAAGCATTTATTCGTGAGATACCGGCCGAAATGTTGGAAAGAATATGCCAAAATTGGACTAAGCGGACGGACCATTTGAGGCCCAGGCATGGTCAACATTTGCATGAAATAATCTTCAAACATTAAATTATATGGACCGTACTATCGATTCAAATAAAGATTTCATGCATTTTTCTGAATTTTGTGTTTTTTTCTTTGAAAAACTTTCCTATAGCTTTTAAAAAATCACCCTTTAGAAATATTTCTGCATTCATTTAATTATTCATAGCCATCATTCATGAATTGTGCAAGCTCATGAATTTAAATTACAAAATTTGTTAAAAACAATGGCTAGTTATTGCAACTACTCCCACACAAATGTTGGTCTAAATTTGCAATTAACTTTCATCCCTATTTCTGTAAATTAAAATGATCAAAATAGATGTTAATTTTATGTGATTCATGCAAATGATTCAATAATATTGTTATTATTAGTTATCAGGACACATGTTTTTTTCTGAATGTTTTTTTCGGTATTATGCGTAAATATACATACATATGAGTGAATTAATTAATTTTTTCCCTATTACCTCAGCCTATAACTCGCGCAAATGGGAACCACTTCATGAACATATGCTTTGTTTGTTTGTTTACCCCTTCTTACTTTGCTTTTACACCGAAATTTTCAAATAAGAATTCCCCATTACAAGAGCTCGCATGTATTCACAGACACGGGACGTATAAATGGCGTATAAAAAACGCTGCAATGAAATCAAGGGGCAAGAGAAGAAGGAGTTGAAAATCTCCTTACTCATTTACTTCTGATGACAGCAGGAGTGACAAAGTTCGATAGAATAACAAGTTCAAAGATCCGAGGAAGCCTTCACGTTAAAGAACCCATCTCTAAGAAAGTTAAGCACGACCTGCTGAGTTCGTATTGTCATGTTCAAAGGCGACGTTTCAACGCAAGTGCGAAAGGGAGGCAGGCATAAAAACACCTGCATCACACAAATGCAAAAACAGCAGCATTTGATGGGTCTCAGTGATCCGAGACATTCCCGCCTGGCGATATTTCTTGAGAAGCGATGCAATAAAGTTTAGGGGTATGGTAGGAGGTATGTATGATCCCCATAATTCAGATCATAACCTCTTCGAAAAAGAAGAAGAAATTCAGTAGGAGGACAGAGTTTACCGCGTGGTTAATAATTATTAACTGAAATAATTCAGGGTCTTGCAAAATTCTTGAGTGTTAAAGTATTCCTCAAGATCTTAAATTCACCACAATGTGGACTGGGAGATTCCGTAGTTGAAAGACGTCCATTTCCTGACTACGAAATTTTCACCTAAATCATAAGACATCTCCATTTTTCATCTCCTAGCCACAGACGCCCAATTAGGCCTGCCTTTTTGATGTTTTCGGTGTGTATTGATCAAATCAGTTACATTACAATGCTATTTGATACCGAATTTGTTCACTATTGGTTAACAAAACTTGCCACTCCAATGCTCATTTGTTGAATCACCAAACACTGCGTAAAAAGATATTCACTGAGCAACGCCCAATCTTCCAATACATTGGGAGTCACAGTTTTTCTTAAGAGAAGGCCACTATTCCTGGGTGCTATGCAAAACTGTCGAATTTGGGACGGTACCAGTCAACATGAAATCCAAGAGCGTCCACTGCATCCCGAAAAAGTCATTTTTTGGTGTAGTTATTGGTCTGGTAACGTAATCGTAATCATATTAATTTGAGAACGACGTTGCCCAGGCTGTCACCGTCAATGGCGAGCGCTACAGATCGCTGCAACTTCTTTTGGCCTGAATTGGATAATATGGACGCCAACGACATGTGGTTTCAATAGGACGGCGCTACGTGCCACACAGCTCACGCCGCATTGCAAATTCTGCATAAGCGATTCGAGGGCATGGTCATCTCATGGGGAGGTGGTGTGAACTGGCCACCGTGATGGTGCGATTTGACCGCATTAGACTTTTTCTTGTGGTGTTTGCGGAAGTCGCAGGTCTATGCGAATAAGTTACAAATTACAGCTTCCCTCAAAAGAAAACATAACATCGATCATAATCAGCCTGATTTATGCACCAGATTTATGGGAAATTGGACATTTCGGATGCACGGTACGCAGAGAAGTTGTGGTGGACATTTGAACGATGTTATGTTCCATACATAATGGCATCTATAGGCCTTTCAAACGAATAAACAACAATCGACGATAATAGAACACACACTTTGTTTTTTTTTTTTCTTTATTTAAAAAACTCTTAATGAAAGTGCGTTTACAACATGCAGCCCCCTGACAATTTCCAGTTCCCAAACCTGAGAGATTGAGTCGAATGAAGAGGTCATCGCTGAAACAAATTAATATTTTGAGAGACTTCAGAATATCTATTATTTGGGGCGAATACAAAAATTCGAAAATCTCGGGCCTAAAACTATCGATATTAAGTGAGTCTAAGAAGCAAAACGCTTATTTGCCCAAAAAACTTTTTTTATTCAAGAAGTTAATGACTTGTCGAGCTGTATTTATACATAGGGTAGTAAGGGCGTACATGCGAGGCCCGTAAGTTAGACTAGGGTTCAATTGTGAAGGTAGTGTGTCACAAGTGTGACTAACCAGGCAAAACGGCGACAAATGAATACTGCTTAAGCACCTTATATCAATACATGACATAAAACAGAATATTGCAGTGACCGGGAAATGGTTGAGCCAGGTTTTGTAGACTCAAAGTAAACACCTAACCACAGCACCTTCCGACAAGGCATACATTCATTAGAAGGGTTCTTTCATATCTCCCACCGGCTGTATTCAATCCTTATTAAAATGTTCCATTTTACATGCATGTTCATGGTTCGTCTGGTACTCTGCAATGGTCACACAATGACTGAACCATAATTCGTCATGTGTGCGAGCACAGCACTCCCTTTGGAGAGTTTCTGTTTTTTTTCTTTTTTTTTTGTGGAAACAATGAAACTTCTCTGACAATGCCCAGCACGACAGCGCAAGCCATTGTAATTCTCAAACGGAGGAGGATACGGAAAAAGGTGGAAAAGAATGTGCTACATTAACACGAAAAATCTCCACCAGAGATGCGCACCACAAGGAGAATGAACATCGCCGCCATCACGACCATCGCCACCAGAAAACCTAACAACAAAGAGTAATCACTTCTACCGAGAGTACTTTTGTTATCGTGCACTAACTATTTTATTGCTGAACGTAACTACAATACATGCACATGCATGAACACACCGATGAGCATGGATACTGATGATCTCTGCATTCAGCCAGCGTGCCTGTCCTCGATGTCCTCTTCGTCATTGCACTCTAAATCTGCTCAAGACACACTCGCGTTCCTCGAAGGTATCCTTGCACGTACGTTTCATCGCCATGTTTGCACAAATCATCGTTCTTCGTTCGTCGTTGCATTTGCAAACACACACACACACGTTCGTATGCATACGTATTTATATCCTCAGCTTCATGACTCTGCGCCGGTTGATAGGAAAGGACGTACACACGAAAGGAAATTGCCAATTATATTGAACACTCGGATGCAATAGAAATGAAGGACGCTTAAAAGCCGAACATAAAGAGGACTTTAAGGCATGTCTCTCCCGGTGCTTAACGGAGTCGTATACACAGCCCTGGAGCGAGATTGTATTTCAAGCGGGGATTAGTACATAAGATAGCTTTAACTAGTGAATCGACATTTGAAACTTTCGAATTGTCCTGATAAGTCGATTGCAATTACGAACAGAAAAAAAAATACCCGAACTTGAAGCAGTTTCGCAAACCCCCTCATCGATTGATAAAGGACATCTTCTCCTTGCAAGCCATTTGTATGAGTGTCCCTCGTTTCTTTTCGGTGCTTTACGAGAGCACTTTCCTTGCTTTTTAGAGTGCGGTATATTTGTCCCCGTATCTGCAGCGAATAGAAAACGCTGCTCTTCAAGGAGAAACAATTACAGATAAATTGCAAAAGTTTTTCAAGATTTTGATTGTGCTCGCTGGCGATTGGGCATTGTTGTTGGGCTTTTATTTAGCTGCCATTCTTCGAACAATGAACACACATTTTTCTCCAACCAGACAGACTTGGTGTACATTTTTGTGTTTATGGCTGCCAGATGTTGCTCATACGCCTCGTAGGTCTTGTGCTGCATTTCGGTAAAGTCTGTGAGAGTTCGAGCTGTCGAAGTGAAAATAGGATTTACTGCCTGTACGAGGGGAATTCGTTTGGAAAAAAAAATTTCTTGCAGAAAATAACACGACGACAGCAACCAGGATGGAGGTAAAATGTTACTTTTTTTAACGTTTGTTGATTACCCAAACAATTTCGGATCGGGTTTTAAATCCGTGTTGTCCCTAACTTAGAGCCCAATAAACGGCTCAATGGAACCAGTAGTGAGTTTTGATAATTTCAGTTTGTAATAAAATTGAGGAATTATTTTTGAAATGTCCGGAACTGGAAATATATATGTGAAAACTCACGTCGTTGAAAAGGTCACCGTGACTATCTGCAGCTGCATTTCCATTTGATGGACGCCTATAAATAAATAAATAATAAATAATAAATAGTAAATATAAATATAAATATAAATATATAATATAAATATAAATATATATGCGATGCTAATATAAATATTTAGCATCGTTCACGTAAAAAAAGGCCTCGACGTTGATGATGATTCTTTTGCGGAAATCAGAAATGTACGAGTATGCTCGACGAAAAATTCAGCTTAACGGATGAAGAATAACAAAAGACGGAGTTATCGTGCTCGTGCGCGGAACTGACTGCCTCGGGGTCTCTTGCACACACGGGCAGTGGCAATGTTATCGGATTTCATTGATAATGGCAAAGCCTTCGAATTTTTCTCTACGAGCGTTGAATAGTCGACTGGGAAGGGCGACCATGTGACTCATAAAATGCACGATACGGAATATCTTTGCAACAGTAGAAATAATACCCGCATATAGGAATTTGATGGCGAATAGTGATAAAGGATGCCGTTGCCGTTTTGGTGTTTACCATAACTCACCATTTGAATGTTCCTTGCTGCCAGTTATAACATTTCATTCTGCAGAGCCCTTCAACAATATTCTTATTATATGCCTGCTTACATTAGTCAATGATTGATCATTCTCTTTAACGTTACGTCACAGCCCCATGTTGAATCGGGCATTTCTCTGCGTAGAGCAGAATTCGGCTTCGCACCAATCACCAATGAAACCAATTGTTGATATATACAGTGATGGACACAGAATTAGCACATTTGAAAAAATCAATAAAAAAACAGTGTATTGTTTTAATATATTGTTACTTTATTGTATTTTATTGTCTAAATGAAATAATAAATAATTTAAAAAAATTAACCTCACTATATAAGGTCTAAAATGAAACCACGTGGGAAGTTTGATACATTTCACAGTGCATGCAAGGCTCTGAATTTAATGAAGAACTACCAATAGTGGGAAGTGGGTATTACTAATGCGTGCAACGCTGCGCTATTCTCAGCTTACTTCCCTTCATTCCTTACAGAAGTATGGCAAAGATATCGATCGTATATGGCTATTAAAGAAGGCATTTATATTTGTGAGCATCAAGAAGGAAGAGGCTTAGTTGGGTCTTGCGGTGAATGAGGGTAAGACAAAGTTCATGCTGTCAACAAAAAAAGTTCCATCAACACCGACATTTTGGAAAAAGTGTCACAATAGACTTCGACGTAGTTAAGGACTTTATCTATCTAGGCTCCGCAGTAAACTCCGAAAATGGCATCACGACGGAGATAAGACGAAGGATAACCCTGGCAAACTGCAGTGCTTGACTGAGGCGCATGTAGACACCGGCCTGTATCGCCAGCCAAATAAGAAGTTATAAACGAAACATTGATAAACACTGAATGCAAGTGCTTAGCTATTGTAAATAAAGTTCTTAATCAGTTGGGAGTGCCAGCAACCATCCGAGCTGCCACTTCTTCGTTTGATGTGGACTTCCGCTGTGAACAGAGTTGCAACACCGGTCCAGTCATACATTCTCGAATCAACGCATGAACGGAACTACAGCCCATAGACGGCCAGAGTATAGCTTCAACAGCAACCGCTCCTGTTGTGCGTACTACTGTTCTCTCACGAATGGAAGGGACCTATAATTGTATGCCGACAGCGAACGCCTAGGTTTGTGAAACTTTTTCTAGATAGTCTAGCATTGTCAGTGACTCGAAAGGGGTAGAGCCATGCTAAATTTTTGAATTGTCTGTGATGTAAGTGACCCTTGTGTTTATAATTGGAGAGCACTTTGGGGGGGGATACTGGGGATACCTTACTTCTTCGACTGGTATTCCAAGCGGGTTGATATGGGAAACACCCTACTACTTCGACAGGAGTTCCTCAGGGCTACCATGCTTGATACCCTACTACTTCGACGTGGGAAGCGAACACTCTACTTCTTCGTGCAATATTTCCAGAGCATCTGGTATGGGAAAAAATATTTCAAAAATGTAAAGTCATTGGTTGAGATGAATGGACAATGATTCTTAAAAAATCCCAAGAGGTTTTTTGAAATATCCTTGCGATATTTGCGTGAATCGTTAAACCATTCCGGAATGCATTGCTATTGCCCGCAAGAGATTTTAAGTAAACATTGCGGCGACACGTACGTACATTGCAGTTAACAGAACGATTAATCAGTCAAGGTATTCTTACGATAGTTACTGGACATTGGGAAAGTCCACACATTGTCCTCGTAACTGTCGTAAGAATAATGTCCTCCTCCTCGTCGATGAGGCGACGAGGCGAAAATCATTGCCTGATAATTTTTGTAATTTAAAGAAAAACTGATCGAAAAAGGACTTCCTAATATCCAAGATAATGATAGGAATCAAGATTGGTCCTGAACTATCTTTGCCGCGAAGAATAAAGATGCTTATGTTCCCCTTGTACAGCCCATACCGTGAAGGCAACAATACCGAAGAGAACTCACGGACATTCACATACAATGTGCACGGATCTCTCTTTTCCAAGCAAAGCCGACATAGCTTGTCTTGAGGTTTATTTTGTTAAGAAATTAATTCAGGCCGCAGTAGCCAGAAAGAAAGCTCGTTAGCAATCTTATACATTTCTTGTTTCCTTATAGGAATAAGGCCTGATTAATCGCTTGGATTGCCAAAGATCATCACTGTTTGTCATTTGGTCTAGGCGAAGTTTGTTTTGTAGCTTCTTTCCAGTTGACATTACAGTACTGTACGAGTTCATCTGCGGATTCGTTGCTTGCAACCTCCGTGTTTCCTGAGTCGTTCACAGTTCTCCGGTGTGTATAGACGTGTTGCGGCTTTAGCGAAAAAGTGAGAAAAAAAATATAAATCCTAAAGTGCGCAAAGTATCACCAAGAAGCTATAAGAACCAGTAGCCTGGAGGTTGTGTAATCGGCCGTGGACTCGCTGTGCCCGGTTCGAATCCTGAGGGAAACACACGAAACTTTTTTTTTTCTCCATCCGTAAGGTTTTATAGACACAAAGTGTTAGTGAGGGAAATCGACGAGATGGAGGAAATTGAGGGGTCCGCGCTCTCAGAAGCGGACGAAAACGTTGAACCGGTGGCTAGAACATCAGGCCACCAACCAACACAGACTGAGACGCGGCAGAAGAGACGGAGGAGGCTACAACAACAGGCAACTGTAGTAAAACGCCGCTCCACTGTAGCCTCAGGCGATGCTACAGCTGTAGCAGCAGCAGCAACAACAACAAGCAGAAAATCAGCAGAAACTGCAGCAGCTTGCGAAACGCAACTGCAATAACTACACGCAATAAAAAAGCGTGGAAAAGCCCTTGTTGATGTCGAATACGAGTCTGCGGAGGACGAGGGGAGATTCTCCTACGGCGGTAGTGAGAATCCCTTCATAGCTTTAACGTCATCCGATTCGGATGACGAAGAAGAAAATGAAAGGGAAGAGCTAACGAAGAGCCAGAGGGAAAGGGATGAGCTTGACGCTCACATAAAAGCCCTTCAAAATAAACTGATGGCTAGGAAAGCGGCTAAAGAAGCTGCACAACAGCAGCAGCAGCAACAAATGCAGCATAACAAGCTGCAACAACAGCAGCAACAACAACAACAGCAACAACAACAGCAGCAACAACAACAGCAGCAACAACAACAGCAGCAACAACAACAGCAGCAACAACAAAAGCAGCAACAACAAAACCAGCAGCAGCAGCAACAAGAACGCTTCCAACAGCTGCCAAAGGGGCAACGTTCCACACCTGCCACGCGACAGCAACAACAACCAAGGAAGCAGAAGCAGCAGCAACAACAACAACAACGACATCCTCAGAAGCAGACGCAGCAGCAACCAGCAGCAGCAGCCAAGAAGGAGAGATGCCCGCCCATCAACGTCTTCGGACTGGAGACGAAGGAGGTGGACAAATTATGTAAGTTGGCCACAAAAAATTCATTTTACTTAAAGTATAAAGGGCCCTTAAGGCTTTCGGTCCACTGCTCCGCAGTGGAAGATTACCACGTCATAAAAGAAAAGCTAGCGGCGGCGGGGGCCGAGTTTTTCTCGTATACCCCAAAAGGGGAAAAAGTACAGACAATGCTCCTCAAGAATGTGGATCCCGCTACTGATCCCGAGGATATCCTCGCTATGCTGCGCAAGGCGCAGAGCGACGATGTCACGTTCGTTGGGGTTAAGCTCTTCATCACTGCGGTAACGAGAAGGGAGAACAGGAAACTTCCGTTCTTCCTTGTTCAGGTCACCCCAGACAGTAGAATAGAGAGCCTAAAGCGAATGACTCGTTTAGGCTCCTTGTCTGTGAAATGGGACACATTAATAAGGACGAAGCACATACTCCAATGTGCTCGCTGTCAGAGGTTTGGGCATGCCGCGGCGAACTGCAACATGGAGTCTCGCTGCGTCAAATGCGCAGAAACCCACAATCCAGGGGAATGCCGTTTAGGGAAGGAAAAAGTCGAGGACAGAGCTATGCTCACATGCGTACTCTGTAAGACCAATGGGCACCCTGCTAATTATCGGGGATGTCCTAAAGTCCAGAAGATTAGAAAGAGTATAGAGGCAAAGAAACAACTCAAAATGGTAGAAGCGAGGCCAGTGCCTCGTGTTCCAGCTACCACTGTTACGCCGGCCGTCTCATACGCCCAAATGGCATCAGGAAGGCGACCGGTACAACAGACAGTGCCGAAGGTGACCCCGGTCCCAGTGGCCAAGCAACCTGAGGCGAATCTGGATATGATGGCGATTCTGCTCTCTATCCAGGGGCAGATCGCTCAGCTCGAGAAACAGTTCCAAGAGCAAGCAGCGCGAGTAGAATTAATCTACTCGACGGTGTTTGCCGTGCCAAACGCATCATCGGTCTAATGGCTGCGCACGCAGCTAGTAACCTTAAGATCCTAGCAGTGAATGTGAATTCGCTGATTAGGACAGAACGCAAATTAACGCTCGGCAACCTTATGCAAACTCACAATCCAGACGTGCTGATGGCCAGCGAAACTAAGCTGAACCAGACGCGCACACTCTGGTACAAGAATTACCACGTAGTTCGAAGAGACCGGCCCCAATCCTTGCGAGGGGGCGGGGTCGCTCTCTTAATCAAAAAAGGCCTTTGTCATAAGTTCATGTATAGCAGTGAAGTGCGAAGATTTCAAGTGCTAGAAACGTGTATTGCACGCATTCCTCTCCAGGGTGGAAAGCGGTTATATGTGATCGCGATCTACGCAGCTGACAATCCTGCACTCAATCGCAACTTTATTTCAGAACTCGATACTCTTTTCACTAGCCTTCGACTGAGCTCGGAGGAAAACTATTATATAATTGCTGGGGATTTGAACTCCAAGCATAGAGAATGGGGCAATAGAGTGCACAACGACAGGGGGACCCCACTGTATAACTGGTTGGCAGAGCACAATATTGAGTTCAAGCTAGATTTGCTTGCAACTGATAGGCCATATCTGGATCTGTTGCTGATCGACAGACGACTGACGATACTAGACGTGGAGAGACGCACGCGGAACTGTTTAACTGCGGTTGAGTACGAGAGTGATCACTGCGGACTCTTCGCGGCTATTCAGCTCCCGAACGAGGTGGAAGAACTGGAGGAGTATGTCCAGAGGAATCCTTATAATTACAATAAGACCCGCTGGCCTCGCTTCTCCAGGACGTTATCCACAGAACTACGTTCGAGTGGGATCAATCCTCCGTCAAACAGAAACCTAACGAACGAAGAGGTTGACAGGTACCTCATACAAATTGACGACGTAATTAAACGTACTATGGACAAGACTATTCCGAAGGTAGTACAAATCGATGACAGCGATGTTTATCGAAATGCTACCATCGATGCACTTCACGTGCACAAAAGTAGGCTGCTGTCAAGACTCAAACTCTTGCACAGGCGGTTTACAGATCCACAAAACGCGGAAGTCAGGCAATTGAAGTCGGAGATCAAGAACCTCCAACAGTTAATACGTATGAACTATAGCTTGGCTATAAGCTTGCACTGGGGCAATAAAATCCGGGCTGTACGATCTAACAACCCGGGTATGTTCCCACAAGTAAATAAAATATTTCGGAGGAAAGGTCAAAACGACATTCAGGCCGTTAGACTTCCTAGAACGACAGTTAACCAACAATTACTGACTTCAGTTGGCATCGATCCAGATGGGGCAGTACTAGACAACGACTTCTTCGTGGTTGAAGATCCCCAGGAGAAGGTGAAAGCAATTGGTGCTGTGTTTCAGCGAGTGTATACGGTCAACGAGGTTCGTAGGCCGAATCACGACCTGGAGGATAGAGCCTCGCTAAACCACTTCGAACTCCGAAACGAGATAAGTCAATGGCGATCTGAGAATCCTGGTTTTACCAGGTTCAGTGACGATAACATGGCAAATAATGCCGTTGCCAATGATGAAAATCACATCTTGATTTCTCAAGAAGATCTTCAGGGTATCTTTAACTCACTGAAGAAGAAAAAGTCGGTGGGAATCGATGGTATACCAAATATTGTGCTTCGCTATCTTCCCCCCGAAGCCGTGCAGATTTACACAACACTGTTCAATAATGCGCTGAGTAATGCTTATTACCCGGCACACTGGAAAACAGCTGTGGTGCAACCAATCCCTAAACGGGATAAAGACAAATCTATCCCGACAAATCTTCGGTCGATCAGTCTTCTTCCTTGCATAAGCAAGGTTTTTGAAAAGATAGTCATTCGAGTTCTGAAACAATGGGTTGAGGAAAATAAAATCATACCGGACAACCAGTTCGGATTCAGGGCGGGGCATGAAACTATACATGCCGCGTCCAAACTGGTATCCGACATTCAGTGGAACAAAGGCAAAAAGCAATGCACGGGTGCCTGTCTGATTGACTTGGAGAAAGCGTTCGACACCGTTTGGTTAGAGGGCTTCTTCCTCAAGCTGGTCAGGCTCGGCATAAGCAAATCATTGCTATACATGATCTATGATATGATAATAGGTAGAAAGTTCGTCGTGAAAAGTGGCGACGTAACTTCTACCACGGTCTTTGACATCAAAAATGGTCTGCAACAGGGAGCGGTTGGTTCGCCGATATTGTTCTCAATATTCACTGCAGATCTTATAGGTTCCATGCCGCACTTAATTGCGTACGCCGACGATCTAGTAGCGTACAGATCTGGTCCGAAGGTCGAAGTAATAAGTAACTTGCTGCAACTTGACTTCGAACAAATTCAGCGATTTTGCGACGACTGGAAGTTAATTATCAACTTCCTGAAGTGCGAAACTATCCTTTTCAGGACCCCGCTGTACATGGCAGCATGGGATACGCGCACAAACTGGCGTAAGTTCGGCATAGTTGACCCGCAGGGACGGCCGTTAGATGTGAAAAGTGTAGTAAGGTATCTCGGCATTTGGTTGGACCAATATCTGTATTTTGACAAACATATAGATATTGCTCTGGCGAAAGCTAAAAAGGCCTTTGCTGTGGCAAGGGGGTTGTTTTACAGCAGCCAACTTGACACCAGAGTAAAGGTAATCTGCTACATGGCCCTCATCCGGCCAGTAATGGCCTACGGTTGTCCACTGTGGTTCAATGTGAGTCCTTCCCAGATGGAAAAGATGAGGTTGTTCGAGAGACAGTGTCTTCGCACTTGTCTCAGGTTGTATCGTACACCCGAGTCTGAGTACAAGAAGTTCTATCCTAACGAGGTCCTGTACAACGAGGCAAACTTGAACAGGATAGATAATTTTATTATTAAGCTGATCAGAAGGCATATTGCACGAGCTATGACTTCTTCCAACAGTCTGATCTTTGGGGCTTACTTCCCCAATGTTATGTACCATGAGAGGGTGCGCCTCACCGGCTTTATTCCTCCTGAAGCGTTCCTCTATCTCGACACAATTGGCCTAATACAGGATTCACAAGGATGTCCTGTCATCTTCCACGTTGTACGCCGAACAGTGGACAGGCGACTCCAATACGAACGGGATGTCGCTCGAAGTCACGAGGATCTCCTCCGGTTCAGCAGAGCGATCTCCGCTCGAGACAGGAGAGAGTCTGCCAAAGAACGGCAATTTTACTGGTGGTTACACCAAAACCAGTCTCTGCCGCCGCTGGCTTTTCAAGATGATGACGCGATGGTTGACCATGGTGGCCAACTTACATAGATTATAGGGTAGTATTTAAGAAAAAAAAAGGTGCACTACGGCGTATAAATTATATATGTTCGGCATATACATAACATATACGCCCTAGTGCACGTGTCCGTAAAGTTACAGACATAGTTAAGATAGTTTTTTAAGTTTTAAGGTTAGGTTAATCTAGTTTAAGGTAGGTTAAGATAGACAAACTAAGCCAAGTTTTTTACCAGTTTATTTGGCTTAACAAAAAACAAAAACAGACTTCATAACTGAAAAAAAAAAAAACATAGACTAAGCCGAAAGGCATGCTTAAATTAGAAGATCAGAATAGCTTAGAGTACCCGTATAGGGTCAGTAGGTTAGATGTAAGTACAATTGTTAAGATAGTTAAGCTAGTTTTAAGTATTTTTGTCTAGCACGTAAGTAAATGAATTAAAAATAAAACAAAAATCAAGAAAAAAAAAAAAAAAAAAAAAACCTCCGTGTTTCCATGGACCCAGCGAAAGAAATTCATGCAGTTAAGAAATTCATGAACAACGTAGTGGAGCAACGATTTTAACAGGGCCTCTCAAAGGTGAAGATGTTGATGATTCTTCGAATTTCCACGATACCAACAGATACACTATTTTAATTTAAGCAAATGCAATACCCAATTCGATTGGCATTCAAAATCACAATCAATAAACATCAAGATCAAACCAAGGAATGGTGTGGTTTAGATTAAGAATACGGATTGCTTCTCACATGGACAACTGCATATTGCGTGTTCCCGTGTCAGCAAACCAGATAGCCTTTATATCTACGCAGACAATTGAAAAACATAACATATTGTATACTCACCAGAGCTATGCAAAATTAAACGTATAATTTGTTCGTTATCCATCCACCCGGGGTACAGTTAAATTAATTCCGAAATAGACCTGCTGTCAAATATTTAGTTCGGAATTAGTACGATGGTGGATCAATGAGTACCCGTGTTTGAGAAAACGTGTTGTTGCTGAGAGAAGTTGACATTGCCTTTGTGTACTCCACAATCTGTCAAAACTTCAGCATACAACATTTTACACTGACTCATAGGTTTTTGACAGCCATTAACATTGACCGTACCCCCTTAAAAACAGATGTACGACCACGTTTAGATTCGCTGAATACAGTTGATGGTGAAAGGTCTCTCCAAAAATAAAAGGCTATTTATGTTACCGACTAATTTTCCCCACTTTATCGGAACGTGTGTGAGAGAACTAAATCAGTCTGAAATGACTTATGTTGTAATTTGACAGATTGGAGTACATGATAGTAATACTTTTAGCGACTTATGGCAGGCCACCACATTCTATCGTTTAATTTTAGTCCAATCACCAGACGTAATCTCTCAAATGCTTCAAAGAACATTTGAGAATTAAGCGCGCATAGTTTACCACACATTCAACATCACCTTCTGCTGCAAAAGCCCATTTCTGTGACTATGGTTTGGATGTAAGCACAACCTTTTCAACGGCCGACAACGATATTGCGAGACATTGTCATGTTATGTCACCAAATGAACAACACGCTTGAAAGCCTAATATCCTTCAAAGGAAATGAGGCGAAATGTCGGAAAAGTAAGCAAATCGCTTAGTTGTCATCACTCGAAAGAAAGATGTTCACAGTCATTGCCTTCATCAAACAAATAACTGCTGTTCAAGTTTAACGATTTTATTAATTTACGAGCATCTACGCAGAGATTTCACCTACCTCCCACTTTCGTAATCAACCACGAACATCGTTGCCATAAGAAATCTCGTGTTCGCATTCCACGATGTGCACATATCTCCGTGTAGCGTGTACCCTCGCAAATCACCAGCACGGCGATGTCAAATCCCAGCACAATTTCTTTGAATTTCCACCCCGCAGATTGTGGTGTACACATTCAGACACCTTGCGCTGTCGGATGCTGCCTTGCGAATTGTTGTCCTTGTCGTTATGACTGTCATCATATTGTGCATGTACCATGTCAGAAAGTCTTACAGCATCCAGGTCCCCAAAACTGCTTACAGCGATCACAAATGATTTCTGTACAAAAGAGCTCAACTTGGGTGCGAACTTTAAGAATTTCGTGAAATTCGTTAAGAACTTTAATTAAGTTACATGACGAGTGTATGCCACAGGAGTGGAAATGTGGAAATATGACACTGATCCGAAAATGTCAAGAGTTAATCGCATTAGCTGACAGAGGACTCATTCGAATTTTTCAATTGACTGCCGCGTGAGCTGATATAATCTGGATTGACTACATCATAATTGCCTAATACCCCTTGCGTATCGGCAAGTACAACAGCAATATGTTTACATTCAGAAGTCCAACTGAAAACTGAATTGATGGGTAATTCCCTTTGAAAGATCTCTCTTTCAAAGATGACTGACAAAATCTCAATCAGCGAAATATTAGTTCCAATCCTTTTGGTTCTCTATTAAAAATATCTTCGGGTCTAGATTATGGAGCGACTACTTCTGTTGTGCTTGTTATTGTTTCCATCCCAGTGAACAAGTGGTGACAAGCAGCACACAATGTAGTAGCAGAAGGGGATATCTCCCTATACTCTGACAGCTCAAAAACGAGTGGGGTTACGGGCAAAGGGGTCTTCTATGACCACTTCCAGAAATGCCTTGCACTAAGAGACGACTGCAGAGTCTTCCAAGCCGAAGTAGCTGCGATACACGAAGCAACACAACATAACCAACAAAACGACCAAGCGGAAATAAAGCCCATAACATCGGACATTTTGATATCGAAACTGGTTAGGTTATGCAGACAAAGCGTCAGTGAGATATCTTGGCTAGAATATTACTAGGCCACACTGGCACCCAAGGAAACGTAAAAGCATGCAGTCTCGCTGAGCTGGGAATAACTCGGGCAATCGCTTATATTGTACATTCTCGACGGAAGGAAAAAACTGGAAGGTGAAACCCTGGACAGAGTCAGAACTCGATGGCTTGGTATGGAAATTGAGCAAGGGCCCTGTGGCTAACGCTGAATAATAAGAGATCATCATCATTGATCGGTTGTCGCAAGGAAGTTCTCACCGGGCATTGTGTTACAGGCACGTATACATTGCGACTGAACATAATAGTGAACAAATTCGACTACTACTGTACACCAAATGGAGTATTCGTATCAATGGTGGAAAATCGGTTCATATGTGTTTAAGGAGAGAGACAATAACACCAGTACCGAGATCAAGCCCAGAATTACTTTTGCCAATCGCTGTTTCTTTGGGCTCAAGAGGCAATTGAGTAACAGAGCCAGCTCTCGAAGCACCAAAACTGACTTTATATAACACTCTGATCATACATGTTATGTTCTATGGCGCAGAGACATGGACGATATTGAACGCGGATGAAGAAGCTCTTGGTCGCTTTGAGAGATTACTTCTACGTGCGATCTTTGGTCCTGTTTGCGTTGATGTTGCCTGGAGGAGGAGATTCAACCACGAACTGAACGAACAGAAACATGCCTAGTTGAGCAACCTAGTTAAGTGTCTTCGGATCCAACGCTTAAGATGGCTAGATCATGTAGAGCGGATGGACACCACAGCGCAACAGAGGACGTCCGCGAACGAGATGGCGCACACAAGTGGAGAAGGACTTCTACCAACTAGGTGTGCGCAATTGGAAGCAGCTGGCGAAAGATCGTGCTGGCTGGAGAGGCTTGTTGGTTGAGGCCCACGTCCACCCCGGACTGTAGCGCCAAACAAAGAAGAAGGAGGTGTGTTTAAGGAGACCATCCCGAGGTGGATGCAGTTCAGCAGCCAAATCTCAGAACATGAAGATAGCATTCATCATCGCCTTGCAACAGTACATTGTGACACTGTTCAGAAGGCAACTTCTAGACACCAACAACCATCAGGAACCTGAGAAAAAGCATCCCCGGACAATGCTACCTCAACGCGCTAGATCTGATAAGCGAGCAGAACTTCCCAACGACATCTAACACAAAGTTGCATGGCTTCTACCAGTGCAGCGATAGCAATCATCAGCTACCACACCACCACCCCATCCCAGAAGGACCAAAATGGATACACGGATTTGAACAACCCGATGTTAGTTGTACTATAAAATTGTAAAAAAAAACTAGTTTTGGTCACAATGTACTGTACACGACTGAACATACCGCATAACGACGCTTGCATGAGTTATAGAGATGAGGAAGAAATATAATCTGCTTGGGAAACAGAAAATGTCTGCAGGGGTTAAATCTGGGGTATATGGTGGATGGGGTAGCACGTCGTTGCCTAATTTATGGATTCTTTATAAAATGGTCACATCCAAATATTAAATGGTCCCATCCAAATACTCAGTTGAAATACTTACAGCCTCATCTTTACTCATTTTTTCCAATCGTCCCATATCAGTCCATGAATTTTATCCACGACTTCTTGCGTGACGACCACTTTCAGCATTTCACCTCAATTAGGTTGGTACGTAGTTAGTTAAGTCATACCTCGAGATATATTCTGTTCAAGTTTGCCTCGTTTTTTGTCGGCTTGTCTGATATAATCTTATTTTCCTCCACTCATTGCAGAGCTCGAATGGCTATCTTTTCAAACACGTTCCTTATGCTCGGATAAATACTTATTGACCAAGTATTTGTCGGGACAGATGGGTCTTTATCCCATTTGGGAGTGCACCACAGTTATTTCCGGTGCGTCGGTTAGTCAGTACCGAAGATGCAAAAAACACTCGTCTGTACTGGACTTAACAAACTTCAATCAATACTTTCTTAGCTGAAAATATCGCAGCTATGTTTCAAATTAAGATCGTACACATCAGAGCAACATAGTTACATTCTGCGCCCTATATGTGACCAATTGAATTTGGTCTGAAGTTCTTCTAAACTCATTTCTGTTACGCTCGCTCCCAAAGACGAAGCAGTCATTTGTCATCCACCAACTGGCGAGCCAAAACAACGCCTCTAGACTACTTCGCCTAAACCTTTAATTAGCAGCCTTTCTGCTTCCCCGCACTCACTGTCCCGCCATTCAAATACTTACCCTAGGCCATATCCTTTCGAATGAATTTACATGTTTCTCGCCTTAGCACATCACACGCCTTCCCCACCGAATCTTACCATCCGTAAAGTACGAGCATCGCAGTTCCTTGTGGAAAATTCTAATTACTTTTGTTAAAGTTCCTAATGAATCAACGCACCCTCCGCGCCAACGTGGGCCCAGAACCCACAACGCAAACCAAAAGGATGAAGAAATCGAATAAAAGTCATTTGCCAAACGGCGGAGGACGACTTCACTTCCAGACTTCACGCCAAGTAGCATCCCCGGTCCTGACGTTCAGTTCGAAATGTGCTGAATAAATACAAAAGGCCCGCTTGCCGAAGCTTCCTGCACAAGCGCGAGGATAATGAGTTAACAATGGGAATTTTATGAGATCTTGCCTCACACTGCACACACGTACACAAACACGGTAGGGTACATATATTACACCCCTCGGGCGAAGGGCTGGTGCTGTGGTGGCTCACATGTAGAGGCGGTAAAACTGCCGCCGCACCGGCCGTTTTTGTGTTCGAGCCTAAAAATGTATATCCCTCTTATCCGGTGGCGTTCTCCATCGATGGGAAGGATTTTCACTTTTAAGAATTTTGTGGGAAGCCATTCGAAATCGCTTTCCCGTTCTTTTAGACAGCGTGGCGGGGTGGGACGATGATGGCGGCACCTTTTCAAGGCAAAATCGTACCTATGGCGGAAACGTGTTATTTTCAAGGAGCAACCAGCTGACATAAAATTATTTTATAAAGGGCGTTGGCAAGGGGCCATGTTTAATGAAAATGACAAAATATATCGAAGGAATGTCAGTCAATGATGATGTGCCCGATAGGGTTGGAAATAAGGGCGGCGGGTATTATATTTATGAGCTGTTGGCAAAAACCTCAAACCAACGTTGCAGTAAGTAAATTGTTATTAAATGTGCCCCCCTAGGGGTTCAGCTCAATTGATTAGGAACATTTTATGGGTTGCTTGGAGCATAATTCAGGCCAAGAATGAGTTCATTGATATAAAAGAAGGTATGCAGATGGTATTTTATCGGAAAGTATATTGACAACTCTTGTGTAAGACAACAAGTGGCCGTTCGGACGCAGAGGATAATTTCATACTGCATGGCACCACCTCTCTCACACAGCAGATCTGTCTTAGAGAAGGTTCTCCAAGTTCAACGGTCGGAATCGGCGGAATCGGTGGAAATAGTCAGGAAGGCAAAACAATCCGGCCTCTGGGAAATATTTACATATCCGGAATTAGGGAGAATATATAATCGGATATCGTTCTGACAGCCATGTGACGAAAAAATCTCTAGATGCAGTCACATTTACCTCAAAGACTTCCCTGAATTGTCGCCTATCCGAAATGTCCAAGAATTTAATTTTATGTGGGTGCCGATACATTGCGACATAACAGACAATTTTGAAACTTAAGGAGTACTAGTTCCGTACTCTTTCCAGATGGAGATTGCCATCCATGCCTGATCAGAATAAATAGGGCAAATCTCAGAACTCCTATCGGCAACACAACCGGGTACTGTGCCATTGGAACTCACGCCTGAAGATTAGTCCTACCCTACAATGTCTTCTGCTGCAGAGACGATAAGGAGTGATAAACTATTGTGCATCTTCTTTGTTATTTCAGCACCCTTTCTCCCCGTAGAAGAAGTCACTGAGATGCCTATTACTTTAAGAACCTAGCCAAACTAAGTAGCATTAGTATCAGTAATCTTAATCATCTTCAAATGTACCAACTGGTTTTGCGGAAATTAGGGAAACTATTTTCCAAATTAGTCCATCGATTCGAGTAACTAAGTTTAGATTATGCACCGATGGCACAGAAAGTTCGATATCATTGAGCGATAGAGGGAGCCATTGACGATGATTATTTGGTCCAATGATTACGCCGCACGGTTATGCATTGGCAAGCTCTTGTATTGGCTGAAGTTGCTCATCGAACGAAATACGGCAGCTTTGTTTATTTCATACCCATTCAATGGTTTAAGTGTGAGCATTTGACAGTAAAATTCAAAAATGTGTCTAACACGTGTAACGCTTTTCGTATGTCTTGGCATGACGTAAAACATTAAAGACAGATTTGAAAAATATCCAATTTATTGAATTTCGTTGCAGTCGTATGACCACAGCATTCACAGCATCATAAGTCATAACGGAAGGACTAATCAACAAAATCCACGATCACTGGGTCAATGTTCGTGAGATAGCCATGACCTTAGAAATTTCTTAATCAAATCGTTATTCTCACACGTGAAATGGTGGTTCTAAGAGAACCCAACTAGCGCTGAGTGCCATTTTCATCTGATGGATGTGTGTTGTAGTGAATTAAGAAACATCGAGACATTTATATTTCTTTGATGTCCTTTCGGGAATCTCACCCAAATGAATGGTTTGAATAGAACTCTAGCAAGCGCTGGACATGCGCACAGGAAGTGAGTCAGCGATTCTGGTACAGGCAGTGTGTTTTGAGGAATTCCTAGTCTAACTGCGTAACCGCATATCGGCTAGTGGCACGTACTTATCAACAGAATTTAATAAATGTTATGTATTTCGTGATTTGACTAGCCCCAGTGGAATGTGTATATCCATAGCAGACGAGCAAGCTCATTGCGGCATTCCTGGACTAATTTTGAGGTTGTGAAGGTCGATGCAATTACCTTGATGGCAAATTGACTGCCAACGAAGATAGCTATTGGCGTTTTATTCCGATGAAATTTAAGTTGACGACGCGCCTCGCTTATGGCCAGGATTTCCGCTTGAAAGATGCTGGCGTAATTTGCGAGTCTCTAGGCTGCAGAGATGCTCAGAATATCTGAGTAAATAACCGCGCCCACAATTCATCTTTGAACCTTTTGGGAATCGGAATTGTGCACGGTACAAATGTTTGGGGTGCACGTGCTGAGCTAGGATATTAACTAATACACTCACATCCGGTACGAGGCCTATTGTGCTGGCTACCTCAGTTTGCTCTAGTAGGTAGGATGATGCCCACATACATATTATTTAAAATCAAATTTAGGTGGAATGTAGTCTGTTCGCAGCCGCATGAGTTCACTCGGCATCGCAACCAGTATGCAACTATGGCCATATGGTATACAGATTCACAGCCGAGGCTCATTAAGTCTGATCGCATTGTGCGTCACTCTATTTTGAATGTGAAGGTTGATAGGAAGAAGATGGAGCATGACCGTCGAAGCGTTCAAGTCCTGCATGAGTATTCAGTCCACGAATTGAGGATCCGAGTGAAGATTTCAAAACAGAATTTTGGACTTTTCAAGCCAGATTCAAGTGCATTCTTATGGCGTCACTGGTTATGAATCGTGAATACGACAAAAAATGAAGAAACGATGAAAAGAGTGGACTGCTGGAGGCGACTGTTGCCCTAAAAAAGGCAAAGATGTTAGAACGGAAGGAACATCGTTGTGAAAAGTAAACCACTCGAAAATGGTACTACATTAAAAAATAAACTGAATTTTAAGAAATATGCCAAGTATTTAAATTGTTTTGTCATCTGACATACGACTATCTCTGGTATCTGTTGACAACACATATGTGTTTCCATTAGAGTTAAAAAACAACAAAACTCTTCAACCAATTATTTTCCTTCAACCAGTCAACTACACTTGACCCAAATATGATAAATAACCGCAAGAAAGTCATAAATTAATGTTGAATTATAAAGTCCAACAAATTCCTTCCAAAGCCTAATCCGATAGCAATGAACTCCACGAATTTGCATATCACTTCATCGGAAAGAAATGCCACAACCCTTTATCATCCAATTAAAGCAATAAGTCAACCCCAAAAAAAAAAAAAAACAGAAAATAGGGCTGGATACCCTTCGTTCTGACCTTCATCGCTAGACGTTTATCAAAATAAAAAATAAATAAAAAGAAAACACATGCACACCACCAACCCGCTGGTCGTGGCAATAGAATCAAAAAGGATGATGTTGATATTTCGATAGCAAAACAGAATTTAATGAATTCAAATGCGGATCATCTTATTAGGGGAGCCATCGCGAACAGGGTGAGTGGTGTAGCGGAAGTATTCGTGCCTCAATAAATGTGGTAACCATTAGAAAGCACATGAAAATGAGACCGCAGAGTATATTTGAGCCTGTTTTTCGTCGAATGTTGATGTATTCAGCCTACACGCGTTGCATTTGGACCAACTGGTCGGTCGGTGGCTGTACAAAATGTGCCCATATGATGGTGTGTAGAGTCAATAAGAATGTGGAATTTGGAGTGGAAAATATTACGCTTGAAAGGGGAAAGGGGCGGCATGGCTCGTATTTTGGAAGTAAACAAAACACGGAGCAGTTTCCAGTACAATTTACCGTGATCGATAAATGCGTTCAATTAGTCGTTTTAGAACGCGGTGGTTTTGAGTTGAAGTCCTCACTAACTTATAGACAATGAAAAATGATACATAGACTCGATACATTTTGAATGGTACTAATGTGTGTGTACATAAAATTGAAGGTTCATCTATGCGTATGCACTTGGTAAGCTTCCAAACAATTCGAGCGATCTTTAAGAGGTAACACTGTGTTAGAATCCATTACGAATGAGTAACCGATTATAATTGGTGTACTTTTGGTTGTTTGGTGTTTCAGTTTACTCCGATGGGCGTAGTCTTGCAGTCTAGTGGTTGTGGGACCAATCTTGTGGTGTCAGGCTTGCCTGAAATATGAGAACTCGATTTAGATGTAAATTTCGATGTAGGCAAATGCACTCCAGTGTATCATTTAATACATGTAAGAAAACATAATCACAGGTGTACAGAGATTGTAGGAAGGACTATTTGGGCCATTGTGACTGTTGGAAGTTCTACTACGAGAAAGCTAACAAATCCTATAATTAACCACTGTCGATTTTTCTTATTAGTCTTTAAAAAATGCACAAACTCTCTCCGTGAACAGCTTTTACTACCGTTTTTTGCCTCTCACTTTATCAGTTTGAAGTTGTCCTCATCATGGTAAAACGCTTTCATCTTCCCAAGCGCATAGAACAGGCCAATAGGTCAATAGGTATCTGTTCCCAAACTCTTTGAATCTATTGTGTGCAACGCATTGTACTTCCATTGTAAGCCAGCTTGATTTCCTTTCCACTAACTCAACTTTACTTTTACTTTCGTCTAAAAAAATTGTCTACGAATGTACTCATAATTCTCTAATTACCCAACTTCTTCAGTTCCTTTACAGGTATTACAATTGCTAAGTTATTCCAATTCCACTAGTGATAGAACAATAGCACGCACAACACGAGTAGTTGCTGAAAAGCTAGGTCCTGGACCTCTACGGGCTGTAACGCCACCCATATTATTATGATTTTAAGTTAGTTAAATGTTAAGCAAATAACTAAAACGCACAAGTCAGCAAAACACATTGAATCCATGTAAGCGTGGCGATTTAAACTTTCAGCTTACAACCACCCCCAGCTGTGGTTATGAAATGCTTTTCCTTTAACTTGGAAAGATTCAGTCTCATGTGCATCCGTCAGCGTGCTGATTGATGACCACGAAAAAAAGTGAAAACAGCCTACTCATTACCCAGCCTCAGTGGTGAACATGCGATGCTGATGTCGTTGCCAGAATGAAGGGGAGAAAATTCTCGATTCCCCTCCCACAAAGGGAACATTGATTGATGAGTGAGATCAATCAGCTGCAAGTGCTCAGATTTTGCCGTGCCGCAAAACAATATCCCATGCAAATTCGCATGGATGGAAGGAGGCGACCGTTTGTGTAATTTTTCTCAAGTCCTTGTTTGCAGATGATACTCAGCGGGGATTAGACCGATTGTGTTGGTGGGTCAGATGTTAATGTCGACGCATAAGGGGAGTTTCGCATTAGGATGGTTGAGCATTTTCCCAAAACCTCTGTCTGCAACAAATGTGTAGGGGTTGCCAGAGGGCGGACAGATATTATTTCTGCCGTACAGTGGTGACCCATATTTTGCCGATGGTAATTTGAAACTCACGGGAAGTCGGGAGATTTGAATTTGTGGTCGAAGTGTATGCAATCTGCGAGAGTTGTGTGGTTCTGCCTGGATGTTGGACATGATTTTGACTTCCTTCCCATCAACTGGGACTATTTTGCATTCCATTGTAGACCAATTACGATTGACATAAATACCCATCGCAATTTGGTAGGTATTAGAATTTGTTCGAATGTTTAACCGGATGCATTTGTTTGGTATTGCTACCTTTGACATCTGTCCTTCAGCCAAATGCCAAATGTTGAGCTGTAGGTAGGTAGGTCAGGCCCCAAATTTGTCGGGCATGCATATACAGCCCACTTCGAATGGGAAAGGTGGGATGTGTCTTTTTTGGCGGACGCATCAATTATTCCCTTTGACTGTGAAACTTGTTTTTGCTATCGTTGTAGCCACAAATTAATTAGAGTGGTTTCAGCAATTTAGCACGTTTTTCTCGACACACTCGAACATTTGCTATTAATCAAACATTTTATGTACCCCTCTACTGGCATCCGATTGCCTTTGATGGCGTCCATGATGACTTGTTTCGTTCAGGTGAAGATTATGTCGCCCCTCCACTGTTCACTGCTTCACCCCACGACACTTCACTAGCAAATAAAAATCAAATTGTGTTCACATAATTATCATTTATTGTTATTTGCTCCCGGAGTTGGTTTCTTTACTCGTTAGCTCGCTCACAGCAGGACCGAGTAATTGATTTTCTTGTTTGCTGTCGCACATAAGCACCATCCCCAACAGAGTTGAACTTGCACGCTCGCACCCACAAGGGCAGAGGGTTCATTCAAATGATGTAGGCAAATAATTTATTATATTCCCGGAACAGTAAAACTTTTCCGATAAATTCCCTTGGCACCGTCATCGTCGCAAACAGTAAATTCGATTCACATTTCTAATCGATTGCTGGAGATTTATGAAGCACAACGGAATGTAATATGCAAACCATTTTGGCGCACTTTGAGCCACAATGGCGGAAACAATGACCATTACCTGAGCCAGGGGATATGATTTAGGACACAAGTTGGTGTGGCTTTGTTAAGATTTATCGACACAGGGCCGCCAGTTAATCCTTTAACAGGTTTCTTTGATAAAACTTCTGACAATCCCTTCGCCACCACCGGCGGATACGAAAGATAACTAAATTAAGAAGGGTATTCTGATTTGTAAATCCAACCCGATATAGAGACGTAGATACGCCCAAACAGATACACACAAGGATAACGAAGGACCGGAAATATATACTACATAGGGACGTGATGAGTTATGAGAGTGCAGCGCATTAGTTTGTGTGCGTTCCTTCCCTTTTTCCACCCTTGATATAGGCTAGATGTATATTTCTTTTTTGCTGGAAACGGAAACGATTCGGACTCTACGCTTGGCGGAGGGCCGTTAAGGGGGTGGCGGGCTGTTCACATGTTTTGAATTTGTTGACAAGGGTTTTTCTGCTCGGTCAGTGCGTTTCGTTTTTTTCCTCGACTAAAGGGATCAAATATCGGAGAATACGTCTTATAGCTTAACTCACTCTCGGAATGCTATTAAGCTTTAGAAGCGGAAAGCTCCTGTGATTTGCTGGAGAGGGTATCTCCGCTGCTCCGGATAATGAGCATCGTTAAAAAAGATGGTGTACCTGTTCAACATGTTCAATGGGAGATATTGAAACCAAACCACTGCTAACTAACTTCCTCTTTTCTAGTGTTTTGGAATGGAATTGGAAATACAAATTGGCTCCTAGCCGTATGTGTCTTCTGTCGTCTGTCGTCTGTCGTCTGTCGTCTGTCGTCTGTCGTCTGTCGTCTGTCGTCTGTCGTCTGTCGTCTGTCGTCTGTCGTCTGTCGTCTGTCGTCTGTCGTCTGTCGTCTGTCGTCTGTCGTCTGTCGTCTGTCGTCTGTCGTCTGTCGTCTGTCGTCTGTCGTCTGTCGTCTGTCGTCTGTCGTCTGTCGTCTGTCGTCTGTCGTCTGTCGTCTGTCGTCTGTCGTCTGTCGTCTGTCGTCTGTCGTCTGTCGTCTGTCGTCTGTCGTCTGTCGTCTGTCGTCTGTCGTCTGTCGTCTGTCGTCTGTCGTCTGTCGTCTGTCGTCTGTCGTCTGTCGTCTGTCGTCTGTCGTCTGTCGTCTGTCGTCTGTCGTCTGTCGTCTGTCGTCTGTCGTCTGTCGTCTGTCGTCTGTCGTCTGTCGTCTGTCGTCTGTCGTCTGTCGTCTGTCGTCTGTCGTCTGTCGTCTGTCGTCTGTCGTCTGTCGTCTGTCGTCTGTCGTCTGTCGTCTGTCGTCTGTCGTCTGTCGTCTGTCGTCTGTCGTCTGTCGTCTGTCGTCTGTCGTCTGTCGTCTGTCGTCTGTCGTCTGTCGTCTGTCGTCTGTCGTCTGTCGTCTGTCGTCTGTCGTCTGTCGTCTGTCGTCTGTCGTCTGTCGTCTGTCGTCTGTCGTCTGTCGTCTGTCGTCTGTCGTCTGTCGTCTGTCGTCTGTCGTCTGTCGTCTGTCGTCTGTCGTCTGTCGTCTGTCGTCTGTCGTCTGTCGTCTGTCGTCTGTCGTCTGTCGTCTGTCGTCTGTCGTCTGTCGTCTGTCGTCTGTCGTCTGTCGTCTGTCGTCTGTCGTCTGTCGTCTGTCGTCTGTCGTCTGTCGTCTGTCGTCTGTCGTCTGCCGTCTGTCGTCTGTCGTCTGTCGTCTGTCGTCTGTCTTCTGTCTTCTGTCTTCTGTCTTCTGTCTTCTGTCTTCTGTCTTCTGTCTTCTGTCTTCTGTCTTCTGTCTTCTGTCTTCTGTCTTCTGTCTTCTGTCTTCTGTCTTCTGTCTTCTGTCTTCTGTCTTCTGTCTTCTGTCTTCTGTCTTCTGTCTTCTGTCTTCTGTCTTCTGTCTTCTGTCTTCTGTCTTCTGTCTTCTGTCTTCTGTCTTCTGTCTTCTGTCTTCTGTCTTCTGTCTTCTGTCTTCTGTCTTCTGTCTTCTGTCTTCTGTCTTCTGTCTTCTGTCTTCTGTCTTCTGTCTTCTGTCTTCTGTCTTCTGTCTTCTGTCTTCTGTCTTCTGTCTTCTGTCTTCTGTCTTCTGTCTTCTGTCTTCTGTCTTCTGTCTTCTGTCTTCTGTCAAGACATTGTTGGAAATGACACTCAAAGCCTTCTGGTTGGAACACCCTCATGATTACCCCCATGCTGTGCACATGGTCCACCGACAGAAAATGATTATAGTACAAGTCGCATGAATGCTTGTCATCCCTCCCCTTGCAAGCATCATCTTTAATTTCATTGCAATTTCCTGCATCCCATGCATAATTTCCTCCCAGCCAAACATCCACGAGTGTCCCCTAAGCGCAACCTCTGCTCCAATCACCATGCAACGAGAAAGTGCTCAAATACTTCCTTCCAATCTTTCTCCGAATTACTCATCCTTATCTGAATTGAAGCATTCGCCCCCCGTAAGCACAAGCATAATCCGTCCATCCATAAAATTCCACCCAGACACCCCGAAATATGTGAACGACCTCATCACCATGCAACTGAAGATAAATAAGCTTGTGTGCATTACAGGTTGCAACCTCTACCTCTCAGCAGCATTCCCTAGATTTATTCATGCGATTGTATTTGCTGGCTGTCTTGTCCCGCATGTTATAAGCACAATCCAAGCACTGGCTTCTGCCTCGTCATCTGCCCTGGAGTCATTTTTTTAAAAGCATCTTCTTCTCAAGCCGGTCGCTCGTCTGTTTAGCACAATTTCGCTTCCATTCACCCGATTTCCTTTTACATCCTTTTTTCCACGTACACACGTGTGTACATCTCGCCGTTCATTAGACGGTGGCAAAGGATGCCATATGCCTTACCCACTACCCCACATATGCACGCGCGTTGCAGTGTGTGCGCTTGAATGACAGGCGCCTAGTTGGCTGATGCTGCAACAGCAGACAAAAATTGTTGCCTGTCCTGGCAGCTCCGAGACCATCGTCGGCCGGCAATGTACTTAACGTAAATGGATTTTGTTGTCCTTTTGTTTATTTACGAAGTGCATGTGAGGACGTTCCCGGAACAAGGAAGTACGGCAAGTGCATGTGATACTTATCCCGCCGAGCGAGCAGCGACTGATTGTTCATGCAGCTTGCAGCTGATTGTACAATGCACGGTCTGGAGGTCCAAGCTATGATGCCATTAGAGGAGTGGCTTTGTTTTACATCGGCAAGAAGTGTTAGCATTTTCTTTGCTCCTGGTGGCAGGGTCTGGTTGATGATCCTTAATTCGGGATGCCGCTCGATATGCAGAAGACCTAAGCGGATTCCAAGTTAAAGCAGTGTTTTTACCGATTGCATGGATTAGCCGGGAACTTTTAGAGAAGCTTCAGCTACTTCAATATCCAAAGTACATAAATTGTTCTTATCGCTGGGGACTGGGGATTTTCGCTTTTTGCCAAGCGGATGAGGTGAAAGTTTCGCCCTGTGCCATGGTTTGGGAAATTTATTAATGGGAGTTCATTACAACCGTGAGCAAGCGCAAATAACCTATAATCGACCTCAAAAAGATAGTCAACACAGTGAAACTTCACATGTGTGTGATATTCGAAGCGACTTAACGAGTTGTGTCCTAGTTACGGTTCAATGCACTTACTTTGTGCTTTAATTGGTCCAATTGAAGTTGGATTAACTTAGGGCATATTTGCTATTGCATTCTGTTAAGTAGGCGGCACCTACGGACTTATGCTGAATAAAATGTTTGAGAAGCTTTCATTTTCTCTCAGTGGAGACGAAGTGAGTACGGATATTGGCGTATTAAGAATTGAACAGTCGTTCTTCGCCAGGCCTAGCTTAGACTACGATACCATGACGATCTTCGATCGGAAAAACACATAAGTGAACATTCCTTGTAGTCCAGGGCACGGATTCCACAAGTGTGATTTTGGTCGTGCACCGCGAGGATGAGTGTACGATGGATGGAACTCATTTTCTTGTTTTTTTTTTTCTCAGCTGTGTATAAAGTACTTTCAGGGTGAAAAATTCACTCTTGAGGCATCCGGCCTCTAAGTGCATTCGCAGTGCATAGAATGTGAGTACTGGTCTCCACTGAAAACTGCTTCTTGATGTTTTGTACGTTAATACGAGATGGACGTGATATTAACTGCAAAGAAAGACAGGAACTGAAATAGTACGTGGCACGCACTGGGTGAATTAATTTCACGAATTACACGTGAATCTTATTTTTTTTTTTTTACCATGATCACGTAGTCGTATGTATATCACGTGGGCCACGTATTCACGAACTTGGTCATTGCCCGCAATGCGTAGGTACCCGGGTACCCGATAAACTATATAATTGGGTCAACTATACAATTGATGTCAAACCTTACAATACAGGTTGATACATAGGTTAGTTTGGCCGAAAGTGACGTTACTCACAATATAAATAAAATGAAAAGAAAAAACACAGGCACCATCCATCGTATACCCATTAGCGAAAGTCTGTTCTCTAACCAGTTCTAGACGGATCAGGGAATGAACTATTCGCTGAAATTTCGTTTCGTAATGTTTCCAAATGGGCTTTGATAACTTTGAACATTCACTGTGAGCGCACCCTTGTGACTAAACTGTCAATGTCAACAAGTACACGAACAAACAACGCTTACAAATAATACAAATAATTAAGAGTGTTAACGCCAATTTTCGTACTTCTCGTTCCAACACAAGGATTTCATGGTCTAGTTGATAAATTTCAGTCAAAATGTTCTCTACTGGATATTCCCGTTCTAGTGAGGCAACGGGTTGCTCGAATTGAGGAGAATACTGCTACGTAGTCAAGCATCCGTCGCAACCAAACCAAAATAGTCGATTCCATAGCCTTCTGAAGAATTGGCCGTTTCTAAAAACACACTTTGACTAATTTTGCCCGGACCCTTATAAGATAAAGTAAACTCAAGAACCAAGCCAAATATAGTGGACTATGGAAGTATACATATGTATGCACATGTTGTGAGCCCCAGTAGAGCGGGTGCACATCTCTTTATTTCTTTGTGGATGATGGGAAGTGCAACGATCAACGAATTGGATACAGTCTACAGTAGAAAGCGTACGTGCACGATATAATTTTTCTTAAGAGTCGTTTGAGAAGTCAGTGAATAAAATACATATTTTTTAGACTACTCTTGGATTTTTTCCAATTTTTATTCACTCCAAATAATTGAATTTCTTCATTCTTCATACTTTATTCGTCCAAAATCTTACACCGGTCAGCCATTTCTTCGGCTTTGCAAACAGAACATAATCGCTGGAAACTGAATCTGAGGAATGTACTAGGGTGGGGTAGAAGTTTGTAGCCAAATTTGTGCATTGTCTTGATGGAACAGCTCTTTTCTCTTCTTTAAATGCGGTCGTTTCTTCCAAAAGTTTTGGATAATATACATATGCCGGATGTCGTTTTTAGGTAATCGATGTGAATGATACTTCATGCGTCCCAAAAAAAACTGTTAGACCACAGCGCCAACATGGCCTTTTTTCGCGCACGTTCAATCGGAGAATCCCACTGTTTTGCTTTTTCCTTCATCTTATTAGATTGTTTAATGCACAACTGTTTCATTTTGTACACGGTAATGAAATCTAAATAGCATCGTATAATCGTGCAGATCAGGATCTTTTAGTCAAACTCACCATAGTGTGGTCTTAGCGATGACCAGTTCTTAAGAAGGCCATAACAGCTGGATGGCGCCGTTTCCATTTCTCTTGAAAAAAACATAATCCATATTAAGGAATTGCTTTGTTTAGACGACAAGCCTGGGTGCGGGATACTATAAATGACCGCGCTCCAATTCATGATTATTAACCTCCCGTTTTTTGCTTGTCGAAAGTCGTGCTTGTCAATCTTGACAGTCCATCAATGGGGGAAAATTAAAAAATCACCTCTTGTTGGATTATGATCAAAGAAGCTGTTTCCATGTATGTATGCCATCTGTTGTCACCTTGGCAGATTTGTCTACCTTTGTAATCTGAGCTGTATCCCCCCCCCCCCTCTCCTTGCTCCATAATGAGTAATGAAATGAACGTCTAGTCTGCAGAACATGCACACAATTGTGTAAATTGAAGGAAGAATCCGCGTCTGGCAGCACAATTAACTCATTATCCTCACGAGTCATAATTATAAACATTATCCTCACTTGTCAATGCCGAGTTTCATGTTCATTAAAGTAGAACAAAAAAATTCGAGAAGAAGAATTTATATTCTCACATTTTCCTATTCGTCCTTAATTTCATTCAAACGAATTTCTCTCGTCTTCAGAATGCTTGCGCCAAGTCAAGACCGCCCGCCCACTCGTGAATAATTAAAATTGTATCGTTCTACTTTTCAATTTGATTTTTAATGAGCATCAACGTCTTATTTTAGACGAAATTTTATTTATGAAAAAAAAGAATCTGACACAGACACCACCAGCCACGATTACGTTTCGGGACTTTTTTTTAATTACTCTTGTCGTGGGAATTGTTTGTTGTTGCTGCTGAGGAAGTTACGTTTCACTGGGGGTTTCCTGGTTGGTGGAGTGTCCTTTTTGCTGTTGACAGTTCTAAGAAGATCGAGAGGTATTTGATTTATCCTCTTAATGTGGCTGGGGGCTGAGAGTGTCAAAAAATAATCTGCTTGGATGGGGATCATGTGAAGGAAATTTTTAAGTATATTTAGGGTAAGGGGGACTCCCGTGATTCTTGCTTTTGTGTTCGATGGTTCTTGGCAGATTAAAAGTTCACGAATTGGGTAATTGTTGCATAATGGGCTGATATTCGTTGTCGGGCTTGGTGGCATGGATGCATTGTCCAACAAGGAATTATTTTCAGACATTTGACGCTCGTGAGGAGATTGTAAATGGCAAGATGAGTGCATGTATTGTTATTGAGTGTAGCATCTTGTGTATACGTTTGAGTACATGTCCATGGATATTTTTCAGGAAAGATTGCTATAATAGTCGTAAGAGAAGCAATAACAGGGGACACAGTTAAGGAAGACCAGTAATATTGTAAGCCTTCCATAAATCCTTCCGCCCGATCTAAGGAGGCCAGACTGACTGTAGCACCACACAAAGAAGAAAAAGATCTGGACGAGGTCAAGATGATGCGATGTCGAGAAAGCCGAATAAAGCTACAGGTGCAGGCAGATTGTCTATTTTAAGGGGCTGGAGGTGACCTAAGAGACGAGTTAAATCTGGATATCGTTTGGGATAAGTCTCCTTAACATCGGCAATGAGATCTTCTCTGGCGGTGTGTGCGCTCGCCTGGAACTACTTACTCATCTGTAGGTCCTTATCGGTATGGCTTTAGGCCAGGAAAGTCTTCAATAGATCAAGGATAATATCCAATAAATGCAAATAAACACTCCCCTTTTCATCGATTTCATGGCAGCGCGAGTTGGGACGAGACATACGCCCCCATGTCTAGTTTTGACATCCCTGCCAAACTCGTCAGGTTGTAGATGATGTTGAGATCGAATTCTATTTGCTCCATTAAGGTTGTCTACGAACTCACCGAGACCTTCTATGTATGTCAAAAAAGGATTTAGACGCGCTGTCATGCAACATCATTCTTGAGAAGGTGGTGCCAACAAGAGATTCACGATCTACTATGTACAACAAGAAAGGACATCCAATATCGACATCTTGGACATAGCGTAACGATGGGCAGCAACAACTTCGAGGTACTCAAGAACTTCGTCTGCCTCGGTTTCACAGTGAACCGAACGAGCAACATTAGCACCGAGATCTAAAACAGAATTGCCCTTGCCAATCGCTGTTTCTTTGGGCTGAGGAGGTAATTGAGTAATAAAGCCTCGAAGAACCTGGGCACTATGTCTATATAAATCACTGATCATCCCAGTGCCGTGTACATCCAGCATAAACCACCGGAAACTCAGTGAGGATCATTTAAGTCCTGGGGCTTTCCTGCGGCTACACAATGCAAGGGATACCTTCCTGATACGAAAGTGCACCGTGCACCTGAATTGGACAAAATTAAAGAAATCGATTAGGACTTCATTTTCAGCCATAGATTTGATTTGGGTTGCATGCCCGATGTTTATGATCACTCCGCTCAGGCATGACAAACGATGTAAGAGACTGCCAGATGAACTCGCTGGAAATGACACTAGTTCAGTGCACTTCCCGGTTTGAGATCCGCCTTCCACGTTATGATCGAAACGCTTTTTCACACAAATCGCAGGCGGCTTACTGGCAGAGGGTGTCTCACAATTATGGCCTACTCTTGGTGCAATAGGGTCACTCAGAAAAAGCAATCGTACTCTTATCCGCGTCATGACTAGGCACTGTTCCGTTGGAATTTACGCATTTCAATTCAGCTTGCTCTACAACGACATTTTCAGAAGCTCCAGACACGAAGAGGAGAAGGAAACTATAAACGAGGAAACTACGTAGTTGCTTACTTCTTCAACAACCAGCCAATCAGCCACTCTAACCCAACCTAAAGGAACTGCAAGCTACGCAACCGATTGAGTTGCGGTCAGACTGCTACATATCTCTCCTCAGAATGCCACTTTAAATTAACCATCGCTCCACAAATAGAAATGGTCGTTAAATAAATCGTGGAATAATTTCTGCCACTTCCAAAGGAACTGAGGCATAGAATCTAAGCTCCCTTGATCAATTCTCGCGAAAGCATTACAATTCAGGGAATAGCAAATCCGGACGGGAGAAAAAAAAATAATCACTCACCCCACGTTTCGCTTAGCGAAGCATCACTTTCCGTATCCTTTTACATTTATCAAGCACAGAGACGGCTGCTGTCGTTCCCTGCAAATCCGCCACCAGAGGCAAACGATTCCAGAAGTGGAACGAAAGAGGCCATTGAATCGGTTGAATGCAAGGACGACAAACATCACCATCAGCAAATTTCAAAGGGAGAAGCTACCGCTAGATAGAGCGACAAAGGTACAAATAAAGAAACCATTAAAATACGAAACACAAAGGAGAAGAATTAGAAAATACCACTCAAGCCGACTGCGACGTCCCTCGACAGCTCGAGATGGTGATTTGTAGAAGTCTAACAAGGCGACAACTGTGATAACCGTACCCAAGCAAAGATAACAACAACGCGAGACAAAAGAGACGAGCAGAGAAAATGTTGTGCTTCTGCACCATCAACTCCACCGAAAAATCACTGAGGACGATAATGGCCTACTTCTGGTCAACACGCCGCCAACCACTTGCGGCTGACGAGGTTATAAATATTAATCCGAACGATACTAGTGGAGAGTGAGACTCATGCATGACAATGAACACATGGAATGCAGAGGAAAGCAAATCTCAACATCACGAAGGTCGCCCGAAGAAGATGACCCAAGCGCGCGACTAGGATTGTGGGCAGAAAAATTGAAAGTATCTACGAGATGCGACAACGATAGGCACGACAAAGCAAAGACGAGACAAACGGACGGGCACAAGAGGACGCCTATGAGACTGGTTGCTTCTGTGGTTCAGAGGATCCACATTATTCTTCACTTGCCCATGAATTACTGTAAGATGGCTATCGATGGGAGACACTGCTGCTGTGACCGCAATTTACGCGGCGAAGATTATTTAATAGTGAGTGGAATGCCACCCACTTGTGTGGCTTTCGCTAGAGCCACACTTCGCTTTGGTCTGTGAAAGGGAAGTGTGCAGCTCCTTTGGAACGTGAGGCGTGTAAGGGAAAGCGGTTACATTCGCACCTCTGGAGCGGATGAGAGTAATTGTGGCAAAGCATTGACAGATTTTAATTTAATGCTGCACCTGTAAAGCTGGTAGGTAGCTCTGTTGCCATATGCGCATGTGGTACAATGCTCATTCATATTCATTACCTTGCCGCTTGGTACGTACGTCGACAACAGTCGGCAAGGTAATGCTTTTATTATGGGAACTTCATCAAACTTTGATTGAAATGTGTTTTGAGCAGGCTTCGGAGATGTAACAGATGGGATGGAACACATGTAGCAGTTAGCGGGGACTTGGTTAGCCTAACCTTCGCCTCCCCGGCTACAGAGTTATATAATTAATGTTGGCGAAAATGTTTTTGTTATACGATGCTGTAAACCGCGCGACAAAAACACCTTGAAATGGTTGTTGATGGGAAATTAAAATGGAAGAAAGAAACAAGTCCCCTTGCTTATTGGAAAATAATTGACTCTCAAGTGACGAGCTAAGACTGTAGACATTGGATTGTCGCAGTGTTTCAGCATCTACATGAGGTGGATGCTTAATCATTTGGCCATTCCGTTAAGAGATAGGTTGCAGTTCAGTAAACTTGAGTGTTTGTTCAGCATAAAAAGATGATTTTAATATATATGAAATTGAATTTATTTTACCGATCATTTTACGACTGGCGTGAGCTTGGCGTACATTGTAGGTGTCTTTTGGTCCAATCAGTACATAAAGCTGTATTTCGTCAATAACTCATCGCATGCTGGCTTCCAAGCCCAAGTGTTGCTCGATAAGCTTAGTAATCATGTCTCTGTACTGCTCACTGGTGACATCCCCAGCTAGAGTGGCTAGCTGCCTCAAGTTGCGCGCACCAATCTGGTTGAAGTCGTTCTACAGTTAAGCCCAAAGAGAGAGCGGTTGAAATGACTTACTCTACGTTTGAGCTCGGTGCTGATGTTGTTCGCTCTGTTCACAGTAGAGCCAAGGTAGCTGCCCATCGTGACGCTCTTTCCAAGATGTCGATGTCGTATAAATTTTCTTAAGGACAGCATGTATTTCGTTTCACTGCCAGACCTATTTTTGCCGACTCGTTGCTTTCTGCAGCTTCAGGAAGATCGTGTCTCTTTTGTCAGCGAGTGAATCTTGCACGATCGATGTTGAAAAAGTCACATGACAGCGCGTCGCCTTGTCTAAATCCTTTTTTGATATTGAAGGTCTCTGTGAGTTGTTTATTGACCGTAATGGAACAGCGAGAAGCCGCCATCGTCATCCTACACTGCCTGACGAGTTTGGTAATGTATGGATCGTCTCTAAGTAGTAGTCCGCGCTACTACTATCTTTCGATTCGATGTCAGGAATGCGCCTTGGTACTGATCCACACCCAAATCTCTTCAACCAATCACCCGCGGGACTGCCATTAGGTATTACTTCGCGGAGCTAGTAAGCAATTATGCTCTGTCGCCAGAAGTTGCCTGTTGTGCTATTAAATTGTCTGCCCTTCGCACACATTACGTATCCGTCCAGTGTTGCTCCGATGTTGCGTCATGTAACTGACTACGTTCTCTGGACTTGCCAAGTAAGTCCTGTTCTCAGCAAAGCATCTATAGTGAAACATCACGTGTTCCACATCCTCTCCGTGCTTTGACATTCAGGACATGTCCGCATTTGAATAAGCACTTGCAATAGCCGTCGAGTCCAAACAGGTGGTGATTTCGTAAGGTGGTAGTTTCAGTCCCCTATCTGCCTTAATGTCCAAGGTTCTATGGTTGGTATAAGCTAGTGGGTCCATATTCCTTTTCCCGGAGTTGGTCCATGGGCTTATATGAACTTTTCCTTTTAGACGAATTGCGGTTCGCCCACAAGGTGCAACCTATGCATCTTGTTTGGCATAAAGCCTATGGGGACCATACCGACATACCGACTATCACGCAAGCACCTTCGTCTGAGATAGTTCTGAGGTCGAAAATCGTCCTGATAGCGCATAGCCTGTTCACCGACGACATCTTCCATTTTTGTTGTTCCACAAGTGCTCTCACCCAAACGGGGGCAGCGTACAGGAGGACCAAAGTAACCACTCTTGATAGTAGAATCCTGTCCTCACGACGTTTGGCAGCAACCGAATAGATCTGTAGCAACGCCTTCTGGCTGACATGCTTAACAAGGGCGTTAAAGTTCAGCCTGCTGTCAAGTATTAACCCAAGGCACTTTAGTGACTCTATGGATTTGATTGTTTGGTTTTCAATCTGGAAACTAGAGTATTCCACTTTCTTGTGGCTGCTTATAGGAACAGCCTAAATTTGATGGGAAGCAAGTTACAGGCCCGCATGTTCCAGAAATTTTTAATTTCAGCAACAGCTTAGTTTGCAGCACACTCCGCATACGCTTGTCGCATTACGACTCCATCTCCCAGCGGTAGTCGCAAAACAACGTCCGAAGATCGATCCTTAATGAACGCCTGCTGTAACATTGTACTGCTTGAAGCCATCGTCAGTGTGATACATCAACTTCCTGTTTACTTGTTGTCCTTTGCAGGACAAATTTCATTCCATTCAGGACCAGTGTAACTATGGGGCAGTATTCTTTAGTGCTCCATATCCACCTTTTCAATCATGTCACAGTAGTGGCAAAGTCTTTTATGTCTTCTTGACATTAACGCCAGTACTACAGAACTGCAAGCGATATTTCGTCTTAAGCTTGCACGCGGTCTTCTTCGTTGTTCTGTTGTAAGAACCTGACACAGTTCGATCTGCTTTAGCCCATACGTGCATAAGACCCTCTTCTGACAAAAATTAGCTTTGGGATCATGTTTTCTTGATCGAATAATAAATCACAAATTACATATGCTTGACGAGGACTCCGTGAGGTAAGCCTCCAAAGTGGTTAAATCCTGTGCAGCTAGCAAAATTTGACTTATTCTCATGTTCACTGACATTTGTTTGGAGACTAGCGTCACTCAAGAAAAATAAATGAACGCATATCGTTGTCATTGTCAGTCCCCAAACAGCTTATGTACGGGTCACAGTAACTACGTGCTCTTAAAAATATCCTCCAATTCCCTCATCCTTGAACGAATCTGTCCACCTGCTTGTGGTTAACACTTCTTAAGCAACCTGTACGATGCATTTTCCCATTCCACCCACCATTCACACAAATTGAAGTCCCATAGAGACAGCTGAATGAGTGATGCCGATGCTGACTGATTTCCTCGTGTGGCTTATATGCAGTTGCCCCATATTTCCGACATATTTTCATTGAATTCATCATTCATCAAGTAATCAGACGTGGTTTTGCGAGTTTCCTGCTTGCCGAATCGATACGGTTGCATACATCCCCGCCCAAAAGAGGCTTATGAACCGCGAAAACTTTCAGAGCCGCATGCAGGGGATGCTTTCAGAAAATAATGAATGAACTTCACAACCCGAACGCATACACAAGTACTGCACCTCGGTTGCCGTTGCAGGCCCCTGAATGAATGAAGACCACTCATGCATTATGAAATAGCCGATTGGTGTTGGTCTTCGAAGGAAATTTTATTGATTTGTCCTCTCACTGCAGCCTGCCTTAACTAGAAGACAGTGTCTCAGAATTGGTGTAACCCCATCCAAGATCAAGGACGTGTGCAGACATTTTTCGAATTCCTCACCAGGAGGCTGAATGAAAATTTCAGGACACTCATTCAAGCTGATAACGTTAGAAACATCATTTGGCTTACCAGCTCCACAAGAACAATGCTATCCGACAGTGATACAATTCAATTGAAGGACGAACAGCCGCAGGATAAAAAAAAAAGAAAACAGAAACAGAAATAGAGAATACACAAAAGCGGATACGAGCTGCTCCGATGTGCTGATGGTAAATTTACGTGGGGGCAAGAGCTTTCAAACGCTTTCTCTCACGGTCTCTCGCGCACTTCTTGTGAAACTACCACTACTGCAGAACGGCACCCAAGAGTACTCTCATTCTCCAGCTGCAGGAGTACCACTAGCATCTGTCAATTCACAATGTGGATGCGGCAAGGATTCTGTGTATCTGCGAAAAAGCTCCCCAGATATTCAGTCGATTCGGAAACGTTCTCCGCTCAGTGTCCTTCGTGTATCGGAAAAAACGAATCCTCTGTGAATTGTTTATCGCTGTTTTTTTTTTTTTGTCTTCTTCTCAAATCTGCAGTTTTGGTTTTATTCTCTCCTCTTCGTCCACACTCCCCCCGGTCGGGTTTGTGCTGTGTATACATGAGAGGACGTGGTAAGGAGCAAAACCAAATTCATACCAGTTCTAGCGAATTTTGAGGGTGGGGGGAAGCGACGAAAATGGATATTCCCAGTGACATGGCAGGCATACCACACCCACCGACATGTCCTGTCCATCCGTTGAGGATTAATTAATTTTTTCGCGCGCCTATTGATTCTTTCGTCGAAAAGTGAAATTTTAACCTCTCGGTATACGCGGATTCACGTGCAGCATACACTCGGGGTGCGTGGCCGCTTCAGCGCGTTGGTGTCCGCGTTCGTGTCTGTGTGCCTGTCTGAGTGGGTCTGTACACTGCCTGCGACTGTGACGACCCGTCATTACCCTTGTCACGTAAATATTTACAAAAAAAAAAAAACAAAAACAACGAAAAAAAGAAAACATCCTGATAAGACAAGGACGCTGTGTGTGCTTTACTGTGCTGTAATTAATGCGGAATCCTGTCACAGCCCCATCGGCAAGGATCAAAAGCTTAAGCGTAGCAAATTTCTGTTGACACACTACAAACGGCAAACGGGTTCGGGAACGAATTGCCCACTGACCACGTCCGATTGCAGGTGTGCACGAAGGACACAAACAAAGTCAAAGGACATCTGTGTGTTTACGTCGTCGTTCCGAAGAAAATGCGTGATTAATCATTCAATCTCGGTCTTGTTTGGCTTAAGTGTCCTCGATCGAACTAAGGTGCCAATACCCGACTTACACCGAAGGACGTGCATTTATTATTTAGAATTTCAGCCCACTCGAGTGTGCGAGGGCGGAGAGTTAGATGATTGTCGCCGCATCTTCAGGCTCACTATTGACACACAATCGGGCGGCGCGCGTATGTGAGTGGTGAGATTCCGTGTCAGAAGAACTTAAAGCAAATCCCAACCGTGTTGGCACTTCCTTGCCAGGAATACACTCTTGTGTACACCGAGAGTGGAGTCCTTCACACAGTTTGTGTGTGCATCACTCTCTCTGTGTGTTTGTGGCCCATTCAGGATTGTGTAGGACGGAGTGGTGTGTACCTTCTATCGATTTTTTTTGCTCTTGTGTCTTTTTTTTTTTTGTTTTTTGATATTTTTTCATCTCCATTTTTGTGCCTCACTCACTGAAGATTGTCCTCATGTCGGTCTTGCATCCACTACAGGGTACAGTGTGTGAGTGTTAGCATCGCGTGTGGCTGTCAGTTTACTACTACTGCGTATGCGTGTTGGTGTTCGAGTGCCATATTACTGTGTGTGATTGTTTTTTGTTTACTTAAGTGCGAACAAGCAATTGGGGCGCGAAATATTGTGTAATAAATACTCAAACAAGAGAGTGTCCTTCCCAAAAGGATATATCCTCTTTGGGCAAATTGTGTCTTCTCGCTTTGTTTTGCTGCTAAACACCAACACGAGGCGAACAAAGAACACAAAAAGGAAAAATACAACAAAAAAACGGAAAATCTATAAAGTCTTAGGCCGCACGAAGAGGAACGTGGGGGACGTACTTTTTTCCGTCAACTTCCTCAACATCCTTTATTTCCGAAAGGCGAGGCGAAAAGGAAGAGGAAAGCTCGCTGTTCCTGCCTGCAGCTGTCAGAGTGTTTGTGGACTCAGTTCTTGGTCCTTCCAAGTAAGTACATCTGGTTTGCCGTGTATGTGTGTGTGTGTATGAGAGTTGGCTTGTATTTGTGACGAGCCACCATCGACTGGGTTGAGAGCAGATACCAACAATGTGAGCACATCCACACAAGAGTAAGTCATCATTTTTGGGTGATGGAAGTCATCTTCGCACCAGACGGATGGAGTGGGGGCTACGATGGTACCGCACGGTTTCCCATTGTCGAATGATTAAGTCCGTTTCTTTTTTTTAGGTTTCACCGCAAAAGGGATGTCCTTCATTCTTTATTCATCTCCATCCGCGGCGGATTTGTTGTGACACATGTACGCGGAACGGGGGATGAAACCTTGTAACTGCAGAGTGACCTCCCCCCCCCCCTCCCGTGCAGCGATCGGATGGTTTGAGAAGGACTGTAAAAAGTATCAGCTTTGTATGGCTTTTGTCCCAAATGCCGATCAGCCATTGACAGGTGTCAACTTGTGAGCAACAAATCTCACTCTGGGGGACTTGAGCACATGCAATGCGCGCCGCTCCGCCTTGACGCACGAAGTCTGAGGGGGTATTCAATTCCCACTGAGGATGATGGCAAACGCTTCCACCTTTCGAGAGATGCTGAATGTGGTTCTCAAATAAAAAAAAATGTTACGTATACGCCTACCATTTCTGTCTGGAAATTGCCTCATTGTGTATGCGGGGCAAAAAGAAACAAATACCAGCAGACATTCGCCCGGCAAAAGGGTTGCGACTGGGCCCCTTTATCAACCTCAACTGACTGGTGCTTGGACAAGTGAGCTTGCGTCTAGGATGGGATTGCAATTACTTTAAAATTCTCAGCCAGTGCGGTTTTATTCGTTCGAGAGTGTTATCCTCTGCCACATTTGACTTTCGTGCTTTTCTCTGGGGGCTACGCCATGGCATATTTGAAATAACTGGCGGAATGTGTATTATTCATGAGACATGGGCGTTGGAATGTTCCGGAAGATTTTATGCCAGACGAAGTCCCAAGGCGGGGAACAACTTGCCTCGGGGTTCCCCTCTTATTTGCCGACTAATTAAGTTAATATTTGAACATCAACGTACGGACGTGCGAGGTGATGCCATTGTTTTGCAGTTGTCCACAGCATTTATGCATGATTCAGTGGAGACTGAGGTTTCGTTTCATAGGAAATTATTGTGACACTTTGGTGTATTTTCACTCGCAGCTTGTAGAGGGAGGAGACACAGTGGACATTTGTTTGATTTTTTGTCACTACAATTCGAGGAGAAGCTTTTCACTAGCTGCCTCTAGTTTCTCATGCCAACTTTATATATGTCTGCCATTGGGTTTGATATGGTGTCTAAGATTATTTAACTAGAGGCGTGTTCAGACATAAAGCGCATTACCTCTTGAAAACGAAGGTAATAGTTGGCAATAACGATTTCGGAGTTGGTCTCTGCGCTAATGTTTTTCTTGTTGGTCACTTAGCGACTTATTTATGAGGCCCGCGAACCATTAAGTCCGAGTCTAAACTATTGCTGCTTTCCATCACTGATGGTCCTAGGCACGCAGCTTCCCGCCATCAAGACCAAGATGTCCGCCGATGGTTTGCTATTTATACCGGATAAGCTGTATAAAAGTCGAATTATACGCCGATATCATGACCCAGTGACTATGGTTGTCTCCCCGTTATCGTTGAAGTGCGAGATAAGAGCATATACAAACCTAGATTCTATAGTACCTAGTACCTATAGACTAGATCTATAGTACCTCAACGTAGGTCACCCGTTAATGGTGAACCAATGGAAGCTTTCTACGAGGCGTAGTAGACTATTCTCCTCATCTAGGGAAATTCTATAAAAGCCTCTCATAATGTCAGACTACTAGTAGGCACTTAGGCAGTGTTATTGAGATCTTTGAGCTGCTTGTAGACAGGAGCTCATAGTCTTCTACTCCGAAACTGTGGGACACCGGAGTCATGGCCCATATAAGTGGAGACGCATCTCAACCAATTTGATTTTAAGCAACTTGTTGATGGACCTGGGGCTGGACCTCCATTAACAAGTCTTTCCACCAAAGCCGCCACACAAAGAGGAAAGAAGCTACAGAAGATCTTTGGAGCGCCTATGATCTAGTCCTTTCTCAAACCGAGCAGAATGGCAACATGGTGAATGGGGACCGCAATTTGATCGACGAATGAATGATTAGTGTCGATTTCCAGGTCTTTTCCAAAGTCAGCCCTAGGGTGAAGATCTGTGTCTATTGTAGACTTCCTTTGCCCGGATCCACACTGATATGGACCAATCTGATTATTTATAAACACCATCAGGAGTTCACACAAAACGCCAGAGAATACCTTGCGTGCGACGTTAAGGAGACTTATTACCCGACTTTTATGAAGTTATCATTCCTTATGGATCATCTTTCCTCTCGAGCATAGCCCACAGCCCGCACCAGCAGCTTTGTTCGACATCAGTTCCAGTGGAGTCTGAACCATCTTTTAGATTGAGTGGAATATTCTCCCTGACAGCAATTTTTGTGTTCTCATCGTTAGTCTGCAGAAGCGATGCATCAATGAATTCTCAGCATCGACAGAGAGTTCACTTCCAGTTGTCCACTTCCGTTCCAGGATCTCTTAGATCGCACGCTTCTCACGCTGGTTCTTGTTCCTCTTGAGAAGCCGGGTCACTTGCCTTCGAGTTTGTTTGAAGATCTCACGATCAGCTATTGTACTTCATTGCAGGGTTGCCTTGTAAGCTTCCAACTCCACTGCATGAGTTTTTGGTCAGTGATATCGTAAAAGCCTGCAAATGAGGGGCAGTTTCTTTAACGTTGTCATCGAGCTTACGTGGAGTTTTTCAGAGATTCGATCAGCAACGATTCCAACAGCCCTTCGGTATTCGATTCCGTTGTTCTCTCGGCGTGTTTTGTGTCATGCATACTGATGCCCGATGAATCTAGCAATGATGTCGTCCTTACTAGGAAACTCCTCGATCGATTGTAGTTTCGAACCGGCACCATTCATATTATATCTTTTCCTGGAGATCATAGACGTTATCGCCGATCGCCGATCGATGTTGTGCTCATTGCGATATACGCTTTGCTGTCAAGGAAACAGTTATGTTCTTGTTATTTAAGACTATTTGCCTTGGTCTGTCTCGACCAAGGAATTCACATCCAGATAAACGCAGTTTCTCGGCCCATTCCACCACATTTCCCTCCATTGCTCTGATTTCTGTTTTGTAGCAATTCTCGCTTCGGGCGCCACGACGCCAAGAAAAACGAACTCTTCGAATGTAAACTGTGAACATGATGGAGAGTGCACTACCTTCTTACAAGTGGTTGGTGTCTGATTTAGATCTCTTTGTTGTTTCCTTTAACCCTATGTGGGACTTCTTTCCTAGAAAGAATTCAATGAAATTGTAAGGGTTTTTAGTTTTAAATTAAAGAAAGACTTTAGTACTTGATCTTATGGCTTTTCCTTTTTTGCACAGCTGTGCAACGTCGTGTCATGGAGTCAACTATCCTTTGGCATCGCTCAAGAGGAAGATCCTTCCGTGCAGCAGTACAAAGGTTTTGGATGGGGTTCAGATCTAGTCCACCTGAACCCTATTACCTGCAAACATTCTTTGTCTAATTTGCTGTATTTATTTCTTGTCGTTTTTTTTTTTAGCAGGACTCACGAGGTTGAGG
Organism: Eristalis pertinax; assembly: GCA_907269125.1. Lineage (NCBI taxonomy): Eukaryota > Metazoa > Arthropoda > Insecta > Diptera > Syrphidae > Eristalis > Eristalis pertinax. Next base: position 38,392,185 of record OU026147.1, read on the forward strand.
GATGTTCGAGCATGATTTGCCTCATAATATCAATATAAACTTCAGCGATCACTGCCGACTTGATGCAAAATATGAATTTATTGTACAAAAAGTCTTTGCTGGTTGGCCTCCGAACAAATGTTCTACTTCCTGAGGGGGCAAATAGAACAATGTTGACTCATCGATCCATAGAATATTACGCTAGTTAGTTTTTGCCCAAAGGAAACTTAAATGCAATGCTTTTCATTCCACTTGTTGCTAATGGCACAGAGGTGAAAACGGGCTTTTGAATGAATGGGTGACTAAGAAGCGAAGGCATGAGAATTATTGCGTAACCTTCTAATGCACGTCCTCAACATGGACTATAAGCCACCGCAGAAGAAACACGCAAAAAAACCAATGAAGTAGAAGATAAGCCATCTTGTTTACAAATTTCTCGGTTCCATGTCATTTTGCAAACGTTTTTCTTACCCAAAAACGTGTCACTTAATCGGGCAAAGTGTGGGCACGGCTTGTCTGAAAGAAGACAAATTGCGCCGGATTTGATTCTGTCACAAACTTGATTGCTGCTTCTATATCTGAGTCCTTCCCGATATCATAGATCGCAATAAACCACAAAATTCTTCGGAAAGCAACCGATTTAGGTGAGATTGTGGAAATAAATAAAAAAAAACAAAGCAAATCAATCACAGCCACCATACATATGTCATCGCCCAATATGATTATCCCATTAAAAATGGAATTGAAACTTTCGCCTGTGCTTGTGCATCTGTCAAAGGACCTTCGCTTTGATTCGAAAGATAGCACTTCCGATTCGAAGGAAACTTTTGTCGTGACATCTTCCCCAATAAAACAGAAACCAAGAGGAGATACCACCCACATCTCTGACCTCAAGTTACACTCAGCAGTAGACACCATGCTCAAGGATAAGCCATCTGCATTAAGGAATAGGAGATAATCCGTATCACAGGTTTAGCATTGAAAAGCAATTGGAATCACTTCCGATGGCCTCGTGTGTCCCGCCGTGCCGCCACACTCGGCGACATCAAACTCTTCGTGTCACCTTGGATTTAGACTGTGCTTCACCCTCACTCAGGGCATGCTGAGTGAAATGAAATTTGTGCTCTATGGCTCCGTTGCCGACATTCTGCCTCAGCACAGCGATATGTTAAGGGATACAGAGGAATATTTATGGCGCGCACTACACAAGGGTGGCAGTGGACTCTAAATGGAAAATCAACTGCATTCAATTTGAAATTCAAAATATCCTTATTTGTCTCCATTTATTTGTGGGATGAATGAAAATTAATGTCGACCTTTGCCTTTGGCCGGAATGCGATTTGCAATTTCCTCCGCCGAGGGCCACAGCGGGATGGTGATGAAGGATGTTATTCAATGAGCGAGCAGAGCTGAAATGAGCACCCGGGCTCATTCACCAGCAGCTGCTTATCGATTGCCCTCTGTCAGGGTGTGTGTCATCGGGACATGTCGCCATGTCTACAGACCAAGGTTGCCGCTTTGAAGCTGACAGGTGCTTATTAATTGAATGCTTCTCTGGTGTATCGCCGTGGCACAGGCACACACGGGGAGAACAAGGGGGAGAGCGCTTCAATTGTTTGTTCAACAAAATGAAAGAAACCTTCTGAATAGATTCACAAAGGATGTGATGGAAAGCGGCACTTTCCGCGTGTAGCTGTCGAATGTAGAGTGTGCAAGGATATGCGTATGATGGAGAAGAGTAAAGCATTTCATTTATGTTTACTAATTCAATACTTGCCGGTTGCTCCTTTCAACTTTATCCTCTCCACTTCGGACGGATTTTGGCGGTTGTTGTCCCCTGAAGGATGTCACAAGGCAAACGCACACACATTCAGGGTCGTCTTTGCCGTTGTAGTCGCTTAATGGATTTGAAGTACCCCTCAAGAATGTTTGCGTGCGCAAGTAAAGTATTGATGTACGTAAATGGCTGCAATTGAAGCTACTTAAATATTAAAGCAATTTTCCCGTTTGCACAGGCATGTAAGCGGATTCAGAGTAATTTGGAGAAGTTACCAAGAGAAAATGTGTAACTTTTCTTCAACACACCGCGCTGATCTGAGAGCTTACTTCGGTTGCTACGACAAAATATTTATGGAAATATGTACATTTTTCAGCAGTTGGTCGACATTTACAAGAACTTGGCTGCAATTTCGGTATGGGTATTTATAAGGACATTTTGATTTGCTCGTGCCGTATCTTTTTCACTTAAGCTTCGTGAAGATAAGGCGGGGATTCTCTCAAAAGGTCGTGAAAGGTCCTCAAGATAGGTGCGTATCGTTATATGCAAGAACTGTACCGCAAAAAGCAGAGCGATCCTTGACAAAATTTCACCACTCAGCAAGGCCAATCTACCTAGATATGATACGCTGCATAAGAGCCGAATTGAAGCCGTATCGTGGCCTGCAATCCATGCTCGTAAACTAGTAGGCTTGAGGGTACTTCACTCTTACTGGGTGGCTCCGGATGCTTCGTAAAAAATCTTCGAAGACATTCTGATCGACTTCGATCACAGCGGTGTACGTGATTCAAAGATATATATAAGATTACTGCATCTGCAGTCACTTTCACAAGCATCGCGAGTTGCGTGGTCTCACATCGACCGTAAAAGTGCTCACGTGGCAATATATGATGGTTTATATTGATGTAAGTCGAGAATATGACGAGGTAGAATGTCTTAGAAAACGTCAAATGATATACCTCAGAGCCGGTGGACAAGAGCGTGTATATATACTGACAACAACGGAGTACCGCTGAGACACCGTTTGCAGATGCTCTTTGACACACGTACAGCCGTCGAAACTGAAACAGTACGAATTCATATGTCTTAAATATTAGCTTAGCTTCACTCGACTGGTCTTTGTCATCCAATGCGCTCTTTAAGCCAACGAATTAGTAGCGGCGATCCTCATTGCGCTGCCTGCTGCGACATGACATGTTATCTTCCGGTCTAGACTGCACTGTTGAATATTTACCATTTTGTTGTGTTTTATCGCTGAAATGTTTTCCAAAAATGAAATAACTTTGAAATCTCTCTTCGTCTGGTGGATTGCGCATTGATACATTAACTCTGCAACCAATCACTTAGCAGACCAGCATACACAACATTCAACGGCATCTTAACATGGGATTGCACAATTGGCCCTCAAGGTGAGTCACAAGTAAAGAGGTGATCATAACACAACATCTCTGCTAGTGTCACTCCATCTACGATCATTTGAGCGAGTTCAATTATATCTGCGCTAGGCAACTACAATACAGTGGTGGATAGGCTCTGACCTTGTGTCCATTATGCCCGTAATATGCGATGTTGTTTTTTACCATTAAACCTTCTTTTATTCTCATGCTGATGTCTATATATGAATCTTAAGAGGTTTTTCATGTTCCACACCGCTCTACGATGAAGTGATTGCCTAGGAACTGTATCCTTTTCTTTGCTTGGGCTGTGCATTTGATCCTCATCTCTGCAGTCGTTGTACGGTATGTGGAGGCTCAATGCATGTATACCTATGACGCAGTGATCAGTAAGGACTACTATTAACATGCACACTTTCTTCCGACTAAAACCGATCAATGATGTGGATCTGTTCTTGCTCAACGTCGGCCATAGAGCCCTTTCTGTTGCTCCAATATTCAGACCAAGCCCTCTAGTTCTGGCTCCATCCAGAGCTTCGTATATTACATACGGGGTTCCTGAGATTATCCAAGCTCAGGTTCCTTTTTCTTGGGTGCCAGTATGCCATGGTTACCAGGAGAGGGTCAAAGAGTTCACCAAGGATATCGCACGAAAAAGTGGTTGCCTAGTGTTCGCTGTACTGACTCTAGCCAGCGCTATGCAGCTGCACAAAAAATGAGTTAGTGTTTCCTTGTCCGAAGTGTCGTTACGCTGTGACAATGTGTATTGTATGGAATGGTTACTGAGGTAAGTCTGATTGCGATGTCGATGTGGATCCGACTATGACGATCCTCCCTGAGTCCGTGCAATATTATATACCGGCCATGATATCCTGGATTTTCTCCCAAGTAGTCAACTGAGACCATCTAAGACCATCAACATCTAAAATAAAGTTATTTATTTTGTCTATGTGGTGGCACGTGGCGTTGTGGGTATGTGCGTCGACTATGTCTAGGTTTGATACTTGGTACGACTAGAAGTACTTTTCACGCCCCACCTCCTTCAAGTCACTGACAATGCTGTAAGTATATAACTGTCTAGAAAAAGCTTGTCAAACTTGGCCGTTTGGAGTCGGCATAAAACTGTAGGTCCCTTCCACTCGTAATAGAACAATAGCACGTTGCTGAGAAGTTAGGCCCTGGTTCTTTACGGGCTGTAGCGCCACCCATATTATTCTAATTATTTTGTCTCTGTTGTCGACATAGGGCTGAAGTAGAAGGAAAATGTTAAAAAGAAACGCGAAGAGCTGCAAAATAAATATGTACTTAAGATATGTACTGACTTACCAAAAAGCACAAAGCAAATACTTCAAATTTTTCAAAACGATGTGTTAAGAACCGTTGTCAGCGTCTACCTTTATATGTATTGTTTGTACATATATACCAAATATGTCCACAGAGAGCATGAAAGGCGAAGATGATGTTCAGATATTTGAAGTACTTCCTATTTATTCTTGACGAAAGTATTGTCTTTCACTATCTTCAAAAGACTATACTCCCTTTCCGACGGAAACAGATAGGCATTGCTGACAAAGTGGCATGTGGGTATACTCTGATAATTCTGATATGACTTGATGGGTGAACATTTTTCACCAACCTATATCATCATCAAAAGTGCCTGCTGTTCGCAAGGACTGGTTATAATTTCATGATGAAGCACTTCGCCCACGTCGACTTTAAGGTATGTAAACGCAACAATCACCAAAGTGCATGAGATCTTATGCAGAATTAGTTCATGCAATCGTGGCTCCCTTGCAAATGTGCTCGGTGGGTCTTATCACCCAAAATTTAACAAGCAAATGTTAATTTCAAAAAAAAAACTCAAGATGCTATATTTGGTCATGTGTGCGCTTGCTCGGCCAGCGATTCTTGACGCATTACTTGACCAGGCAACTTAGCTCCAAAATGATTTCGACTCCGTGCCTGCGCTACAACATACCAGAGGAGTAGACTGTTTAAAGTGCCGCATACACTCCATAGACTTTTAGTGCAAAACTCAAAGAGGCAAGCGATTTTCGCAGCTGAAATTGCATGTCTACTTGATGATGAGCTTCCAGACATCCCACCATGCTGCAAGAACCACGGACAAGTAACAAAAAATACAAGTCCTTTATTAGAAATTAAGTGTGAATATGCCCAAGGATTCATATGTCAAGATGAGCAACTAATGCCAAGTCACGACTAACCGTGTCAAGAAGACGAAGGTGACGTAGAAAAAAGTAAAGCACAAGCCTCTTGGCAGAAAACAAACACTTCAGCAGGGTCTCATTATCCATCAGCTCATCAGAAATTATAATCTATTATATCCACTTGACGATGGGATAAGATTTTACGATGTCTGAGCAACCTTGTATATCACTTTTTATGAAATCAAATCAAATCATAAAGCTTTTACGCTAATGAGTGTCCTTGATGGCAATTCAATCACCCTTAGATACGCAATTCCCACCGCATGCCGGTTGTAACCTCAGTCTAGACAAGATACCCCCAGGCAACGCAAGTACATAACTGGCTGACTGATGAAATCCATGCGAAAGCAACCTTTTCCCAGAATAATCCGGTAACCTTTAAACAGTCGATGATAGTCGGAAGGTCAATTCATTTCACTGACTTGTGTCAGACTCTCCCGCAACGTAACAAAGATGTGTGGACAATTTATTTATAAATCCAATCGTAGCACCTAGCAATAACGCCTGTTTCCCTCGAACTTTCCATGAAGCTGTCTGCAAACACTGCCTTCCAACACCGCCTTCCAACACCAAATGCACTCAAGCCACAAGCGAAAAAAAGTCGCTGAAAGACGCAATCGATGGAAACTATTTTCATTAAATGGCACAGGTCAGGCGGTGATGATTGGCTTGCGTAAGGGGCGGCCATGTGTACGTGTCCTGACAAAGGACTGTGACTGGAATGTTGGCACTGAAAGTGGGTTACATCCCCCAACAGACCCCATATGGACCTTGTGCAACTCATTGAGGGAAGACTGCAGATGACGGCGGCACGGCGCGGCATACACTTGCACCTTCGACAAGAAAAACGTCTGGCTGTGATTTGAATTATGGAATTGCTTAGTACAAGAATCCACTTTCCCCATCAGATATGCAAGGCGAGTGAGAGATTCTCCTCGACATCAATTCGAATCAAGGACTTCCCGCCTCAGGTGCCCTGGCACATGAAGAATCACCCTTTGCAAGTGCTCACCTTAACACTCACGCCTCCGCCAGTCGGAATTAATTTGCATGAAGAGCAGCCGGTCTGCGTTTTATAATCCACAACCGGAGCGTGTTCAGCGCTCCGCTAAAAGAAGCGCACACCACAGAGTGGCGTGTGCACGTGCCAGTTAATAACGTCGGCGAGGGGTGTCCATTCGTTTTCGAGGACCTCCATTACAAATGACCGTTAAACCCTTTTCTGAGTTCGGCAATATTTAAGCCCGCCCGATACGGTATTACACTGAATAAACGTTAGTGAAATCGGTAAAGAACGGAAGACAGTCGGGAAACATGCGTGGCCGGTTGAATGTGTGCGGTGGCATCACGAGCCTCAGCGGCGTAGGTGGGGACTGGTGTGGGGAGCGGGGGTCGTCAGGTGATGGAGAGTAAATTAGGAGAATATCAAGGATCAGTCGTGCATGGAATGATGAGTGATGTGAAAAGGGCGTGGGACGGGAGGCGCCACAAAGTTAGCGCTGATGCGTGCTACGAATCGCAATGCGTATTCAGAGCTATGGCCAGGAAATTGTTATCTGTATTTCGAATTTCTATTTTGAAGCACAACCGCAGTGGTTGAGCGTGCGATATACGAGGTTTCACTGCGGACGGAACCAGCGGCCAGTCTCTGGCCTGGTGAAACCTAATGCGAGTAAATGATACGTTAAATTGAAAGTTTTTTTTTGTACTCCTCTCAAACAATCTGTGGGCTTTTACTCGGTGTTGGTATAGCACCTATAGCACCGCACGGATGAAGGAATGAACGGCAGTCGATAGAGCAAACAAAGTACTCTGCACAAAGGTGGAATTAAATCGAATACTTTGCGGTGGATGTGAAGAGTCATTCATAAACACGGACGTAAAGTGTGATCCTCTTGGCTATAGTCATGGCTAAGCACACTACATGCTAAAAGCAACTTTTGGATTGGTTATTTTGACTGCCAATCTTTGGCTGAATATTCCTCTTTAAAAGACAATGACATTGCGGGCTACTCTGGAACCCTTACGGTTATACTTCAGCTGCCTCATATGTATTTTCTCTTCATAACTGTGGAACCCCTTAGAATTAAGGCTCCTTCGAATACGCCATCTCTCAAGGATAAGTTTTGGATTTCATACAAGATTTCCTCAAAAGTTCTGTGTGAACAACTGAAACCGTTTGTCAAGTATCTGATAGGTACTCATTAGTGTGCCTTCAGGCAATGAAAGTAAATTATATACCACAACTTATCCCTAAGGCTGATCCTGGAAAATACTCAAGACGTCCCCCTTCTGGCTGGGTGTGAAAAAAGAAGACTATATCTTGAGCGCTCCAAAAAGTCACTGTATCTATTCTTTTCTTATGATGACTCTACAGTTCAGGCTAGATCTGGCTCAACCAGCAAACCTCTCCAACAAACGCAACGTTCTGCCAAACTTGTCAGATTGTGCAGGATGCCCATAGAGAACACTTTTTGTTCCATCAAGCTCTTCGGTAACGAATCCACCGAGGTCTTCAATGTCAACAAGATTCTTAGAAATGGTGATTCGCTATCCTGGGACTTCTTTAACCTCATTTCCTGGCCACCACTAAGAACACCCAACGTCGAAGACTTAGCCTGCTGTAAATTCTATGTAGTCAAGCACTCCTTTTACCTCGGCTACGCGATAATCAGCGCCAATAACAATAGTTTAGGGATCAAACGTAGAATGCCTCTTGTTACTTGTTTTTGTTTTAGCTGAATTCGCTGTGGACTTTCAGCTGTTCATAAAAAGATTCAACAGGCTTTATAGGAGGCACTGAACCAAGCCTTGGTCTACGCTATATGCGGACTTTTGGTCCTGTTTACGTTGTCTGGGATTGCAGAAGGTTGAACCACGAACATTACGAATTGCAGAGCCACGTCGAGTCTATCCAGTGTCATCTGAGAATGCAAAACAATGTGACCAGCATAGTGGCCGCCATGGCGGAGCGGGTAACTAAATAAACGTAGGTGTCGACGTTAGGTTAGGTTAGGTAGTTGGGCTGCCAGCGAAATCACCAAACACTTAGACCATGTTGGCCCATTGTGATACCCATAATTAGACTACTACCGACTATCAAGGGAAAGCACTCAACCAACTGCACCATCCAGCTTATTTACGTTAGGTGTCTCATCCCAATCTGGGCTGCCCGAACATATGACCACATATTCACATTGTTCTTGGGCACAACAAAGCATTTTTTACTACCATTGTCTCGGCTCAAAATGTGGATTGGAGCCGTCTCTGTAAATACAGAAGATCATGTAGTGTCTAGAGGGCATCCATTTAATCAGATCTGCGGTAAAAGCAGCTTGAACCTATTGAGGGAACATTTATCAAGAAAAGCAAAGCTTATGCCCACTGGAGAAAGGTGGGGAAGTGAGTTCGTTTTGAGCGGCATTACTTCTGATTGCGATACAGTCCAGTATGGCCGTCCAACCAGCCTTTCCAGCTTGAGCTAGCACCAAGTTGCTTGAGGTCCTTCATCAATTGTGTGTGCCATGTTGGCCCACTGGAAGAGCGTTGTCCCACTGTGGCGGAGTTGAAGACTCTTCTGGTCCGAGCACTGCTGTTCATGTGCTCAGCATAGCCTAGCAGTCTTATCTGTTGAGTACGTAGACGTCTGGCTATACCCATGGCGCTGTACAGCCCATACTCCAAGTACGCAAACAGAATCAAAGATTTAATGGCTTCTCTCGTCTGCTCTTGAGACTGCCCGTATCTCCGAGCAGGACAGAGAGGAGTCTACTACTCAATTGCCTCCAAAGCCCAAGAAACCAGTGGTTGGCAAGAGCATTTCTGCATTCAATCTATATTCCTCTGGAGCCGAGGTAGATGAATTCCTTGATCAGCTCAAAAGTATATCTGCGTTTCATTACGCTGTGGCCAAGTCTTAGTGTCCTTCTTTTAAAACAGCAAATTCATTGTTTTGACCTTTTGATCATTCACCACTAAGTCCATTTTGGACCCCTCCAATTCAATTCCAATAAATGCCTCATGGGCGTCGCCCAGTGATCGAGTGAGCTCAGCATGATCTTGTCAGGAATGATTTCGAAAAAGATAAGATGAAATCGCATCGCCTTGTCTAAATCCCTTTTTGAGATTGACGGTATCGGTGAATTGATTACCGACCTTGATGGAGCATCGGAAATCGTACATCTTCAGACTGTGCAAGATGACAGCTCGCTATGCCAGAGAATCCTAGTGAACCATCTCCGACATTCAAAAATGTATAGAATCAAATAATACTCCGAAATCCAGAGTAAATCGATTCAAACCTGAGTGACCGAATTACCTCCTGCCTTTACCTCTTGCAAAGACTTGAGAGCACTTCCCTCGCCGAACGATTCCCGGTCAACCACATGAACACAATCGCAATTTTATTACATCTCGACAAAAGCGTATGTGTCCTTCGTCAGGCAAAGAGAAAGGGAATCACAATCTCTTCCTAAATGGATGAATACAATCCGGGAAAGAGAATTGAATATCCTTATACCTATCTAGTCTATTTGGTCTATTCAACCCCCATCCCCAGTCAAGTCGCATTGAGATCCTAAATGTCATGCCACAGAAATGGGACATGTTTAAAGAAAGAGAAGGTTACAGCCATCGCATCGGTTGAAGGTGTGTGCCATCCGAGTACCACATGGAATAAATTGAATCCGCCCCCACTCGTAACAAGCTGGATATCCCTTCACTCAGTACCTAGGTCGAGTTTCATGGCCTGACATGTTCATACGTACATATCATTGTTCACAGATTCCGCACAATCGTTTTGTGAAATTAATCTAATTGACGTCGTTCCAGAGACTAATCCGTTTTGTTTCGTGTTTTTTTCTCCTTTCAGATGATTTGAAAATAATACAAGACCCCGCACAAGATGACGTCGGAAACGTATCAGGATTTGAGTTTTGACCGGGCGGGCAAAAGTGGTGGCAAACGTCCGATACGGCCAAAGCTTTTGAAATTAACTGATGTCACAATGCCACATCGAAGTCGAAAGAAAACCAAAGTCAAGGTAAGTTGGAAAACAGTTTCGGTATTCTCGTAGTTTTCGGAGAGACGGGAAATTGTGCTAATGCCTGTATACACACAAGTAGGCTATTCCCTTGAATTTTGTGAAGATGATTGTAGGCCAAGTTGATTTATAGACCAAGTATGTTTAGGCAGCCTTTTTTTCAAAGTACGAGGATCACCACTTACCAAAAAAAGCACATTTGTGACAAAAACAACGTCGAATTTAATATGAAACGTGTGGACCATCATGAGTTTTTGTTCGACTCAACTCATTTTGTCTTCGTTGCAGTTTAACGATCACGGCTGCAGCTGTACTAGTTGACGCTAGAGAGGCAACCAGTGGTTCCAGTGCAAATCCAATACCCCGGATACTCTTTCTCTCATATCCAGTATAGACAATCCAGCGGCTGACACTCAAGGTCCACTCAAGGCCCACTTATCACACAAGTATACTTGGCAAACCTAAGAGTGCTACGTCGAGCACTAAGTTAGGTTAGAGTGGCTGACTACAGAAAGCAGCCACACTTAGGCCAGAGTAGGCCCATTGTGATACAACGCCGACTGACTTCTCCTAACATTGGAATCAGTTCGTGCTTGCATATGAAGCGACTTAGCTGTGCCCATGCTGGCGCTTTTTTTGCTCGTTTAGATTACAGAAATAGTAGGTTCCTAGGGGTAGATACCTACCACTTGCCAAAGCTCTGCACGAACAGAGTAGACGATTTATGGTTTCTACCTCCTCTTCATCCAAGCAGCTTCTGCAGAAATCATTATATGGGACACCCATTCTGCAAGCATCAATGCCAATGGCACAGTGCCCGGTTATGACTCCGACAAGAGTCCTTAGTGAGAGTCTGCTGAGTCTGAACAGACTGAGTGGCCGTGATGGCCATATATCCCTTGTTTGAAGGCATTTAGTGCCTTCTAGCCATTTGTGAATTTGATTGTGTGTATCTTCTGGAGACGGTAGGTTGTAGCGATCGGCATGGAGGGTGGCACTTCTGGTGTCATTGAGCTGCTGAAGAGCTTGTACCACACCTGGCGAGTTCTTCGGCTTTGCAATTGCCCGGTATACCACAATGTCCCGGAGCATACATACCTCATGTATGTTGAAATCCTCGAAATGCCATCTCGTTAAGAGACAGCCAGCAATTAAGGAATGTTTTTGAATTGAACATGACATTGTCCACGAATGTGATTGCGGCCTGACTGCCCGAACAGATGGTTCGGTATCATGGTTTTAGATATCATGTTGGTTTTGAGCCTCCTTTATCGCGATGGTTTCTGCCTGAAAGACGATACATTGATCAGGGAGCTTCCAAGAGATAGCAGTATTTATTAAAATTTTTTTGAATAGACACCTACACCGACACCTTCGTCCGTCTTCGATATGTCTGCGAACATGCGCAGGGGTTCAGCCAGCGTCTGATTGTTGGACTTCCAATCCGATATGGAGGGAATGCTTGTGGAGAATTTCTTCTCGAAGAGGAAGGGGTAGGCGGTCAGTGTCGTTAGGAAGGCAGTAATATTCGTTAAGAATGGTTGAGTGGCCGATGTTAAGTTCGGACCACAGTCATAGTGTTTTGAGTCTCAAGGCTGTGCTGGCTGCAATTTGTTTGACAAATATATCCAGCGGTGGCAGGTTGAGGAGAATATTTAGTGCGTCTGATGGAGTGCTTCTCAGTACTACGCTGATGCACATGTAGGCAAGTACCTGATTGAGTGCCTTACAGTTTATAGCTTTGTTTAGTGCTGTCAACCAAACTGACTCGGTCGGTCTCACAATCGAGATGAAAATCCAGTGAATGATGCGTGGTTGTAGGCCCGATTTACATCCAATGGCTTTTTTGCAACTAAAAAGAGCAGAAGAAGCCTTCCTAACCCTATTCTGGATATTGAGTTACCAGCTTAGCTTATTGTCAATCGTGAGATCCAGAAAATTTGCACAGCGGGGAGTGGTCTTCTGGTGAAGAGTAGAAGATCCGTTTTTTTGTGGGTTATCGCCGAGTCCACATGTTTGTGTCCATGCTTCCAGCTTATCGAACACATTCTGCATTGTCTCTTAGAGTGGAGACGAATTTGCCAGATGCCGCATTGACAATATGAGCACTAACAAGCATGAATTTACCACGTCCATACAATAATTACCACCAATTCATAAATCGGTAGTCATTGTGGCCAGGCTAAAGAAACTATAGAACCATTATTAATAGACTGCCCAAGCCTTGCCCGAAAAAGATTCAGAACAATAAACTGTAGGGAAATTCAGGAGAGATGGCCTTCTTCGAAGTTTCTTTATTGACTAACTCTAGGTTATAAATTGCCTTAACACGGATAGATCGTTCGATCATTTAGGCCAATGACGATTATTATGGTAAACGTATTCCACGTACTGAAAGCTCTATTAATGGAGTAAATAGAATATAAAGTAGAATACACAATCGAGACCTTAAGTAGACTGACTGATTTCAGTTAACATTGACTACAAAACAGCGAAGAGCTTAAGGTACTCAACACGCAGGGCTTAATTAAATTATGCTGGGTCCCTGGCCATAGGGAGGTAGCAGCGTATGAACTTGCCAGAAAAGGGGCCAAGTAATCCTATGCATCAAAACATCTCTTGCGGATGTCAAGAAGAAAGTCGATGTCACAATCATAGACGAAGCTACTAGAAGGTGGAACTCTCTAACCACTTGAGAGACAACTCGGATGTGGCCCAAGTTTAGCAGTACAAAAACGAACAAACTCCTTTAGTGCAACAAAAAGTTGCTCCGGATGGTAGCTCGAGCAATAACTGGCCATAATTATCTGAAGTGTCACAAAAAGAAAATGCGACTAGCCAAGGACTATATATGCAGAGTCTGAGGCTACAAAGGGGAATTATCTAGATTCATTAAGACATCAGAATGGCTGTACAACTTTTCGCAACATTCCCATTTTTAGGTCAATATCTCCAAAACATTTAGGGTCACGTGCTGAAAATGATGTACTTTCTTAAGCCACTTTCTTTCGGTCACTGGCTACTCGCCCCTAATTACTAGCAAATTGGACACTGGACCGAACATGTTAATAAAAATGGAGTGAAGCCAAATTTAAAAATGAGAGACTAAGAGTCAGACTACAGTCTTGTGTAGAAGCCTGTCCGTAGAGGGCCAGGCCTAGCCTAGACTCCACAGCAACGATTGTACTCTCACGAGTGGAAGGCAGCTACAGTTTTACGCCTACTGCGAACTCTATTAATACCTTACTATTTTTATTTTAATCGAACTGATGAATTATGTTGTGACGAATGCAGAAAACCCATTTTGTATGCATAGAAGCACCAAAATCGGATCATCCTGTTATTACTCAACAACTGTCTGGATTCGATTTGAGGATTTGGATGCCTTTAACTCCTCCTACTCCTACTTTCAAATTTAACTCCTACACTTGAAGTTTTCCAACTTTATCAGCATACACCAAAGGCTACCGAGTATAATCTAAGTTGCCATATACATATGTGTCCTTTTCTTAGAACCCTGGTGTTAAATACCCGTACACTACGTCATCTCAATGAAAGATGATATTGAAATAATTGCTAGAGGATTCTTGTGAATTTTCATCACTACCGGAAACATACATACTGCAAATTTTGATTACCACTCAAAAAGGAAAATAATGGATTTAGCAAGCACTTAAACTTGTTTCCACTGTACATCGCTGTCGATCCTTTAAACATCCTCACATTGAGAATCTCCCAGTTAGCATGCTTCTACTTCAGTTATGAATAAAAAAAAGATGCCCTTTGTTTGAAAATAGCCACACTTAACCTTACTTGGCACCAGAGTAGACCCCACTCTCAATTGCTAAATTGACTCTAGACTTTTTCTCAGAAATGTCCTGTGAAAGCGACAGTAATGTCAGTTACGGAGAGGAAAACTACCCGACTTCCTGGAATCGTTTGAATTTTTTGCATTTGACAAGAAGAACGATTTCGGTAGAATGATACCGATTCTATTAAATAATTACATTCTTAAGAACTTGAACAATTTAGTAAAAATGTCTGTACTATAGGGTGACCAGTTGGGAACGATAAGAAAATAAATGTAGATAAAATAACAACGGTGTGAGAGATAAAATTGCTTCTGGCTAAATTTTGTAGCTACATTCATGCCATTATGTATGGAGTAGGACATCATTAAAATGCTCACCACGGATTAGCTGGCACTGCTTCCAATTGTCGATGTCTCGGTCACATAATATGTGAGACGTTGTTCCTGCAATTGGAGCATCCCGACTGTTGAGCTCGAACTCGTCCAAAGTGGTTGGGTTGTTAATGTAGACAAAGAACTTGGTATGGAGTGGTAAAAAATCGCACGATCGTGAGGTAACCCAGTCGCTGTATCACTTGTATGGCATGTAGCGACGTCTTGTTTAAAGCACAGCCCGCTACACCGCTACATCGGTCAATGTAACGATGACCACACCAATCTCTGTCTGGTTGGGGGCTTAAAATTCAAAAGAGTATACTCGTGCTCAAATTTTCGCATGGTGCGACGAATTACCTGCACACTGAATACATGATTACGAGCGACTTCATATCGAATTCACGTTACGGAATTTTGATAAATTTGTTTGAATTATTTCCACACGCGTAGCAAGTAATTATGGATGCCTGATGGCAGATCTTACTGAATATTCTGGCAGCTGAATGTCATTGGTAACAATTGCAAAAATCGATCATTGCTAGTCATCCTTTAATATGAAGGGACATTTTGTTAAACGAATTTAGCCTGATTAAACGCGATACTCAACAATTTAAATTCATGTACTCAATCCGACATCCAAACATTTTGGTAACAACTAAACATATCGTCAGCAAATTTCTGTCTATTTCAAGGAAGTAGATATATTAGCCTTGACTTGACTTATTGTGCGATGTGACCTCCCCTGCAAGCGAGCAATGAAGTGCAGATCCCTGCCTAGCCAGTTCATCGGACTTCTCATTTTCTGGGGTGCAGCAGTCACTTGGAACCCAGACAAAAGACCTTCTAACGATGCTCGCTCAGCACGGCATTCCTGTACTTGTTTAGAATATGAAGTACATGAGCCAATAGCCTTGATGGCTGCTTGGTTATCAATATATACATCAAATTGCTGACTTGGCAATATTTGCGTGTATTTTGGCTTGGTGGCACGCTACCCGAATTGCATATAGTTCCGCCTGGAGCACACTGGTATTATCCGGCAATCTGTTGTGCTTTGGAAATGTTCAAGAGCTCAGAGAACACACATGACAACACCATCTTACCGCAATTGGAGTGTCAAAACCGTTTGACAGATTAAGTCTGGGGACCGTGTAGTGTGTTGAGGATGATACAAAATCTCTCGGTATAAGCTCAAGGGTGGTGCTACGAATATAGAGTTTTGATGTCCAGCACCCAGATTATCTAAGCCTGATGGCTGTGCTCTGAATTGAAATTACCGTTGGAGAGTCTGACGATGTCGACAGCAGAGCGCCTGTGGTGTATATACATAATTTTCTTCGACGATTGGTTGTCCATATATTTGAATCGGACGATCTACCGCTGTTACATCCATAGGATCAACTTTGGTTGAAAACACCGCTTTTCACAGAAGGTTATACGGCAGGCGTAGGCAGCTTAGCATGCTTTCTTAACTCGCTGGTCAACGAGCAAACACACTTCTAGCTGAGGTGATCCCTAGATACTTATCACTGGATGATAGAGAGAGGGTCTGTACTTAAGACGGGGAAGGGTGAAGCTGAGTATTTTGGTTTTTGCCGTGAAGAGCTTCAGTTACGTTTTACTTTGCTTTGAGCATATTACTCAAAAGGCTCCCAATGATCTCACTGATCACATTCAGAAAGTTACCTGATACTTATGTGCAAATGGGGCAATACAGTATTGAAGTGCTCAGCTATCGCATCAAGAGATAACTGACAATAATTGAGGGATGTTTTTTTAGTGGAAAATTGTATTGCCTTGGGACTTAACTGCAGCCCGGCTATTCAAACAGATAGTGAAATCCGCTTTCACATTGTTCTTGAGTCACATCCCTTCATCCGTCTTTATAGATTCGCAGGGGATGGTCCACCGTCTGACATCCAATCAGTTTTGGAAGGAATGCTGGTTGATAAGTTTTTCTCGAAGTTGGTGCAGTAAGCGATCGGTGTCGTTGGGACGGATTTGCCGTTCTGAGGGAGGTGCTGGAGTTTGTTAAGTGCAGCTCTTTAACGCTTCACTGATACACATACCAGCCCGTCTTCACACCGAGTTGAGTACTAAGCAAACACATTTCGTTTCAGAGACTCTTTCGTCTACATTTAAACTCTTTCCAAAAAGACTTTGAATCGATTTCTAGCTTGCCACTTAGACGTCATGGCAACCCGTGCATTATTTTTGCCGCTTATCGCGCTTACTTACAATTAAAGTGCACAATTTTTGAAAACATCAGTGGAAACCGATGATATGGTCCGTGGTGAGTCTACCTCATGGCCACAAGACCGTCCAATTCTAGTCAACCTTTGCACATGCTCTTTTTTACCTCTTTCCAAACTGTCTACAAAACGACCCCAACCACCCACCACATCACATTCCGATCAGCTTCTGCCTGCTGAAAGGACAAAAATACATTTCTTCTTTATCCACAATATGACGAATCCTTTTAGCATACGTAAGAATTTCCTATTTTTAAAGTGCCGCACACAACAAGCCAGCGCACACGGAAACCCCGACAGCGAAAGAATGCGAATCATTCCCCTCTTTTGTGATAAGAAATTCAATTTTCAATTCGTCAAACGCTTAACTTTATGTAGCATCACGACGAGCAAGTAACATCTACAGTCTCGCGACTCGGGTACAAAAAAAAAAAACGAGGACAACCCGCACAAGACCCAGACGCGGGGTTCATTTACCTCTGCGCCGGGGAAAGAAAAAAGTTGTGTTTGTTCTCCCCCTCCATTGGTGACTTTTAGTCATTTTTTTCTTCCCGAGTTTTTTCGCTTCCTGTGTAGATTCAGTTTCATATTAAAATCCGTTCGCCATTCCCTCTGCCGCGCTCGTGTTCAGGTAGCGATGAAAATTGATTACTACCGAGGCATGAATTAATAGTCTCTCCTCTTTCTGTTCTCGTTTCAGTCCAAGGACCGGTCGCAGTCAACGGTTAGGGATCGAATTTACGACGACCCCGCGTATACAGATGATATAAGTCACTTGGCGAATCCCTTGCGGCGCAGTAGCGTGTCTGTTGGGGGGTCGACGGGAGGCAAAGGAGATGCGGCGCAGCACACAGGCGGTTCGTTGGGAAAGCGACCGAAACTTTCGGCGAAGCAACAGGCCAAGCTGCCGGGCAGCTATGAACAGGATGGTTCGAGCAGCTCGGATAATGGGCCACCAGATGCTGGGAAGGGGAATCGAGGCCGCAGCCTGGAGCGTCCGGAGAGAACCGAGAAATCACCCAAGAAGCGTGACACGAAGCGTGATCGCTCGTCGAAGCAGAAGAGGAACCTCTCCCTGGACAACACGCAGCCGGGACGACGCTCCATGGAACGGGGTGAGGGAGCGTCAAAATTGGCAAGTATCGACCGGTCTTACCGAGGCTCGAAAATCAAGTCGTCGGGTGCACCGAAGCCCAGTCCAGACATGGAGAACTGGCCCGAATATGCGCCGCCAGAGTCATCAAAGCCCGAGAATGAAGAAGCGTTCTCCACTCGCGGCAAGGACTCGTCAAAAATGCAAATAGGGCGGAAGTTTCTTAAGGGTGAAATCGGCATCAAGAGCTTTAACTACTACCTCCTCAAGGAGGGCCTGAAATCGTCGAAGAAGTTTGTGGAGAAGCAGCGCAACTCACTCACCGGTGGCTTGGGGTCAAAGAAACACATTTCACGCAGCGAGGAGAACATATACGAGGAGATCTTCTTCAAGGACCGCCCGTCGGACACCGAGGAGCCCCAAAGTCAAAGCCAACCGCCACCGCACTCGATCTACCCCGACTGCGAACTGTGCATGCAGCAGTGCACCAAGGAAGATTGCGAATATTGCCTGCAGGATAATATCAAGTCAAAGCAGCAATTCGGGAGTCTGGGTCGCAACGACAACCGCAGCTCGTTCGCCAGCGCGTCGAAACATCAGAGGCAAGCACAGCAGCAACAGCAGCAGCAGCAAACAACACCCGCTGCACACATTCTTGAGTTCCAATCGTACAATCCCAACAACCCGGGGGTGTATAAAATTGAAACAACCCCCGTCGCCATAACGGGCGAGTACAATCCCATACTACAGTTCCAGCAGCAGCCACAGGAAACCCACAAGCAGGTGCCTCAGCAGCTTCAACAGCACATGCCGTCGCATCATTCACTTCAGCAAATACAGCTGCAATCGCATTACCAGCAGCCGACGTTGCCACCGATACCGCAACCACGTCGAACTTCAAGGATGCCAGCTGCAAATGGTGCCGCCGCTGCAAGTGTCGGCGGTGGGGCTGCCGCCAACATTCAGCCTCCAATAACGGCGTTTATCGTCGGCACTGGGATAGGAGGCAGTGCTACAATCGGCCTGCGAGTTAACAACACAAAGTCGTCATCGTCCAGCGACTCATTGCACCATAAATACAACACAATGGCAAGGCTGGAGGCATCAACGTCCGCCGACCAGTACCACCAACCGCCACCGCCCAATTACCGGATGTACCGCTTGGGCGGTCACTTGGGTGGCTCCCAAATCCTCCCGGAACCCTCGTACGATCCGAAAATCTACAAAAGCGACTCCAAGGTCTCCATCATCAGTGAATACTCGGTCAGGAGCAGTGATAACACATCGAACCGCAATTTTCGTTGCGGCGAGGTGAGCGACTCCAGCCTGGGCGACTCCATGTTCTCCTACTCCACACAGCAGCGCAAATACTTCGGCAGTTCCGAGAGCTGCCGGTTCGCCTTCGAATGCCGACGCTGCAGCCTCGATGGGGAGAAGTGCAGCTTCTCGGATACATGCCGCTACGAGTGCAGAAACTGCGATTGTTCCTCCAGTTATTTCTCGTCTGACTTTGATGATCTCAATTATGGAAGAAAGAGCAGCAGCAGCCAGAAGTCATACGAATACTTTAATGACAGTAATCTGGATATGAAGCAGAACAAATATGCGCAGGACTTTTTCAAGCACGTCAACGACGTGAAGCGGAGCATCTATCAGGCGGAGCTGCAGCGCAGCAGTGGCGCTGACTCGAATCAAAGTGGCGGAAATGGAAATCATCAGCCGCAGCAGCACCATGGCCATTCCGGAAGGTGAGTGAAATTTATAATGGTTTTGCATGCACTAGACTGCTGACTGAAATTGATTTCCTTGCATTTTACACTCAGAGAGGGCTACAGTCGTCAGTTGATTGTCTCTGATGACTCTGTCATATGTCTGGGCACATTGTTCTCTTTGTTGTCCTTTGGAGCAAGCAGTGCTTTGCTTCCACTTCGACTTCTGCGATCTAAGCTAGATGGAAGGGAAGACGGATGCAAACGCACGTCAATAATTTTGAAACTGCACGTGTTACTGCAACCATTTGGCTCTACTTTGATGTTGACTGCTTTCGGACTTGGGTCACAGGAACCGATATTTGGATCCAAGGCACCTAGATAGGCAATGAGCTGCAGCTAGTCTGTGAGCGTGAGCTCCTTTCGTCAAAAAAAAAGAAATGCGAGCCTCTGTCGACAAATAAGCATTTGTTTGGAATTGAATTGTTAGACGAGGCCACCATGAGGACATTGCGAAACACTGCACAGTGGACAAGCGACAGACTAGAGACAAGATTCAGAGCCACGAAAAGACCTACTTTCACAGTTCACTCACTGAATATGCATTATCAACAGCTTTATGAATAGAAAGCAAATGTGAATAATATAAGCCTTGAAAGTGTGGATATATTTCATAATGCATATTTCTGAAAATGTGTTAATTTCTTCTGAAAATGTGTTAATGTCTGCATCGTCGTTTACTCAATTTCGACTCTCATTCCATTTGTGATATTTCTATTTCTATCATCACAATCATCTTCTGACCCGCATGATCCACTAAAGCGGTCGCATGGGCAAAGCATGCACAAGAGTTCTCCAGGCCACTGGATCTCCGTCATCCACTCCAGGTGAGTTTTTGGACTTGATCCAATCACCTTGTCCTGGGTCTGCCAAATGGTCGCCTTTCTGATGATAAATGGGATTTAATGCACGCCTCGGACGTCATAATGATAAGGACATGCGTGCCACGTGAGCAATTAGGTTAACATTTGTCTGCACCTGCCTTGAAGGCAACATATACCTCGTTTCGCTTTCTTTCATCGCTAGACCTATTTCGAGCGCCTCGCATTCAATACCCACAAATACTTCAATGACGGCTACCTATGGCCGGTCAAACACGTCAATGTCGTCCGCTTATGCCAGCAATTGTACAGACCTTTGGAAGATCATGCCTCTTTTGTTGGGGAGTGAGTTTTCCACGATCTTCTCAAGAACAATGTTGAAAATACACAGACAGGGCGTTGCATTTTTTTGACATTGAAGTCCATCTTCATCTTGCACAATCTGACGAGTCTCGCAGCAATGAAACTAGACGTAACACGTCTCTCCGACGCCGTTATGTATGGCCTTGAAATCGACGAATGTATGGGTATCGATTTGTATTTCTTTGGCAATTTCCAGGATCTGCAGTAGTGTAAAAATCTGTTCTATTTTGGACATTCGTGGCATATAATCTCCAGCTCTGCGGACAGTCCGCCTGCAGAAGCAGTTTTATTCGACTTCGGCCTCGATTCTTTTCTATCGTCGTCTATTGTGTTGAGTGCAACATTTTGCCTAACAGCGATATTGGTGTCTTCATCGTCCTTTAACAGTCTACAGAAGCGATCTTTCCAGATTATCTGTATCGATTACGACTCTACTAAGAGCTGTGCCCCTTTGTCCCGACGAGCCTTATGTTCGAATTTCACACCCATTGAATAGCAGTTTTATCCTTTGATATTTCGGATATCATTCTGCCGCAACTGCTCACTATTTCCTCGATCGCTTGCTCTTTGTATTCATTCCATTATCTTGCTCATTTCCTTCTTATTTTTTTTTGTTAAACTAAGCTTAGGACGAAAACTGAAAAGGGTGTCATAATAAAATGCGAAACCGGGGAGATCACAGTTCGTAGAGCTCACGAACCGCTCTCGGCCTTCTAGGCAGCTTTCCCTTATATACAGCTTGATTCGCTGAATGTGTCTGCCTGCAATGGTTGTCAAACCTTTTTCTGGGGCTTTGACACTGTTTGTCAATTGCTTTGCTTGGCAGTGTTGGACTCTTTGAGGACTTTAGGGAGACTCGATCGGCAATGTTCCTAGCGGTCGATTGTGATTTTAGCTTTCCATCGTCAAACTGGAGTGGTCTTGCTCTACTCCCCTATCCTATCAATATCTGTGTTCTTAGGTTGGCGACAACAAGGAAATGATCCGAGTTTGCTCTTCGGCCGTCAAGGATACTGAAGTAGTGGTCAATCTAGTCGACGGACTGATTGGAGGACCGCCAGTACTGCCAGTTCCTTAATGTAATATGACTTGCTTAGGCGAATAATTGTAAAAGCTGTCGAAAAGTGCACCTTTTGCAACGTACCTACCCACTATGGGGTGGTGGCTACATCTTCAGATGTTTAACGACTACAATACAAAAATTCTAACATTGCAGTCGATCTGCTTGCCTTCTAAATAGTCTAAAAGCTTTATCTGCGTTACCAAATCCAACTCTACCCTCATCACATCTCCGCTCCAATTCTGTAGTAGTTTTGTACACACGCTCAATGTATGCCTTTTTTGCTCTTGCATAACATAATATGGCATCTATCAGCACTAAGTTTGTGATATTCAAAGGACTTGCACGAGAAAATATCTGAGTTCCTTCCCTCATGGTCACGATTCAACGTGATGGCTACATTCACCTGTTTCCAACGTTACTTCCCCCACTCCATGCTATCGTTAATTTTAATTACAATGTATACTACCACTATCGAGTGGCTACAATTCCCATCACATGCTCTCAGTTCATGCTCACAGCAGTCTTCTGTCTTCTTTCAGATACCAGCAAGGACGAGGTAGTCCATTTAGAAACATAAAAGTACCGCCCGCACCACCACCCTCGATGTACTCCACCCTGCCATTGGCCAAGGACCGGGTTGCAGCACGTTCGTCAATAAAGCATAATCAACCAGTACCAGCGCCAAGAAGCACCATGCAACAGCAGAATTTCTCCTCATTACGGAAACAATCACAGCACCACCAACAGCATCAGCAGCCAGCGCCGCTACCACGTGAACGCGGCGAGTACGCTTCTCTGGATCGTGTCGTAACTCATCGCACAGGGACAGTGCCATTATCAACCGCCACAACGGGAGCAATCCCAAAGGGAACACCACTGTCGCAAAAACTTCAAAAGCTTCCCACCAACGTTCCAACCACGGGCGCAGCCAACCAATCCAACGTCAACACAACCGATAAACATCAAAGTCCTCAGCCAAGTCCTAAACTAATCAAAATCAAGGAGAAACCAGAGCGGCTGGAAAAGCAGCAGGCTCCCTCCGAACAGATCCCAGCGTCGGTGACGATGGAAACCGACAGAAAAATAATTACAACCCCCCGAAAGCAAAAAGACGGCGATGCAAAACCGAAGAAGAAGGCGACAACGGCAGCCAAAGCGTTGGACACTCATGCCGACGTCAGCGAGGGGAGAGGTGCTGGAAGCACTTTAACAAGACAAAAGGTGACTCAATCAGACGTTACACAATCCCAAGAACAACCGCCGCCCCCGCCCGCATTGACTAATGACAAGCAAGCCAGCGACTTGCAAGCACCAAAGAAAGATGAAAACGATATCCAACCGCCAGGCTGCCGTCTTGGCAACACTGAAGCGCCAGAAAGACGCAGCCCGATACCAGCAATCGTCGAGAAACCACGTTCCAATGAACAGCACCAAATCGAAAATGTACACAATGACAAGGCATTCAATGATACAACTGCTGGCGAAGTTGGTCCGGAGAAAGGCAGCTCCGGCATCGGCACAGGTACCACTGCAGCAACAACAACATCACCCGACGAGGACGACGATGTTTTCTACGATGCACGCAGTGAGGACTCACTTAGCGTTGGTCCTCGCAGGAGACCTAAGGTGAGTGAATAAATTCCATTCCACCCGTACGAAGCTGGTCTGGATAATTAGGAATTGTTCGTTCAGTCGGGATAGTCTTTTTTGTGTTGGCCCAACTTGGGTTCCCCGAAGAGTTTCCCTTTTATTTCGTGGAGCCAAGTTGTTGTGAAGTTTTCACAATAGCTTTTGTCTCTCTTTCAGGAATCAAGAAGTAAAATGTTTTTCAATGGAAGGGCGTTTAAGTTGGAATAAGGATGATAGCCAGTTAAAGATCTGAGCTGCCATGAGTCGAGGTGAGGTGTTGAGCGGAATTCAGCTTATCGTTAACATTGTAAGAGGTTTTGGGGTGGCTTCAGGCAGAAAGTTGAAAGACAATGGTTGTGGTTAATTGGAAGAAATGTTTGAAATGCATTCTTATTCCGTGGCGTGTTTTTCACTTGTTATTGAGTTTTGCATCACTTCGATAGGAAGTGATAGGAAATAAGTTTGTGACTAGTTTCTGAGCGAGCTTCAAAATTTGAGTGAGCTTGAATGAGCGAGCCTCAATAATTACTAAGTAAAGCTGAACTATGCAAAACTAGACTTGGCTTTCAGGTTGAAGAAGTATGTCGATCGCCTTGGTTTAGAGAGAAATCCCGTCATCTGCTTGGCTAAAGGTTTTGGTTCGATTTTGGATGCAATAACTTTCATTTCCCCGTCACCATCCTTGTTGCTTCTCTAACATCACTGTTTGGAGTCGTAGTAGTGGCATTGGTTATGATCTAAATGAGTAGAATGCCTTGTCATTCCGTCCGTGATCCGTCGAAATAATCGAGAATAGAGTATTGCTGCTTACAACTCAAACATTGCAGTATTTACTAAGCGCTACAGTGAGTATATTTGTTCACCGTCACTTTTCCACGGTTTGACCTTCAAATTCGGAATTCCCACGCCACTACACATCATGCCTTAAGAATAGCTGGGAATGTCAAAGAACAATGTGCTTCAGACAAGTCTAGAGACATGGTTCAGCGGGACACTGCTTTAGACTCCATGTGGCATGATAGTAAAATAGTCCGAAGTTTCTTTAGTATTCTTTCATTTAGTGCAACGGTAGTAACAAGCTGGGGTCCTGTATAATTTATAATTGTTCTGTATAACATTTTTACTTCAGGCCTTCCTAATCTCCCTTTTGCGATGTAGCGATTAACGCCGTGGGTACATGCGTACTTACATCAGAAAAAATGTCTCTCATACTTGAGACGAATCTGTCTTGAGAACGAACTAATAAGGCAGACAGACTAAATGTATTTTACGCTTGCAAACTTATGTTCGGATTTAAGTGGGGACTACATCCGAAAGGACTGACTTTACCCACAACTCCACTGACAGACCAATCTTACTACACGGGTTCGTGGTGTGGTGGAAAGAATAATTCATGCCTCAAAACCAAGATTTTCTGGACTGAATATAACATCGCCAAAACTGAACTACTAATCTCGCTACAAATGGTTAACTCCCGTATACTAGTAGGGATCATTACATTACATGCCTGATTCCGACCGGTAGATATAGAAACTGCAAAGAAACAGCGATAAATGGAAGCGTGGTGCATCTCCTTTGGTTCTGCCCAGCTTAAATAAGGCTACAGTCTAGTGGTACCACAAGCAGTACCCATCAGCATCATGGTTTTGAATCAACACGATAGTGCATTCAAGACAAGAAGCTATTTTGCTAATCAACAAACCCATTGACATGTTGTCGAACTCGCCCCAACCAACATGTCTCTCTAACTATTACACTAAATTCCTGGCTCCAGATTAGTTCAGTTGTAGGAGGCACTTTTAATTGACACTCCACTGTTGAAGAGTTTCACTGACAAGAAGTCGAAGACTCTTCGCACCAGAATTTTTCTTTTGAAGAGACCACAGTGGCGAATGATTCACTGATGACTCGATGTGTTCATCTTATTACATCAATATCGGAAGATGGAGTAGGAAATGGCGTTTCTCGGAGTGTCTAAGCCTGAACAAATCCGTTCGTATAACCCAATCACTGCAGCGTTTTCCAAGCGGAAATAATGTCGATTATCGAAACCCTGTCGTGGCTAATATGTATATTAACTGTATATTTACGGATAGCCAAGCAGCAAGTAAATCCCTGGCATCAGTCTCAATAAACTCTAAAGTAGTAATCGACAGCCGCGCATCTCTTTGCTGGGTGCCAGGCCATGGGGACATCCCGGGAAACTGCAAGCTGATGAACTGGCTAAATGCGCCACTAGACTACCAGTTGATGTAATCTCTAGTAATCTACTCAATTACTTCTGCACACAAAAAATCAATGCCAGATGGTTGACAGGCACCACTTGTCGCACCTCAAAACAAATCTGGCCTCATATCGACCCAAAAAGATTAAGTAGATCCCTAAAGAGATCTAAACTTAGTACTGCTGTGGGAACAATTACCGGACACTCTCTATTAGGCCTTTACGCAAAAAGACCAGGCTTATTCTCCAACGACTTCTGTAGAAACTGCCTAGACGATGATGAGGAGGAAAGTACACAACACCTCCTCTGCGAACTTTCCTGTACTTGTCTCAACTAGGAAAGCCACCAGAGGCTTCTACTTCTATGACAGTAAGAACTTGTTGACAAAACTGGCCCACTGTCATAACTGGCCCACTGTCAGTAGGGTCTCAATTAAGTGAGAGGTTGCCGTGAACCTTTCTCTTTGAAACCCTACGTGGCGGTACAATGGGTCTATTTCGGACTAAGTGCATTAATACCACAACCTACCTACCTACGTCAATGTCGTCGGTATATGAACTAGTCTTTGATTTTCATACCATCTACCCAAGAGTGATGTTGAAAAAGTCACGTGACAGCGCGTCGCCTTATCGAAGGTCGTGGGGAATTTCTAGCGGAAGTTCTTCATTGTCATCCTGACTAAGCTGAATCGAACGGAAAACCGAATCGAACTAGAACCTATTTTGTATGGTATTTTTGTTGTTTGGTATTTACGGTGATCCCACTTTGAGGGTTAATGTTTGGCATTAATGTGAACTTTGTAATTTTGGGACGTGTACTGTCGATGAAAAGTAAAGATCACATAGGCGCCTGAATGACGAAAAGCACCTACCCCGAGCGGAGCAACTATGTTGAGTGAGCAAGACCTGCCGCATGCGGACAGATCCCTTAATCCTTCGATAAGTAAAAATTAACTGTCGATATAGGCGCAATAACTAACTGACGAAAAAGCCAAATCGGCACATTTTTTCAGAATTTTGAAAAAATTTGGTACACATTTTTTTATTAAAATTTTGAGTTCGCATGCGAATTTTTCACAAACTATTGACGTAAATAGTTTAATTTAAATTCATGATTAAAGAACAATAACTGGCTTTCAAAACAGGTATATTGCTTTATTGTAAGTGTTGGCGCTATTTTTTACACCTTAAGTCATTTTTTTTTTCTAAAATTGCTCATAACTTCTAAGCAGGCGAGAGAGATCCCCTCCTTCCGTAGTAAAAAAATGCTTGTTTTTGACCTCTATATAAAAAAAAAGTGATCAATTTTTGGCGCCAAAGTTATCGTACTCGTGCCCGTACCCCAGTGGAAGCAAAATTAATAGGCTTTTATGTGGTTTCTGGTCCAGTCACTATTTGCCGTGGGGATCAAATTAACGGCACTGTAACTGGAGTTGTCGATCAGTGGTAGTAGTCTGACTATGTGGGTATGACAATGGACTAACATAGTATAAGTGAGCTGGCGAATTCGCCGTCAGCCCACTCACCTAACCTAAACTAGTATAGTCTAATTAGGATGATGAGGAGGAGCCGGAAGTTTTCGCTGGTCACAAACTGCTACTGTTGACTGAACTGCGATGAACTGCTCGTCTGATGTCGGTACTGCTTCTTATATCAGGTATGGATTAGCCGATACCACCGGTACGGTCCACAACATTGTTTCCTTACTGCTCGCATTCCATTAGTTTTATAGCGTAGTCATTTAAGAAAATCACCCACAACGCCACTGCAGTGATCCAATACTCCAATGATGATATCCGACGCTCGAGAAGTAAACAAATGCGATCAATTGCCTATGTGACGTCGCATTACCCTCAGTGGCAACGACTACGACACCGAACTGCTGACTCTGCACACTGACATATTTCAATCCGATCAAATGACGATGCGAGCTCACCTACATCATGCTGGTGTCAATATCAGCTCGGTCGTTGTGAATTAGGAATTACTCCTGCCCCAACTGCCCATGTACAGCTCATCCTTTTTCAACCACTCATACTCTGCCGTGAAATCGCATTTATTGTAACGTTTCCAGGATCCTCGTGTGATGGTAATAAATAATAAATTAAAAAATAGTTATGAGTTCCGAAACCAGAATTTTTTAATTGCACATACCCTGAATTATCCGAATTCAAGTCCTTTCAGACGAAAAGCTTAACAGAGCACACTTATGTCTCGATTGCAACCCCGAGTTTTTCGCAACTTTCCTCCGAACAATTAGACACTTAAAATAACGAGCCAACAGTGCTCAACTGTGCACACATAGTTATTTAAACAAATTAACAGCACTGCGACCGTCGCTAGTGGTTGCACATATTTTAGCTCCAGCTCCAGGGAAAACCACACACGACCAAACACATCCATAAGCATCGAACATAAGCAAACACACATGTGATAACCCCAAAATAAACTTTAACATCATAACACCTTTCTCGCCCTCTTCATCAGCATTAAACCCTCAAATTTGTTCAATTAATATTTTCAGGATCCGACCCACTGCGCCAAAAGTATAATAACATCCCCACCCACATCGCCGCACAATGGAACGACTGCAGCGGCGGCTAACTCCAGAAAAGATACAGCATCAGCGGGCGGCGCTATTACAAGTCCCAAAGTTCCGGCAACACCACCCAAGCCGCCCAAATCGACCATCAGTTGCGACACATGCTGCCAATTAGAGGAATCTCCCATATCGACCAGAAATGCATCGCCAGTCGGCAGCATTGTTGCCAGCACAACATCCACCAGCAACATGAACTCTCCACACAAATCGTGTGTTGAGTATGCGCCCGACAAGCAGGTTCCACAAGTTGCGAAACCCACCAGCACTGGTGAAAGCTCCCACCAGAAATCTGCACACAATCCACAGGTCAATGAAACCATCATCACAACAAATGGCAACACAAACAGTGGAGACTTACTCCAGCCGAGCACGGAGAGTGCTGCTCAGCATCAGCCGCCAGTAGTAGCAACAGTCGCTCCAACACCTACCACCACCACCACGACCACCACGACCACCGACGACAACGCCACCAACACCATCATCGTCGCAGCATCAAACGCGCCAGCAACAGCATCAACGACAAGTGCGGTGGAAACCTCACCAGTGACCATATCGGTAACAACAAGTTCTGCGGAGGAGGCTGTTGCTGGCAACAAAGCCACCAGCGAGCTCAGTCGTGATTCGGATATCACAGGTGTCGCAGCGCCAGTGACGACAAACAGGTACGCGATTGTAGAGCTCGTAGACCGTAGTTAGCAAAAAAAAATACTAGTTGTAAAAAAAATGATTGTTGTTGTCTTTGGTTGAAATTCATTTGGTTGTCCTGTGTGATTGGGCTAAGTGATGCTTTATTGGCCTTCCCTCGGTGTTGCATGCGAGTGAGTGGAATCGGAGCAAAGAGAGCGAGAGAGGGAAAATAATTTCCTTTTCACTTTCAAGGCTTTCCATCGTGCCTAGTGGAAGGACGACCGTTCGTTCGTTCATTTGTACGTTTGTTCGTTTGTTCGTTCGTGCAGATGTATTCGGTTATATCCTTGAAATTCAGTGTCACCCTGGCAAAGGGGTGAGAGTTACAAAAGGAGAAAAATAATAAAATAAAAAAAAAATTGTTTGTTTTTGTGCACAGTTTTGTTTTCGTTCCGGGAAATCCAATCTGAATCCTTACTCGAGTGTGAAGATCCGTTTTCTCGTCACCTTGCGTGTGTTTGTGAAATAGTTTCACCCGCACCGCCCCCCGTCCGCCTCCAGCATAATTTTTCAGTGAAGAAAATAAATAAAAAAAGAAGAAGGAAAGCAGAAGGAGTCCTTGCCACACACAGTGAATTGGGATACACGCACTTCCAGTGATATTCAAGGTGAGCAAACAAACACACTGCGAGACAAACGTCGGCACGCATTTCAAGGATAAGCGGGAAACAAATGGGACGACACCAAGGAAGATTATTTTCCACGCCACGACAGATGGGCCCCTTGGCCGTTGTCGCAAATGGAGCAACTCTTGTTTTCTCTTCATTATTGCTGTTCATGCCCACCGAGCGACTCCTTGTTCTCGGCTGGCGAAGCTTTTAACGCAAAAAAGGCCATCACCAAATGTATGGATGGTGCTTAGAGTGATTTGGTTAGGTTGTGCCATTTTTGTGAACCCCTCTGCAGATTGCGTTGGTCGTTGTATCGCTGCTTTCGCGAAAGGTGTCTGTGTTTGAATGGTGACATAACCTACATATATTATAAATTCATCAGAACTCACTTGGATGCTATGGGTTTTTGTTCTTGGTTTCATTTGTACCCTCCATCATCGCCGGATGTGGATCGTCCGGGTTGAGATGGAAAAAGGATTCAATTAAAATGATTAAACTTCTGCAAGGACAAAGTTGAAACTAACTTGTTTAAGTGCTTTGAGCATTTTTATTTTTTTCCCACCTCTTCACCCGCCCACTCACCACTAGTTATGAGTCCCATGTGGCTCGTCTGAATGCCAGCTGGTGGCGCACAGTGCGGTGGGGATGCTCTAATGGATGTGAAGTTCCTTGCTGTTTGAACTTGGATTGAATCATTCTCATTAAGAGATGTGAAAGGAAGCGCGGAAGTGCAATGTTGTATTTGGGTTTTTTTTTATTGATGACTGACGCGGATGTAATGGTTCGATGGGCAGTGTGAACGGGGAAGTGTTGTTCAAGTGCAGGAAGGCAATTTTTAACAGAAACCTTGAAAAAAAAACCAGTCCTGGATAACTGCCTGTCGATATCACAGACTTTTGGAATGGTTATCCGGATATAAACAAAGAGTCCTTTGGTTCTGCTGCGACTAGGATGTAACGATGAGTTGGTGGGTGTCTCTTAACGATTTCGTAAAATTGTCGGGTCTACCTACCTTCATCGGGGTCATTTCGTGTACAAACTTGACCCAAAAAGCAGTTCTCACTGACAGCGTGGGGGCGTTATTCTTTGAGTCGAGTGAAACAAGTGAATCAGTCAGACTTTTTTCTAACCACCCCACCAACCGTCAGTTCTTCTTGAAAACCCTGTTTAACTCCATTTAGCCTGGCTTTGGGATGCACTTAAACCTAGTCGATCCACTGTACTTCAAATCCAGTTAGTCCTCACTACATTCCTTCGTACATTTTACGCAATCCATTCCATCAATGGATGGAAGAAAAGAAAAAAAGAAACCTGAACAATCAACGCGAACTGTGGAAGCAATCAATCAATATGCCGTGACGAGTGCTTTCATTTAATGCTTTACGGTCAATGAACAGACGGTGAATGCCGGCTTTTCTTGTTTCTAGTCATTTAAATGAGTAATTTGATGTCGATTAGGAAGGATGACAAATGCGAGTTAGGTTGTTTGAAGTGAAAAATAACTGACGGTGACTGCAGAGTTGCTTCGAGGCGTTTAGTGGCGATCTCAATGATGCAATATTTTGCACCGTACATATATGTACATCATGAACCAGTCTATGGCACAGACTGTGTATTCTTCAGCGCCAACATGCTATGAAATCTTCAGACAATAAAACTCATGAAGTTTTACAGTGGAATTAGAAGGCTTTCAGGGTTGAAAGAGTTTTGGTGCCTGACTATCTTCTGTGGGTAGAGCTTATGTCAAAGACGGACTTAAGAACGACTTTTGAAGAAGGAAGCAGTGTAGTGCGTGGTCACAAGTGGAGGAAACCTTTACTACTGTGGCGGCAATGAATGGTGAAAAGTCTCAGAAAATCGTAACTGACTCAAGAGAAGTGTTGACGTGAAAATTAAAGTTGTTGTGCCCTAGATTCAACAAAGGACCTTCGTATTCAATTTAGTGATATATAGTTTTTTTAGTATACAGTCTGAGATGGACCTGGGCATTAGATTATACAGCAACCACTCGTGTTCTGCGTGGCATTGTACTCTCAGGGGGAGAAGGGACCTAGAGTTTTATGACAACACCGAATGGCGAAGTTAGAGAAGCTTTTTCTACACATACATTGAACATTGTCCGTTATTCCAAAGTGGTTATGAGAGCTGCTGGTGTCGGGAATTGAACCCAGCATCACTGTCGAAGGAGTCAACGTATTTAGCTATTAAGCCAGTTTTTAAAATTCTGTCATAAAAAAATGGCTCCACTCTAAAGAGGCCTAGTTCCTCACACTAGGGTAGTCTGTTTAAAATGTTGTGTGT
Source organism: Eristalis pertinax (assembly GCA_907269125.1). NCBI lineage: Eukaryota > Metazoa > Arthropoda > Insecta > Diptera > Syrphidae > Eristalis > Eristalis pertinax. Next base: position 38,424,204 of record OU026147.1, read on the forward strand.
TCACTCTAATTGTTCGTTCAACCTATGTTCACTCTCGGTAGAATGAGTTTACTTTCTTGGTGAATTATAAAAGGGGATATCTCTAGGACTGGTGTGTATGTTCTTAGAATTTTGTAACGAAATTAGTATTCTTTGAAAATTAAAAAAAAATAACTTAAGGTGTTATAAGGACCTTAGACTTTAGCAAGCTGCTTTGGCAAATTGATCAAGTTTTATGAAAAATGTATCGACTCAATAAATCTGGGATTCTGGGGATCTGCTATGTTTGTCAATTATTTACTTCCTCAAAGATTGTCCAAACCTGTAAGCAATAGCACCTCCTCCTTGGACGGGAATGTATTCCCAAAAATGTATTCTATAAAAGCGAAGAGTTGACGGGGATCATTTAGTCTCTTTGCGAAGTGTTTCCATATGCAGAGAAGCTAATTGAAAGCAAGCTTCAACTTTATACCCTAAAAAGACTTTGATTTTATATTGAGACTTATACCATTCTGAACGAAAGTACCATTTATTAATCACCCTTTATGAGGGCGCTGCAGATGGATTGTCTTCGCAGTTTATATAAAAGCAACAAAAAAAAATCAAGCAAAAATGTTGTCAATTAAAGCTCAAAATATAAAATCACATGGAATTAGTTTAAATGGTATACGATTTGCTGCAGTGTGCCTGTATTCGCTGTTCCGTAAGCAAACGAAAAATTGTAAATAATCGTTTTTATCAAATATACCTTGTTCTATGCTCCTGAAGCTCATTTTATTGGAACAGAAAAATCGTATATTCTGACTGTTGTCCACCATTCCCATACACTCAACGCACTGTGCGCCGAACTGAAGTAAAGTCTGTCCGCCTAATCATTTCCCAACAAACGTTGAACAAATCACATGTCATTGCTATGAGTAGATTACTTTTGTTGCATGTTGTATGGATTAAGATACAAGGGATGATTTCTTAAGTGTTTTGTTTTAACTGTCAAATAAAGGTACCGAAAAATTATACAGGTGTACAATTCATTTATTTGAGATGATAAAGCAAGGCTTGCCATTTACTATGTAAAGATTGCGTTAACTAAATATTCACGACAACTACGTTCTACGGATGGTCCAATTTTGAGCCACTTTTTCGAGCACATTGGCTGTATGTTTCTAATAACACGTGTTATATGGTCTTTCAAGGCTCCACTTATCGGCGTAGGAAAGTGATTTGATGTCGATCTGAAACAAGACATAAATTGTTCACCCAAACCTTTCCCAATTGATCCATCGATTCACCTGCAGTGTGGCATTTAGCAACCTTTTGTTGAAATCACATGTCGACCAGCTCGTGCATATCGCTTGATAACAAAATTCAATGATTTGAAAGCGTGTTTCGGAAACAAAACTTTCCATGATGAAATTGCAATCCCAAATAAACATATTTGACTTTGGCACATGGCACACATCACGCGTTAGCTGACAAAAAGAGAACACAGAAAATCCTAGCAACAAAAAACACCCATTTCTTTTCAATCGGCAAAGAGTAGAAAATGTACTTTCTATTGACCGAGGCGTTGCTCAAATGCAAAAAGAAATCCACTTTCTTTCTTCTGATCCACAATTCTAATAGTATGTATTTCCCAGCGAAAATGCTTTAATTGCAATAATTTGATGCTCACACCACAACGCCTTCAGAAACCTTAAATCCACCACCGGGCCAAGTGCCACTTCCCAAACAGGATTTAGAAATTTGACCTTAAATTTAGGTCAAGAAACCCTTTGTGTCCCCAAACCATCCTCTTTTCCGGGCAATAACCTCCTCGGCACAAAGGTACTGCTCCTAAATTGCCTGAATTCCAGCTCTGTAGGCATTTCCGGCACACCCCTTCCCGCCGCCACTCTGTCTTGGATTCTTAAATCAAAGAAACTGAAAAAAAGTGTTTCCATCCTTTATGCACCACCTTCACTTTGTGGAATTTCAAATATCCGTTTCATCTAGCATTCGTTTGGGACATCAGACGAAAATGGCGATAGCACATCACGGCTGCACAACAGACAACCGACTCTCGATTAGACTGCAAATCAACAAATTATTCCAAGCGGGTGTGGAAGGATAAAAGTCTCATAAAACTTTTCATCCTCGCGTGACGAAGGAGCTGAGTTCTGATTACTCAAAGCCATTAGCAATTCTTCAAATCCACAGAAATGACAAACATGATCCAACCATTTTCAACAGACAAAAGATTAAAGCACCATATTATGGAAGGGGTGGTGAGTTTAGCATTTTCAAAATTCCGAAACTCCAAAGCGGATATCCTTTGTTTAATCCTTCACAATAGTTTCAATTGTTTTGGGGTCCGGGGGCTCACATATATGCATGGATCCCTGGAAGTCAACAGATGTGCTATAATGGCGTTGTGGTCGTTTATAAAGTGCCAGGCAAGTGAAGGGGTTTAATGAAAACTTATTTAAGACAGAATCCCTTCGATACGTTCACCTTTTTGGGAGGAATAATGCAAATGTGTAATACCTACTCCCAATTGTTGAAGGGTACATTATTTCCGCTCGAATGCTGCAGGTGAAGAATATTTACGAGGGAGTTTTAATGCACTGGGCCTCGGGCTGTTGGGAGAACATTGTTTTCCTCTTTGCACGTTGTAACGGGAAATAGGCTTTGCACTCTGATTAACACCAGCAGGAGAAGAAAATGAAGAGGAACGGCGCGGCGCGGCGCGGCGCGGCTTTAGGGGATAGTTTCGACACGGAATAACTTTTTCACACTAGCTGCAAACAAATGTTCTAGAGTTTCACTTTGTTAAGAATAGACACTCGAAGATGACTCTAGTAATCCCTCTGAACTGCACTGCACTCTCGAGAAACATGTGTCCAATTCTTGACATTATTTGTGTGAGCAACACAGAAATCATCTTAAAGACATAGCCTCCTCTGCAGAATGCATGAAATGAAGGGTCATCCATTCTGTGGTTCCGAAAGTAAAGTTAAATGGTATGGCTTTCGATGTTATTTTTATTACAGTATATTGCTTAGATCTTGCCTTATGAATGTAATTTATAGCCATTCTAGCATCCTCTGCGGGAGTTCTTGCAGGCCTCGATTTCGACAAGGTAGTTGACGATGACTTTTGAACACATATCGGGAGAGCGAGTACTTGGATTAAATTGATCTCCTGGATTGAAGCTTATGTCACGAGGTTCATTCACTCAAGCGGCCCACAGGCCGAACAGGTGATTCATGTTTTGTGGACAGATCTACCAGCTTGGTGAAGTGGAAGGCCGAACTTGTTGCTCATGGCGTCACAGCACACTAATTTGAAACATCTACCATTCACGTTTAAGGCCATAATATTCATTTCTTCCATGGTGCCACAACATACCCTCTGATCAGGCCTCTCAACAGAATGTTGCAGTTGCGTGCCATGGCACCCGCAACGATTGGCATTTTAATGTAATTTCCATTCAATGGACCCGAATCATGAGAAGATTGAGTATAATAAAATGATTGCCCATTAACTTTGGGTCTATCAAAAAATTGAGCATCAGGGGAGTGACTTCCATGGTTCTACCTCGAGCTCACATATCAGGCAACAACTCGGCCATAACTGGACAAATATTAATTTTTAAAGGATCAAGAGTTAGCGAACTGTGTGCGTAAACACGATATTTTCCATATTCATTTAACCGCGACAGATAAAACGATTTTGTCGGTCAGTTTACATCAGTAAAACGCGAACGCAGCGCCATCTAGTTGAAACTGCATGTTTTCCATATCCGTTGATAAACGTCGTCGTCCCTCCATTCCGTCTCCTCTTGGAGCCAACCTTCCTCTCCACCATTTCCGACCCAGCCTGGGGTTCGACGATACCCTGCCTACCTTCTTTGTCGACTGTCGATGGTCTAACTGCACTAGCTAGTGTAATGGACTCTAGATTGCCTAGTGACGATACCATCATTTAGCCCGCGGTACCTCGCTGAAGGGTCCATTGACTGATCCAGTGTTTTTGACAATCTTTGAGGTGCTGTGGGTCCCATCTTGGGATCTTGGTCTCTTGAACGTAGAGTGCTTCTTCGCTTTTGCCGTAAGCCCATCTGACCCAGGTTTGGTTGCCGACATTCTGATTGTACAGTTCTTGCGAATAGGTCTCCTTGCCTGGCGATTCGTACTGGGTCCTTCTAGGCGTCCGAAACTCCGGTTTCGTCTTCCGTTTCTGGTCAATCCTTTTATGTGGAAACCTCTCTGAGGTTACCTACAGGATTTTCACTTCCTTGAATAGGTCACTCACCCAGACTGTCCTCTATTATTCAGGGATTTGAAGTCTTCACTATTCAGGAACCTCGCGTTGCGGGTGATATACTGCCTAATGCCGAATGCCGATTTCTGCTTTTCGCCCCTTGAGGCGTCGTTATTTGTATTGCTGCCTACATGCAGAACGATTTTCAGAATCCTACAGAAGGTCAATACAGGCCTCCCTGTAGTCGCACACTCCCTTGAAGAAACACCAACAGCGACTGCATTTCCGCTAGTTTTAACTATTGTGCTGTCGTCCGTTTGAGCATGAAGTATAGGTAGAGCGTGAAAGTTGAGTAAGGCAGGGTATCTGAGCGGTGGAATAAGGCTCAACTAACGCACCTACACTACGCTGACGATGTAAGCAAAATTGGGAGGGAGCCAAGAAACAAGAATTAAGCTTTCTCAATTGCCCACATAGGCATTGCAGGTATTCCGGTTGAAAAGGTAGATGATTTAAACCAGGCAATGCAATGGAGCCGTTTAATACAAGACTGCAGAAAATAAGTAGTTTATTTTGAGAGACCTAACATAGAATTCCTGTTCAAGTTTGTTTAAGAGCAGATGAATAAACCCTTGGATTTTTTCGAGAGTATACCCTCTGCATTGCAAGAGAATGCATTACGTACTTATTTCCTTCTCAGCTGTCTGGCATCCGCGATGACTAGGTCTTTAAACAGAAAGATTTGTCTTCCTCTCCTTCTCGAACCACGTGGCTCGGAATTGAAGACTCTCTTAGCTCGAGCATTGGTACCATGCGCTCGACGGATTTCTGATTCCGCACTACATCCACATCATGGTACAGCTAGTAGAGTTCTCGGTTGTGTCTCCTCCATTGACCTTCTGTGCATACGGGACCATATATATGACGAAGAATTTTCCTTTCGAAAGCACCAAGGATCAGCTGTGCTGTTTTGCTAATAAAACTAGGCTCACCCGTCGTCGAAATTCATGATCATCATCTCCTGACCCCCATGATCCACTAAAGGGGTCGCGGGGGTAAACCACGCACGAGAGATCTCCAGGCAAATCGATCCTCCGCCATCGACTCTAATTCATCAGGAGCAATGCCCAAGCGTAATCCGGCGAGTTTTTGGACTTGGTCCAACCACCTCGTCCTGGGTCTGCCAAGCGGTCGCCTACCTGATGGAATCGCATTCAACGCCCGCCTCGGAAGTCGTGATGATGGGGACATTCGTGCCACGTGACCAAATCACCGAAGCATAGCCCTTTCCGTTCGAAGAAGCAGCTGCTCAATGTTGAGTTCCTCGCGCACTGCCGTGTTTCTCACCATATCCCGGCGAGTAATTCTCGCGATCTTATTCTTTCGGTCATTACCAAAATTTCATGACCATAGGTGAGAGTTGGAACAAATACTGAGTTGAAAACCGCTAACTTGGCTTTGACACCAAGCTCTGCCTTTCTGATTACAGAACTACCAAGCTGTGTCAAAACTGACCCAGCTTGACCAATCCTACCGGAAAGCTCAGCATTACTCCTTCCATCACTCGTGAAAAAGACCCCGAGACACTTAAACTTCTCCACCTGCTTCAATGGGACTCCACTAACATGCAGAGTGCATTGAACAGGCGTTCTGGAAATTACCATAACCTCTGATTTGTCCACGTTAACCCTCATTCCAGCATCAGCACATACGGCCATCGAGTGCGCGCTGGAGTTCCGTCTGGGAGGATGTGAGGATAACCAAGTCATCTGCAAAAAGAAGAAGAAGAGACTTACCCTCAACTCTCCCAATGTGAAACATTCCTCACCTCGGCTGCGCTGCAACATCCAGTCCATATATACAATGAAAAGGAGAGGTGACAAGACATGCATGCTATGATATTTTCTCGTAATAATATAACATAATTCCGTACATGTGTGCAAAGCTGTGCAAAATTACCTTTGGAACAAATGGTGTAAGTATCATGCCATTCGGTTGAGTAGAACCGCGTATAAGCGTACCACAAAAATCGGTAGCACGAATATATGTATAGAAGATAAAACAAAATTGCAAAGTCTTCAAAAATTAACTATCAGAGATTTTCAACCACAGCTTCATTCAATGAATGGCAAAATGTTTAATCACTAACTGATACCATAATTATGTCCCCTCCCTCTAATAAAATCCAGCAACAGTTACCATCGACAGCATTTCGAAGACACTTCCAGAAAAGAAAAAATCACCCAAAAGAGTCAAGTCCCCCAACCATCGTTAACCCAGTTTCCTGCTTCACGCTTGTCCCCTTTCGAGGACGTTTATCTTATGAGATTATAATTAAATAACTGCAGTCTTTCACATCCACTGATCCCTTTCACACTCTGGCGCTGCGCCCTTGAAAACACGAACTCAACGAATCCGTGGACTACCACCAAAATACGAGATAATAAATCCCACATTAAGGGGAGCCAAAGCGCCTGTCACTGGATCAAATTACAAAATTCGTCCTTCGGCAGGGGCGGAGTAGGAGGAAAAATGAAAACACATCCTCAAGCGAAAACCCTTCGCCCATGAGATACAAAGACGCGGAAAGGGAACAAAAATGTTAAAGAAGTAAAAGCGAAACCCAGAGAGATGCTTGTGGAGACACACATCAAACGCAAGCCTATGAGACGAAAAAAAAAAACACATTCTTTTGATTTCTTTCCATTGGCGGAGGCACGTTTCGTTATTTTTTTGGGTGCTCTTGCTCTATTCTGCTGTGTGCGAAAGGAACAAACAGTTCCATCAAGGTTATGTCAACAATTTTCATCGCCCAGCGGCAGCAGTTGGTGGATGATGGCAGCTCTCCCACAGGGAGTTACTTGTTGATGGTTTGGAATACACAAGCGCTGGATCCATGCCCGGACTGAGCGATTTTGAAAACCTTCTCTCTGATGTGACAGGCTAATCAATAATTTATGCTAAATGGGGCTTTGACATATTCCTAAGCACGTTTCCATAGACAGGTGTACATGCATTCGGGTAAACGAAAGTTCATTCACTTCCATCATGCCGTAAACGTTGCTTGCCCTCCTGCATGCGTATGCTACCCGTATCCAGTGCTTAAAAGAGCATTGAGTCTGGGAACGAACGCTCTTACTCCTCGATCAGGCTATTTTGTGTTCCTTTGAATCACACAAATCGATGGTTGCGAAGAGAGGACTCATTTCCTGTTCGCACCGACGTACTGTTTGGTGCTAATACCATCATCTTCGACTGAATGCGGAAAAATTAATCCGATTTAGGGAACCTGGGGCATGATGGTCGCCTGAAGAGCCCGAGAGGATTTAAGGGTAATTCGAGTACGATGCATTAATGCAGTTGACTTAATGTGGAAAATGTGTTCAGTTCGAACGAATTGCATTAGAATCGTTTGGGCCTCAATTTGCACTCTTCCAACGAAGAACTGACGTAAATGTGTGCTTGTGCACTTCAGTATGGCTTTTCAATATTTACATGGCAATACTATAAGTACACACACATTTAAAAGCAGGGAGACGCGCATCATGCAATTTTTCTATATGCATTCCACTCTCTCGGCTGTCGTTCGAGGCCAACTCCGTGTATATTAAAAGCACGAAAATGAATACTCAGCTGAGTAATAAGAAGGCCTTCCATCTACCAGATTATTAGCAGAAGAAGATTCTCCATCATTACCAAAGTTCGGTAAGAAAATTTAAAATTTCTCATTATGCTCTGGTTGAAATCTTGTTAAAGAAATGTTATGTTTACTGGGAAAAAATATCAACGTGGTGTCATGAAATAAGATGAGGATGCGAAGTTCGGTTGTAGAGGAAAAGAAATAACATCCTGTGTAGTTTTTATATTTTCATTTTTATGTTGGAGCTGTTTAACCATTCTGTCATTATTAAAGTGATGTATGCTTGGGGTCCCCATTCCAGTTGAAAAATTAGTTCGTCCGATTTCCTTTTTCATAATTTCTGCAATTGTCATCAATGGCTTTACAGATGCCATCAAGTAAAGCACCCCCAAACCATTAAACTACCTACACCATGCTTAACAGTTTGGTTAAGATGGTGTTTTGGACGGTTTCGTTTGGGCTGGCTGGCATCGGACTGGAACTTGATGATTTTATTTCTGGTCATCAGACCGAATGACTCTTTTCCGCAGCCCGGTGTCATGTTCTTCGGAGAACCTTAGTTGGACCTTTATATTTTTTTTGCCGGGAAGCACTGGTTTATAACGAACACCATCCCAATTCTACACAGTGCCCTTCGTATTTCTAGCAGTCCACCGATTAACATTTCTACAAATCATTTTTACACTCGCTTTCGGTGACTTGGCGTCTTTTTGCCACAGGGTTCTAAATAAGGCGCGCATCTCCATATACCAACAGTTTTGGGCGCCCACCTTTATAATTCACTGTTTCATTGTTTTCCTTTTTACACCATAAGTACGGTGCGATGGCATTGACCATTTCAGTACAAAGAACTTTTTGAGACAGCAAAACAGGCAAACATCAGATATTTTAATCATTTTTTGTGTAACTAGCTCGCCCGTCGTCGAAATTCGCAATTATGCGTATGTGTTCAATACGTATGTTTCTTTTGACTCCTTCTTCCATCAGTAAGCGAAGAAGAACTTATATGTATTCTTTAAAATAAATTAATTTTGTACATGTGTTTACCAACGGACGTGCACATTGTGCATATCTACGCCAAAATTACCTTTCCAATGCGCGATTTGATTTTGAATAAAACACAAATCATTTATGAAATTATTGTCATTTCTCCTTATTACGATAATATTGGTATGGTTCAATTATGTATGGAACAAAATATCGGCCAAATGGCCGCCGCAACCTCGGCGATGGTCCAAATTTTCGATGACGATGAAGCATAATTGAGGTTTTATGCCGTTAATGTGCCGAATTATCTCATCCTTTAGCTCTTGAATTGTTGCTGGCTTATTGACGTACACATTTTCTTTCAAATAACCCCAAAAAAAAAAATCCAACGGTGTCAAATCACTCGATCTTGGCGGCCAATTGACATCGCCACCACGTGAGATAACACGGCCATTGAATTTGTCGCGCAAAAGAGCCATGTGGCACCGTCATGTTGAAACCACATATCGTCCACATTCATATCTTCCAAATCGGGCCAAAAAAGTTCGTTATCATTTCACGATAGCGAACACCATTCACAGTAACTGCCTGACCGGCCTCATTTTGGAAAAAATACGGCCCGATGATACCGCCAGCCCATAAACCGCACCAAACAGTCACTCTTTGTGGGTGCATTGGTTTTTCGACAATCACTGTTGGATTATCATTCGCCCAAATGCGGCAATTCTGCTTATTGACGAATCCACTGAGGTGAAAATGTGCCTCATCACTGAAGATGATTTTCTTCGAAAATTGAAATAACCATCCACTGTTGCCATTTCTTGCCACCATTCTGACCATTGACGACGCTTGAAATGGTCAAGAGGCTTTAGCTCTTGAGTCAATTGCACCTTGTAAGCGTGGAAATGCAAGTCTTTATGCATAATGTTCATCAACGGCGAGCCTAAGAGGTGCAATTGTTGAGCACGACGACGAGTTGAGGTGGACGGCTCTGCAGCCACACTATCGCGAACTGCAGCAATATTTTCTGCAGTACGAGTTGTGCGAGCATGCACTGGTGTTTTCACATCTCCTACAGACCCGGTTTGCTCAAATTTTTGCACGATTTTTTCCGATTGTACACACATTTGGACGATTAAATTGACCAAAAAAATCACGAAGTGCACGATATGCATTTTGATTTGAACGCCCATTTTCATAATAAGCCTGAATAACTTTAACGCGTTGCTCGATTGTGTATCTTTCCATGGTTCAAATTGAGTTAGTCTGAAATTGAGAAATGTCAAATGAAATGCAGAAAAAACTTGACGTTTAGGTGTGGTTCACATTCAACATCGGCCCTTTATTATGTCATTCGGTTGAGTAGAACGGTGTATAAGCTAGCAACAAAAATTGGCAGCACGTATTTTTACATAGACCTAGTATTTTAAAAAAAAAAATAATTTTTGCTCGCCGCTGTAAATGTATGTAGGCAATAATCTCTTGCAAAGTTTTTGCCCAAATCAATTTTAAGATACATTTCACAACAAAATAAATGTTCGTTTAAGTGAAGCGTCCACTCAAGAGGGGTGTTCGTTTAAATGAATACTAAGGGAACACTCCGAGTTAACAGTCATGAGTAATGTGCTTTCGTTAAAGGGAACACTCAATTTGGTGTGAATAAAAAGTTTCCTCAAAGTAGGTTCTTCGCCTCAAGTTGAAGTTTGAAAACTGGAGCGGAGAGCTGTCAAATTTATTTTACAACTTTTTTTTTAAGATAGTCAACAACAGAGGGAATATTTATTTCCAGAAATGTTTTTAAACATACATACAAACGGGAAAAAAAGCAAAGATGCGTATAAAAATCAGGGCATTTCGGGAACACAGGGGATAATTTTAAGAATCTGTATAGATTCGAGTATCGTAACATGGAATGCTTAAGCAATCAGTTTCTTTCCGATATTCCTGAAGAAACGTGGTGGTGGTGCCATAGCAGGAATTAAAAAGAGAATATCTTCGTTGTCTTTTTAAATGATGGGAATATTGTCCATCTTTTTTCGTATCTTCTCTGATTTGACATGTTCCTTCATACTCATTTTTTCATTTTTTTTCCGGCTTTGGAAGATGTCCATCTTTTAACCTTCACTTCACCTTCTTCCAACTCCATCCTCCATTCCAGATTTCCTTTTTTAGGGTTTTGCACCAAATACATCGAATTATTCCTCTTCCGAAACAGTATTTTTCATTATTCAATCCGTTTTAAGCATTTATACACTTTTTAAACGTTTTTAAGTCTTAAAGTATCCTCCAATGCACACTCAACTTCTTCACTCAATACTATTCATCTTCATTCATACAAAAATGAAAAGAACACTCACGTGTTAAGCTTAACGAAAAATACATTTTTTTTATTCACACCAGATGGAGTGTTTCTACCAAAATACTGAGGGAACATTAACACTCAGTTTTTGCTCACACAAGCCATGACAAAAACATGAAATCGGCATTGATTATTTAATTGTCACCAGGTGTCTGATTTTTGGACAAGCTTCAATGTTCAACAGCACCATAATCTATGTAAAAAGTCTAAGGAGACAGGATAATCACTGTAGATCTAAGTCTCTGTGGTTTGGAGTCATGAGCACGGGCGGTAAAAAGCTATGGCCATAACACTGGCTTATTGGGCATGGGTCATGCTCGTCCTGAGTTTCAACTCCATCTAAAAAAATATCAGGATGTGACAGCTTTGATTTTAATGTGAAAAATTGTACAAAAACATTGTTACACTACAGATCACTATAGTGACGCGGCATTATTACATTAATTAACGATTTAAGTTGAAAAAAAAAAAATCTGAACTGAAATAAAATGCGTGCCGAATTAGTTTAGAACTTTCGATTGTACCATTAATTCATTAATTGTTCTCAGTATTTCGTTTAGTCATTTAAATTCATTGGAAACCACTATAATCCCAGTCATAAATAATTGAGAATAATAAGCCCCTTTAAACAGGCAATTCATTGCCACACATATGATATTGCCGATTATAAGGTTACGCAGTCCCACAAATAAATTCGTTTCATTCAGCAGAACTAATTAATTTGAACGGATTAAGCCAAATTTGAAATATGACTCAAATTTAAATAAAAAATACTCATTTCTACTAATTAATGTGTACACATTGGCAGAAACATCAATATCAAGGAAGCTAAGCAGCACCCACAATGACACATGTTTGCATAACCCTCTTACAGGCGAAGAACTTCCTGCCAGTGAAACTCCATTCCCAATCTCACTGCTTATTTCATGCCTTTAAAGAGACGAAGGCCGGAAGGGAGATCACTCCGGGAACCCACACAATTCCCAGAGAAGATTGCTTTCCTAAAAATAAAGTGACTTAATGTCTGTTTGATTGCATGTGACACCTTCCACCACGACCGACAGCCACTGCGCGGAAGAAAGATTACGTTTCCTTTTTTCTGGGCGATTCAAATTTTCCCAAACATTCGTTGTGCCTTCTTCTTTTCCATGGAGCAATCATTTATTATTCATTGCGCTTTAAATAATTGCTTCCGCATCGATTTACCTAAGATCGACTGTAATAATTAATTCGGTACACATGAGCACATCTGACACTCCCAAATTATGTCCCAATCAAGGGCTATCAATTGATCCCCATTAAGCTCCTTCCAGGAACTGTTCAGCGAAATAATGGAATATTCCTAAGATGCTTATATATTTGCCCTTTTAGCTTAGCCCTTCCATCAGCTGCTGCCTGTAGTCCTGATTGGTTTTACTTGAAATTAAATAATCCTCTTATAAACAGCTTTTAGAAAATGTTCAATGAAGGGTGGAACGAATCTCCCTGTTTCTTGTGTGTACGTATATTTTGTTTTGTCTGACCTTCCTGAAAAGGATACGAGACCGTAGACAACTTAAAGTCGCTATATGGGAGCTCTAGAACGCACGCAACCAAATTAAGGTAATTATTTTGGGATGTAGCAGGGTTACAGAGTCTTGTCTCTTTTTCCGTGGAAAGCTGGAATTTATTCCATAAAAATCCCATGAATAATTGCATCCGTACAAATTTACCCAGCTACGGCACCCAGTTTCGGGTGTACTGCGCACAGCATGGGTCAAGGCGAAGGATCTTCAGAGAAATAAGGCAATTTTTGCGAGGAAAACATGCAACGAGGCTACACGGAGCGGGATAGTGTTGCACAAATCCTTTTGCAAAATTTGATTACACCGTTTTTCTATCTCCCAGGGAGTTATTCTGTTGTGCTCGGCGCACTGCTGCCTTGGCGGTAAGGATAGCACTTGGAAGGGATTACTTTCGCAGTCCGCAGGTGGACTCTTTCCATCTGCATAAATCCCATTACAGTAATTAATTTTACAAATAATTAAACTGAGATTGTGAGTAAAATTATTTTGCAGGGTTGCTTCGTTCTGCGCTCTAATTTAATTGGAAATTGTATCCAATGAGTGGGAATTAATTGAAAATTGGCTCTTTTTACTGAGGATGCCTTTGACATGGTATCTTGTTGACGGTGATTTATAAAAACTTTTTGAAATTATTTCTGTATGGTTGCGATCATCTAAATAAATTCAAAAAGACGGTCTGAATGGTTGATAAGCGTTTGCAGTACGAGGCTGAAGATCCGTGGAAGCAATGCCGGCACAATGATTTTTCAGATTTTATCGCTCTCGAGTTACTGGTAATGTTCAGACGTGAATGCTCTTACTTCACTTTTATTGTTCTTTTTTATGTGGCGGTAAAGTTCGGGGTGGACCCTCAATTAACAAGGCTCTTTCACACACCAAGTACTTCTCCACTTGCGGGTGCCATCCTAGAAGCGTGCGTCTTCTACTGCCCTGTATCAGACGTTTATAAGTTTTCTATGCGCCCGACATAGCCCAGCCGCCTTAAATGATGTAGGTGTACATCCCGTTCAGTTCGTGATTAAATCCTCTTCCTCAGATGCCAACGCAAAAAGAATTTTTCTCTCGAATATACTACATACTTCTTGGTTCGCTTACACAGCACAACAGGAGTGACATTATGAATGCTTTGTACGCAGTTAGCTTGATCTTTCGAGAAAGAGAACTCTCGTACTCAATTTCTACCTCGGCGGTGAGGGCTCGCTTTATCCCTTCAACTCAGATTAATTTGACGCACATTTTGAGTGGTTGTTGTAGAAGCTAGGCACAAGTTCAACTAGTACTGTGATACTGTAACGCCAATGTGGTGGATGTCGCATGTAACGACGTTGGAAGATCTACACTATACAGAATTAATTATAAATACTAGCCTCGCCCGTCGTCGAACGGGCGTTTTTAAACGCGTGCTTTGATATGTTCTCGTAATAATGTAACATAATTCTGTACGTGTGTTTACCAAAGTTCTACTCAACAGTTTCGCAAGCAAAATATTGTGCACAACGGTGCGAAATTACCTTTCCAATGGTGTAAGTATCATGCCATTCAGTTGAGTAGAACGGCGTATAAGCGTACCACAAGAATCGACAGCGAGTATTTATATGTAATTGTAATTCATAAAACAATTAAAGTAGTTAAATATATCTTCACAACCCTTTAATAAACAGATAATCGATATCGTCCTTGGATGTAAAAATGTGTCATTTCACTTCTACGCTGATGATGTGAAAGTTTTTCTCTCGCGGCCCCTAATTTTAACTGAAGATCTGTGTTGCATTGTGAATGAATAAAATTAAACAAAAGCCATTTTAAAACGACAGCCATCCTATGGTGCGGATTTGCTACTTTCTATCTGATACGCAAAATCTAGTTTAAAATAATTCGCAACCTTTCATGCATAGAGCACGTAAACTACACCATTGTATTTACGGATGTCCTTGTAAGCTATGGGCATGTGCTGGTTTTCTGCCTTGTGATACTAAAACCGAGCTGGTAAGGTATTTTACTATGGTTTAAAGCCATCCGGTTTCTTATAGAATCGATTTAGATATCTTTATGTTACAAAGTTGCGTGTACGCACAGAGTAGACATCTCCTAGTTCAAGACAGAGACGGGGTGGACTGTAGTGGGCAATCGTTTCTTCTTCTCCCTCATCACGACACCTTCAGCATAAGTCTTGTATGGGTTCCTGTATGCCTATAAGACAGTGTCCAGAAGTATAACCCACGACAATGTTCATGTCTCTCCGGTTTATTGAATGGAGGGTTATGTTCCTTTTCGGATACAGCGAAGTTTACATCAGCCTATTCGTTCTGCAGGTTTCCTTTTGACTCCATCTTCTGTTGTTAGTGCTTGTGATGGCACATCACTGTTGTGTTGAGGTTGCCAAAATTCCGAACCCAGTTCCGTCCTTCATTTTAGAATCATCAGTGTAGAGTTACAGAGCGTCCTTACTACGGATCGAGTTATGGTTATTATTTTCGAAATTTTCAAAAGGCGTTATTGAGTCTGTGTGCCTTGCGATTCTCGAGTGTCCCTTAGAGAGAGTCTTAGTGGCGGTGGATCTTAGTGCCTCTGTAATACAAATGCACGCTGATTTTTGTATTTTATTAATCTTCTTAAGATTTTTTCTTATGTTCAGTGCTGGCCGGTCTTATAATTTGAGTGTAGCTCCAATGCACGACTCTGGTATTGTAGTCCCATCGCGGTCCAAGAACTTTCTTGCATGCGTACAGTTTCTAAGAACCATACAACCATGAGTAAAAAATAGATTTCCAAACTGAATTTATACGGAAGAATGGCCATCGAGAAGCCCAGACCACAATCCTACAAATGATGGTCCATTTTAGAGACAATTGCATGGTTAGGTGACACCGAGCTATTGAAGATTAAAAGCGCGAGCTTATCCGAGCAGTGGATCACTTTTTGATGGATATGTTGGTTACTGCATCGACGTCATGAGGCTCTCGTACAGCCAGTCGATCACTCAAACTCGAAGCCACTAGAGCCAATATCCTACCTTACTACCTACCCTATCTGCGCAATAAGATGCCATTACACTTAGCGAAATGTCTACATTATCATTTGGACTCATAACGTGGGGATAAGTGTGACAAAATTGGCAAAATTATGACAGCCAACAATTAAACCATCTTCAAATGTCTTTCCGCATGCTTTTAAGATTTTTCAATGACTCTTTGAATACCTTCATTCACATTCACCGTAAAAATAAGCAAAATTTCTAGCAATCCTAATCGCGACACTTAAACAACATCATATTACCTCCAGCGATCCACATAATAAAATGATTTGTCGGTTGTCACACAAAATGTAAGCAGTTCCTTTTACGATCCTCAGATTGTACTAAACATCCTCATCATGGCCGTATCTACTCGTATAATGCTATCCTTTCTCGAAATTACGATTTAAACGTAAGGGGAGCCATTGGTACAGTCGTTGCCCCATAAAATATTGACAATCGGTTTTCGCGGGGAACTTTTTTAATACTTCACGGTAAATTAAATCAACAAGGGTTAAGGCTCATAAATATTTCCTGGAATATCGTATGTCTACCTCTGTGAGCGTCGCAAATGTGAGCTCTTTTTGTGTAATTTTACATTACGTTCTCACATACTGTGTCAGTGTTTCACGCAAGGGCAGAATCTGCAGAGGTGCTCTTCTCTTACCTTTCTCTTAACAATTTGGCTGTATTGCTTATTTTTATGGTTCTGTGGAGGGTTATTTTCTAAGTTTTTTTTTTATTCTTAAAGCCTATGTATTAAAAGCTCGTATATTTTTAGCTTTCTTATAAAATTAAATGTTGGTGCCAATCGGTTTTATGACATATTTATATTTGATATACATATGGCCGAAAAACTGAACAAGAGCTTGAACTTAACTCATATGTCCTTTTTTAATTTTTAAATGTTTTGTATATTTTTTTAACGGCTACCTTAAACGTTAGTAATTTGGCCACCAATTAAACAACTGTCGTAGAATATCCTGCTGCGGGGGAGACCTTTTTGAGTCGCCTGTCCACTGCTCGGCGTACGACATGGAAGACAATTGGACAAACTTGTGGATTGTGTATTAGGTCAACCGTGTCAAAATAAAGGAATGCTTCAGAAGGATTTAAGTCGTTAAGGCGCACTAATTAACGGTACATAGCATTGAAATTGTAAGCCAGGAAGACCAGCTAGAGTCTGTTCAAGTATGCCTCGATGTACAGAACCTCGTTAGGAAAGAATTTCTTGCTCTCAGTTGTCTCGGTTGAACGATACAACCGGAGACATGTTCAAAGACATTGGGTCCTTCATAGGTGGAAAAGATGAGTTTGTATCTTTTCCACCTATGAAGGACTCACTCTGTACCATACTGGACACCGCAATGAACGAGATTAGCGTTTTCGATGTCAAAGATTGGAAATAGAAGTTACGTCGCCACTTTTCACAACGAACTTCCAACCTATAATCATGTCGTAGATCGCGTATAGCAATGGTTTGCTTATGACAAGCAGGACCAGCTGGAGGAGGGGCTCGCCTTCACTAAGTCAATCAGGCATTTTGTTATTCCATGCCTAATTTAAATAGCGAATTTGTCATTGCAAATTGAACTACGCTGCATATTCTTTGATAGGACTTGAAAAGTAGTAGGAGAATTTCTGTCACAGCTACGTGCGTGTCTATGTCCGACTTGTCCATCGGCTCCAGTCACAAGTAATTGAGCTTACTGTGCTCACCTAAAACTGACTCAACGCACAAGTGGTTGAGCTGTCAAGATTTCATTTCGTGGTGACAAACCAAACACCTCCTTTCCTTTGCCTCAACCCACAGTTTCAGTAATGTCCCACATGAAATATAGCTTCGTGTCTGCACATTTTTCATCTAAGTCATTGGCTCAAATGTTTTATTCGAACACCTCTCATTTAGACCCCCAGAGAGCTTAGTGCGGCACTTATTGAAAAAGTTGCTCGTTGGCTAGCCACATGTCGCAAAACGAAGTGAACCGCAATAAGCCTCTTACAAGTCAATTCAACCAATTTATTCTTGAGGGTCTAAGTTTCCATTGTTTCAAAAGTTCCTCTACGCCCAGTCGCTCACAGTGTGCCATGCCATATAATTCGTTTGGATCTCATTCCCAGATTGAAGGGGGGCTCCAAAATCTGAAGAAAATTGAATGAATCGATCTCTGGACATCTGACACCTTATCTTTAAGCGATTCTGCCTCCATTCAATGGCAAAGTCGTAGTCTAGTGACATGTGTAATCAGCCGTCGTGACAGAGGGAGTACATTTTTGTTGTTTGACACCAATTAGATTAGATACACAGCCCACTGGATTTTCACCAGCCCACATTGAATTGCCTCCCACGACCAGAAGTCGACGGCAGCAATCGTCCAAAACAAATAAACAAACTTTAAGTGGGTGGCGGACATTTTGCACAAATTCTTTCCAATTGAAATCGAGGACTTTTATCGTCCCTCAACGTCCTTCCCACGACCATGCAATTAGAACCTTCGGTAATTAACTCAGAAAAGCAAGAAGTCATTGGGTTTATTTGGGCTACCATCAGGACAATTATTGCCACACTCCAGTTGCGGTGAAACGCTTAATTCTCCACCGAGCCAAAGGAGACAAAAAAAGACGGTCTCCTTTGCGAACAATAACTCATTTCGAGGATAATTTCTTTGCGGAAGAACCAACAGAGCACCTGAGCTTCCGTTGCTTCGGTTGTTACGGTTCACGGTAGTACGTGTGTGCGTCGGTGAAAACATGCAAGTGGCGTTGCGGTCTTAAAGCAATTATACCAACAATAATGAATGCACCTTGCCCATTAAACAAAGTTGCAGCAGGACACACCACCGCCTGCACCACTCCCGTTCACCGAGTACTCGGTGAAGTTCACCCTTGCAGCCATCCGGTAGGAGGAAAAAACCGGCAGGAAGACGGTGGAGGTGACATGGAGGAAGGAAAAGTCGTCGGTGGTATGTGCCATGTGGCCCGCACACACACGAACTTGCCTACATTGTACTCATTCCTCCGACTAAGTGGAATAAGTAGGAAAAATCACTTTATCCCGAGCAAGGACATTGCCAGCCGCTCAACCCACTACAGGGCATGTGCTGGCAAATGGATTGTTGGGGGAGTAGTTGCCTTGGAATCAGTGCACGAGGTGCGATTGTTTGTGAATGCGAGATAATGGTGACCTTGGCAATAGACACACGAGATTGTATTGGCACAATATTTGACCGAGACCTAGGGTCGGCAATTTCGCAAAATTGCAGCCATTACGGCGGTAAGTTTCCAACTCCGAAGAGCTGTTTCACTTGGATAGCAACGCAGAAAGTTTCTCTAGGAAAAGAATTAATTTGTTGGCAAACAGTGGATTCAGGCGATATGTGAAGGAGTTCATATTCCTTCTGCCAATTGAATGGGTTCTTCTGTGATGGACCTTTAGTGAAGATGAAGTTCACGCACAGTTGCTGGGTGGAGCATATAGTCTTTTAGACATCTTGCGACTAGACTATGGAAAGAAGGACATTCGATGAACAGATAATCAGACAGATGTGCACACATATTCGTGGGTTCGGATAAATGTCCTGACCGCAAGTCAGTCAGTCTGATAAGACCGTGTGTGGGTCAAGGATGATAGGGTGAGGATGAAGACTGACTTCAATCTGACCACGGTACTGGCCACCAACTCTTTGCCGATTATACTTATGAAGTGGCGGATGATTATGGGGTATGTTCATAGCACTGTGGACATCCATTACACATTGTTAAGGCTGTTACAGTTGGCAATATTTTCGATGATCAACTTCACGATATTGCTATCCCGGCTTTTATCACTCACTAGCATCGTGTGACCTGCTTACAGAACAAATGTATTATTACGTGCATTCTATCTACCGATACAATTATAACAGGAAACCTTCCTGTGCCTTGCCTCCTTTTTAAATTAATCCACATATTCATGTCTACTCTAAATGTCTTTTATTTTACAATATTCCCTAAAAGCTTGGGAAATGAGTTACTGGGTGCAGTGTAGTGAAAAACAAACACAATACAAGCAATAGGAAGTTAAAACTGCATTAATTGCAGAAAAGAATATTTGGAACGTGGTCGTCATTGCGAAACCATCCTATTCTGAAACATGTCGCTGATGAAACACACTAATGTAACTCAGTTGATGATCCCCTTCACTATCAGAGATCTCCCACTTCCCCCAACGTCTCGGTGGATGATGCACTCGTTCATTATTGTATTCAATGATAAATTTACTAAACTTTCCCACATCCCCAGGAGCCTCTTGGTTGAGTGCCGAAATGCTGGTCCTACCGACAGTGGCAGATATTAATTTCTTCAGGTTGTTGAGGTGTCAGTTCCTACGATTGACCAGAGCACGGCACGAGCAGAGGAGATGTTTTGTGTCTGTGCCTCCTCTTCATTCATACAGCTTCTGCAGAAATCATTGCAATGTCAATTGCACCGATGAGGACCTGGCCTTCATAGTTTGAACTGAGACTGAGTGACCATTTGAGAGGAAAATGGCATGTGGTGCCTTCTAGCCATTTGCACTTAAAAATGTTGATTGCATGCGTAGGCGTACAAAGACAGAAATTCGAGAACTCCGAATAAAGTCATTGTCGAAACACCATTCAATCTGCTTGTGCCGATGGAGTCATTGATCCATATGTCTTCAAATATGATGATGGTCCAAACGTTACAGTCAACGGTGAGCCGTACTGCGACGTGACTACTAACATTCTCGTGAAACACATAGACTTAGCAGCCAACATTCGGCGTGTTATTGCCGAAATACTGTGAAGAGTGCATATAAATTGGATTTACAAATTAGATTGCTGTTTACAATGGTTGTTGATGAGAACGATATCGAATGAGAGCATCGTCATCTACACCGACAGTCAAGCAGCAATAATGATACTCGAATCACCATTTTGCTGATCAAAATTGATAAGACTGTTGTATAACTTACCGAGATATCAAGCCTAACGTTGTGGTCGGTTCCTGAACATAGAGATATTCCCTATGAAGCAGACGAGCTAGTCAGAAATATTACAATAATCATTGGACCAAAGATTGAAAACAGCTGGGTGCCAATAGAAACTCAAAAAACCAAACTCACAGAGCTACCGATCGGCAGAGCCCGTGAAAGATGGAATAATCATAACACGTGCCTACATGCGAAACAAATATGGCCAAAAATGGATTTACAAAGAACCACGGTCATCCTCTGTCAAAGCAGAAAAAACCTGAGTAACCTAGTTGGAGTCCTTACAGGACACTGCGCAATGGGTAGACACGCCGCAAGACTAGGACAAGACCATACAACGACTTCTGTGGCAGATGCGTGGATGAAGAAGAAAATGAAAACCCCTCACATCTACTCCGCAACTGCCCTGCACTGGCCTTCATTAGGAAACAAACCCCGAGCGAATACTATATATTAACGGAACATATCCGAAAATGATGTTCAATCAATCTGGATCGTTCGTCCAAAAGATATAATGGTTCTAGGAGTAAAGGACGGTAACCGGCTCAGTGGCAACACAATGGACCCTTGGATCTAAGTGAATCCATCGCTTATGATTGCAGCCATATCACCTAACCTAACCTTCATATTGCGCCAGCCTTGGCCGTCACATGCACTAAATAAAATTCAACATACAGCCATGAGTCATAACCATCATGGCGTTCAAAATAATAGCAGTGGTTTTGTTTCCTTGTGACTTTAATGTTTTTTCACCGCTTTCATTCGTCGTTTTTTTCGAACCAATAATGGTAACTTTGACTGCAGAATGGGACAGGCAATACACTGCTCTAAAAAAGAACGATCCCATATTCTAAGGCTTCTTGGCAAAACATTTCAGGAAATTGAAAAAAATCTTTGGATGTAAAAATTATGAAGAAAAGTCTGAACATCGCGGTCGATAAAGAGTTATATCTCAAATAATGGTGAAACGCATTGTTTGGCGCTACAATCCGGGGTGGACCAGGGCCTCAACCAACAAGCCTATCCAGCCAGCAGTGTTCTTCCGCCAGCTGCCTCCAATTGCGCACACCAAGTTGGTGAAGGTCCTTCCCCACTTGTGTGCGCCATCTTGTTCGAGGACATCCTCTGTTGCGTTGTCCAACTGGCTGGGAATCGAAAACTCTTCGGGCCGGAGCTGTGGTGTCCATCCGCTCTACATGACCTAGCCGTCTTAAGCGTTGGATCCGAAAACGCTTAACTAGGTGCATGCCGCTTTACAGCCCTTACAGTTTGAGAGTGAATCTCCTCCTCCAGACACCATCAACGCAAACAGGACCAAAGATCGCACATAGAACTTTGCTCTTAAAACAACGAAGAGCTCCTTCATCCGCTTTCAATAGCGCCCATGTCTCTGCGCCGTAGAGCAGGACAGGGATGATCAAGTTGTTATGTAAAGTCAGCTTGGTGCTCGATCTGTTACTCAATTGCCTCTTGAGTCCAAAGAAACAGCGATTGGCAAGACTAATTCTGCACTTGATCTCGGTACTTTTGTTATTGTTCCTGTTTACTGCAGAGCCAAGGTAGACGAAGTCCTTGACTACCTCAAAGTTTCTGCTGTCCATTATGACACTCTGTCCGAGGCGTCGATGTTGTGCGTCCTTCCGTGATGACAGCATGTACTTTATTTTGCCCACTTCAATGCCAGCAAACGACTCATTGACGGCTCGTTGTGTTCGTCCAATCACGTCAATGTCGTCCGCGTAAGCAAGCAGTTGAACGGACTTTTGGAAGATCGTGCCCCTGGTGTTGACGTTTGAGTTTCGCACGATCTTCTCAAGTATGATGTTGAAGAAATCACATGACAGCGCGTCGCCTTGTATAAAACCTTTGTTGACATTGAAGGTCTCGGTGAGTTCGTTACCGACCTTGATGGAGCAGCGAGAGTTCTCCCATTGTCTTCCTGCACAACCTAACGAGTTTAGCAGCAATGTCAAAACTAGAGATGGCGCTGTATAGCTCGTCTCTATGCACGCTGTCATATGCGGCCTTGAAATCGACGAATAGGTAGTGAGTGAGCACTGATAAGGACATATCACGTTACTGACGAATGGTTTCAGGCGTTCACACAAAACGGCACAGAGGATCTTGTACGCTATGTTAAGGAGACTGATCCCTCGATAGTTTGCGCAGTCAAATGGGTCTCCTTTCTTGTGGAAATTATTTACTTACTCGCAGTCCAGTGGAGAGATGTCCAATCCTTTGTGAACAGCACCCATGCCAGGCAGTCATACAAAATAAAGGCTTTACCACTAAATATTGCTGTTAATAATCATCACAGGAAGAAATCAGATCTTCTTTTCATATATTTAAAGACTTGTTATGTAAATAACCACTGCACTGGTATTATTTTGATCCCGCACTCAGAAGTTGTATATTGAATGATTTATATTATCTCTTCTTTTTACAAAATATGTAGAATTTATGAACACGCTTTTTTGTATCTTATATTAATGTCAACCAATAAACAAATAAAGTTTCGTAGTTTCGTTGTTTGGCCTCTGCTCACTGGACTCGCTCGCTCTTATGTTTTGCTTCATTCGAGACTGCCGTTGACTAACTGTCTCCCTTCAGATGACAATGACAACTACGGATACAAGGGGACAATGTGCAGCTTGAACCCGCATCGCCTAGACATCAAGTGTGACAGCCCATCCCTGGAGTTATTATAGTACTTCTTTCATGCTCTTCTCTTATAGTCTTAGATCCTTGGTTCCACCCACATACGACCCCTAACAGCTTCAGGTTCCTAATCCTAATCTAACTCAGTGTACAATGAAAACTGCACAAGTTTTGAAAGAACGAATGAATGGATTCATGCAGAGCTCTAATCTGAAACTAAAATCACCAAACTACCGACGCAATCCACTAATTTGTGAACCCAAAAAATGTTCTATTGAACTAATTTCCCATTTCAGAGCAGATTCATGTGAATAGCTCCTCAGATTCCCCACTTCTCCTTTGTCTGACGCCGCAGGCCGGGGTCGTTCTGGACTTAAACCAATGATTCCCATCAACCATATCCAAAAATGGAAAGCAAAGTCGTCACTGCAACTTTGCCTGTGCAGCTGCATTTTCGAAGTTGAACAAAGTATCAGGCAAATATTTGAAAAATGATGAGTATTAGAGGCTTTAAGTCCAACGAACTGAATATCCACTTTCTCGCACAGCATTTTCCAAGCGAACTATCTTGTTCCAAACTTCAACTATTAAACACTTTTTTTCCACTGAACAAACATTAACTCCTTCATAAGCCGTGATATTTTTCAGTGTTAAAATTTAACCATTAAATTAGTCAAACTCGTCGTCCTTGAAGAAATTTCCCCGAATCCGACTTTATTACCGCACCGGGTAAAGTGATTTTCCGCGTATAATCCGCTTAATAACAATTTAGGACCTTCCTCGACCCACTTCCGCTCCATTCCACTTGGGCTTCTGCACAAACAAAGTGGCTCTACCAGAAGTCTGAATGAAAAAATAATCCCCATCTCAACTCGAAGGAAAAAAAAATTACAGTTATTCCATTAATTTGAGCATCAACCATGCAGACAGCTGTATCTCTGCGTAGCTCCAGGTTGATGTGAGTTATATCTGTTTTTTTTTTGTCTCATGAAACACAACCAAATCAGATTACGGTTAATGAATATATAATAGCAGGAGCCAAAGATACGAAAATTGGGGAGAAACTCTCTTCATTTAATTGCCTGCTTGACAGAATGTTTCAGCGGTTGGTGGCATTTTGTGCGAATCCAGTGCGATCATGTGAGCAGGTGGGTCGTACCTCAGCCAGAGGGGATGACTGGTTACCGGCTAATTGATGGTTTCGGTTTCATTTTAATCCAATCAACGTACTTGTGGCTGAGTTTAAAATACACGCCCTGAATGGGGTTGGCATCCCTTGAATCCCCGTCAAATCGGATCGGTGTAGTGTGAGCCCCCCACAACGGAGACTGAATGGCAATGTTGACATTTTTTGTCTGACTATCGTGAATTTTGATGGCTGTCACGATGATGCTGCTGGAGTTGATGATAATGGCGACGATGATAGTGTCCCTTCTACCGAAAATCCAATTTCTGCACGGGACGCGTGCATGCGGTTCAATAGAGCGGAATCGCATTCGCTGACTACACCACCCATGTGGCCAAAATAGACGAAACGTGAATGGCTTCAGCTATTTTGCAGAGGATATGCTCTCCTGGAGCAACGTACTCCGCGATATGGGGCCTGATTTAGGGTTAGTGACAATGCTGCACATTGTGCTCCTCTGAGCTGCTGGACGTGTGAGTGTTATCAGAGGACTGCCACGGTGGAGTGACAACGAGCATTTAAATGTGTCATGCACTTAGAATCCTGTTTTATATTCATTTTCTGTTCTTGTTCGCTTTTTTCTTTCTTTTTGGATTTTTACTCGCTACTGCTGCATGATCGTGGCAGAGAATTTTTAGAAACCAGCATTCTTCCAATTTGACTTGTGCTCCAGGGAGACTGGGAATTACGCGAGGACGAGCTGTGTGTTAAACAATGTGAATGAATGTGTGTGTGTCAATGTATCCATTCGCCTGAACGGTGTGACATCAAAAAGCTCTCGTGTTCAGTTTAGCTGGGATTTTCACATTTTCTCGTCGCTTTTTCTGGGTTTTTTTTTTTAATTCCATGATTTTATTGGGAATATAAAGCGGATTAGAGGAGATTTGTTGAACGGAATAGCTGTATGTGACAGACATTTGGTGGAGCTCGGTCAATGGCGTATGTTTTCCTCTTTTCTGTTTTTTAGCAGCTGCAAAATGGGATGAATGGAATTGAATGTGGTGTAGCTGGTTTGGGGGAAGGATTCCGATTACTGTAAACAGGATTACAACTCTAGTGAGTGTTGCGGCAAGAAATGGATAAGCAATATGCTGTTTAAGTCCCTATCTGTTCATTATTTTCTTCATTTTTGCGATATTTTTTTCCGAATTAAGTCACAATGGCTGATAAAGAGCTTAACATTAGCAAATGAGGGCTTTGATTTATTATAAGGATATGATATTTCTTCGAAGATGAGAGCAAACGTGGAAATGAGAAAAGAATTCTGTGTACGTGTGGAATGGGCATGAAATGAATTTGATAGGACTGAACCCACAAGTCATTCAGTTAGTATTTACAATAAAGCGATAAAGCTACTACATGACTGGCGCTTTTTCCGATCAATGGCAGGCATCCAGCTGTCAACAAACTCATTTGCAATTGTCAGCTACACTGTGTTATGACAAATACAACATTTTCTATTCACACGATAATTCGGTGGGACCGACTCAATCGATACTTAAATAAATACTCGTTGCACAGTTGGCTTATGGTTCCAATTTGCTTTTTTATCTGTGTACCCCACCGGAGTCGTGGTCTTCCTTTACCGCGTCGAAGACTTTCCGAGCATTGGTGTCCATCCGCTTTACATGATCTAATCATCTGAGAAGAGAGACTCGAGCTCATTTGCCTAGATCCATGTCGCTGTACATGCCATACAGTCCGTCGCTTAGTCTCCTCCTCCAAACGCCATCAACACATATAGGACCAACGATAATACGAAGGACGTTCCTCTCGAATCGACCATCTCTTCGTCCACTTTGGTTACTGTCCATGCTTGCCATACAGCAGGACTGGGACTATCAATGTTACTCAGCTGCCTTCCAAGAGCAATCACACAGCGATCTCTCTATCTCCTCGATCGCGCGCTTCCGGAGAAGCTGGTACTATTCCCTTATTTTCTGCTTCTATATAATAATATAATAATAATATGGGTGGCGCTACAGCCTGTAGACGGCCAGGGCCTATCGTCTCAGCAACCACTCGTGTTGTGCGTGCTATTGTTCTATCACGAGTGGAAGGGACCCACAGTTTTATGCCGACTCCAAACGGCCAAGTTTGAGAAGCTTTTTCTAGACAGTTATACTCTTTGATCATTGTCAGTGACTCGAAAGAGGTGGGGCCGTGAAAAGTATTTCTTGTCGTACCAGGAATCGAACCTAGACAGGTAGGTCCAAGTGCATAGGAGTCGACGCACATACCCACAACGCCACGGGCCACCACCAATTTTCTGCTTGTAGCGTTCTCTAATACCCCTCGTACGAGTACGTTCAGAACCGGCATTTTTCTCGCGGGTATTGCAGTATGTGCTGGCAAGACCAGCTGATTAGTAACCATTGCTTATCCAAATGTGCATAGGTTGAACACAGCAACATCAATCGTGTGAACATAGCAGAGGAAACGATAATATGCTCTTCATTCGTCATCCCATACTGAGGGCTCGTTTTCGAATGGTAAAGTCTGATTGGGCAATTGCAACGTTTACAGTTAGCCATTGACGACTTGACTACAACGTCACAATATGTTGATGCGCTTTAGATGTAGTCACGGACTTCATCAACCTCGGCTCCCTAGTAAACAGTATGATTACCATTTGCGCAGAACTCATTTTCAAATTTGGAAAGTCATTGATAAACAATGGAAAAAATAACGGAATAGAGCCTTGAGGTTCACCATTGTGAACATCAAAAAATGAGACGAAAACACGGAACCAGCTTCGACTTGGTTAGGAAATGGGCTTACAGATGCTGATTTGGGTGGACAGTTTATCACAAAGTATGGGTCAACACAGTCAAATACAGAAATGTAGAGAAATGAAATAAGGCCTGTATGGTCGTTCGTAGGAACAGCAATGTATTTCCTTTAGGGAATATGTCGCTCGTTGTAATCTTTGATATTTCGACTAACAAGTAAAAAAAATTCAAAAATGTCGATATATTTGTCTTGATGGAGAATATTGCACAAATGACGCACTGAACTCCCAACGACTCTCAATAGGGGCACACTGGGATTGCTTTGCTCGCTTTCCTTATTTAAACTCCGCTTTGAGAGGTAGCTTCTTTTTATATATCAGATCAGATCAGATCAGAGTAGCAGGTGGTGACTACAAGAGAGCTTGTCTCGCCTCTAGCTGGCCTAAGAATACATAAAACATGATAATTGCTATCAGTCTCCCCAGACTTAATGACGCTATCGGTATAAACGTCAATTTCATTGCACTTTGTCGTCCCAAATCTGATAAAATTCGAAAGTAAACTCTCCAAAGACCACCGCCACCCACCACACAAAAGAGGATGAATCTGCCGAGCTCAAATAAAATAAAATAAAATAAAATAATTCAAAATGAAAGTACTTCCAAACGTTTAATGATCGGCAATAAACACGGCCTGCAACATAATAAGAGACTTCAATTGGAAAGTAAAAGTTATCGCCGACAGTTTTCCTCTTTTGTTGATGTGAAACCTGCTTCTTATTTAATATTTTTTTTTGTGTTTTCCCTCCAAAATGTAGTTGAGGATGAACAAAATTGTACCGGACACAAAGAACGAGAGGCAGCAGAGAGACGACACCTGAAACTGTCATTTGACGTACTAATGTGCTTTTTCTTTGCGAGTTACGGGCGAGAGCGGCTAAGTGACCGTGGCGGCGGACGGTTTCTTTTCGTTCTTTTTTCAGTTGTCACCTCTTTTTTGTTATCGTTTTGCAGTGACTTTACGTCTTTTTTTTCGTTTGTTAGCTAACCAAGTTCTTTCGCGAGAAAATTTTGTCGGAAGTACTGCACGTTTTATGTCTATTTTAGGGTTCATTGAGTGGATTAAATGGGTTTGTAACTGGTGTGAAATTTTTAATCGGCAGAACGTGTTACATTTGGAGTGCGGGCATAAACTTCCTCTTTAGCAAACTCGAAAATAATCGAAGGAAATTTTTGCCGCCCGTCTTAAGATCCTATGTATGGCTAAGAAGTCAGTCAGCTTGGTAAGGTTATTGATATCATGTCTTCGAATTTTGAGCTTAACGCGAGTAAAACAAAGCATATAAAGCCAACATTTTTACTGCCCTTTAGATTATGTCACAATGTGTGTATAATCATGTCATCTATGGGCCTTGCCGGAAGATTCCGTTCTTGTGCGATACTTCTGGTTGTATCTGGGTCATAACTTGCCGCGGATTTTTATTCATGACACGGCTCTTGCTTGCAATATCGATCAAGGAAGACGGCAAGCACTGAGTGCACAGCAACGATTTACCATCGTGATTGAAAAGTTGTGGGCGACAAGTTCATTTCGTGTAGAAACAAATCGGGAAGTTTACGAATATGTATGGATTGACGTGCAACAGACAATAAGCGCTTTACTGTGAACCATTTATAGAGTTATCACCACACTTAATGGCAACGCATCGAGTTCAATTGAATTAGGCGAACCATCTATAGAAGCGATGTGGGGAAAAGTAAAAAGCGCGTTTATAGAGGCTGGCGCCGAAACTGTGCCCAAAATGTCGAGAGCTAGGGATTTTTGGATATCGAGTATCGTAGATCTTTGAAAATTAAATCAAACGCCGAAACTAACGTTCAACGTAAAGTGGCTCTACGTATCGAATACCGAGTAGCTCACAGGACAGTACAGCGCTCTCTAAGGCGCGACAGGAGAAAAAGAATGAACGAACTTACGGAAAATGCTGCAAGAAGAGGACATATGAGAGAGCTATACAAAATCGCCAAGCGGGCTTTTGTAGTGGTCGGTCCTGTGTCGATGACATTAACACCCTATAATATTGCAGTCAACCGAGTTTACGGCACCACTCTTCCTTATGTTCGTAGACTTTGAGAAGGCCATTTGACCGAGTCAACCGCAAATGAATCTGGAAATATTTACACAGCAGAGGGATCCCCCGAAGATTGTTGTTGTTATAAAAGGAGTTCTATCACGCCACATAAATTCGTTCTACATAATGGAACGAAGTTCGACAGAAGAAGTTCGACAGGGATTAAGAAAAAGGGATATTCTTTCGAAAATCCTATTTTTACTGGCGATAGATGATGTACTGGTATCCAATGGAGACCGTTTGAGAGGCTAAGCCACCTGGATTATGCCGACGATATCTGCTTCCTGGCAAGTATGGAGAGCATGGAGAGATGGCTGGTCTTAACATCAATTGCAACAAGACCAAACTCATGCACTTTGGCTGCACAGCACATCAGCCGATTATTCTGAGACAAACGCCCACTGAGGAGGTCAAACAATTTAACTATCTAGGCAGTTCTTATCGTGCATGGAGGAACGGATCTGAATGTTAATAGCAGAATAAGTAGAGCTTGCAGCGCTTTTGGAATCGTCTCTTCAATATGGAACTGTAGACAAATATCCCTACGCACCAAATTAAGGATCTTCGAATCCAATGTCAAATCCATACTGCTGTATGGAAAGTCTCTATCTCCATCTCCAGGAGATTTCAGGCATATGTAAACCGCTGCCTTCGATACATTGTTAAGATCCGATGGCCGCAAATTATATCGAACCAAGAATTGTGGCGCATAATGCCTAAATTAGGCAGCGGGAGTATTGCTGGATTGGCCACATGTTGAGGAGACCAAACGACAACATCGAGAAGCAGTCCTTAGAATGGAATCCTCAAGGTACATGCCGAGTTGGTAGACCAACAGTATTGGCCGAAGCAGCAACACAGCGCAAAACGTGGCCACAGCAGATGTATCTGGCCGCAGATCGAGCATGATAGAGGAAGTTTGTTTGTTGTTCCCTATTTCTCACCCGCGATTGTAAGACCCATATATAAAGAGTCGGTTTTTGATAGCCTAGGAAATTAGTCTGATTTCTGTACGGTAGCCTTATCTGTAGTCTAGTCGTAAGTACTCACAAAAATGTAAGGACAACGCCTTTCACCCCCAAATATAAACGTAGTGGCCAGTACTGCGGTGGGACTTGTTAACAACGGTCACTCAGATTTTCCCAAAACAACAATAACGCACAAGTCATGACACCAACGGCCGATGCACCTCCAAGCGAATCCACTTTGAAATCCGATATCGTCACACTTTGACGAACGATGTTATAGCTTGGAAATTCTGCTGAATTATGTCGGGCCGAGTTCCGGGGAATGAAATCCACCGACGCAATATTGCAACGTTGTGGTTTCACATGTATTGTCAATGTTTAAATAAAGCTTTGCCTTTGTTATAAGCCCGCCGTAGGCATTTTAATTGACTGACACTGAAGTCACGAGGTCGATCATTCTACAGATTCTCCTCTTTCGGGATATGGACCTTCTAATACGTAAGTTTCTCTTTGGGAACTATTTCTCGTCAGATGCTGGATGGTCTTTTGCGAATCTTCACAAACAGATGGAAGGCGTGAAAGCAGGAATCAACTCTAAATATCTACGAATTTAATTATTTCGATTACCGAATCACTGTAAGGTCCTTCAAGCGAATAATGTATCTAAGTTTCGTCTTGGCTTATGAATATGTTCATATGTGATATGTTCTTGTGATTCTCTGAGATGAACATGGGCCTCAACCACCAAGCCCCTCTACCTGGCACGATCTTTAGCCACCTTCAAGTTTGTCCATGCGCTCTACATGCCCTATCCATCTTAGGCGTTGTATTCGCAGACGCATGATTAGACCTATATAGACCCCGTGTAATTCGTGGTTGAATCTTCTTCTCTAGATTCCATCACAACATATAGGACCAACGATTAAAGGTAAAACTTTTCTCTCGAAAAGACGAAGGGCTTCTTCATCTGCTCTTGAGATTGTCCATGCTTCCACGTCACAAAGACGCGACAAGGTCAAGTTTTATATAAAGTCAGTTTGGTCAACTTACAGCTAATAAAAGAACATAATATTTGATGAATGATATGAAATGAAATGAAAATGGCACACATTCTTTCGAAGGAACGTTCAATTTGTGATGGTCCCAGCTAATAGCATCACCGAATTGTGATTGTGCTCCATATTGTTGCAACTACAAATGAGGCTGGTTCCCCGCCATTGACCGCAGAAATGTTGTTGCGCGGAAGCCTTTGCTGGGGTTTCATCCTCATTTACTAAGAAATTTGAGCTTAAAATATGGGTGAACAATAACACCGCACCAAGCAGAGCATCTCATTGGGTATTCATTGGGTCTCATAATTGATACGGGTGCCCCACAATCTACAATTCTGCTTGTTGACATAAAAACGACTTTAAAAAAAACATCAATTCTATGGCTAGCAAATCGTTGTGTGTGCTCTTGTGTTAGGAGTGTTTTGCCAATTTCCAAGAAATCAATTGTGGCCCTAACCTGTGTTTAACATTGGCTGGCCTTATATAGTCGGTTCTGTATCATGATAACTTTCAATGACAATACTCAATAAAATGCGATACTTCAACATCCATTCACATTAAAGACAAAACTATGCATTTATCCACTTTCGGTACTTTACCCTTAACGCAAAAGTTTTCACCTCTCCCCTCGTTCACTTCAACCCGTCGATGCACCCAAAAATAGTATTTATGGAAAAATGATTGCGAATGAAAGGGGCATTATGTTAAAAAGTTAATCCTCCAGTCAGTGAGACCAATTCAGGAGAACTCGGTGCAACCTGCTGGAGACTGCTCTTTGAATTGTATTCGGAATGAAAAGTTGAAGCGTAATTACACAGTCCTCGTCCGCTCCACCTACTGTGCTCATGAAAAGCTCTTAATGCCTGTCATTTAGCTGAACGTAGAGAAGGGATTAGGTATTGTATTTGCATTCTATCTGTCGTTTGGAATCGTTAATGGTACTCCGAGGGATTGGACATTAGGGGTGCATTTGGACTGTGGACCTGAAAACCGTAGGGATTTGAGAGCTTTCGGATGCTTGTCAGCTCTATGGATACGTTGTATCGATTTTGGAATACATTTTGTATTTGGGAATTCATTTAGGATCAGATGAGGCATTGTGGTATTGTGGCACTGTTCGAATAGAATTTTGAAATTCTGTTCTGCACTTCGTGGTGGGCATTTTGCCAACAGTGAATGCTACTTGAGGCATTTTTCATCGAGATGAGCATTGTCTCTCGCAACCTCCCAGCTCAAGTACAACGCAGGATATAGGGACAAGCAAAAACTACGTCACACAGGCTCTTCAAAATTGTGAGAGTAATCTTATTCCAACTGGCTGCTTATCATGACCAGAAGACGGTGATGGGAAACCAAGAAATCCCAAATCTAGTCATTCCTCATGCCCAGCATTGAAGATGTCATCATAGCTCATAGCTGCCATCATAGCTCTCAAGGCCGGTGGCGATGTTCTGGTAGGGAGCATGCACCAGGTCATCTGCAGAATTTGGGAAGACGAAAGCATGTCTGGCAACTGGAATATCTGCCCCAACGACTAATCGGTACACCTTAGACCACTTCCGATACGGCAAATCGGAGACAAGCGAGTTTCAGATCGATACGCATCATCTGTCGCATACGACAGCATTCATTGCAAGGAACTATTTGATGCGATAGCCAAATTTGGGATCCCGGGCAATTTGATCCGGTTGTGTCGCACCAAGGTAAGACGTACTCGATGCACCGCATAGTTTGACTCGGGGACTTTCAAGCCGTCTGAAACCTGTACCGGATTTCGGCAATCAAATACGCTGTCGTGTGATTTCTTCAATTTGGTACTGAAGAAGGTAGTGGTAGCGTGCAGCTGCAAACGAAAGATACTATCTTCTACAAGTCAGTTCAACTGTTCGGTTACGCTGATGAGAACGATATCGCGGTTCCCGAGTTGGCGTAGTGGAAGCTTTCACGATGATTGAAGAGCAGGCGAAGCATACAGGTCTTAGGGTCAATGGTAGGTTAACATCCGTCGGTAAACATCAGTCAAGTACATGGTATCAATGCTCCAACTAAGAGAGAATTAAACGAAATCAGGTCCTCCTGTTTAAATACTCAAACATCGCAGACGCAAGACACGATAAGCAAGGATCGAATGCAGCTTTAGCTCAGCGTCAATCCCTCCATTGGTCACAGTCCTGACAGGTAAGTAAGAGGTTCGACATCGCTGTTCGATATCCTTGGCCACAACAAGACAATTGGCTCCTCGGAAGGCTTGGACATCGAAATCATTGGAAGTGTGCTTGAAGTGGATCGTCAAGTGGTCTCTTAGGCGGCTGATTGATCAGGAGACCGCTACACTCCTACCTGGATGTTGAGGTATAGGACGGTGCATAGAAAATCCATCCCGTGACAAAGTCCATGAACCTGAGTCCGTTTTCGAATGAGTCCAGTGAGAATGTTCTCCTTTCCCTGTTTAGCTTTCAACCTCGATTTTTATGTGGAAACTGGTCATTGATCGTGAGTGTCAGTGATCGTAGAAGTTGTCCTTGTTCTTGTCATTATGGTCCTCTTTAGGCTCGTAAGCGCAAATCCGACTGATGTGGACTTGATCCGGATTTAAGACCAGTTTTTCTCACTCTTCCTCGAACAAAAACAAAATATTCACAACAGAATATGCGCTGCCTTTGCTCTCTGTAGCAATCACCAGAGTAGATGTCGCAGCTGTTCATCGTCCGTCTGTCCCCATCACTATACATCGCACTTGCTGGATACCGACACTGGGTTGGGTTTGCAAGAAACCTCGACTATGAGTTCGAAATACTTCTCCATCATCACTTGACTTTGTAATCACACACTTTCGGTGTACACTGCTTACCCTCCACAATTCAACATTGCTTAGCGGGCTTAGATGTGAACTGATGTCGCATTGGGGGGTACTTTCCCCTTATATCTGTTATACTCAGACACACCCTTTATTTAATTCTGTCACTCAGCCTGTCACAATGAAAACGCCTTAGTGATTATCACAAAGCAAAAATTAGCGAATATATAATGTTCATCAAATTGCCAACAATCAATCTCTTGATGTTTACAGGCACCCAGTGGACACACTCAAGACATCAAAATTACCTCACCCAAGCAAGACCTGAGAAATTAATAAATAACACGAGTAACAACCGGTCCCCTGCCCCGCCAAGATAAATCAAATAATTACCGTCAACAGAAAGCGGATAATACGCGAACAATCTTGTGAACCGTTCACACGAAAGCAGCAGCGCCAGCACCAGCACCAGCACCAGAATCAGCACCAGCGCCGTGGCCTTGAGCTTGAATCGAAGCAGAAATCCGACAGAACTGACGCAACGACGAGGAAAGGAAACAGCGACCAGCAGCTACACACTGTCTGTCCACGGAGACCGGTTCTGTGAGAGATACCACATTTTTCCATTTTTCCTGTCGACGTTTATCCGATCAGATCAAACAGAGGCATGCTTCGGGATGTAATTTTCCATGAAAACCAGCCCATGGAATGTGCAATCGATTTCGAAGGTCTCACCGTCGCGGCGATGGCATTTGCGGGAACGAACTTACATTCGCCGTCCATATTGGGCGAGTTGGTGTTTCGTGAACAAAGGCATTTCGAATTGATAATGAATTTATAATTAACACTTGTCCCCGAAAGAAGTCGCTAGAGAATTTTGGTGGACCAACCACCCACTCACTCTTCAGCGAAAAATCACTCGATTCCATGCAGCTCGCAGAAATGCCATGGTGTTTGTCATTCGGTGTTTAATCCATGGAATGCAGGCAACCGCTGTTCGATAGGAGAATGGTTCAGCTCCCAGAGTTGCTGCTGATTCCGGGTTTGCTTTAAATTAATTACTCGACGCGATGCAGATGCAGATGCAGAAAAAAATACACGTCCAATGAAAGCGAACAAAAAAGAAACAGTCTCTGACTGTCAAGTGAAATGCATAAATAATCATTTCTGTCAGCAACCGCATCAATATCACTCAAATGCGTACAGTAGGGATGAAAAGTGAAGGATACCTACTTGGGGTGGATCTTTTAGTTAGGAATGTAGTCGTGGGCGATGTTTGACCACTTCGAAACGTACTGTGTCGTCTTAGGCCCGGTGCCTGTATTGCTCGACTTACTTAGGTGGTTAGGGACAGCTACCTGGTACTTCTGGTTTGTCAACCAGAATCTTCTCCTGATGAAGCCGTGTCATCTAGGATCGTCGAGGGATATAAAAATCCAATTATCATTTCGATTGTTAAACCACTGTATCGTCGTTCAGGGGGAATTTGTAGGGAAAGAAAGAAACCCTTTTCATGACTCGAACAATATGATAGCCAAGAGAGAAATCGTCACATGCTCTCATATCCAGCCGCGGTCAAGATTATGGATACAGTCGCTTTGAATTCGAAGACGTCTTTGAACTGCTACCTGTCTCTTAACGTATTTTAGCATTCGCTTAGTGTGGACGCCGTGACACTAGGACATTCCAGGAAAATAAGAAGATTACGACCTCGATCCTCTTTCCGGATGACCGGCCATTCATGGCTCTCACTACTTTAAAACTATCTTATGGTCTGAGAGCACTACGTGGCTTATGACGAAACCATTATGAGTTACTTGCACCTCTAAGCACTCACATGGTCCGATCAGACTGGGGAGGACTGTGCCATTTAAACCCACGCCAAAATGATTTCCGCAGAAGTTGCAGAGATGAAGAAGAGGAAGAAACCATCTATGCTCTTTCATCATGATCATGGCGTGCTATGGTATATTGTTTCTCTGCTCACGCATATTGTCAATGTCTACATAAATTCTAGAACATTTCCGAGTTGCTGGAAACAGGAATCAATCAAAGAAGATCCAAAGACCCTCATTCTTCGACAGCAGAATAATTATGCTCCCGTGTACAAGATAATTCTTCTTCGTGGCTGTCGCTACAGTTCGTGGTGGACCTAGGCATCAGACAAAATGTCTCTCCATCCAGCACGGTCTTGTGATAGTTGGTAAGTCTCTATAAGTCACTCTCTGTCTGCCACTGGTCATGTCAATTATATCGACGGACGTATGTATTTACGCTGTACTACGAACGCAATACCTCAGCGTCGTTTGTCCGGTCCACAGGAAAGGAGACCCATTTGATTGCGCCAACTATCGAGGGATCAGTATCCTTAACATAGCGTACAAGATCCTCTCTGCCGTTTTGTGTGACCGAATGAAACCATTCGTTAACCTGATAGGTCCTTACCAGTGCGGTTTCAGGCCAGGAAAGTCCACCATCGACCAACCCTTCACACTACGACAGATCCTGGAAAAGACTCAATAGATGCAGATCGTCACTCACCATCTAATCATCGATTTCAAGGCCGCATATGACAGCGTGCATAAAGACGAGCTCCATGTCAAGTTTTGACATTCCTGCCAAACTCAGGATGACGATGGATAACTCTCGCAGCTCCATCGAGGTCGGTAACGAACTCATCGAGACCTTCAATGTCAACAAAGGTTTTAGACAAGGCGACACGCTGTCATGTCTTCAACATCATACTTGAGAAGATCGTGCGAAACTCAAACGTCAACACCAGGGGCACGATCTGCAAAAAGTCCGTTCAACTGGTTGCTTATGCGGACGACATTGACGTGATTGGAAGAACACAGTGAGCCGTCAATGAGGCGTTTTGCTGGCATTGAAGTGGAAGCGGCTAAAATGCGTCTGGAAGTAAATCAGGACAAAACAAAGTACATGCTGTCACGGAAGGACACACAACATCGACGCCTCGGACAGAGCGTAATAATGGGCAGCAGAAACTTTGAGATAGGCAAGGATTTCGTCTACATCGGCTCTGCAGTATGCAGGGACAATAACAAAAGTACCGAGATCAAGCGCAGAACTACTCCTTTGAGAACTACTCCCATTGAGTAACAGAGCCATCTCTCGAAGCACCAAGCTAACTTTATATAACATGCTGATCATCCCTGTCCTGCTCTATGACGTAGAGACATGGACGCTATTGAAAGCGGATGAAGGAGCTCTTGGTAATTTTGGGAGCAAAGTTCTACGTGCAATATTTGGTCCAGTTTGCGTTGATGATGTCTGGAGGAGGAGATCCAATCACAAACTGTACGGGCTGTACAGCGGCATGCACCTAGTCAAGCGTCTTCGGAGCCAACGCTTAAGACGGCTAGGTCATGTAGAGCGGATGGACACCACAGCTCCGTCCGGAAAAATGTTCGATTCCCAGCCATTAGGACAACGCAGTAGAGGACGTCCTCGAACGAGATGGCGCACACAAGTGGAGAAAGACCTTAACCAACTTGGTGTGCGCAATTCGAGGTAGCTGGCGGCAGATCGTGCTGGTTGGAGAGGCTTTTTGTTTGAGGTACACCCCGGATTGTAGCGCCAAACAAAGAAGAAGAAGAACAATTACCAATCTTGTCATTGATTGATATCTTTGCAGTTGTCTACGGGTACTGCTACTTTTTTATTATAAAAAAATTACTACGGCTTTATTAGAATTTTGTACTTTATTTATTTGCAACACAAACAAGCTCTCGTTTGTTATCCGATGTGCGCACTCAGAGTCCTCCTTCAGGCCCTACCTTAGGTAATGCGCGGTTGGTTCGACGAGGTCACAGAGAAGCCCTGTACGGGCGTTCGTTTTTTTTAGCACCAAAGGTATGTGCACACTTTAAATCCGACTTAGCCATGTATTTTCCATAGACCTACGTACGTTACACTGACGCAATCATCACGCACATGGCGTACAACCTGAATGAAGAACATCCAGCATCCCAAGGACCATCGAATTGATTCATTAACGTCGAACTTTTCCCGTCACGAACCGAACATACCAAAACCCTCGTCCACCTCCACGAGACTGTGCGAGTTTCGCAACTTTCCAACTCAATTTAAATTTAATTAGCTATGAGCATGTTGACATCACAAAGATAACACATGGATCTCGGAGGAGCAAAAAACCAACTTTATCATCTCCTTGATTGTTGTGTCAATGCGGTGCGTTGTGTGTACTGCAAGTTTACCACTCCAGCGCTAGAGGCTTTCCAAAGGGATCTGAGGTTATTAAAATTCATGGCATCACAGCATAGTCGCAGGATTCTCGTGATGATGTCAAGACACCCAGAGACTGTGACTGAGGAGGACGAAGCCAAGCCAGCCTCATTCCAGAGGCATTGGCTTTATTTCCCATTAATCACTATTCAGTATGATGGATATCATCGTCGTCATTATCGTTGTATCGCAACGGAGAGCTGCCGGCAAAAGTTTCCTCTTGTCTTCTGCATAGTTTTGTGTATCTGAATAAATGAATGGTAAATTTTCGAAGATATGTTGTTTGGGAAAAGGATTGACGGAGATTACGATGAGGGATGAGACAGATAAGAGTGTTTGACAGGCGAGGTACGAATACGTCGAAGCTTTCGGAGTGGAATTTATTTCTGTTTATATTTCTCGGTTGACTTTTCTTTTTTCAGTAATAAATTGATTGTGGCAATGGATTTCCACGTTCGACTCGTTCGATGTTATTGATTCCTTCTCCGGTTTCAGATACAAATTTCCCTCTGGTGTTCCAGAGCTTCTGCTGATAAATCCGATACAATCAATATTATCTTACACATCACCTATGCTCTTTGAGTGGTGTTACATACCGCCCGAAACCATTCACTTTGTATGTTCTATTGTTCTCTCACAAGTGGAGCACATCGACAATTTTATTCCGCCCTTGAACACCCAGTGTTCTATATCTTAACTGGCATAGACTGGGGCAGTGGCAATGGCAGAGAGGAGTTTCCCTTTCTTCGCCTTTGCATATGAATTCGTTGGCTAGTCTCATTTTCATTTCATGGTACCCCAGATAATTTTGGTCAGTTTAGTGCTCCAACTACCATCGTTAGCTTTTGTCGTACTGAAAAAGTTTTTCGGTTTTTGCACAGTTCAACGTGGGCTACAGCATCCGAGTTGTCTCGCAGGTGGTTAGAGAGTTCCACCTTTTATTAGCTTCTTCTAGGATCATCTCATCCACCTTTTTTCTTGACATCCGCAAGAGGTGGTTTAATAAATACGATTGCCTAGGATGGGTCGGTTTCGGCCCCTTTCCTCCCAAGTTTATCGGCTGCATCGTTGCCGGCTATGTCCCTATGACCCGGGACCCAGCATAGAGTAATCGAGTGATGCGTGCTCAAAACTTTGGACTCTTCGCCGCAGCATGCTACCAGCTTGGACTTAATTTCTCTTTCCGACATTGATGATTTGGTGGTTATGGTTTTATTGCTTTAGGATGCTAATATCAGCTGGTGGTATTCCCAGCATTGATATCATTTTGGCAGCTTCCTGGACTTCCAGAACCTGCGGTGAATTTATCAGGAGTTCTGATGGCGCAGTGCATGTTTAACACATCGGAGAAAGCGTCCGCGTCTGGACTAATTAGCATATTCGATCCATCTGTATTGACGTGTATGGGTTAATTTGTGTTTTACTCCTCCCTTATTGGGAAAATGCAGTGGAAGGGTATTTCCAAGTCAAGGAATGGGGAAGTGTAATCGAGTTGTCCAATTTGTATACTTGCATGACCACTAGAGCTTGGTAGCCTGCCCATGGATTGGATGATCCTAATGGCGCTCTTTGCCATTTGGAAGAAGATCTTGTGAAACCTCTAAGGCCGCCGTTAGAATAGTAATAATTGTTCCTGTGACGCCCAGGCATGCAACCCTCTGTATACTTGTTAAAACCTTTAGGTTGTTGGTTTTCAGGGAAACCTCCCACCAGACTACGCTGGCATGTGTCAAGATTGGTCTGTGTACATCCACAGTGCATCCACAGGATTGTCTTGGGGTTAGGTCACGATTTTTTGGCGAATATCATATTCATCAGGTAGAGGGCACGGGCCGCTTTCTTCGCTCTTTCATTTACATTGAGTTTCCAATTAAGTTTCCTGTCTAGGATTATAACAAGGTGTGGGTGAGGGTTTTATCCTTAGTTATTGGAAAACTGAATAGCGGAATGACTCTTTTTTGGAGAATAGTACCAACTCTGTTTTTTCCGGGTTAATGCCTGTACCACAAGATTTCGCACCGGAAGAGTTTTTTTTTCAGGATAGAAGTATCCTTAGTCATTATCTACAGTATAATGGTCAGAATCGGAGGAATATATGGCTCATCTCATCTTACTTCGGCTGACAATGTGGTTCGGAACATGAAAAGGCCCAGTGTCCATCTCGACGACTGTGTGCAATTGCCATCTCTGTTCTTAAAGAGGCCTGGAACCTTTTCGACAAAATTTTCCATAACCTGGCAGTCTCATAGTAAGTTGGTATCGGCATGGATTTAGTAAGGGAAAGACAATCACGGCTTTTCAGAAGAAATCTGTATTATCGTCAATAGATAACTTTTCGCTTGACTGCTAATCAAAATGTATGGTCTTTCTGGGCGTTCCAGTGGAAATGCCAAAAGCTTTGACACGTACATACATATCTCAGAGCAATTATGTGGATGCGTAATGAGGTACTATCTTTGGCTAGTCTACTCCCTCTACTTCCCAAGACAGCGATCGGTGACTGGACTGAGTATGGGCATGAGCTAATGCTGCCTTTAGTCGCTCAGTATACGCAGTCACTTCATTTGTCCAACCTCTTGCATCTGGCATTACTTAATTCGCGAACCGGAAGTTTGGTTTTGCTCTTACAAGAGAATTCTTTTCATTTGTCCTGCTCCAAAGCCGAGCTACGTCATCCGCAGATGCTAACAGCCTCTAGCGAAGGTATGTGATGCTTGCGCATTCTTCTCCAGATTATGTCATCATGACGAAGTCAAACGACATCGCATCTAAAACGTTTTTAGGCATTAAAGTTCGCGGTGAGATCGTCGATGTCAAAACTAAAAATGATGGTGTGCAGCTCAGCTCTATGCAAGTTGTCATATACGGCCTTGAAACCAATGAATGGGTGGCACGTGTCAATTTGCACTTCAAGTGTATTTTCCAGGATCTGCCATATTGTGAAGATCTGGTCTTTCCTGATATGGACCCATAAAATTATTCATAAACAGCTTCAGATGTGCACGAGAAAATTTAGAAGACTTATTCCTCGCACTCAATTGGATCTCCTTTCTCCTGGGTTGGGTAAACGTTACTTAATTGATGCCATCTTATATCAATTGTTGGGCTCTTTTCTGAATACAATGCAAAACGAGGCCGATTTAAGACCACTCGGCTTACCGATCTCTTAGCAATTTAAGCGCTATCCGAATCATGCTGTGTGTTCTCTTGTGGACAACCTTTTCACAGAATGCTTCTCTACCACGTGATTAAAAGCTCAGGGTTGTTCCAAAGAGATTTCATTAAAACATGCCTTCCACATGAAGTGCCTGCAGTGTGCTTCCTGTTAAAGTCTGGGGAATGGAGGGAATTTCTCTGGAATCAATAATGAACACCCGGCAGCAGACGGCTATCCAAGAGGTAGGTACACCATAAATCGACTTAATATTTCTACCAGAAACTCCTACATGTCTGGGCTTAGCTGGAATTCTCTAATGGTCCATTGGTCCAGTTCCAGAAGAGAAACAATTCACAGAATTCAATCGAACACATGCCACTTACTTGCTGGTATCTCGTTGGGAGGGGGTGGCGTTTGTTGCCATTTTTCGCCCGTCGTGCAGTCGGAAACAGAATTCTTTGTGAATGTGTTTGTTATGCAAAATGTTACACATTTTCAAGTCCTCCAGCCTACGGACAGTTTAAAGTTTAAAAATTGAAAGCTATTCGACCACGCCGGAGTTTGTTTAATTAAATCAAACGTCTGTCATGGCTTAAGTGATGTTAAGTGATTCAACAGATTGTTTAAAAAAAAAAAGCATTCACTCCAAGCACACTCTCCAAATTCAAGACCTCATCGGCACACAGTTGGTTTAAATTTAATCCACAAAGTCACTTAGATTCAAAAGCATTTTGTGTGAAAACACCCCCCCGGGTGGAGTCGGTGTGGCTTCTACGAATTCGTTGAAACGAACGCCACACTGAATGCTTGCAACAAGGATCACAAGCGCAAAAGATGCAAATTATCTCCTCAATTATTCAGAGCCATTCTACCAGCACACTGCACACAGAATTAAACTTTCGACGAGACTGCTCCTGCTCATACGTGGCTGCGCATCGTTTCTGTCTTTTGGTGTTTAACTCTCACCTGGTTTCGTGCTGCGTGTTCGTGTATTCGTCCAACCTTTAATTTTAATGTTCCACGCCACTAGTTAGGTTAATGTTTAATTAATTGCATTCATTAACCGTGAGTGTAAATTCGGTAAGCACACGTGGTAGGTGAGTGTATCGACGGAAGAGGAACGGTATCGTCCCGAATTCAGGAACAATTTTCTCCTCATTTCTGTTCGTGACTTCCAGAAATGATTTACTGAAAGTAATGCTGTGCTTCCTTTGTGAACCGAATTGCATAAAGGGCACTTCACTAACGCTTCCTATTTTTTTAAATTTAAATAAAACGAAGTGTGTGTACTCTCTCACTCGCCGACATTTTTTAATTCGTTTGAAAGGCCTATCGATGCCATTATGTATGGAATGAAACATCGATTAAATGTCCTCAGCAGCTTCTCTTAGTGGCGACCATCCGAAATGTCAAATTTGCCATGACTGGCGCATAAATTAGGCTGGCATATTGGCCTTAAGGAAGCGATTTGTGGCTTATTCGCATATACCTGCGATTTCTGAAAACCCCATAAGTTAATGTAGGTCAAGTCGAAAGATCTCGGTGGCCAGTTCACATCACCTCCACGTGTGATTACCATACCCTCGAATAGCTCGTACAGAATTTCCTATGTGGCGTGAGTTGTGTGGCAAATAGGGCCATAGTGTTGACACCACATGTTCTGTCCATATCGTCCAATTCAAGCCAAAAGAACTTGGTAATCATAGACATATAGCGTTCGCCGTTGACGGTGATGGCCTGGCCAACGTCGTTCTCAAATAGATATGGACCAATGACCTCGTCAGCCCAAAATCCACAACAATGTCGCCATTTTTTGATAGCAAACGTTCAGGGAATTTTCGTTGCAGAAACTGCATTCTCTGATATGCAGCGTTGGAACCAGCAATCGTCCAGACCTTTTTCACACATTTGTTGGCCGCATAATAAGCGATAGGCTGGATCAACGATTGGCTAGAATCGACTGATCTGGAATTAGCTGACCACAAGACCAGCAGGGTCAAGGCCAACATACGGGCTCTGCGCTAGTGATTTCGAACAAAGCAAGGATCGATCTAAGGCGAATGGAAGATTAGTGTAAGCTGTTTGAAAAAGGAAGAAAAGCAACATCTGTGACACGCCAGATGGGACCTCACAACCAAAGACAGAGAAAGCTGGTCAACAAACCTATTGCACTTCATACACTGACGCCAAAATGCTGTGTTATAGGCAATACTATCTCTTACCGCTTCAACCAATTCTTTGGAACGTCTTGGGGTTTTTCGACGATCTCCCACTGTCCCGGGGCGTAACAAAATTCTTCAGCAACCGACGAATAGTGCGGTGCTGGTTGGCCACGGTACGGGGTTAACACAACTTAAGGAATATTTCCAATGTATAGAGTGTCAATATGCCGGCACAATTTTTCGGTTAAAATTGTTCAGAATTGACGCTGATAAATGTGAAAGTGTTTCCGGAAATCGGAGGGTGGCTTTAATGTATTTTCAATTATTCAACTACCCCTTTTCAACGCACCAATCCAATTTAACCCCTTTAAACAAACCTTCACTCCAAGTTTGGCAACTATCCAGTGGCCAGCTATTGTTTTAAATCAACCCATTTGTCTAAAAAAAAAGGCAAACTCTATAAGCTCGACTAAAGCCAAGGCAACCTCGTCAAATGAAATGTTAAACCATCAATTCCATCAAGCAGCGAGAACCTAATTTAATTGGTTTCCCTTAGGATCCTCCCGAGGCCATTTCATGTCGAAAGAAAGAAGCTCTCAAATTAAGAAAAAAAATACCCTTCTAATTACACTATTAATCGTTTTTCATTGTGATGGAAAACAGGACAATCGATGGCAGCCATCTGAAGTATCGTGTCCTTATTCTGTTTACCTCTCGCTTATGGCTTCGCAAAAAGGTTCTTACGGCCCTTCCTCAGAGCCATGATGGTTCAACCATCGTCCCTCTCCGATGTCACTAAATCATCGAAGGACACAGCAAAATCGAGAAAATAAGTTTGATGTAAATATTTGATCGAATCGGGGATGAAAATAATTCAATAAATACAAGACGAAGACGGATGCGATCCTTTGGGTCACCCACAACAACAAATAATCAATATTCTTATCTACTGTGGTGGT
The DNA here is from genome assembly GCA_907269125.1 of Eristalis pertinax. NCBI lineage: Eukaryota > Metazoa > Arthropoda > Insecta > Diptera > Syrphidae > Eristalis > Eristalis pertinax. Next base: position 38,469,050 of record OU026147.1, read on the forward strand.
TTAGAACTTTTATTTCTTATTCGTTATGCTGTTCAAAATTCATTTTGGGAAATCCATAAATAAGTTGTCACCACTCTGAAAGTTCTATTTCATCCAGGCAACTGACAGTGATGGATACAAAACTGAAATTTTAATTCACTTTCACGACAGATAGAAGTAGACACACGTTCGGGTCACGTCAATATTGTTGTTGGAACTTTGGAAGGAAGGCTATTATGTTTTGACGTATGTAGTTGGCTGTGGGTGTGACACCTTGTTTAGAGTACTGCTTGAAAGCGGGTTGACGTTCCATATTCACATATTAGTTTTAATAATATTTTCAAAATTGTTATGTGTTCTTGGTCATCGAGTTTATAATGTTCATTTAGTTGATGTGTACGTGCCATAAATCGAAGCGATGGACAGGATCATGTGAAAATTGATCCGGTTGTGTCGCACCAGGGATTTCTGAAACGTTGGCGACTTTCACCGGGCTCAATTTATTTTGTGACGAGCTATCACCATGCTTATCCATATTAATGATGTCGAGCAAAACTATCCATCGCAGACCACCTACGAGTAGAATAACGTTACGAACGACAGCTATAAATCTGGGGTAGCACGGGAGTTTGTTCACCTCTCCGCGGTGCGAACGTGAACATCACAATTGACATCCTTGCGGTTGATATTTCTAAGCATTTGATTTTTAATTGTCCAAAACACTGATGGGAGATTTGCAAAATCAAACAATCATTGCAGAGACATAACTAAATTAGTATCAATTAGGCTGTGCGACACTTCAACACCGCGTTGATGGTTTTGTTTCTGGATCTGAGATAATATGGAAATTTGTGATCATCCGGCCGAAGTGGTAGCTGGGAGCTTAGCTGAAGGATATACTTGACCTTGAATTTTAAATGTAGGCATAAAACCCCACTCTATAACTGGAGTACTCTTGAAATTCGTTACTATAACGACGTACATATATTGCACGTGAATTGTTTGGTATTCGGATCACTCGATAACGTAGTGGTTCGGGTGGAGGAAGAATTTCTTCTGAATATTCGCATTTTCATTTTACCACATTTCAATGTTCGCACACTGTTGTCATAGTAACTATTGGTATTATAGGATAATTTTGGTATGGAATCGAAGAATCGTAATTCCTGGCAAAAATTACTTTTTCTGCCCATAAAATAGTTTCTTTCTCGGAAGTGTGGCTGGTTTCGCCGTTTTGTTCGGAGTGACTATGTCTCTGTCCGGGCGATTCTCTGGCTCTGGATCTATGCCTATACCGACCAAGGTTAAAGCTACGTTCTCAATCATCAGAGGGTACCCTCTGCACTCTAACTCCGGTTCAAGCCTCACACAATCAATCTAAATCTATCCTGGTCAGGGGTACGACTTTTTTGTAGTAATCCTAAAAATGGGGAACAATTCCATAATACTAAATTTTGTTATGTTACATTTCGAGGGAATAAGACCGCTTTTACGCGGTTAGATTGCGTCACATCAATACCGCCATTTATTGGCAATAATTGTACCATACTTTCACACGGTGAGCTTATAAATCGTCTGCTACTCTCTCTTTCCAATAAACATATGTACGTTACATGCTGCTGATACCAAACACTGGGAATAACAATGAAAAAATGCCCCGGATTTCACCACTAAAGGTGAGAGCAGGAGTTCGTTGACAGAAAGAAGGTGCAGACGAATCCTCAAAAATTGAAAGGTGTCAAACCACACAATTTCGCTAGTCAATTCGGAGGTTCAAAGCAATGAATGAATTGCTCACTAGCAACAAAGCCTTTGCATTTTGTTAACAAAAAAGTTCGAATTCATTGAACCACAGTGGGCACCATTGACAGCAGCGTTATCAATTATGAGCCAATGACACCACGGACCGTCAAATAGAACATTTTTCCGGGTGCACTAGCAGCTCTTGCATTGGCCGAGGTTACTCATCAGACCCAATACGACGTTTGAGCTTCGACAGTATTTTTTACTGTCTTTCTGTAATGAAATGGCAATGCCAGCTGAATATGCGTGCCCCTGGCACATGTCACGTTGCAAGCGTGAATGGTCAAATAAAGAAAACACTGAAAAATTAAACAGCAAAAAAATCACTCATTGCTACGCCTTCATCCAGAATCAATGAACCAAAGTCCATCAAGCTCAAGTGCAAAAAAATGCTTTTATTAGATTTTGCTTGCATTAAAAATGTAATCTCAAACCGTTTCAGATTACCTCCCACTATCAACTTTGAAAGGCCATTACACCATCCCCGCGAAGCGAGTTCTCGACGAAAATCCTTTTATCGATTTCTGATATGATTGCCTCCCCTTCGGTGTGGATCGTCAAATGCCCTCACTTGAAAAACATCAACGAAAAAGTGGGAAAACAACAACCAAAAGCCATTCACTTTATAGCAATCGTTTCTGGTAAGTCACCGTGTCTGGCCGATTATGCTCCGTTGTCTTTCCAGAGCACTTCTTGTGTCGTTTTTGCTTACCGACGGCGATAAACATGACAATAAACCTCCAACCTGACAGCGTGATGGTGGGTGACGACGTAGGAATTGCAGCCAGAAACTTGCGAATTCCGTCGAACTTACACACCTTCCAGTTGCCTGCCTTGGGCCATGACATGACACCTCGATTGCAGGCATCTACATACGGTAGTTGTGTTTAGATGTAATTGAAAATTCTCATTCGGCGTCGTCGCTGACAATTGGCATAGTGTCGGCGTGGCCTCGAGCTGGTTATTCGAGAGGCTTGAGCGTAATGTGGTGGAACTTTCAGCCAATGTAGAGGAGGTTCACGGTATTGAGTGGGAAAATCTGAATTTATTGTAGATTGCGTGGCTGTGTGTTGACGACGACATGAGGGTGGGACACTATTGTCATGTGTGACGGTGGAAAAAGTATTTCTGTTCTCTGCTTAATAAGCCGCGCAACAACTTCTTGTAAGGGTAAGTGTCTCCCCTGAAGGCGGTTAAATGAGCCATGACTTGTCTGTCGTCTATTGTGTCTAGGAATGTTGTTTCAGCCGGTTTGCTACGTTGGCTTTTTTAAGTGGGAGTCGACAGGGAAACTGACGGCTTATCTGTTGATCTGATGCAGATAAATCATATCTCTGATCGGTGAGTAGTTGGAATTCAAACTGGCTTACTTCACGTGCAGTTGAATCACAAAGTAACTGTCTGATAATCTCTCTTCATCTGTTTAATTCGAAGTGTAGTAGCTGATAGTGAAGTGTGGTCACTTTAAACATACTTGAGAAAAATGTTCAATATTCAGTTAAAGACAGAACACCATATTTCAAGGCGTGCACACATATATATTTGCTCTCGGTACAATCAAATAGATGCTTTCACTTCGTTCATCGCGTGTACCCAGAGATTTGAGTCACGAAGAACTTTCAGTGAGTGCTTGCCAGTTTGCCCGAAGTTTTATTTACCTGCAGAAAGTTGGGGAACCAGACAAAGTTGGATCCTTTTAAAGGATTGCATAAACCAGTTTCGCATATTCATGGTGGTTGTGGGTAAAAATGACGAAGTATTGGACTTTGTCATTCTTGAGTCTAATTCCTTATGTTTTAAATGCTTTAACTTTGTTTGAATGAACAGTCATTGGCTGGAGTTCCCTTTTGGCGTGTCGTGGACATCGGGTATGTGCGACGTGGGTCTAGCTTCTTGACGAATTTATCAAGCACTTATTAGTGTGCCGTATGTTCTTGATAATGCTAGGCTTCAAATGCGTTGATTAGTTTGTCAGCGTAGAAAGAAAATACTTAAGACAAGTTAAGTCACAAGAAATTCTGCGTTTCCTTGATTTATTTCATTATGCGTCATATGCGGAACCACATCTCTCCCCCATTCATGCTGTTCAATTGCGAATCGACAAATGATCATAGCGATTACTGCGGACAGTAACACGCTAAAGAAACATAGCCCAGTGCATCTACTAGCACGCAGAATGCACCAAACTGTGACAACGGTGGCCATTGAGCCTGTAAATGCTAAAATATGAAATCAATTTGTTTATGTCTACGGAGTCAAGTCACAGCACGGTCATGTGGAACTGAAGGCAGGCTTGGCTGGGCAAGTATTGTGAGGCGAGTATGAACTACCTTTCCTTCTCGAACCAGGATGCTCGCAAACTTTTTTTTGCTTTCCGGCATCCACATTTTGTTACAGCTCGTAGTGTTCGCAGTTGTGTCTTCTCTTCTATTCACCTTCCTTGCAGACAGGACCATGTATCCGGCACAGTATTTTTCCTTCAAAGGATCAGTTCTGCTGTTTTGCTGATTTTTCAGCCTTCGACTCCATACAGCTGAGCTGGCACAATGGCATTTATCCCTCGAGTGAGGAGTCTTGATCGCAATTATTGAGACAAACCGAAGTAAAATCAGATTGCAATGGCGATTCTACCTTGGATCTCTGCTAAGATGTCGTCTGTGGAGCTTACGCTTGCCCAGAGGTAGAAAAACTCTTTAACTACCTCGAAATTGACGTTGACGACCGTGACATTTCCACGAATGAGAGACGCGCTTCAATCTCAACTGTCTGGGCAGGAAGCTACTCTGGTGTCAGGAACCGGTTAGTAGGCTATAGCCTGAGTATTTTTCCAAAAGTTAACTTTTCCTAAATCAAACCTCTTCTGAACGTTCGAAACTCTAACCCAGGATCCTGATTTTCAGCGCATAATATCCTTTGACGATTCCCGATCCGATAACTAGTAGTCCTATTTTTTCAATGAACTGAATTTTCCGCATTGTCCCGCCTTTTCCCTACTGCGTCTTTCAGTCACAGATTGTAAGCTGTCGCTAATCTCTTGGCCAGATGAGGCATCAAATCAACTCCCACCCGTCCGAAGCGCCTCGGACAAAAAGATTCGGCTCACGATTGGCATCTAGTCCTCTGAAGAAATGTAACACAGGTAGGTTCCATTCCACATGCCTTTAATCAGCAGCGGTCTAAACTCTAGTCGATTAAGTGACTATACAGACACCTAGCGTTGAGGCTCAGGCTTCAATCTTGTAAGAGTGTGTATATTCGGTTGGAAAAAAGTACAAAATCACGAGCTTACAAGTCAGATTAATGGCTGAAACTTCTAGCGACTGCAACATGACGTCGATGGGGTTGAGGTCAATCAAGGCAATAATTCGTTGACTTCACTGATTCGATTAGTTACTTTGACCGTTTCGTCCAATAATGCCTTCAAATTCCTGCAGTCACGTCCAAGACCACCAAAGCAGCTACAACTTCAGCCACAGACTATCTACGAATCGATGGTCTAATATAGCAAGAAACTGGCTTGTTGTCCGTTTCATTGCCGTAACTTAAAGTTTGTTAGAAAAGAGCCATTACAATAAATACAGATCCAAACTGCAAAGCACTATGTTCGGTTTCTTATGTCAACCAGCTCGCTTCGATGCACCAGATGGCGTCATAAACCACTCAATCCCCTGGCACCCCAATTCCATACAGTCCGCCGATAGAAAGGAGTGCATACTGAACCCCGAACGGAACTGAAGTGAATTATTTGTCCATTATGTTCGCGTATTGATGAGGCTGCCATTGCACCTCTTATTTATTGGCATTTGCCGTCTGCCGCAGAGCATTTTCCTCATTGGACACAACATTCTTAATACGGTTCCACTTGAGCAAGTCAAGACCAGCCGCCGGTTCCTCAACGGCGGAGACAGGTTTTCCTCTTGGCCCACCACCCAGTCGGGGCCTAATCTCACTCTGAAATGGGGCACAAAAAAACACTTTGAGTGCTCTGCACGATCGTCATACGTCCGCGGAATGGAACCAGTTTTCATCGTTCGTTTTCCTCACGTGATTACATCTGCGGGATGGAAATTTATGTGCGGCCAAGTCTGGTTGCGAGCGCTATTAGGGGTCTGGCAAAACGGAAAACACACATACCGCCAGTCCCGCTTGAACGGAACGCCGCCGTCAGCCGACGACGGCCAATTGAGGAAATCACTAGGATACTCGCATTAGTGCAATTAGCCGTTCTTTAGCGGTAGCTCCGGCTGGAAGGTGAGCGTTTTCGAAAACGAAAGTGAATTCGCCTCGAACCGACGAACGACCACGTCAAGGAGGATGTGGTCTAACGACCCAAAGGTATTTACCCTGTGCATTTGTTGCCGCACACACACACATGCACATTTATGCAAGAAATTCAAGGTGAATGTCTGATGGGGATGTCAGTGGTCGGAGAGCCAGGTGACGGTAATTGCTGGAGAAGTGCAATGAAATTTGTATTAGGTGCTCGCAGGGAACGGCGGACAGGCTGACGTTGATGCTGGAGCACGTTCGGCATAAGTAAAGTCATAGATTAGGCGGTTTGTAGATGTAATTTGTGGGTTCAGTGGTGAGTAAACACAGTGATTGCATACGGGATCCGCTTTGGGTGGAAAGCTGCACATGAGGTGATAGCAGATCTTTGGGCAGCAATGGATGGTTTCAGTGAGTGGACGTGTATCGTGTAGTGCTGCAGCTGGTACCGAAGCTATTACTAGTTATTTTGTTGATTTGATTGGCTTTTATTGGGCTGACCTGCCGTTGGCCTCAGGAGACTGCTCTTCCGGGTTGATTTCCATGAAATTGAACGAAGGCCAAACATTGGATGGGTGGGGATGGAGAGCTACTGAGCAGGCAACATTGAGATAGGTTACTGACCTCTTGTGTCTGCAATTAATACGGAATTTCTTGTGGGTTACGTTGATAATGATCGACATCCAGTTTGGCTGAATTCTTTGGCGCCTTCAATTTGAATGTTCGTATGAAATTAGTGAGAGACGAATGTACGGGTGTGATGAATGTATGCACGTGCAGACCTGTCTGACTTATTACACGTGAATTTAGGCGACAGAATAAAAGGCGAGTAAATGGTATTGTCAAGCCATTTGATATTGTTCAGTTGGGACTTTGTATGTCGACTCCAAACGCCGAATGATTTAGAAGCTTTCTCGAGACAGAAGATACTCCTTCGGCAGTATCAAGCAGAAGGTTACTAGTATCGAGAACTGACCCCCAGACACCGGTCGGCGCACTAACCAATTGCACCACCGCGGCCACGGTACATAAACGTGCGTGCCATCAATACTCAAAGGGTATCTTGAGGCCCTAGATGCGGTTGCGAACATCATTGAAAACTTCTTCGCCAACACTGCATCTATGTGGATCCAGAAACTCTTGGACAGGTTCACAAATTACAATTTACAATCTAATGCGGTTATTGGCACGTGCCGCGACTGTTCTTTGGACAATAGATTCAGTATGCTTAGTGACAGAGCTTTTAGAAAGTTACCAATGGCGTCCAGTTGTTTCTTATTTAAAGTGTGGAGCTAGATGTTTCTGTTCCAACAAAAAGGCGCTATATGCCATGCGAGCGACTTAGCGCACAAAGTTGTGAAAGAGAGTTTTGGTGACTGGTTCAACCCACAGGTAGCGCTCATTGCTTGGCCTCGGCGATAATGCGATTTGAGAACAATCTATTATTTTCTTTTGGGCTACGTCATGTCTATGGTAACAAGCCAACCACTTTGGAAGAGCTATTCGACCGTAACACCGCCGGACACACTGGACTGGGACATGTAATTGAATCACTGTTAAGAATCCGAAGCATCCATTTCAATTATCTGTTTTTTCATACATAATGGCATGGATGTATCTTTAAAATAGAACCAGAGTCAATTTTATATCTAAAACCGTTGTTGTTTCACTAAAATTTCTTTTATTATCGTTCTTGTCTGGTCGTCTTTCATAAATTTACATTAGACGCTAAATTCGCATTTAGCCTTATGTGCTAGACAAAGTCTTGTATTTTTATTTTTAATATGATCCTTGTGTGGTAGTCGACGTACCGATAGCTAAATTAAGAATGATTCAAGAAATGAATGACTTTCTACTACTATCAAAAAACCGAATAGTCTCATTTGACGGTGGTTCCTTTGGAACATGACGAAGATGTCCGTCGTCGAACTAGATTCACCATCTCAAGTTTGAAAGCTTCAGTTAAAGAATGAAGTGATCTGGACCTTAAGAGCGAATATCCAGAAAATATTTGCAAACATGATGTAGTGACATTTAAAAGTTGTTTACCGACAAATGTGGAAGAAAAAGGCTCATAAACTTGGCTTAGGCTCAACGGACAGTGGTGAGTGAAAGCACTTGCTATGCGATTAGCCAGCAAGGTCTAGACAAAACTTCTTCACGTCAAAAAAAGAAACCGACAACTAGGCGTGCCATGTTTAGTTCTTGTATCAGATTGATATATGTGAGGCACGGCCACTGTGCCTAAAAGTTGCCATTTGCAGCAGAAATGAACAGAGTAGCACGAGCTTAGATCTTCCTCCACAGTTAGTCTGAAAAAAATAACTCCTTGGCCATCGTTTCAATGTAACTGACATCACCGAAGGTATCGATCAACACCAAAACTTTCATTTACACCACCTCTATGGAGTCACTGAACCACTTCTCCAAGAGTCTTCATAGTTATTTCTTATTCGGGTAAAGACATTACGCTCCACTTTATCTGAATGGTGGCATTCTTTTCAGGTCTCTGCTTTTTTGCATTCCATCGATGGCGATCCGAGTGGACGTCTGTTCGTTTATGCTGATATCGGCAACATGCGCAGCATACATAGTTTTGTAAAATGCTTTCGATCACGATCTTAAAATATTTCTTGAACGTCAATCGACAGCTGAGTGATCACTTAACGACTTGAAGTGAATATCTTTAGGATGCATTTACTCTACGAAGTAAGTTCCACAATTTGCCACTTGGTAGGCTGGTGGGGACAGAGTGAACCCGAAAGCAGGTCATTGGTTTTGCTGATGTCCTATAAAATGGCTGACAAGTCATTCGATGTTGACCACATTGACCCAACCAGCTACCAGATGTGATTCAATACAGTAATAGATTATTCCGTAGAATCGCTCTAATGAGGCAGTTGCGTCATAAACAATAATCGGACTGAACGAAAGTGAAAAACTCACTTGCGTACACACAAAGCCCGCCACATTACATAACTCAACCACGAAAAAACTCGGCGATGGTGCCGTGTTACGCTTTGCATAATGAGATCAACTTAAAATAGCATATGTCCGTAAAGAATGCCCAAACCATAACACAATTCGTTAAATGGATCAATTCTCATCACCTTGCCGCCGCCATCTCTTCAGACTCAGGCAACAAACCACCACCAGCAATAAAACAAAAACCCCTTCGCATAGCGTGCATCAAAGAATTCAAAATAATTTACCGCACTTTCAATGGCAATGGCCTCACATTTAACCGACTTCCCTCAAACTCTTAACGATAATTGCTTCCAATTACCAGCACGCATAAATCATCGCGTACACACTCGTTGGCTCACAACGCCGCGTCGCACCGCGCCGCCACTGCCACCACCATTAGCGCCCTAATCAGATAATGAGCTTTGCAACCGGAATACTAATTAATCACTGAAACTTAAGTAAATTTCTTACCGTTAAATGTGTTTGCAATTTATAGTGTCACTGAGGATCCCATCCACCACTGCGCTGATGATATTGGGAACATCAATATTTAATTGCGTTAAGATATCGCAAATACCCAACCCACCGCCCACCCACGAACATTTAATTAGTGAACTTCAAGTGAGAAAAGTTGCAAGTAACCAGCGAGCGCGGGCGGCCACACTCCTACCGATCAAACGATTCATCTTCGCCGGTGACACATGCCCTTCGTATTTCCTGATAAATGAGCCGTGATGAACATCAGCCGGCGCAACATGGTAGGCTGTCAGAATACAACCCCTAGCAGTGGGAACTGTCCAGGACCCGAAAATTTTCACTAAAAATGCAAACGGCACCTTAAATTGCAAACGTTTACAAAGCCCAACAGGATAAAAATGAGAATGAAACTCGCCGATGTTTTATTCATAACTCCTAACACCACCGACATGTAGACGATGAGGATCCTTAAATTGAATTGTGTTCCACGGGGAGACACGAGGAGATGACAGCGAAGGAAACGACGACGATGGGAAGGGCATCCCTTGGGAGTTATCATCACAAAGCGCGCCTGGTGACAAGCGGAAGTTCAACTTCACCCAAAAACGGATATTGAATTGGAATGAAAAATGCGCTCTGCTCTCCACCGAATTCAACAGATTGTCGTCATGCCAGCCATGGTGTCCTTGTTCCTATTTTACATAACATTTCATACTGATTCGGGATTCCTTTGATCCGTCTGAATGCCTCATTGGTTGCGGAATATTAAATGATTAATAAATATCGGAGACTGAAGCGCTTACATGAGCAGGCGAAGCTCAAGACCTCTATTGTGGCAGTGCTCCCGTTGGCGACCAGTTATCAGTAACCATCTGTGATGGGACGGACTCAGTGCCAGTCGGGCATGAAAATGGAATAATTGATAGAAGGAAATCGATTTGGAAAATGATTGTATTACGAGCGCAATAAATAATTGATTCGCTACTTTCGCTGTGTGCTCGTGGAGTTGATTGGTTGAGATTCCTGTGAGTCGGATGTCAGCAATTGTGTTAATGTGGAGTGTATTCATCCGTCAGCGGGAGAGTGACCTTTAAAAGGAACATTTTCTTCCCAAGAAAAGATAAGTGACATTGTTGATAATGGCAGACGGCCAACATGACATTGAACTTTAGAGTATGTATGAAGTTGTTCAATTTTGCAGAGCACCTCAGCATCTTCGATCGATATCAAGGGCGATGGAAAACGCGAGCGGAGGTTCGAAACTTACCCATCAGTAGATGGAACTGTGTTGAAATATTTCAAATGCCGCCAACTTTGTTTGACGAAATTGAAAATGAAAATTTAATCCCTCAAATTCATAAATTAATCAATTCACGGTTCTGAGAGCTGAAGTCTAAGTGCAATTCCATGTACACTGATACTTGTACAGGAGATTTTACAGCGTCATTCTGTTACAACTTTTTACAACTTACATAAACTGGGCCACCATCAAGAAGGCGCCTATAATTTAATTGTTAAATTAAAGAGCTCTGACACAAGACTTGGAATTTTCAATTGAATGAAACGTTGTTAAAGTGCCTTCTCCTCAGGACAGGACATTTTTATGCCGGCCGCTACTGCAGCAAGTGCATTGCGGACCAATTTTGAGGTTGTGATGGAAGATGCAACAGCCTTGATGGCATATTGACTATAAACGAAAATTGCTCTACCTTGCATTGTCGTTGTTTTTGGGGGAGGGGATCTGCTTAGACGGCCCCCTTCCCTAGTGGCGAATTCAGAAGTCTAAAGGCTGTAGAGATGTCCAGAGTATTAGAGTATATACCCGCACTGACTTCGCAATTCATCTTAGAACCGTCCTTGTAAGCGCTCCCGTCAGAGGGAAAGCAAATGCGTTTGATATCCCAATCTGAACGAAGACGTATGTATGTCGGCGTGTATTTTTAAGATCTAGTTTAGATGTCTGTTCGTACCAGTATGAGTTCTCTTGGCGCCTGCAGCTGTGGCCATACTGCCTTGAGCTCCGTAGCCGAGACTGACCCAGTCTGTTCGCACTATGCACAGCTGTGTTGTTTATATTGAGATCGATAGGTAGAAGATGGAGCATAACTTATCCTTATCGCGCCTGTAGCTGTGGTGCCAATGTATGCCAGCCACCAGACTATGGACCCATAGGTGGGATGGGACGTGTCACGGTCATATATCTACATCCATTTAGTTACGTTTGGTCGCAGGTCTCACCTTTTCCCGAACGCTTTGTTGCAGGCATAGAAAGCTATACTTGCCTTCCTAATCCGCTGGTTTCATAAGGTGTTCCCTGAGTCTGCAATGCCATGTTAGGATACGAAGACTGTTTTTGAAAATTTTGGCACATACATACATGCATCAAACCTCTTTCGGTTATACTGACCTAGGAGTTTCATGCCATGAGCTTTGTTGGTTTCTGTGCAGTTCCGGAATTCGTCTCTGAGAACATGGTCTCTTCGGGGCCTGTGAAGGGTGCCGATGCTCCTTTCCTAGCTAGGAAGTCGGCCATTTCTTTGTCTTCTAGTGCCATGATAGAGGCTCGACTGGTCGATATTATTGCTATGTCCTTCTCCTTCTTCTTAGGGCGCTACAGTCCGTGGTGGACATGTGCCTCAGTCAACATGCCTCTCCAGCCACCACGATATTTCATTTATATTTAGTTGTCCCCAGTTCCGCACACTAAGCCGATTGAGGTCCCCCTCGACATTTATGCGCCACATTGTGCGTGGAGGTCCTCTTCTGCGCTGTCCCACAGGCTCAGAGTGGCCTTGCTATGTTGCAGTTGGTGTAGTAAATATCAAGATTGATTTGAATGCATCTATCTACGGCATAGATTTCCCGTAGAAGCTGATGCGTTTGCCCATGAGTTCGAAGTACTTTGTCGTAGGTTCAAATACCCTTGCCCCAGTTCCGTCATCGGTTCTTGATTCGTCGGTATACTATATTACCGCATTGCTGCTCAGTCGGTGCACTATGGAATCATTGCTCCAGTCATTTTAAGTGCTAAGCTGAATGGTAAACTTCGTTTGAAAATTGAATTTCTTAATCTCAAGTCATCCTTCGCAGAGGCCATCTTTTTGACTACTGCATCGAATTATCTCAATGCCTGACTGTAGAGGCAGCCAGCTCCAATAGCACGTCCATGGCAGCAGTTGGGCAAGTTCTCAGGGCCCTTGTAATACAGAGGCATGCCAATCTTTGAACAAGCTCCGACAAAATCATTAGAACACGCGTCGCTTTTCTGGTTACCTCTTCTGTGTGCCTTTTCCAGATGAGTTTGCTGTCCATGACAACTCCTGGATATTTTACTTCGTTTACTGGAACCAGTGTTGTGCCCAACAGACCTAATGATTTTAGTCGTTCTAGTGTTCGTGTTTGTCAAATTTAGGCTTCCCCCAGACAACAGGCACCATTCCTTAGCTAATCGATAATGTCACATTGGGTCTCTTCCATCTTGCCTCTGGCTGACATCTGATGCCGTGGTTTGTCAGTACCTAATTACTTATCATTAATTGAGAGCCGTTGACCGTTTAGGTGGTGGAGGTTTGCCCAGAGAACAGCATCATTTCCGTCTTGGCAGAGTTGATACCTGGGCCACAGCTCGTAGCCCAGGTGTTAACCTGTTTCACGCAAAATTCCACGATTTCAGGCCGGCGACCCATGAAGGGGGCGAGCCTGAGCAATTGCAGCCTTCCATCGTTGACAGTCCTGGGCACGCTGCTTCATGTCATCAAGACCAAGCTGTCTTGCATTCGCAATTATTGGTCAAGCCAATGCAGTCGACGGATTTTTGCCTTTCGGACTACATCCACACCCTTTTACATCCACATCCAGAGTTCGCGGTTGTGTCTTCTCCTTCATTCACCTTCCGCGCAGACGAGACCATATATGGGACGTAAAATTTTTCTTTCGTGGGACGCAATTGGATCAGTTTTCTTAGGATCCCGATTTCGGCCACACACATCGAATAGCTCCTTACGATGAATGCTGTCGTATGCGGCTTTAAAACCGATGAAAAGTAGGTGCGTATCGATTTGAAACTCGCTGGTCTTTCCCAGGATTTGCTTTAGTGTGAAGATTTGGTCTATAGTCGATTTACCTTGCCGGATTTGCGAAGACTGAAGCCAGGCTTTTCGCTTTTTTATAAAAGGCCCGTATTTTCTCTCTGCCCCTAGACTCTTCGATGTGCTTGAGTTGGGAAGTTGCGATAGACCTTTTCTTCAGGCGTAGAAGCTTCTTCTCCTCCAGTCTTCTAGTCCGGTACTCTTCTTGGGCAGCTCTTGCTTTCCGTTGAAGCGCTTTTTGGTATGTCTCGTCGGTTGCACGTTTTTCTGCTCACACTTGCCACCATACCACGGGTATCTTGTAGGATGTGCTAGGTAGCCTAAGGAGGTTTTTGCTACCTCTTTGATGGCCGTGCGGCATATGATCGACTAAGTATATTTAGCCATAAGGTGATTACCGACTATGTTGAGAAATGAAATCCTCATTTGCTGAACAAACGTTTTTGTTATTCCAATAGTCACTAGCTTATCAACCGATGTTCGTATCCTACAATCGCATAATGAGACGAATACTAACAAGTTTGATGAAAAATACTGTTATCCGAAAATATCGGAAAACAAGCTCTCAAACAACTGCTAGACCACTGAACAATGTGTTAACGAAACATTCCATTCTTCCAGTCGTATTAAAAATCATTGCTGAACTGACACAATTTTACTCTGACTTTGAGCGATAATTGAAAGGTCTATGCCAACCCTGCAGGACGTCAACCACAAAATGTGACTTGAGCACAATGCCAACCATTCTTTAAATAGATACATTCTTCTTCCCACTCGTACGTCCGACCAAAATGTGCAAAACCGGCCGAGGTCGTTCAGTATGCTTCACCAACTCCAGGCATATTGAATGTCGAGTCAAATACTGCCAGTCAATCATATCACTTCGTTACCAAGACATTGTATTCAATTATGCGTGCGGCCATGGCCGGTATCAAGAAACATTTATTTCCATCAGCACCTTGACACTCTGATTTATCCATTCTAAGAACCTACGCCCTTATCCTCCCACCGAACATATTGTTCGTCCCAGCAACACATGCATTCACTTCTAATCGAACATTTTCCCCCTTTTCTCTGTCTCTTTCCAGGTGAGTGTCTACTCTATGGCCACCCTTAAACAGGCAAGTGTCACGGTAAGTCACCACTGATAGCCGGGGATCAATACTTGTGTACATTTGATGGTGAAATCAATCAAATCAACTCGAGGCTTACGAGGATAAAGTACTTCACACGTCATTGCCTGTCACGAAAAGTGGGCAAGTTTGCGTACGTCTTCAGTGTGTCTCAAAGTTGGGCGTACGTAAATCCTTCACGCCCCTTTGGCACCGCATCCAGTCGAGTTATTATCAATTCCGCTTCCATAAATAAATAGTTTCTTCATCATCTAGAGAAGTCCGTGTTAAGCCTGCCCCCAGTTGCTGCTCCTTCCCGTCGCGTCATCACTGGGAGGGTGTTAACAACAATTCAATTTAGCAACCGCGCATATCTGATGCCGAGACACTTTAATAATATGCCACAACAGCAAAAACAGCTGAAGCAGTCGGAACTCGGAGCGACGGCAGTCGCAGGAGATCTCCTTCTCCCATCAATATTTATTCGTCGTTATAGTTAAAGGCGCTGGCAGTGTCTGTGGCAGCGAAGCCAGCCGTCAGGACTCGGGACACACCCCCTCCGCTAGGAAGTGAATTAATTTGCTTCCTCTTCGCCTTGCGGGCAAAAAAGGAATGAATGTGCAGAAGTCTGTGTTGTCCTGGCCTCTATGACTTATTTTCTTTTTCTTTTCTATCTCTCGTTCCATAGTTTGCTCCCACACCCGTACTATGTTTGTGGTTATTTGCTCCTCGGTCATTGGAGTTTTCGTAAATGTGCTTGATTTGCCATAGTACCTGTCTCATGCAACTCAGTTGAAGTTTCAGTCAAGTAGCGTCTTCAATCAAAGGAATTAAGGACTGTGTCATTGGGAATTTTTAATCATCCCCTTAAAAGTTTGCCAGCAGGTTCCTCTCAACATTAGTGTATGGTGCAGGTCTGAACTTAACCATCAGCCAAGAGTTTACCAAAGAGCCAATAATTCCATTTCATCAAGAACGATGGTGGGGTTGGGCCACTGCGAAATAAAGATACACGTGCCGTTGTCGTCGTCGCAGGATGTCCACAAAGCAAACACACACAGTCACCCTTTGTAGAGCTGTTTACGTGATGCCTTGCGCATTACATGTTGATATCAATTTCTTCACCCTTAAGGTACTTTCGGTATCCTGTAAAGCAGACGTACACACGACCAATAGTGGTATTGGCGGCGAACGTTGTTTTGCCTACATTTTGGCGGCTGGAAGAAAGCCATTTCCGGATTTGGGCGGCCTTGACGGAGTGCGAACTTCATTGAAAGCATCGTTTACATGTAATGCGTGCGCGTTTGTAGAATAATAATCGGGATTTTACGCAAAGCTCCTTGAGCACAACAGACGCATGTCAGAATTGCTGTCGTCAGTATAAGAGAGCTCCTTTTTTTACTTACACGAAGGAGTTCGCAGTGTGATTCATCAAATTTGTATGCATATTCTCTCTCTCAGTATGTGAGAATTATTAAAGGGAGTTGTGTTTTCACATAGAACTCAGAATCTACATCAGGAGGATAACCAGTTTTTCACCAACATTTAGCAACTTGAAGCTTTGCGCTAGTGCAGGCACAAGAGTCTGTGACTTCCTCGATAACGGACGTTGGCCAAGAGGCAGTTGAAAACGCAGTTAGTCATCCTGCTGGCTACCCTGGAGGGTGAGGAGGCATTTGAGGAGGATGAGAAGCTAGATACAAAGATGAGGGTTAATGGTTGTGTAGGACAAGCAAAACCGCACTAACAATCTCTCTACCGGGTAACCGACAGTAACCATGCGTGCAGCAGCAAAGACGGTCCAGTTGATGGCGGAAAGAATTAGATAACCTATCCAAGTGTGTACTGATTTTCTCCAATGATGGTTTCAGCTCTTCGGTTAACTTCTTCCTCGAACTGGTATAGGAGTTGCGAGAAGCTAGGGCGTAACTAAGTCCCAGTTGCTTAGGTCGGCTCTTGATATTCAGATGGAATGCGCTTCTAAAGATTCAGGGTGTTGGAGTTGAATGTGTTTCGAATTTGGGAGCCTATTTGCCTACGTACCTAACTGCTTGGGAATACATTAGTTAAATTAAGCATGAGACGATATCAAACCGCCTTCCAATTGGTATTTCATCACATTCTTCATGTCTTGAGTAAAAAGGATCTGTCTCATCGTCTGCTTCAACCATTTTAAGACAATGCCGCATGACGATCGACTTAGCAGATAGAAAATGTCTGGAGTCAAGTCCTTTATTGGCCGGACTATCCTCGAGGGTACATATGTGGATCCTGTCTAGGTCAACTTGCAATTGAACACTTCATCAAAAGATGGGTTTAAGGGTAAATGAAGCGAATGGAAGTCCAGATTGCAATATTTTTCTTATCTTAGGACCTTCTAAACTTTTTTGACGTTTCAACAAATGGCTAACAACAAGCCGGCAGTGCCGGCGCTGGAGTCTTGTAAACGGTTCAGTCCTTTAGGCTGCCATATGGAGGCAACACTTAGGCCAAGGTTATAGCCATCGAAATCACCTGAAAATCCTACTGACACACTGACTTACTTGCTCCTCAGCCATGGAGAATCAAGGACTAAGCCTTCATTTGTTGTCGACCTGGAGAATGCCGCTTCCAGTCATCAAGACTATGCTGTTCACTGGAGATTCGGTCTTGCTCTCCTCCTTGAACCAATAGGCTCGGATTTGAAAGCCCTCATGGCTGAAGCATTAGTTTCCACGCGCTCGATTTGGCCAACTGGCTGCAATCGACTAATTTCTCCTTTTTGAGTTCGACCCACATCTTTATACATCTCGCAAGGCCGCGGTCATCTTCTATCTCGTCGAAATGGCCATATTTAAAAGCCAAAATTGTTCTTTGTCCAGCCGTCGGCTGACATAATAAGCGTATGATTTTGGTCCTTCGAGTGATTCGCCTAACCGCAGTTATTGATTGGCGATTCTACATTGAATCTCCACTAAGATATCGGTAGACAGGTAGACAAACACTTTAACTACCTCGAAATTGTAACAGTCGATTATGACATTTTGTCGAAGCTGTCGAGCGATGGATCAATTCATGCTCGTTAGCATACACTTCGCCCTTTCCTCATCAACCATGGGAACAACTCGTTTGCGCCACTTCTTCAATCGTCGTCAAAGCTTCCACCACGGCCAGCTGGGAATGCGCGATGATGTCGATGCCATCTGTGTAACCTACTTTCGCGGAATCGATAAAAAGTTGAAGCGCATCGATATGGAACTCGTTAGACTTCCCTGAATTTGCTGTAGTGTGCATAAACTTAGACATTTAGGTCTCTAGTCGATTTGCAGTTCGGGGAGCAGCTCTGCGCCTCCTAGTAGTAGGGTGCAAAATGGCTCCACTCCAGACAGAATCCGCTAGACACCTTAGGCGACTTTGAGCAGATTCAGAGTTCATGGTTGAATTGGACTTGCCAGTCTGCTCCCGAACAATACTAAAAAGACTTGAAGAACATAATCTCTTCGAAAGAAGTCCCAGAGTAGTGCCACTCCATACCCTAAAGCACAGGAAGAGCCGTCTAAAATTCGCAAAAGACCATCTTAGTTAGACAGATGCAGAAAAAGATAAAAAGGCGAAATATTGTTTGGTTCGATGAGACAGACGTGAATTTGATCGGATCAGATGGCAAGAGGTGGGAAGGGCGTCCAGAAAATGCAGAATACCGACTTCAATACACCAGAAAATGCGTCAAGGATGGAGGTGGATTATCCAATATTTTGAATCAAAGAAACTATGGATCAGCATCTCAACTCCAAAAATATAGTGCTGCACCCGTTACTGGCTGGAAGTATACACCCAAATGTGGGCTATTAACAAAATGCTTGACCATCAATTTATACACTAATTTCAGTAAACAATTTACCACCTTACTCACTCATAAAACGTTTATATTAAAAAAAAAGAAAAATTTCGTACACGGATTAAGCACTTTGCACCATCACCGCACATTGAGTATGTCAAAGAACCACCAACCAAGAGGAGTATTAACGCACAAAGCTGTCGCCCAAAGTCACTCTTCCGGTGTATTATGTCAGCAAAAATTGTAAAAACGAATTACCTAATAAACCCTTTCATCTGATTTACAAATAAAACATGCAACGCAGACTTTAAACCAGTAAATCAAGTGCAAGCGTTGTCGTACGCCCTTATGCAGCACAACCCGTTGATGGCTGCATAAATATATGGGCTACCACAACTACGGGATACAACAATGTCTACTGACAGACGGAAAACCGACTTGTCAGCAAACCCAAGGCAAGGCAAAAACCAGTTGCAATCTGCAGCGGTACGGCCTTGAAGCCCTGGCACTTGCCCCATTCCACGGCATGCACATTTGAATTTCCCCCATCCACCATCAGCAACTCCAACTTAACCCAGAAACAGTCACCAAACCTGTGACTCGATTGGCATCGCAAATTCCATTAGTCACCGTAATGAGGACTGCCAAATAGGAAAACCGAAAAAAGCACTCAAAGCAAAGTGTATCTGAGGCAAAAACATTCGATCACCGTCACCGACCACGACGACGTTTAGCATCAAGAATCGATTGATTCAGTCGCGGATTGAGAGACAAGTTTCCATATAAGCCAACCTGTTGTCCGTCCACTGGGACGCATGTAAGCGTACCCAACAACAGCGGCACTGAATCGCTTATTGTCGTCGACAACGATTGAGGTCACACACAAGAAATGGATCCATGAATTCGTATTGAAATGCTTAACCTACGTACCACGCACTTCGCTACGTAATGCAGACATCTAACCGGCCAGAGCCCCCACATCTATCCGGACTGTTAGGGCATTTCCTCTCGTTATGGTCATCATGCGTTGGATGATGGCGATGATGATGGAGCGAACAAAGAGTGAGAATTAACATACAAGACGACTTTGTAGTTTGTAACCCGAATCGGTGAGCAACTAATCCGAGCGAATTGGTTGGCATGGATTTTGTTAGAAGCCGGCGTGTGTTACGCACACACTCACTCAGGCAGTCAGGGCAAGGTGGTGTTGGTTGCGGATTAGCGAAGACTGTGCTGGAGACTTTGTGCTCTTAGGTGGTGTGGCTGTGCGGAGGTAGTGTGGCGAAACGATTTATTGGCCTGTCGTGAGATCTTCGATGGAAGTCACTTTGTGTTTGACAATTGCCACCACGTGTTGCTTGAGAGTGCGTAATTGATGGCAATTTCCGCAATCTTCTGGTGGCATCGGTGTGGAATAACAAATTTTTCCTTTGATTTTGAAATTTTGGGAAATTACTCTCGCAAGCGAGACGTGCTCAGAAAGCCCATGCCTACATGAGGAGTCGAAGAGAGACATGGGTGGGCTCATTGTGGCGGCCTGGGCCTAGACATGTACTATTTGCACGTCTGTAGTCTGTTGCAAAATTGGAATGAGTGCAGGAACATGGGACGGAATCCATGTGCCTTTTGGATGAGGCGATATTTTTTTGCAACTAAAGGAGGTACTCTCACAACCAGTTTCCAAGGAAAATTCAATTTTAAGTAATTGAAAGATTGATACCTTAATTCAAGGTGATATCCCGGTTTCATCCACTTACGTCAAACTGAACTATCTGAGATGGGGTATGTTTAGACCAAGAATTGCCATTTCGTCAATATGGATCGCATAACACTGGAAAAACGTGTTAAAATTGTGAAAAGTTACAAGAAAAAATTGCTTCAATAGTAGGCGCGTTTTCAGATTATGGTCGACATTATCGTTGATTTGAGCGTACTTTAGGTAAAACTGTAAAAATATCAAAGAGACGGGATCTGTTAGGCATATCCACTATCGAAATACACGACCTACAGAAAGTGAGGCTGACGATAGAGAAATTGTTGAAGAAGATCCAAATCTATCACGACGGTCCTCTGTTGTGTTGTAGCACAGTTTCACAGTCGAAGACTCATCAGGACTGGGGCCAAATTGTTCATGCACTCTATATCGTCTAGCCACCAGTCCATACAGGGACGCCATCAATTTTCATTGAGGGTTTCTGGTGGCGCCGAACTGACAGAGACTCTCGCGGAATCGCCATAGGATCCAAGCAGTCCGTTGCAATTGTAGTTTCCACATGTCAAGCTATGGTGTTCTTTCTGGTCCCCGTTGTTGTCTCGATGTCCAGGTTCATACATTGACTACAAGAAGAAAATGATTAGAGTCAGTGTTGGCTCCTCGGAAGGTTCTAACATCAATAATGCTGAAGGAGTACATGGTTTCCATCGCAACGTGATCGATCTGGTTGACGGTTGATTGGTCAGGGGACTACCATGTTCATTTATGGATGTTAAAGTATGGCAACCAATGTTAACAATCACTCGTATTGGAAAATGCAAATCCGGACTGAAGTGTCGAAAAAGCATTGCATCCATTCTAAGCCATTGTATCGTGTGCAATATGGTCTGGTGGTATCTATAGTTTATACTTTTTCAACAACGAGGGAGGTGTTACCGTCACCTTCAGACATCTGGTTTAAACTTGTTTTGCCTTCATTGCAGGGCACGTAGCATGTCTATGTTATTTCGCGTGCTTGTGCCTACAATCCTCAAGCTCTTGACGCCGTTTTTTTTTTTTTTTGGTTACGTCCAAGGATGTGGCAATCTTCGAAAGATACTAATAGCCCGTGCCATTAGCATGCACGATTCGCAAACCCAAGTTCTCGATTTCGGGAATACGCCTACGTACTAACCCACACCCTGCACTCTTCTACCACTCTCCCCGCGGAACTGCCGTTAGGTATTACTTCGCGGGGCTGGTTAGCGACTCAAGCTGGATCGACTGTGTTTGCCTGTTCGGCTCGCCTTACTCTTTCAAGCCTTCTTAGCTCGATCTGCAAGTTTGATATGAAGGAACAGATTTCCTCCCACTTCTCGGCTGATTCCGTCATATGACCGACTAGGAGCTCCGGTGTTGGTAAGTTTATTCTTGTCCCTTCAAATCGTCTGCAGTGGAAAGTCGTGTGTTCTGCGTCTTCTTCAGAGTCCTCACATTCTGGACAAAGGGAAGAGCTATCGTGCCCGAACCTATGGAGATACTTTCGATAGACCCCGTGGCCCGACAGAAACTGCGTAAGGTGGAAGTTGCAGTTTCCGCTTGCTCTCTTTGTCCACGTTTCGATTGTTGGAATCAGTCTGTGAGTCCATCTACCTTTGTTTGAGGTGTCCCATCTGGCTTGCCACATTGTCATTGAGGCTGCTCTTTCTTCCTTCCTTATCCTGTTTACGCCAGTCTCTGGCCGGTTCGTCGATCGCCTTAGGTAGACCCTCTTGACGCCGTGGAAGCGAATATTCGTCATGTTAGGGCCGAGTTATTACCCGATATGTGTCGAAGAGACTATGCAAATCACATTGTCAGGTTCGATTTAGTCCTGCCAGAACTCCCGTGCAAGACATTTAAATGATGTTACATTCCATTCATAATGGCGAGATCTAATCAATATACAGGGCGACCAGATAAGAAGGATGGTAAAAGAAATGCAAATAAAACAATAAACGGTGTGAGATATTGAATTGACTTTAGTCTTATTTTGAAGCCACATGCATGTCATATTGTACGACACAGCACGTCATTCAAATGACAGCCACGATTTCGCTGGCAGCTATTCAAACTACCAGTCGAATTTTTGATGACTTCGCCCAATATGCGTGGCATTACTTCGGCAATACCGTCTCGACTCTACCGTGTCAAGTCCATGAGCATGTGCTCCCTTGTGGCTGCATTGATCCCTGGTCGATCACTTGTGTATTGCGTTCTATACAATAACTGCAAATTTTACTTGTTTACATAGCCACGGAGCCAAGTTTGGCAAGCGTAAAACGATGCATGGTGAAATGGCAAGCTTTACTGAATATTTTTATAGCTGAATGCCATTGGTAGCATTGACAGGTGCTGAAACATAACACATGGAAAAACTATCTTTGCTCTCTGGTTACCCTTTATAATGGAAGGAACAAATGAAATGAGATGGCAGTCGAGTAAGATTTAGCTAAGTCTGTGAGAGCAATAATAAGGTAAGAATAAAGAAAAAGTATGGTTCGATGTTTTATTATTCGCGATGATGCACACAATTGTATTTGAATTTAACATAAGACGAAGCTGATTTTTGTGTACATGCACATTCGGGTTCGGTAGGAGTGAATGCATTTAGCTCGCTATATTAAACCACACTCACTTGTCGCTCAATCGCTCAGTCCCTCATCGCGCAAATTTCACAACTCGAAAATAGTTTTAAAATTGAACGTAAATCGCCTGTTAGGGGCTGTTCATGAGGTCTATTTAATTTTCCTTTCATTACGTTTGAACAAAGCCAATAAAAGTTCGGTTTTATTCAATTGTGCGATTTCCAAAAACTTCAATATCAATGATTCATGATCTGTTTTTTTGCATTCAGCGTGCATTTTTCAATGAATTTGCTGATGGAATCACTCAGTGTATTCTATTGAAACAAAAACGGGCATTTATTTGCTTTTCTCATTGCAGTCGTTTCAAAGGTTTACCGCATTTCCAATTAGCGCGGATGTCAATAAATGGGACTCGAATCATTTTGCAATTATTTGTTGCATTGACGTTTTTGAAATCACTTTCAAAATGACAATAAGCAATAACAAGGTACTCGAGGGATAGATGTGTTTCCATAGTGTATAGTTGCTAAAAAACAAGTTTGTTGTAAATTGAAGCACATCCACTAGCGTCATACGAGTGCACGTCCTAATATTCAAGCAAGAGGTAATTTTAACAAGTATTTACAAGTCATATTGCTGATGCCTGTGAACTTTTGCCAATATTTTGTTACCGTCGATTCCGCTCACCCCGCGATTCCAAATGGAAGGGTACCTGGCCAAGGGTGGAGAATGGCAGTAGGTTTATAAAAAAATGGACGCCACACGAATCGCGATCCACCCGCTGTAGTCACACAAACTCAATACGATTGCCGGACTCTTACTTGCAATAATTCTTACTAGCAATACAATATTAAACTTACGTACTACTTTAATCCCAATACCGTAAAAAAATAGTTCAAATGATGCCCGTTCCCGACAATTTATCCGTATCTCAAAAAAAAAACACAATAATATGGCAACTGGTAGATCTGTCCCCGACAGGAATCGAACACCGAAGAAAAATCTACGGATAAACTCTATGTGGATTCGTCGCGCTTTAACCACCGGCGAACATTTCCTGACAATGGCTGACCCGCTTCATTAGAGCTTGGTACAACCCGTAATTGTGCTACGTTTAGCAACGTCTCAGCTAGTCAGGCTAAGGATTATACGCTTGTACCTGGTTGTGATTCCGTCTCGTTGACTCCCGTCTTGCATGATGCTCTGATCCTCGTCGCAGTGCCCCTGTCCGGCCGTTTTGCGTTACCCTTTTGTGCGCAATCTGCAATTGTTACGCCTCAAAGATAAACCTCAAACCACGGTCTGCTAGTCCACCCTGAACTCTGGTTCTCTTTCCCGAGTCGTAATTAAGTGTCGATCGGTAAGTTTTCCCTCTTTTTTTCTCTACCGGAAAACCGTACAACAAAACAAAAATAAAGGTTCGTTCAAGTTCCATTCCCGCCCCTATCGGGTTCGAACCTACGTCTCCCTCAGCCGGCCCTTCCATTTCCACTACTAACTACTTGGGAAAATTACTACCGAATATGTTTGAGTCTCGCTCCTTCGTTGACCTATGCTTCCTAAGACCACATAGTCACCGGCGAAAAACGATCTTAACAATTTTCTATGACGATTGCTGCTGAATTTCGTTAAATCACTGATCAAAACGATAGCAACAGACTCCTATATCGAAAAGAATTCTGAAAAGAAGATTTACCGTCCATTGGCATCATTCCGGTGCGGGACCCTAATAAAGTGGAACCGCAGTCTGTCTAGTCTGCACAAGTACTACCAGTGTTATTGGGACTGGAAAAAACGCCTTCTAGGGAAATTGCGGATACCACGCTGCACTTCATCAAACACACAATAGCCCCAAAGCCAAGCAAAGAACGCCGTTGAACTCGTATATCCTTGAAATCAACTCAAAAACCGATTCCAATCAAAGCGATTTGTTCGAAACTGCAAAAATCAATCATCTTCCAGTTATCCGGTTGAGGACGGTCCTTGTGCCGTTGTAAATCGCCATTTCCACTTCAATGGTAATTTATCGACAAAATTTCACTCAGCGACGAGGGCCAAATCGGAAACTCATCATGAATGCATGCATGCCCCCAATTTGTTTATTTTTTTTTTCAATCTCATCCAAAACAATGCAAACTGAAGGCAATCCTAACTCGGGATCGGATACGTTCATCTGCTTGAACGACCCGAGACACAACAATGCTCTGCCCGTTCATCGAGTATAATGAAAAAATAAAAACCACATTTTTTGCTTTATAGGAAAAAATTCCAATTTCCAGGACACAGACACAAGGACAAAGCTGTCCCTTGAGGCGGGCTCAATTCGAGCGCTTCAATGGGAATGTCATCCGTCCAGGCGATCCGTACGGCTAAACTGTTAGCCAGCTGAAGGTGGCACTCTCACTATCTCCTCCCGCCACGAGCCCCGTCGACAATAATTCAATTTCGTTAGTCTTCACTTGAAGGACGAGCGTGCCAGAGTGTGCTTCTGGTGTTTGTATTCGATTTTAATATAGAGTATATTGAGGGCATAGGAGGCGATGTGTGTGTGACTGTGTGTAATCCGATATGAGGAAATATGGAAGATGCAAGTAAAGTCCGGTCCTTAACAAAGGAGAAGAAGGACGAGCTATCTTGCCACATCAACTGCTGTTTGTTAACACGAGACTTAAAGGACTCCCCGACCTGCATATGGATTGTGTGCACCGACATATGTGCAAAAGTGGAATGTTTCCATTTTCTCAGAACTGGGTCAACAGCAACTGCAGGAGCACTCCGAACACGATGGTGTGCACAAGTTGATTGAACAAATGGTGTTACTATCGTCATTACAACTCAGCTCACCCGCTTGACCACTTGGTTCGCTCGCCTCATTGATTCCCTGCGGTATCGACAACCGTACACCGTACCCTGTCCAGTCGTTTGCCTTAACTGGGTTAAGGGTTGTAAACGGTTGGCTTTTTCTTGCCTCCCCATGCTGTGGCCACTGCCATGGGAGGGAGCAATGTACGGCATGCAGCTCCTGCATAGGATACCATTTGAATGATAGTGGAAATTGGAGAAATTGAAAAATAAATGCGAATTCAGAGTCGGAGAATGATATTTCAATTTATCAGTCAGGAAGAAGAGATGATGCACTTTTGGCTTGACCCTAATTCTCTGAGTGAGAATCACATTGTCAACTGATGATGATTTCCGACAGTCAATGCATAATCGATGGGAACGTTCATAAAAGGAAATCTGTAGTTGGTGGCAAGTGAGGGCACTGAGTGCACAGCTGTATTTGGGCATCTGCCTTATTTCAGTCGATGACCCGTCGCTAGAGTTTTAAAGTGCTTGCGTTTAAAAAGGGCTTAGTTTCACAGTTGGCATTGCATTCTCTGTCGTACAGGTTAAGGTGGTCTAGGGAGGAGATATTGACACTCCCCTTTGCTTTACCTTTAACGCTACTGTCTGTCACTTAATCTCGACAACACTGAGAAAAGGAGAAGAATTTCTACAAAGTTATGAAGACAGAATCAAAATTAACCAGCTCGAGCACAACAGTCTGCTCTGACATGTAGAGCCAGCCAATAAAGAAGAGTGAGACAATTACGAATATTAAGTTTTTCAAATTGGTAACCATTTTTGAGTATACTGACTAAATGCCCTTTTTTCCTCTTCTTCTTTTTAATGTGGCATATAGCCTGTGGCGGTCATGATTCACGAACCACAGGCTTCTGCAGCTCTCTTGCTAGCCATCTCCAATTGAACTCACGATATTGCTGTTATTTTTCAAAAGTGTGTTCCACTTTCAATAAGTGCGTCTCTGGCAACTGACTAGGAGTTAAAAACGAATCTTCTTCTCCATAAACCATCAACGTAAACAGGACCAAAGATCGCACACAGAAGAGACCAATTACTTCTTCAGTTTTATCGCAAAAATTCACTCAAATTTAATGTTGGTGATGTCTACTTAACACGATGTTGTTCAAGTGGTTGATTGGATTTACGTGATCCCCTGTCATTAGCCTTATACCACGAGGTCCATTCACCTTTGTAGTGTGAACCAATGCCGTCTGGTAGGAATCTCAAGTACCAATTGAGTTCACGCTTGGGGATACTACTTGGTGAAGTGTGGGGCCGACTTAGAACCTCCTGCTGCATGGGTCGCAAAACTCGGTTGTGCTTGGAACTCTTCAACGATTTGAATCATTTTCGATTCACTCCACGCAGTCGCATTCATTAGTCGTGGTAAACTCCAAGATATGATGGTATATTCTGAACTACTTCCCACGACTAGGGCATAGTCCGCAACCACCACGACGCTAGGATCGGACTAGACCGCCAACCTCAACCGATCAGGCTGTAACTGCTCTAGATCCTGATATCCCGTTGTTCCAGAATAGATCATCTGGTGAAACAACCAAATGGTTACTGCCAGTAAGGTGTCAGAAAACTCAGGGCAAGTCACATTTTAATGGTTTTTTTTCATTCAATGAACCTCAATCTCAAAGGAAATGCACTTGCCTACAAGCTTCAAGATTTTGGGACATTCAAAGTATTGAGCATTGGTGTTTGGATGGTTCCAAGCTCAGTGGCTCTAGCTCCAGTTTAAATGAATTTTAGTCGCCTCTTACGACGGGCATGCCTTACCACTTGTACTAGCGAGTGACTAGTGTATAGTGATGGGTCAACTCGGGTTGATAAACAGGATCCAACCAAGATTTGTTTTCCTCTTGTACAACCCATGCCGTGAAGGCAAATACCGCGACCAGGATAGATATATTGTCTCGGAGGGTTGGAGTTAACTCATGAAAGATAGCAAGTCTTTTCTAGAGGAGTTTTTTTAACCAAACTTAACTATATTAGTGCCGGACATTCGCACAAAATGCGCTCAGAAGTTTCATCCTCTTCGAGGCAGAGTCGCAAATCAACGTTGTGGCTGTTGTCCAATTAACATTACAGTACGGGTCAGGACCGATGAATGTAGATTCCGAGCCAGCCCTGGCGATCACATCTGATGATTCGTTGCCTGCAATCTTCCTATGTCCAGGGACCCAGCCAAGTTTCACTTTGGTGTGTCTGGAAAGCGATTATTGAGCTTCATTACAACGTTTGACTATTTTAGAGTCCAAATCGTTAGACGAGATTGCCTTTAGTGCTGCTTGACAGTTTGAAAATATCAGTATATTAGCGCCCTTAATGCCGTTGTGGAGGTTTTATCTGGTGCAGATCTCGATGGCGTGGATTTCCGCTTGAAACACAATAAGATGCTACCCCTTTGGTACGGAAATCCTTATGTTGGGTACAAAGACTCCTGTTTTGATCCGTCTGTGTACCATACCATACTTTCCATTAGACCAACTTGCGCGGTCCAGTATTTCAACTACGAAAAGCCTCCCGAAACATTGTTTCCTGACCATAATATTCGGCATTGAACAACACATGTCTCTATTGGGGATTGAGTTGAGTGTGCCTTTCTATTTTATGAATAAACTGAAAAGCATAACACTCAAATTGTGCTAATTCAAATTCACAAACACACATAAGTTAACGACGCAAAATAAGACTCTACTAATTCATCAAACACGAAGCGGACCTCATCGAGTTGCACACATTTCATCACTCGGACAAAGGATGTTCAAAAAATTGCTGGTGAACATCAGTCACACTTTGGCCGGTATAGGCCCATTGTGCTACCAATAGTTGCATCCTCCTGCTCGTCTCTGCAGCTTCTGCAAAAGTTATTTTATGGAAGACCTGAGCTAGAGTTGTTCCAATGGCGTGAGCTCTACTGGTGCTGTGCCCGGTAATAGAAATTCTGAGATTCGACGTACTCATTCTGATCAGGCTAAGGGAACGTTTAGAGACTATGCCATAATTGTTTAATGATGAGACATCTGGTGACAGTAGATCATCTACGATTTGCATGTGCAAACTTCATGTTTCAGTAAATGTTTTGCATCCGGAAAGAGTATAGAGACCGTACCGATTTGGATACTAAAATACTCAGCCATCATATCGCTTAATTGCATTCAGAGATTTGATCGCAGGCTGACTTGAGAAATGGAATGCCATCATAGAATGTTCATGCCTCTTCTATTATGGTTTTAGCTTCGTCTGTCCGTTATAAGGGGTTCAAATGCTCAAAATATGTTTCTGCGTCATCATGACGGGAACATGACAAATTCTCCGAGAAGTGTCCCCTCCATAGGGATGTCCATAAAGAGAAGTTTCACTGTAATATTGTTTGAAGCAGAGTTGCAACTCTGTTTGCTTCAACTCCAACTCGGCTTAAGAAAGTTTCAGTTTTGCATATGACTAGTTTTGACCGCTTCCCGATGGGGGGATCCCCATTGTTCAGCAAGCACTCGTGGCATCTCACCTTGAATAAAACTCTTATGTAACATCCTGTATGCAATCCAAATAGCATCGTATCGCCGAGCTGTTCATCAATATTGACAATAACAATTCAATGTTAAAAGACACGATAAAATAGCAACAAAAAATCAATTAAATCGAGCAATTAATGGTCTATGGTCGCGTCGCTCTAAAGTGAAAAATTGAGAGGAAAAGACTACAAAAAAAATGATGCCCTCGCGCCACCAGTTATGAGTACGGAAAATGTTATAAATAAAGGATTAAATATCGATTTCCAACGCTGATGCAATATTGTTGTTCCATTACAGGCGAACTCCATTACCCCGGCAGTGCGTCAGCATGTCGGAACAATTAATTCGTGCGCTTGAAATAATTTTATTGCGAAATCAATGGAATTAATTATTGTGTGTTTTTTCATCGCTGCGGGGATTTAGTTAATTCAGCACGGTGGTGTTAGCTTATTCGTCCCCAAAGTCCTGCCGCACCCGGAAACACCGGCAACAGCTCGCAGTGAAAACAATGAATCGCTTTCCTACAAAGTCATTAATAATGAATTATTGATTTAAAATCCGTCACAGGCAAAACCCGAAATTCCTAAATTCCCGGTCCGTGTTTCAGACCACAAACTTGCCCCAGTCACTTGGGAGTTATGTTCGTACCGCCAGTGCTGGTCGCTTTTTCGCTGAATCAATTTATTTTTGTTTGCCATTCTGGCCTTCAGGTTACACAGTGTCCATGCAGTGTGGCTGATTTTTCTTAATTATCCTGAAATGTTGACACTGTCTGTCGCGCCCACAAACAGGCAGGTACTTATCCGGAAATAATGACTGCGGCGACTGCAGTGTCATTCGGCTGAGTGACGCTGCCATACTCGGTGAGAAGTGAAAAAAAATTTTATGAATTTCACAACGCAGGCTTATGTTTGCACTTCGGCAGCGGGGGTAGCATGCACAGAGACCAATTAGCCTTGAGAAGTATTAGCGTTGTGTGCGTGACATGTTGGCCAACAGAGTGCAACATTTTTCTCGATGTTTGCTTTTGTGAGTTGACATTTCTAATTTATCAATAATGCTGCGTGACAGTGACGAGGAAAAAAAGTCGAATTTATTACGAAAGGGATGATTCTAGACTGATATGCTACAACTGAGTTTTTTTAAAGAAGTTCAATAGAAGCGAGTATATTATGAACAGAGGTATCTACATATTGGAGCTAATCCGCTTGACGATAATTTTAAAAAATTACTGAATCCGGTATTTTCTCGACCTACGGATAACTCATAATGAGCTCAACATAACGCTTCTTGGCCTGAAAGATACAAAAGTACAACTTTTCACTCTAGGAACGATTCTCGACAAGGCTTCGGAGTATGCCAAACCGATCTACAGCTGTTTAGTAGATTTGGAAAAGGGATACGACCGAGTTCCTCGAGGAAAATTCTGGAGTGTTCAGTGTCAGGAGTATGGGATTGATGACAATCTTTTGAGGGCAATTCAGTCTCTATACACAAACTGTAGCCAATGTGTTCGGGTTAACTGTGCTAAATTAACAGCTTTTACCGTGGACGTTGGACTTCGCCAAGGGTGCGTCTTGTCACCTCTCCTTTTCTTGACATATATGGACTGGATGCTGCATCGCAGCCGAGGCAAGCACTGTTTCACATTGGGAGAGTTGAGAATAAGTCATCTTCTTTTTGCAGATGACTTAGTTATCCTCACATCCTCCCAGACGGTGGTCCAGAGTGCACTCGATAGGTTTGTTGCCGTTTGTGCAAATGCCGGGATGAAGGTTAACGTGGACAACTCAGAGGTTATAATCATTTCCAGAATGCCTGTTCAACGCACTCTACATGTTATTGGAGTCCCTTTTTCTTGGAGTGATGGCCAAGCTGGGTCAATTTTCAAACAGCTTGGAAGATCCGTAATCAGGAAGGCCGAGCTTGGTGTCAAAGCCAACTGAACGGTTTTCAATTCAGTATTTGTTCCAACTATGGTCATGAAATTTGGGTAATGACCGAAAGAATAAAATGGCTGCCGAAACGCGATTTCTTCGTGCTGTTGTAGAAGTTACTCGGCAGAATAGAGTGAGAAACACGGCAGTACGTGAGGAACTCAATGTAGAGCAGCTGCTTCTTCGAGCGAAAAGGGCTATGCTTCGATGGTTTGGTCACGTGACACGAATGTTCCCATCATCACGACTTCCGCAGCGTGCCTTGAATGCGATTCCATCAGGTAAGCGACCGCTTAGCAGACCCAGGGCGAGGTGGGTGGACCAAGTCCAAAAATTCGCTTGGTTGCGCTTGGGCATAACTCCTGATGAGCCAGAGCCAATGACGGAGGATCGAGTGGCCTGGAGATCTCTCGTGTGTGAATAACCCCAGAGACCCCTGCCGATCGCGCCGGTTAGAAGATTATGATGATGCTGATAATGATGACACCTTGCAATTCTTCGTGGATTTCCAAGCAGCGTTTTATTCAGTTAAGAGATATACTTTTTATGGCATGGAATCCTACAATATTTAGCTTCTTCATAGACAATATCGGCGGCTTTCTTCCTGTAGCTGTAGATTGTGCAGGAGTTCTCATCAAAACCCTTTTAATCGCCGATCACGTTGTGCTTTTGGGAAAGTCACCAGAGCCCCTCGAGTCAATGATCAATCGATTACATGGGTAATGCAAGTTATTCTGTCTAATCGTGAATTTGGACGAATCTAAGATGATGCAGGAGGCTAATAATATAGGAGGAGGCTATAAATATAGGAGCAGTCATGGTAGGTAGTTTAGTAGGACGCCTGGATTTTGCGACTTTAACAGACTCAAAATTTGGTCAGGTTCGTTAAGACCCGAAGGTATCCATGCTCTGGCGTGAGGTCTGGCCGGACACTTAGCTAGAAAACCATCCGCCGTCACTGAAAGTCGGTGCAGTTGTTGACGGTTTCTATGTGCCATAATCCGGTAGCTCTCTGGTTAACAGAGACATAAAGATTCTAACGTTCTCGCAGCTGATCTTGCCCTCGTCGTTTCTAAGGTCTGAGATCCCATATGTAAGGTTGTCCTTAAGATCTCAATCTTCTAAACGTTTTATTCGCGTGGGCTCCAACCTCTTGCTGGTTCTGTCTCGGTTGGTCTTTGGTCATTTGATTGTTCCGTGTTCGGGTTGTCTTTGTCTTTTGTCCGTTTTATTGTAGTTTGATTTTTGTTTAAGTTCGTCATGTTTGATCCCAATAGTAAGCCGGGAAAAACGATTAGCCGCCGGGTTTACTTTGGCGACAACCCACTTACGACAGATACTGGCCAGGTCACGTGAAGCATCTCGATAGTGGTTGACTTTGCTTTTCCATTTGAAAACCATTCATTTTTCGGCACGGTTTGATTATTGCTCCCACCACCCCTGAATTAGAGAGCTGAAGGCCTTTTAGCTTCGGCAACCCTATCTGGAGGCCGTACAATAAGTATTACCCTCACTTGTAATCGCCCTCCAGAGTTCTTGGGTGTCCTACTAAGTTTTTCACCGCGACAAGATGAGCAGTCACGAAGAAGTCAAGAAGTCAAAAACCATTGTAAATAATAGGTCCCTTGAAAGCGTTTCTATGCCTTAACCACAATGCAACTTCATCCGATTTTAATCCAATTTATGGCATGTGGTTTCAAAATTCAATTAATTTCTGTTGGCTACGCCAACACATTTATTCATGAAACACAGAGAAAATATTAACAAATTTAAAACCAAAAACGAAATGAATACGCATCACTGACCGTAGGGTCTTCTTCTTGAATCAACAAGCGGTCTTCTCATCGTCCAGTGAAACCGGACGACCTTATGGATTTCCAAAGAAACATGTCTTATAGCAACCACTCCCATCCTGAGGGGGGTCAGCCACAGCCTAATCTCCCATGCAGGGAAAGAAAACGACTTCCAAGCAAAATATTCGACCTTGGCTCATTTATATATTTATTCACGCGGCAATCACTGATTTGGTAGCGCTTCTCCTTGCATCAACTAATTCGTCGCCCAAATGTTTGGGATTTCTCGGGAACTGAAGAAGCAATTCAATCAAAAGGACATCATCCATCGATGGTCCACACGCCTGGCGCTACTCAATTAAATCGAAATCTATCGTCAATCAAACAAAATTAGGCGTCCATCTAGGCAAACGAAGCGGGGAGATTTCGACTTGTGAATTCAATTAATCAGGCCACAGGCTCTGTGCACACACATTTCTTCTGCGCCCGAGTCCCTATTTAAATGTTAATGGAGCAGGCAAAAATAAGTCTTAGGCAAGTTTGCTTATGCCAGTATGGTTTTTATATTTCCCGCATGTCCTGCACGGGCAGATCCGCTTCATTAAATATCAATTCATTCTTCTTCTAATTGACCTGTTTGTGGCTGGGCATTGTATGCGGAGCTGCTTATAGGACAACGAGGCCATTTCGGAGGGAAGCATCCATTATTGTGTGAGCTTCTCATATAAATTAACAGGAGATGTTGTGTTTTTTCTATTTTGAGGGAGAGCATAGTCACGAAGATGAGAACTAATGCCATGCGGTGGATCCTTATGACGGAAAATCAATTAAGTACTCCTTTGTCTAATTTCGGGTTCAGTCTGCATCGCGTGACAGTGTGATATCCTTTCGTCGTCATTAGATTATTTCTTATTGGCGCAGTGGATGTTTGTACATGTTCACAACACGACCGCCCAATTCCCAAACACAATCCGGTAAAAAAAAAGTGCTCGCTTCTAAGGACTCACTGATCAATTGTTTAGTCACACACACCCATGGCTCTCGATTAAATCCAATTAACAGTTACACAAGCCACGTTGTTTCGCTCCCAATCGAACTGATTGCAATTTATTGCTTGCCCACCCACTCTGAACACATTCATCTCTGGGGGCAACAAATTCGGCATGCCACTGGCTACAGCATACAACAGTCGAAAATGCAAAAGTCAAAAAGTACCGAATCGTGTCCCTCCCATTTCTTGGATGCACACCACATTCCAGCTGCTGAATCGTCCCTTGTTTGAAGCAGAAAAGAAAAAAAAGAAGAAAAATAGGAAAACATTTCGCAGAGCCCGGCGAAACATCAAAATCCCATTACGATGTGGGGACTCGGTTGTAATGTGTTTCAACATTGTGCCCCGACCCGAGTACGTGACATGCAATCATGAAATTGTAAATTGTTTCTATTTTGTCTGAACTGTGGGCCGGCCCGGATGGCCTAGCTTGGCCTGGCAGGCACTTCCGCACTCATTTCACATCATTAGCTCCTCCAGCCCGGCTCGGTCTTTGGTAATGGATCTTTTTCGCAACTGTTCGTAGCAACTGAGTGCAACACTGTGCACTGTGCACCGTGTTCTTTATCGATCTCTGCCTGCATTCTGTGTACCCAACCAAATTGTCCACAACTAAACATCATTTCCAAAGCAATTAATTCCGCATAACTGAATATGAAATTTCAATTTATCCCTATGTGCTGGAGTCCACAAGGTAGTTCATAGGCTCCTACATGCCTGGTGAATTGAAGTTGAGTGCCATTCTGGGTTTGGCTTTTCTCGTGCTCCGTAGTTGGTGTCCTGGGAATTGCTGACAACAGAAACGAATTTAAATTAAGACACGTAGCGTCATAATGTCGTTGACACATCATCTGTGGAATGCCCAATTACCATGGTTGCAATATTGTGTAAGTGCCCGAGGAACTCTTGGCATGGCATGTCACCCAGAAATGGGTGGCGGTTTCCCTTGGAATGATTGTAACATGATTTTACGACGCCATGGTGGATGTGAAAAACGAATAAAGGATTTGATGAGATCATGAAGATGTACCATTTTGTACATTCTTTCAACAAACCCTTAAAGGAAGACAAAGGTCTGTCTCTTTCTCTTATTTTTCATACATCCTATGAAGTTTGTGGAGCTCTACTACCTATAAAGTCGCACAGATTGAGATGAAACTTTGTACATTGAATGCCTACGTTCTGTTTAGGACATAAGCTAACAATTTCATGGATTCCTAAGTAGCTGTACAACTACGACAAACTTGTGTGAATGTAAACATTTCATAAAGATTATTTCGATTTTATTTTATTTTCTTATAGAATCTGATGATATTCGTACTTTTCGGATAGACACCTAAACAACGGTGTTCCCATTTTTTTGATTTTCTAATGCTATTTTTAACACAAAAACTTCAAATTGGAACGGTAGTACGTTCTTCCTCTTTGTTTGTCATTACAGTTCGGTGTAAACATGGGCTTTCCAGCTATAACGATCTCTAGATAACCAAGTTCACCTTACATGCGGTTGCTCTCTTTTCCATAGTTCCACAGGTTCGGAGTCCAAGACTCTTAGGGCCGCAATCAAATTATTCATGCACTCTACATGGCCCAACCACCTAAGACGTTGGATCCGTAGACGCCTGAATAGACCCATGTCGCTGTACAGCCCGTTCAATTCGTGGTTGAATCTTCCCCTCCAGATGGCCTCAATGCAAAGTGAACCAAAGATCGTACTCAGAGACAAATGTTTTCATCCGCTTTTGAGGTTGCCCATGTTTCTTGGGGCCATACAGCAGGACTG
Source organism: Eristalis pertinax (assembly GCA_907269125.1). Classification (NCBI taxonomy): domain Eukaryota; kingdom Metazoa; phylum Arthropoda; class Insecta; order Diptera; family Syrphidae; genus Eristalis; species Eristalis pertinax. The sequence continues at coordinate 38,504,820 of OU026147.1, forward strand.
GGATGATCAGTGCCTTGTATAGGGTCAACTTGGTCCTTCTAGAGACGGTTGTATTACTCAATTGCCTCTTGAGCTCATACAAAGCCACTCTGCGTTTCATCTGGGTACTGATGTTGTTCGTATTGCTAACTGGTGAGCCGAGTTAGACGAATTCCTTGACTACCACTAAGTAATAGATGCACAATGCGACGCTCTGCCCAAGAAGTCTAAGCAGCTACTTCCGTCTCAATGCCAGCGTATGCTTAGCAGCTGACTAGACTTCTGGAGGATCGTGCCTCTAGTGTTGAAGTGTGAGTTTTGGACGATCTCCTTCAGAATGGTGTTCAAAAATGTACATGACAGCGCGTCCCCTTGTCTAAATCCATTTCCATTTTTAAAGTTCTCGATGCAGAGTGGCATTATATATTCCCCAGCTATCGGCAGATATCCGTTGTAGCTGAAAAACGGCGTTTCCCGCAGCTGTCTGCCACACGCAAACGTGACCAAAAACGATAATCTTTTGAATTGATCTATAGCCCCTTGTTACGTGGTATACGTAGTTATAAACCCGATGATTTCTGTTTTAGCTTCTCCCGAAAATTCCCTGGTCTGAAGCGGAAAGTAGAGAGAAGAACCATACAGTTGTCTCTTGATGCCAAACATATGAAAGTGATTATTTCGCAAAATTTACTTGAAGCTCATATAAAACCGTGGCTAATACGATTGGAAGCATACTACACGTGATCACATGACACGTACGTGCATGCGTGCCACACACTCCAAATTCACGTGATTACCTATGCATCCTAAATGTGTGTATAAGACATTCATTCCCATTATCACTCGAATGTTCTTAATGTACGTGCAGAGGCACGTGCTCACGTATGTATTTTCCTGTACATTAAACTGGAAATGACTGCATTTGATTTCAATGAAATCGTTTCTGCTCACATGTGTGAAACAGAATTCACAAGTGGCAGTAGGGGAAAAAATATTAAATTCCCATGTAAATAGATTCGCGTGAAATTATATCACGGAGTACCTTCGACGTATAATGTCACGCACATGCTAATTTCACGTACATCACGTGATCGAATATGGGCGTGTGGATCGTAGGCTCTAATACGGACAGAAGTAGAAAACGACGTATAATCTTTTTTGTAAAAATTTGACTAAAGCGTGAGGTGTGTGCTTCTATAGCACCCACTTGCATTGTGCGTGGTATAGTTCTGTCACGAGTGGACTTAATTTTAGTTTTCAATAGATGCCGCGTGCCAAGTGGTCATCTCTGGCAATGATGCATTGACGAGCTTTTAAATCACAAATTTACAGATTTATGAAGTTAATGTTACAAGCATCAAGACTGTGCGTGAAGTTTCAAGTTTCAAGGTCGTAGTTTGATTCTTATTGAAGTAAATACATTTCGTAACCTGCACCATAGGGAAATATAGATATGGGTCAAAGGGAAACTGGGATCCACCAGTTGTTGATTATAATAATAATAATAATACGGATGGCGTCACAGCCTGTAGAGGGCCAGGGCCTAGCTTCTCAGCATCCATTCGTGTTGTGCGTGCTATCACGAGTGGAAGGAATCTACAGTTTTATGCCGAATCAGAACGGCTAATTTGAGAAGCTTTTTCTAGACAGTTATACTCTTTAAGCATTCTCAGTTTTTTTTTTTATAATTTGGGCGCGCTCAAGGGATTGCTAATACCCTTAAGTGTCCGGGGTAAAGTCACAGCACGGGCCGAAGGTATAGAGGGAGAAAGGGAGAGGAGGTACCTGTGCGGGATCTGTGGGAAATATAGAGCTGGGAAGAGCATTCCAAATTCGCATAGTATGGCTGTAGAACGAGTCTCTAAATTTAACTGTGCGTCCGAAAGCACCAGGCCAGATATGAGCGTTGTGCTCAAGCTTTGGCGTATATACGCCTTATAAATGAAAGCCAAATGTCAGTATCTCGAAAGAGGTGGGGCCGTGGAAAATATTTCTTGTCACACCAAGAATCGGACCTAGACAGGTTGGATACTATTCTAAAAAAAATATGTTCTAGCATGTGTGTTATAACGTCATGGTTTAGGTGTAATGAAAGGACACCTTTCTGAAACTGGAGAATTTACAACAAACATGGTCAATCCATTGCCAATACTTGTGTGTGGAGTCGATGATGGGTAGCCGATATTTGAGAACATCTTGCCTCACGGCATCACTCTTTCCGATTGTTCGTCTGCCCAATTGTCGCACGGCACTTGGTTATTTTCCCAGTAGGTGCACATTTTCAAAAATATTTATTACTTAACCAAATCGGGACTCTCGGCACATGATTAATACCGAAAAGGTTATACAATTTCTTCTCTCTATTCACAATTGCACATAATTACTTAAATTAAATATTTTCATACATGAACTAGTCACAGACGCACAAATGCCACCCAAAGCTGAACCATAGCCATCCAAAATAGACTTTGAACATAAAAAGCGCCAATCTAAGTCTGAGCTCGTAAATTGGACAATTTCTTCGGATACATTAAAACCTATAAGCCCCTAGTCTTAATTCAACAATAACACGTATGTACATCAAGAGCACCGATTCCGAAAGCCAGATAATGACTTTCATAAAGCTACAAGAGCAAAAAGAAACAGAAGAACTACGTAAAGCTGGAAATAATCACCGAAATTTCAAGTAATGCTCGCAAAGTACACCAAGTAATGCGGACACACATTAAACCAAAACCGTATATGCGGCAAGTCATAAAAAGCGCACAGACATGTCCAAAAACAATTTGGGTTCGTCTCAGCTGTCTAATTGCATGTATATCCTCCTCCCGCTGACCATGGCTTCACTTGAATACTGTGTACGCGCCTCTTAACTTGCATCATTGATTTTATGTCTTATCACTAAATTTTTATTCCCCAAAAATAACCAACACAAATATACATAAGTTCCTTATGCGACGTTTTAAAGTTATGGGCATGTTCTCATAAACGCACCCTAATCCAGAGCACAAGTTGTCGAGCCATCCAAAGGCGTCTTTCTGAGATGCTATACCGAATTAAAAACATAAAAATGCCCATCACAGTAGCTTTAAAAGTGCACTCCACCCCCGGGAGCTTGGTGGCTTCTGTTTTCGTTTTCTTTGCCTTTATTTTCTTTCGCTTTCTCCCCCAAGGGAGTTTGCCGATAAATATTTCAGGACGGCATGCGAACTGGATTCGATAAATAAAACGTAATGGAATGTCAATATCAGGCATCCATCTCTCGTCACAACATGCGTGCATGATGCCTACTAACCGAAATCGATAATATTGTATCTTCATTTGGTGTGTTGTAGAAAAAGAAATATTCAAATTTATGCTGACGACAAACACATCTAACGTGGCACACACATGTATGCACATGTCAAAAGCTGTAGGAGAACTTTATTCACCCAACAGGGCATTCTGCTTCAAGTGATGCGACGCCTAATACGACAGTGTGGGTGCGAAAGCAATGATCCGTCTCGCATTTACTTTGTTCGTTTTTGGCATTTTTTGATTATATTCGTTTCTTTGCTTTAATGAACGAATCTAATGATGATATCTGTCTTGCGTGCTGTGTGTGAGCTTTGGTGGCACCTCTTGCTTCGACCTTTAGCCTTTGAAAGAAACACACAGGCAAACGTACAATCAGCACGAGCGTGACTAATGCATATTCCTGGAATTAATTTGTTTTCATGTCGTCCTTGATAAATGTGCTCTTTGGGAATGGCAATTGATTGGTTTCGACTATAACTTTGAAAGGGATAACTTTGAAAAACCGCTGTGCAGAACTCCGAGAAAGGGCAAAACAACACCCTTATGGCAAATCCTGTGCATCTAGAAGGCAAAAAGTTCTCCACAAACGAAGAGCACAAGGGGACTGGATTTCGCAGTTAATTTGATAAAATCAGCAAGCCTTCAAAGGAGCTTAAGTCAAAAAGTCGCATTTTGCTCTACTTTGCAACGCCAACGACCCACAGGCTGTCTGGGAATGCACTAACACTTCCCAGAGACAAGAGACGTGGACCAACCAACCAGTTGGAAATCGAAGACATTCTTAGTCGGAGGATTGCCTCAACAATTTGCGTTTCGACTAATTCGCTGCCACCATGGCAGACAGGGCCAGATATCTAACGACGACGACTGATTTCATAATATTTCAGATAATAAATGGTGACCAGATAAGAATGATAGTTTTGCCAAGTATTATGTTTCAGCAGCTGTCAACGTTACAATCACAACTAGCTGTCAGAATATTCAGTAATGCTTCCCATTTCACAATGCATTATTACACTCTTGCTGAACGTGCGGAAATTATTTTAAAATATCTCAATACGGGATCAGTAAATGCGCAAAGTGAATTTCGTAGAGAGGTCTGTCATCGTCATGGTTTCTTCGCATCGTGGAAAGCATCGATACACTCTTTTGGGCCTGATGCCACCGACCAGACGAAGATTGTTGCCAAAAGCCAAAAAACATCGCCGTAGAGTCCAGTATCGAAGAAGGACTAGGCATCACCAGGAGTTGGATCTACATCCGTATATGACGCGAGAATTGGAGCTGGACGACCATAGACAACGTCGTGAGTTCGATAAATGAGCACTTGGACTGTTGCTTGGAATTTCGGATTTTGGTCAAAAAATGATCTCCTTGGACGAGGCTCATTTTTCGCACAGCGGCTAGATTAACAAGCAAAGTTGTCCTTAATGGAGCGAACGCAATCCAAAGTGTTAGACCAAGTATCAATGCATCCACAAAGATGGGCCGTTTGGTGCCGCTAATGGCATGACAGCATCGTTGGACCTTATTTCTTCCAAAATGAGGCAGGAGACATCCGTCAATGATCTGATGCTTAGAGCGATATTTGGACAACAAGATGGCCATACGCTAAAATGAGAAGGAAGGAGAAATTTGAGGACTGGGTTATTACCCGGCGAACGTTCATCAATTGGCCTCCGCAACTATGGTACTTGATACCACTCGGCTATTTTGGGGGAGTGTGGAACGGATACGTCAAGTCCTCAGTCTACACTAAAAATCCATCCAATTTGGATGAGCTCGAGGCCAAGATTCGAGGCGCTATTGTGCACATATAACGCAGCACATATATTTGATATATTGAAAAGCGTCATCAAAAAATGTACCGATTGCTTGAAGCAGTGCAGAAGCAAGTGAATGCTATGCAATGTTACAGTCAATGGCACGTATGTAGCTTCAAAATAAAGCCAAGGTCAATTTTATATCTCATACCGTTGTTGTTTTACTGAATTTTCTTTTCTTATCGTTCCTTTTCGGTCAACCTGTACAACAATAAAAAATATTGGCTACATACTGGATTCTGCAGAAGGTCCTATGGTAATTATATCCCTCTCCTGGCGAATAACATACAAATTAGAGAAACGACGGGAAATTGCAAATACCCAGAATGGCTTCGTCAACTTCCACTATTCTGACGACAAAATTACACACAATCATCATCACCTTTTTTATTCCACCGCAGATCAATTTTTGGGTGTAAAATACCATCACCATACATTCGTAAACAGACGTCATCCTTAGGGTATTTAGTCTCGGTCAAGAACCTATCAACATCAAAATCCGATGAAAAAATGCCGCCAAGAGGGTTTAGTTTGCGAAACGTGCCGAACAATAAAACCAACTGACCCAATCCAGCATCAGAATGTATCCCCTTAGGGAAATCGTGGCGCTAAGCAACCAAACAGGAGTCGACTCTGGCAAAATACGCACACGTTTTAACAAAACGAATTTGAATGGACGAAGGTGTTTCTGATACCCCTTCGGGGGTGCCTGTCAATAGACAATTGCTTACTCTGTTTGTTTACATACACATTAAGAAGTGCATACACTTCAGGGTATTCTTGGACTTCACAAAAGAAGTCTCAACTGCACCCCACCTCGGTCACAGATATACTTCGTCGTGAACAAAGCCAACTGCACCCCTCCCCGGTCACAGATGTACTTCGTCGTGAACAACGCATAACGAAGTCGCAGCAAACTGCACGCTCAACCCTACAATTTGGTCACTTCCAAAGATCTGTCACATCTCTTTAAGTATCCAGAGCCATATTTATATCGAATCTTTGCTCCAGTAGCCACAAAGATCGATTACTATCAATTGGAAGTGAGCAGAAATTAGCATTAATCAACACGAAATTCGTCTGCGCCATTAAAGCCCGACCGTGTCCTTGGCAGCTAGCAACCTTCACCTTGAATTGTCAGACTCAATGACGGCAAATCCACTCCTAACCACTGCTCGTCGTATCACATGGTCTCTCCGGTGGCGACGCAGTAAAATGTTACAACAAGGGATCGATGTGAAGCACACGCACCTACGAGTCTGAAATATAAACACACGCAGTACAAGCGACAAATGTGAAGGACATCCCGGCTGATGGATGCGGTGTGTGCTATGCCCAATGCGACACGTGCCAGGCTGAGTGCGAGTTAACACGATAAACTCGTCATTTTATTTCTGTACAACTTATTTTTTTTACATGTTTTTGATATCATACAGAAGCTCTTGCAATCATGTCCGCCTACGATATCGAATTCAACTTTGGTTCCGCGTCATGTTCAAAGTGACGCCTCGTTCCCATTCACATTCAATGAGTATTTTCGAACGAAAAATTTAGTAGAATATCACCCGAAACAGTCCCGCCCCCGATCGTCTTGCCAATTACCTTCAATTTTGACAAATTAACTCAAAGTACACACAAGACGAACTTTGTAGCAACTAGGAACACGTTGCCAATGTCAACACCGGTAGCGTTTGCCCTCGACGTGCGCACTCACACATGAAACCTCGTCGGAGCGAAACCCAGCCCCTAGCTGAAAACTCTGCCAAATAGTGCTTGTTGGTGTTGGCCCAATTTGGCAGCCGCAAACTAAACCGGCTGCCACAGCACCAGCACCCACGTTCTGTCGCCCGGAAATTTACTCACTTGAAAGCATTTCCATGGGATTTCACACACCGTCCCGATGCGCTGCTCCACGAGCGGCCCACTCACATCGTCTCTGGTTGCTTTGTTCCAGTCGACTTGGGATGGGATTGCAATCTCATCTTAGACTCGCAATAGACGGATTCATGTGTGGGCTTTGTAACCCCATTCACGGCGATCTGCTTGGGTATCATACTCGTGGCAATGAACTTCTCTGGCTGGACTGTGGGTGACATTGGTATGCCCATGCCACCGTTGCCGAGTAAACTTTTCATGAACTTCAAGCTATTAGCATTCAAATTGTTGAGATTCCCTTTTGTGAATTTTTATTCATAACATGGCCACTTGGACCGACCGGTGGAGGACAAATAATTGATTAGACACTCAAGGGCGCCCAAGCTGGTTCCTGCAGAGCTATTCGTATTCCACAAGGACTTTATTAGAGAAGCATCCGTTCGTAGAAGTAAAGCAGTGGATGGCTCCTCAAGTGGCCCATTAAAAGTTTTCAAAATCTTTGCAGTCGACTGACAAGGGATATCAATCGATTAAGGATTCGTCTTTGAGATGCATTCGGATGAGTTCATCATCCAGAGGGAAGTTGTTGAAAATTTGAGCACATGCTTTCGGTGCGGCATTTGAATTCATTCTAATTTTGATAGTTCAGTGCACATGGTGTTGGGCAATCATTTATCTATGGAATGCCTTTACTTGTAGAGAATGCATTTGAATGATGAGGGATTTTGAGGATGACTTAATGAACCGAAGACATTTGAAGAAGTGGAAGTATGTCAAACTAAAAAGTGATAATTTGACCATGAAAGTGGAGTGGTGGCTCTGTTACGATTCCTGTTACGACAAGAAATACTTTTCACGGCCCCATCTCTTTCGAGTCACTGACAATGCTCAAAGAGTATAACTGTCTAGAAAAAGCTTCTCAAACTTGGCCCTTCGGAGTCGGCATAAAACTCTAGGTCTCTTCCACTCGTGATAGAACAATAGCATAACACGAGTGGTGCTGAGAAGCTAGGCCGGGCCCTCTGCGGGCTGTAGCGCCACCCATATTATTATATATTATTGGCCATGAAATTGAGATACAATTATGCAAGCTACTCCACTTACACCTATCCTTTCGAAACGGGGGAAAAATGCAACTAAATGAAGAGCAGTTCGTGCTGGAGAAATCAGCTGTTGGCCCATTCACCTTGTTTGTGAAGGCTTTTTGTGCCCTATCTCCAGGATTTTACACGAGTTAAAACAGATCGTCTTGATCGAGAGAAATTGATTTTTCAGATACTTAATGCCGTGCCATAATGGATTAAGGAGACTTAAGTCGACTTAAGCAATAAAACGAAATCTCAGAAATTATACATTGAGATCTTAACATCAACTAAGTTTCGTTAAGCTTTCGTTAGGCAGGTAATTTGGTATCTTAACAGCTTTGTAGCCGTGGCTCATTTAGACAAACGTGATGGATCCATAGTGCCCGTGGTAAGGTGTATTAAAACTACCGTGAGACCTACTGTAGTCCTTAAACCAGCCGGATGAGGGTTTTCAGTTCAACACCGCTTAAGCCCTCCAGTTCTATAAAGATGTGCTTTCCTAGAAACTGTCGTCTTTTAGTTGCTAGAGCTGGGCATTCGCATTGTTTGTGTACGTACCTATGGCACAGTAACCGGTAAGCACTCCTATTAGCGTGTGTACCTCCTTGCGACTGAAATCGATCAATGATGTTGACCTTTTCTTGCTCAGCATCAGCTATTGAGCTCTTGCTGTAGCTGCGATACGCAGACCAAGCCAGCGAGTTCTGGCTCTATCCCGGGCTTCGTATTCTAGTTTTGCCTGACTTTCGTTAAGCTTCGTTGAGTTTCGTTCACTTACATTGATTACTTAAATCTCTCCCTGCTTGCGTAGATGACAGTTGGTATACCTATTTTGCTTCAGTTTCCAGAAGTTGAATTTATTTGTCACTCGGTGTTTAGAGGAGGATAAGTTGCAATTAGGGAACAATTCAAAGTCGATGGAGGATGGTGCGTGTAGTAATTCCCGACTGCTTCCACATACAATGCTTCATTGCCATTATGGCTTCAGCTTGATTCTAGAGGCACTCTTTTTTGTTGTCTGCCTCTAGACAAGGTTACTATTTGTTGTAATGAATCTGACAGGCGATGAATGTTGTCTTGATAGTTTTCGTGCCTGATGGTGTTCCACCTCTTTGTCGAAGATTCTGGTAAATAAGTGCAAAAAGCTGTTGGTTAGCCAATTATCCATCCGATTCCAATCAGAGCATCGTTTCTGGAGCTCGCGATGTAATTGAACTCCTTCACCAAAAAGTAATACTGTATTTTGTATTTCGCTCCTCTTTCATTGACTACAGATTCTGTTGAATTTCCTTGCTCTATAGCCGCCATAAAATCTTCCCTCCCGACTTGCCTTTAATGTCATAAGTGCAACCGTAGACTGATTGCTGGAAGCTAATATAATCTCCGCTTCTCAAAATGCGTTTCAATTTTACATCGAAAACGTCAGACGATAGCCCACCTTCCTGGCAAAATCCGACGAAGACTTAAAAAGGATCATATTATATATACCCTCATTGCACGTTGCATCGTTTGTTCGACATCGTTGCACGATCGGATGTATTTCCCGGGACGTAGGCTACTGCCATAGAATGCAGTTGATTCCAAAATCATTAAAACCAGCTGAGTATCAATTCAAGTTCCAGTCGAAACTTTATTTGTTCAAAATGATTCACAGATCCTTTACCAGCTTCTGTTTCAAAGCTTTAATTTGATTCCCATTCAATAACGAAATGAACAATTTCATCCCCACCCTCGCCTGTGTCGTGCTCACATGCTTATCCTTTCTGTGAACTCTAGCATCCGATTTAGATTCCTTCCGAATCCCTTACAACATTCAATTCAGGTCGATAATCCCTCAGCACTGGTGTGGCTGAACGGATTCCCTTATGGCTGTCGGTATGCGGAAACAAATTCGTTACTCATACGCCCCATATGCTTTCAATTTCAAAAGGATTTACAATCGTCTTCCGCAGAAATATGAAAGCACACCTCATGCAAAAAGTATATGTGTGCCATTTAGAATACGCTCTGCAAATAAAAGCGAAGAGCGATACATTTCCCAAGGAACGCACAAACACTCGCACTCGCTGTTGTACACAATGCATACATGTCTTCAATCGATCTAAGCGGTATCCTGTCTGGCAGTAATCATCTGCTCATCTAACCATGCATTTTTTTGAACGATAAATCCCCGAGAAGCAGCCTTTCTAGTCATAGATCTGTATCTATGTATGTTTCTGAGTGTTATGGTACAGAATGATTTTTGAGAGCACTCGTTCTTCAATTTTGAATGCATGATGAATGGCCTGGCATTGCGCCGCGCGGCGTGGACGGGGGTCTGTATCAAGAGGTACCTGCAGACAGATATCCTATCCATGTTCCCCACTGTTATCGATTAATGAAATTGAAAAATAAAAGAAACCTCGACGAAGCAATGGACCGATTTGCGTTCCATCCCAAACGATCTGGCATCCCTCAAACCACCCCACGCGGATGATTCTCAATTACTTTCCAGAGCGGGCGACGATTTATCATCGCTGGGTGTGGCTGCTTTTTGAGCTGAAATCATGTTATGTATGTTAATAAAAATTATGGAAAACGTGAAGGATAATGATGATGACAGCGGTGAATGTCTCGGTGGATGTGTCAACGAGGACGCCTCGGTGGCACTTTGCATTAGGCGTACGCGTGCATGGGAGACCATGTTGAAAGGACACATTAATCCAGTGAATGTTGAAACTTTTCTTTTTCGTTGATAAATGGAGAAGGAATGTTTGTCGGTATCTGTGTGTGCGTGTATGGGGGAGGTGGCGTGGAAGAGAGTTATTGTATGCATCATTATTTTGGATATTTGTCAGAAATGACAATGTACCCTTGAGTGGGCTGACGAGTAATTGAAATCTTTGGGTCTCGTCGTCGTGATGGGCAGGAGGCACATGAGTATTCACATGAGATGATTTCGGGAAGAGTCTTCAAACGTGGAAATTCATTTACAAGTATTGTTGGGATGAGTTTTATGAACGGATCCCTGTGTGCAACGAGTAGAAGGGTCCTTGTCGACTTGCTTGATGGTGCAGATACGACGTCGAGTTCTTAAAACCACTCGAGGAAATTTGGTTTTCTCTTTTGCATTCGGGCTTGGAGATGAGTAAGCGGTTTTTATCCATAATTCACACAGTTAGAGGTTAGGTTGATCTGGCAGGCGAGTATAGGCCCATAGCGATACCACGCGGATTGACTTACTTTTCTATGACGCTTGTTAGTTGGTTTATGTTGATGTCATTCATTTCGCTCAGTTTATTGCATGCATGCAGCTTCTGCAAAAATCACTGTAGGGTACACCCATCCTACATGTGCGCCATGGTACATTTTTGTTCCTTTGTTCCAAGGCATTTCTCGTCATTAAGATACTTAGGGCCCTACCATAATGGATGCAAGGAGACTTCGACTCTTAAGCAATCTAACGAAAATACAGAAATTATACCCTGCGACCATAATAAGCACTTGGCTAGTTTCGTTAAGTTTCGATATGTGTCGTTAAGCTTCGTTAAGTTTCGCACACGTGCTTTGCTTACTTAAATTGACCCCTGCGTACGTAAATGACAGGTGGTTTACTCGTAGAAGATAGTACGCTGTAGCGTGATGCATAAAGTATGGATCTCCTCCTGGTGCGAGAAGAAGAGGTTGTGCCACACCTAGCGATTTTGCAATTTCCCGGTTAATCGCTGTGTCCCGGGACAGTTGCAGCAGAGGATATGTTTATTAACGCTCTGCTGATACACATGCAGGCCAAATGCTGCAAATGGCCGAGGACATTACAATTTACAGCACATTAGTGTCGGTCTGCTATCGAAGTGAATATTGGGTGTGCGATGAGTGGCTGTAGTCCCCATTTACATCCTGTGGCGTCTTAACAGCTGTATATGACAGAAAGGGCCTTTCTGACCTTTTGACACAATTAGAAAAAACGATCGGTGGCCCCTACAGCCTCTACATAAGTCGATGCTCCTTATGGAGCTGAATTAGGTATGAACGCAAACTCCAAGAAAGTAAGAAGACTTAATCATACATTCCTCTAGAGCAAATTGACGACATTGGACAACAGTTCCAGAAGTCAAATGAACGTGATTTGCGGAACATGCATAAAATATAAGACAATCAAGAGCAACTTGCATAATACCATGTTCAATTGGAAACTCGTCTCTCGGTGTTATGGCTTCGCCATGTGATTATAAAGAACCACCTGATCGAAGATCCTTCAACTCTGAGTCTGAATTAAATCGAAACCAAGGTTAACTGCTACTATGTTGCAGTTGATTCCCGCATGATGTCCCTGATGATGTCGACTCCCGCAAGGTTTCAAATAAATACAGCCGTCATTCATATGACTTCGAATCGATTCAAGGTGGCGTCGTTCGTTTAGGGTCGGGTGATGTTAATTTTGCAATCAGCGGCTTGACACATAACTTACTTCAATTTAGATTTTCAAGAGTAGGTTTATCTCCATCAGCGGATACAGATCCACATCGCACTTTTCCACATCCTACGGTGGGATCAATAATAGTGAACCTGGGTCTAGCTTCCACAGCAACCACTAGTGATTTGCGAACTATTATTCTCTCACCAGTGAAGGGGATCAGCAGTTTTACAACAACTCCGAACGGCGAAGTTTTAAAAAGCTTCTTCTAGACACGTATACTCACTGAACATTGTTAGTGACTCGAGTGTGCTGGAGTAGTGAATTATAAAAGTTGCTCGTTCTACAAACCTAAAAAAAAAAAATCCTTCAGATTTATGAATTATTTGGGACTGCCACAATTAGTGGGCCGTGCGGAGAGTCAAAATTTGAGTAACTTTTGACGCTGGCTTGTGATCATCAATGAGTGATTTGACGTGTCCCTAGAAAAACCAGCCTAAAGGCATCAACACGTACTATTCAGCAGGCAGGCAGCATTGACAGATAGCAAGCGCCATTGACGGTAACGTTGTTCTAACGGACACCTTTGCGAAAATAATGGCCAATGATTCCGTCGGACCATAAACCGCATGAAAAACTGCATATTCTTGGATGCAATGGCAGCTTTAGATTGACTGCGGTTCCTCATCGGAACAAATGCGTTTCGTCCTTAAAGACTGCCCATTGTGGCGCTCTGTCATATACGTCGATTGTGAATGTCCTTTCTTGAGCACAGCAAAGTGGAATGTACTGCGAAAACTTGTACGCAGTTGGCTCAAAGGCAATCCACATGTTGTTCATTCTCTTGATCGTTTCGATACCCTCAGTAATGTGTGCTGAAGCAAATGGATCATGGGACAATAAAAATTGTAAAGCTTTTTTTTCAGATGACAGAATCTGTCCTTTTCTCCCCAAAAACAGAGGTAGAGGCACTCTTGATGTACGTCAAGGGCGAACGGCCCAAAACCATAAAAGGACGATATTTTTTCACAAAATACCGTCCAACTATCGTTTTGACACATCATCAAATGAGGGTTCCATAAGTATGCGTAAAACGAGAATCACTGCAGTACCATTAAGATTTTAATCAGTTTATCCACATTCACCATACACCAGCGTTGGAAGAGAGCCGATGTTCATGTTTCCAACAGCAAAACCCTTGCAGGCAGTTGACTCAGCACAACAACGTCTCAGTAGAATATCGGATTCAGCTTGAGCACTCCCCAAAATCTCCTCGAAAATAAGTATTAATCAGCAGAAGCACGTCAAGCGAAAATGCAAAGTTTCGAATATCAGCATTACTTCCGAAAACAGGATCCCTGCTCCGAGGTTGATTCCTGCCTCGACTCCTGCCGTACATATGTCACACGATACGCCACATGTTCATTCGGGTAAGGTACACCGCCTCCCTCGGTTGGCTTGCCTAATGATGTGTAAATAAAAAAGCGCGTGTGACAGCAATTATATCACGGTGTACCCCATGTGGTGGGGGGTTATAAATTCACACCAAATTCAGGCCAATATCCCAACCCACCCATCCGTATTGCTGTGGCACTTTAATGAGACTCTTCCTTATTTCTTCGCTAAGTAGGATCGCATTATGTCTTATTGTACATTTAGGGAAATATGGAAATGTTGTGACCCATTAAAAAACGACGCCGCGCCGCCTGATTGGCTTCCATCCAATCCGGGCTCCCTCTTCAGTCGAGTTATACACGATTTTCGCTTTTTGCGTAGAATGTCACTCAACAAAATGTGAAATTTTTCAAAAAAGTTTGCTTTGATGGATGCACAATGACGATGATGAAGGATCCTCGTGCGGGCATCGAATCTCCATTGTCATTGTCAAGCTTCGATGCCATACGTGTGACTGCAGTCAATGGGAATCAATGGCGGAAGACGAACGGGGGAGGATGTATAGAGCAAACTTGGCAGCGCCAAAAATCGAGTTCAAAAACTGCATTTCCATGCAAATTCTTGAATTTCAATCCTCTCTAGTCCTCCCGCTTGGAGGTGGCCCATTCACAGCCTCATCAACCGAACGCGCGCATCGTAAATCAACGAGTTTCGTCTCTCTTCCTCTTCTCGGGACAAAAAATGTAAATTTTGCAAAGGATTGCCAAAGTGAAATACACAAAAACTGCTGAAAGAGTCCTTTTAAGCGATACACACACACACACAGCCAAAGCCATGCAGTACAGCCCCAAAAAGCGAATGAATCGAGCTAAGAAAAGAATATAAAAAATAATTTGAATGCGAAATTTCATTTAAGCTCGTGGACTGTGTGGGATACAGAAAACAACTCAACACTCCCTCAGACTTGTGTAGCGGCCGACCCACCTCATCCGACCCAACACGCCTGTATGCAGTCAAACATTTCAACACCATCCCCACTCCCACCCCCACTACCGACTATGACTAAATTTTCATCCTTTGTGATGACTTATGCAAAAAAAAAAAAAAATACAGAGAATCGTTGAATGAAGTGGAAAAGGGAAAATAAAAAATCTCGTGATTTAATTCCTGGTTCGTGTTGGAAATATGAATTGAATCGTTTTTATGCGTGATTTGCTGAAAAGCTACCTACTCCCTGCTGCCTCCACTTAGCAGGGGGGGAGAGTTATCATTTCTAGTTTCAAATTTGCCACCTACCCACCTTCAGTTCTCGATAATTTCGCTAAGCCTGGGGTGTGAACAGCGATGTAGAGATTCCACATTAATGGACCATTAAGTTTATTGTGTTCTTGATAATTCTTTTTATTTGTGCTTCTACTGCCCCCCTAGATTCTCGGTAAATTGAGTTTGATTCGCATTTTGCAGTACAACAAAGTAATTGTCATCGCCTTTTGAAGTTCAGATGAGGATGAGGCGATTCTATGATTCGAAGGAGAAGCGTAAAGTTGATGATGCAGAAGACTTTGGGGGGCGACTTGTGTTGAATTGCCATCGCAGGAGGTGTGTGAGAAATTGAATGGTTACATTTCTTCCACCATGACGACGACTAACGAGAAAGGACGGTCAATTTGTTCCATTTCTTGACTGTGAGGTGGGTGATGATGACTGGGTATCAATATGTAGCATTCGTTCTCGATTGTTTTATGAAGCTGATATACCATCTGAGCGTTCATCTGAAGAATTTGAGATGTGTGATCCTATGTCAGACACACGGTTTAAGTAAGATGATGTGAAGGTTCAGAATCTGCGGAGCGTCCTTCAAGATAGATGTAACAACCGCGTCTCTATGAGCAGGCTGCAGCCTCTGTCAAGTTTGAATTCGTGAAGTGTATGGTGGATCACAATCATTTACGCTCGGCGTTAGCCAAAATCGTTTTACCAACGAAGCGCATTTTTAGATGAATGGACGAATTAGCGAATAGTCAAAATTATAGATGCACATGAATGGATCCTGAATCCAAATGCACGAAAGATGCCGGGAAAGTGAGTCATTGTTCGGTGCAAATTTTGGGATTTCAAAACTGGAACTGTCAGTATATTCAGAAGCGAGCGCAACAAGGCGACGATAAGCACCCCCTTGTAAAATGATTTAGTTCGAACCCCAATATCGATCTAGTCGGAATACCGATAGCCAACCAACTTTCGATAAGTAGAGTACTAACCACTCCACGAACAAGCCCTGGAAGCATATGGAAGTATTTATGTACCAAAAGTAAGCTGACATTTCCATAGAAAATGCCAATTGAAGAAGTATAAATGCAACCACAGAGGCCGTAGCTTTGAAAGAGTTAATTTAAAGCTTTGATAGAGATCACATAGAAAGCAACAGTGCTTTTTAAATAAAGTTATTGTAAGAGCATGCTCATCCACAAAAAAGGAGACCCCTTTAAGTGCGCCAACTACCGAGGGATAATTCTCCTAAACATCGCTTACAAGATATTCTCTGCCGTTCTGTGCGAGCGCCTCAAACCACTTATGAATAACTTGATAGGTCCCATGTCAATGCGGTTTCAGGCCGGGGAAGTCCACCATCGACCAAATCTTCACACTACGGCAGATCCTGGAAAAAAACCCAAGTGATGAACCACCACCTATTCGTCGATTTCAAAGCCGCATATGACAGCGTGCATAGAGACGATCTATACAACGCCATGTCTGGTTTTGACATTCCTACCAAACTCGTCAGGTTGTGCAGGAAGACGATGGAGAACTCGCTGCTCCATCAAGGTCGGAAATGAACTCACCGACCCCTTCAATGTCAAAAAATGTTTTAGGCAAGGCGACCCGCTGACATGTGATTATTTTAATCGCTCCGTCTTTGGTCCTTTTTGCGTTGATGGTTTTGGAGAAGAAGATTCAACCATGAACTATACGGCTGTACAGCGACATGAGACTTGTCAGGCGTCTACGGATTCAACGCCTAAGATGCCCTAAGATGCCCGAAGAATCTTCGACTCCGAACCAGTGGGACAACACAATAGAGGACGGCCACGGAACCGATAGCGCACACAAGTGGAGAAGGACCTCAACCAACTTGGCGCGCGAAATTGGAGGCAGCTGGCCGATTGTGCCAGCTGGAGAAGCATTTTGACTGAAGCCCAGGTCCACCCGGACTGTAGCGCCACTAGAAGAAGAAAAAGATCAAGCGGTAAAAGTGGTAAATAAAAACTGCAGTGACATACTGGTTTTTTAACTGATATTTGGAAATAATTCTGTGTACAATGAACAGCTAAAGTACTAAGTTTAATTTTCAGTCGGACCTCCGGAGGACTTGTATTTAATATTCGATTCCAAAGGTAAGCCTATGAAATATTCCAAGTGGTTTCAAATTCTACAGCCATTCCCAGAGTAAGACGTAGATATTAAAGATAGATTCACGTCAAAATTTAAATGTCTGGTAGCAGTTTTTTCTGAATGCTAGTACATCATATCAAGCTCAACACACAACCCTCGTAGATACTTGAGGTGTTTGAAGAATCTGACGTTTGTTGCCTATTTCAACCTATGGTTTGATTCATAAAATATGCCTGGAATGGATTCATATTAAAGCCTTCCTTGGTGTTCAAGCTTCATTGACGGATATTTTCACCTGACCAAGAGAGTTGTCGGACGTGTTCCAACCACCTCGTCCTTGGTCAGCCAAGCGGTCGTTCCCTTCGGAGAACTAGTTGCTCAATATTGAATTCCTCGACCTCGAGCTTATCCAAACCTACGGGAAAACTCAGCATTACTCCTCCCATCACTGCGCCATGACATAAAATCTTGTGACTTAAGGCCATTTGGTCTTATGATACTTGCACAATAAGACATAAAGCTATTTTCGAGCTATGGCCACTTTGGTAAAGCGTAGCATAAGGCTACATTTTTGTATCGGCACGGGCCATATGTTTCTGTTGTCTATTGACAATCCGTTCAAAACCGTTCAAAAATCCATTGGACACATGGAAGTAAAGCAACATTGTATGCATCCAACCACGCACCTACACCAAGTCATATAAATGGACAAGCATTGGCTTTTCATGCTACCGCTAAAGCATGCCTAATCAGAAAAATAAAATGACTTGAAAGTGACATAAGGCCATATTGACCTATGACTTATGTCATAGCACCTCCCATTACTCGTCAGAAGGAACATGTCTAGTGCATTTAACAGGCCTTTTGGAAATAACCATGAACTCTGATTTTCCCTCGTTAACCTTCATCCCAGCATCAGCACTTATGGCCACAAGCCTATCGAATCCGAGCTGGAGTTCCATCTGGGAGAATGTCACGAGAATGTCATCTGAAAAAAAGGCCTTGAAAACATTTTTCACCCCGACTCCGCTCATGTCAATTTATTTCTAGATGAAATCAGCAATTCAACACAAGCCTAGTTGCTGTCAAGTTCAATCTAAGCCCTCAACATAACAAGAATGTACACACACTTGACATGAGTCTGTTTTTACTAGATAAATGCACATACAATCATATATGAAAAAAATAATCAATTTCGATTGTTTATGGTAAGCAGATAGGAGCACCACTAAATGGATTAACAGACAAGACCTACAAAACCGATTAAGTGGGCACATAATTGATGCGGTAAGTGTCATATTTCGAACGCAAAAATGAAAAATTCTTCCCTCGTGTGGTCAGAGCTTGAGTTAATTTGTGGTTCCCCTCATCCTTGCACAGGTTTTTAACTTTTATCCCTGCTTCTGCCGCCCAACCCGGGACAGCCCTTTTCTGTTCAATCTGAATCTGATCAAATAATTAATTTCATGGTAATGCCGCACCAGCATCATAGGCTTTTATCCCATTTGTGCGTTCAGGGATAAAATTCCATCCAGTAATTTATTCCAGTTGAGCTGATAAGTCCTTACTTTCAATAATAAATGCAATTATATCTCAATTATTGTGAGCAGAAGAACAAACAAAAAAAAAAACTCCTACCGAGACGAAATCGATTCATTTTTTCTCTCACTCTGATGGTTTGCTTGATTTGGAAATTTTGAAACATGATTGAATTGAACGGAAAACAACGCCAAATAAGGTCTTCCCTTGAGCTAAGTCGGATGGAAGTACATGGTAGAAATGGGCTCTAATTGAAATGAACAAAACAACATGAAGCACTGCATAATCGATGTGGTGCTTGTGTAATTGGAGAGAGATCTTCTGTTTCTGGGTTTCTATTTCTTCGCGTGAACAACAAAGAAAACGCGTCAATATGAAGTGGCAAATTGCCGAAGAGTCTTTCCCTAAATTGGCCTTCAATTGAATGAGATTTTTATTAAAGTGTGAGGTGTTTTTGGATTAAAGATTAAAGAGAGGGAAATATTCTTTCGTTTTCACGAAATTTATTTTGTTTCATGGGACCTAATGGTGTGAAAAACTTACATTTATTGAATCTGTGATGGACCAAATACAAGATCTAAAAGGTAATTTACTGCAAAGTGCCCAGAAGTTGGGTTAAGATAAAGATTTTCAGTTTCAACAAGATAATTACCCCCACAGAATCTACAAAATCTAACGCTTTGATTATTCTATAAGGTAAAAAACAGCTGAGAATACACAGTATGGGACTTGCTTGGAAGGATTTGGAAACATATTACAACTTCTACAAAATGCTCTTATGAATAAATTAGGGCACAAATTACAACTGAGGACACAAAAAATATTTGTGGAATCAATGCCTAAATGCTTTCTTTCCTCTGAATTTCGTGTACGCAGACGTTTGCGTGTGAATCTTTGCACCATGTTTTTTTTGTCGTTCGAAATATATGACGATCGAAATATATGCGTTTAATGTTAGAAGTGTATGTATGCGGTGAAGAGTATGTAGTTCAATTTGATTTTCTAGACAAAAAATACGTAACTTAAAGAATATCCTCGACTTAAAAACTATCCACGGTACACTATGTCCGAAATATTGGAAGTCAATATTACTCGCGTAATTGTGCAAATACCGGTCGCAACGATATAAGTAGTGACCTTCAGAATGGACATTTTACAGGGTAATCGCGGGCAATATCTATACGAAATTGTTTTCAAAAAGTAAATGTTAGATGTCTGCTCATTCAGGCCGTAATAAAGTTTCAACCAACCAAATTTACCTAATGTGTTTTATTTGAAATTGCGGCGGGTATACTGTGGTCTGCGATCCGTTCAATTCAAAATGTATGCCGAAAATTATATCGCATTATGAAAGCAGCAATAATACGAGCAAGAATTTGTTTGATTTTATTGTCCTTTACCTTTACTTACATCTGGGTTGGTGCCGTAGACTAAGAGAATATAAGAAAAATAGCACGACGTTTGGAAAAAATGTTAATTCAGAAATTAAGATGTCACCTCTTGTTGGGCGAGTCTGTATTTCCGTAATTTCCGTGTAACTTTCAATTACGGTGGAATATTGCCAATGCGGACATCAACTGCGACATCTTCGTCCAAGGAAATAATTTAATAAATAAAAGTGTATGATTAGTTGGGTTTTTTGTTCATTTCTGTCTCCATCTGTTTGTTTATATCCAACCTTTTGTTAACTGTTCTAGTTGAGTGACTCTATGCAAGACCACAGACAGAGTCAGCACAACTTATTTTGCTTCTAAATTACTAAAATTATTCATTTTGTGTGTTTTTTTAAATGTATTCCTTGAGTTCGTCCTGGGAACATTTTGTAAATACCGCATCTATTGCATCTGTATACGTATTAATCCTTTACGGTTGATATTGAGCTCCCGTCAAGGAGGTGTCCGCGAAAGGAAGGAGAAGAAAATAAAGGGTGTTTTTTATACAGCTATAGAACTTTAAGTTGCCAACACTATTTTAACTGGAGGCCATTTTGTAAGCTGTCAAGTGGTTTACTTTTAGTTTGGTTTTGCATTTTAGCATGAATAAACTGACGCCTGAACAACGCTTCCAAGTTGTGCAAATTTATTTTGAAAATCATAGTTCTGTTCGAAATACGTATTGCGCCATTTTCACCATGCTCACTTTTGGTTGAATGGATACGTCAATAAACAAAACTGCCGTTTACATGGTGGAGAAAATGTGGAGGTTTAATTTTTCGCCGAAGTCAGCTGTTTGCAATAAGATATAACCCTGAAATCGCCTCAAATATGTCCACAAATTGGGTGCTTTATTTCTAATCAAGGAGAGACGTATTCTATAAATCTCTGGATTAGCTATGTAAACATCTTTCTCTTGGATCATGGAACAAAATTCTAGAAATCAGCTAATTAGTGCTTAAATTAGGAAATGCTTCCTTTTCTTCGAAAATGTTGTGGCAAAGACAACGTCCTTGTAAACAAGTGTTACCCAAACCAAGAAGAACAACGTAACCCCTGCAATTTTAGTGAAACAGTTACAACGTCTGTCTGCTTTCACTTTTATTAAATTTATCAGATAGATATTTTAGAAATTTATCAGTGGGCATTGACATTGTTTTCCCCTTATAGATAATTAATGTAAAATTGAAGACTGTATTTTTCTAAATTCAAGACAACACGCTAATCAATACACTCGCTCGAACAACGACATTCGGTATCGTCTTCATCCATGGTTTATCTCTCACGTGAGCCAAGTGAGCCAGCCAATAGTCATCCTCCGCCAGAAATGCTCATCAGTCATCATAGTAGCTCCAAACCTGCTTTTGGAGACTCAACTAAATTTAGAGATTGTTTTTTCGGCAGCTCTACACGAATATGGAATGTTGGTGGTTGGCTGTTATTCAAAATTACTTAAATCAAAAATCATATACCGATATGATCGATATAACGTACACTTTTTTCAATTTCATTGATGACTCTATCTAACGTACTAACAAAAAGTTTGACACTCGATATAACGAATGTTTTTGTAATACAAATCTTTAATAAAGAAATTTAAGGGCCGATGTTGATTTTGAATAAAACACAAATTAATTACGAAATTATTGTCATTTCATTTTATTATGATAATATTGGTATGGTTCAATTATGTATGGAACAAAATATCGGCCAAATGGCCGCCGCATTCTCGGCGGCACACCTCCATCCGATGGTCCAAATTTCCGACGACGCTGAAGCATAATTGAGGTTCTATGTCGTTAATGTGCCGATTTATCTCATCCTTTAACTCTTGCATTTTTGCTGGCTTATCGACGTACACCTTTTCTTTCAAATAACCTCAAAGAAAAAAATCCAACGGTGTCAAATCACATGATCTTGGCTGCCAATTGACATCGTCACCCCGTGAGATAACACGGCCATTGAATTTGTCGCGCAAAAGAGCCATTGTTTCGTTAGCTGTGTGGCAAGTGGCACCGTCCTGTTGAAACCACATATCGTCTACATTCCAATTCGGGCCATAAAAAGTTCGTTATCATTCCACGATAGCGAACACCATTCACAGTAACTGCCTGACCGGCCTCATTTTGGAAAAAATACGGCCCGATGATGCCGCCAGCCCATAAACCGCACCAAACAGTCACTCTTTGTGGGTGCATTGGTTTTTCGACAATCACTCTTGGATTATCATTCGCCCAAATGCGGCAATTCTGCTTATTGAGGAATCCACTGAGGTGAAAATGTGCCTCATCACTGAAGATGATTTTCTTCGAAAATTGAAATAACCATCCACTGTTGCCATTTCTTGGCACCATTCTGACCATTGACGACGCTTGAAATGGTCAAGAGGCTTTAGCTCTTGAGTCAATTGCACTTTGTAAGCGTGTAAATGTAAGTCTTTATGCATAATGTTCATCAACGACGAGCGTGAGAGGTGCAATTGTTGGGCACGACGACGAGTTGAGGTGGACGGCTCTGCAGCCGCACTATCGCGAGCAGCAGCAATATTTTCTGCAGTACGAGCTGTGCGAGCATGCACTGGTGCTTTCACATCTCCACAGACCCGGTTTGCTCAAATTTTTGCACGATTTTTTCCGATTGTACGCACATTTGGACGATTAAATTGACCGAAAAAAATCACGAAGTGCACGATATGCATTTTGATTTGAACGTCCATTTTCATAATAAGCCTGAATAACTTGAACGCGTTGCTCGATTGTGTATCTTTCCATGGTTCAAATTGAGTTAGTTGAAATTGAGAAATGTCAAATGAAATGCAGAAAAAAAATTGACGTTTAGGTGTGGTTCACATTCAACATCGGCCCTTAAAATTTAACCACCATATACGAGTACATATGTGTAAAGCAACTCCTTTGATTGGGGGTTTATGAGTCTGAATGTGCATGTTATGAAAATGTTAGATCCTGGACTTGACATTTTTTCGATTTTGTAATTTTTGTTCTGTTCAGAACCGTAACTACGAATACAGGCTTTGTTGCCACGGAAAAAATTGGGTGTTGTACATGCCACCAAATGTTACAGAATTGATCGAACCAATGGACAGAACGCGATCCGCGCTACTGAGCTATGTTATAGAAGTAGCTTACTGAACAACATTTGTAGTTCGGGAAAAGGTATAACAAATAGATGACCTCAATCAGCTCTATCATCGATTGTGCTGCACACGTGTTGGAAAAACATATTAACTCGAATGCCGGATACGGAGTCTGATGAGGAAGATGATATTTCTGTTTCAGTTTTACGGAGTCAAGAGAGTAGTAACGAACGCGTTCGCTCTTGAACTCGTCAAAGATATTTTCCCAGATTTTAGAATCACCTTCAAACGTCAATGTATTGTTTTGTAATCTTAACAAATGTCATTATGTACCTTAGATAGAGGCTTTGGAGTCTTGGAACAAATGTTTATTGCAGAGGACAGTCGTACCAACATATTTCAAAGGTAACGATGTTATTGCTAGAAGATGGTAGCTCCTCAGAATTGAACTCAGACTCTGTTCAGAAAGTAAAGCATACCGATGCGATTTAGTACTTTAACAATTGTATTAGATGGGCCGAAGAGAACCATGACACTCCAAAATATTTGCCTACAGTAAAAAGTTGTAAATTGCTGAAAATATGCCTACTTTTTACTTTGAATAGTTTTGTTTGTTTACTTTATAATATATGCAATAAAACGCAAGATAGAAATAATATTTGTACTTTTATTTAATGTTTCGTACAAGTAAAATGTGTTCGATAATACGAATTCGTATTAAAAATCTGTGAATATTTGAAATAGCCAATTGAAGCCAGTTGAAATAGTGTACGAGGAAGCGATGGAAACTTCTAAATGAAATTTCGCAAACTTCTGATGTGTTGTTAGCAAAGTGGATACAGGGCCGTCATCGCCATAAAATACAACAACTTGAGCTAAAGAAGCTATTTGCATTTGCCTCGAGCAAATGACCATCTCACTGCATCAAAGCACTGCCCACCGCGCACACAGTATTCACTTCCGCACTGTCAAGCACTTGTGACAGCTCTCCATTTACGTTCAAACGTCCTTTGTTGCTGTTGGCTGTCGTAAGTGACCTCTTTTCATCACCGGCAAAGACTCGTTTCTGAAATGAATCGATTTCCTTGCGCATCAGCAACACGTCGCAGGACATTTTACCCTGCCCGTCGTGTTACTCACGCTCAGTCGATAAGGAAGTCCATCGTATCCGCTTAAATGTCTACAGCCATTCACCTGATAATACATACAGCGTGACGGACGAAGCTGAAACGCGCTCCATGAATGAACATTAATTGATTAGACAAGCAGACCGTGGCCTATATCCATTTGTTTGAACTGAACCGGACTTAAAGAGTTCTTGTGACACAATCTAGGAACATTTCTCATTTCTCTTTTCATTTTTTTAATTCAACTTTCGTTGTCTGTTGTCTGCTTGCAATTTAATTCTCGTACACTTAGGCAATTGTTAACAAAGTCCATACCACGCAATGGGTAGCTTATGTGTATATCCAAATGCAACGAACTCCGACACACTGCACCACACGGGTGCAAGCAGGAGCTTACCTTGACCTTGCTGTTCGTTGTTGCACCCTTTTCCGTGCAGCTTCTTGTTAATTTTTTTCGTTTCAAAGCTACTCGAAAAAGTTTTGAAGGAAAGTCATGTTAAAGAATTACGATTCTTCACGTCGAATCCGGAGAATAACTTCTTAAATGGAGCGGTGCCAAGTCAACGATCGAAAAATGTGCACCAAAGGTAAGTGCATCTCCCGCCCACCCTTTCAGAATGTGACACTTCGTGGAAGAGGCGTCTCATGCAACGAAACTGCCGCGAGTCCTTGACATTGCAGGTTTCGTGGGAAGCCCCTTCAATTCGTGCGATACCCAAGAAGTGCAAAGCTGCTAGTGATAAATCCAAGAAGAAGTTAATTTCTTAATCGTACTTTTAATTAGCGCTCGCTCTGATGGTTGCTTAGCGCGACTCTTAAGCGCTTCCACTGAAAATCTAATCTTTCGTCCCGCCGCGAATTTCCCACTTCACATCCGCACCCCCAACGGAACATCATTCAATTTATCATCACTGAACTACACAGCAGACAAGCACACAGCAGACAGCCCATCATGTAGCAGTGCACAGGAAAATCTAGGTGAAAAGTCAATAGCCCTATTTACTTCCTGAATAAAATTCACTAGTATACATACATATGCGCGCCCTTATGTCCTAAGGACACCACTCAGACATTGGAGGCGCGTTAACATCCGTTGCCCTCCACCGTCTCCGCGTTCGACGCTACATCCATCATTTCCATTCGCATTCTGCATTCGCCCACATAATTACTTACCGACTACTGTCTGTGATTGCTCTTCTATCCTTCAAAGGACTGCACAAATAGCCAAGGGACTCCAATCGAGCCTGACTGCGTCCCGTGCATCATCATCACCCGAGCATAGAAGTCAAGGAGGCGGAAGACAGAGAAAGCCTCACACGCAAGGAGACCACCCACCGCCAACCCCCGGGCAACTATACATCTATACACAACGACTGCCAGTGCGGAGTATCGAATAGAGCATCAGGAACGGCATGGCCCTGGCGAATGCCCTTTTTTATGGCAGCCAAGGATGAGAGATGTTGGCACTGTCATTAAAAATGCAAAAAAAAAATTCAAACTTTTCAGCAACTTTATGGGATTCATCTTGGGAATGAAAAATGAGAGCAGCGACATGGGCGGAGGGTTACATTTGAGATGAAATGAAGTTGGAACCAACAAGGGTGGGTGGGTGGTGCACTCAAGGAGGTGGTCGAGTTGCTGATGAGGACTACAAAATCACTGGTCTATAAATTCATACAAATACGAGTGAAACCTAAGAACGCTAACTTGCCGGTGACCAACCGAGTGGGCGGAGACCTAACCTCTGATCCCAGCCAGGCGCATGGGAAGAGTGCTCCCCCATTTGTGGGTCGTTAGCATTTGAACCTACAGCAGAAATATGTCTTCCCTTGGTGGCCTGCGAACGGAAAAATGGTTGTTGATCCTTTGTTTCAACATTTATCACTCGTCTTCCTTCACCGGATGACCCCCACCGACGCCAATCTGTGGCGAAATGGAAAAGTGTACACGAGTAGGTTAATTGATGCCATTTCAAGGGATAGTTGTGTCCTTTTAGCGGGCAAAAGGCGAATTAAAGTCATTTAAGACATTACGAGGGAGCCAGAGGGGCAGGATGGACATTCATTTTCTTAAGTCCAAACGGTTCGTCGCCGTCGTCGTCGTCGTCGTCGTCGTGAAAGGACGTGCCACAAAGCGGAGTTATCGAAGCAGTGAAGGATAAAACGAGACGAGGGGGGGACAAGTTTCTGTCTTTTAGTGCCCCCAAGAGGGTTATTAGTGAAACCAATGGCAATCGGATTTAATGGATGGAACACAGTGTCTATTTTGGTAAAGTTATTGACAAAGATTTGCTCACTCAGTGGTGGACCTGCCGTAGATGTCCCTTCACGGTTGCTGGCAGAGGCGGAGGACGGGGCTAGAAGCGGAGGTTGATGATGACTTCATTTGGTGATGCTTGCATGCTTCGAAATATGACGAATGGGTTTAAGCTTTTACAGAGAATTCTATTGATGGTCCATTATGAAATATTTAATCGGAAAGTGCGGACTTGTTGATGTGACATGTGAGGGGTTGTGGGTAGATGCTTGTAATATCTGTTCGGAAAGGAAGTCCTTTTACCTAGTCGAGAGGTTGTTGAATAAAGACTAGAGAGAGAGCAAGAGAGAGAATTCCGTTAAGTGGTGCATCAAAGAGGAAATTTGTGCAAAATTGGAAATCTATTTGAATGAGACTGGCTTCTTAACTTACCTTAACTTGTGCTGGTTAGCAAGCGGGTCCTCTGTTTCGTCGTCATAGTGCCTGATCAGACAACATATGCATTTCTGTTAATTGCAGAGAAATGGGTGGTAAAGCCGAATGTCCAAAACAAAGTATATTGTCATGTGAGGTGCGTTTGTTTCATTCAGCTTGGTTCCGCTTGGGCATAACTCCTGATGAGTTTGAGTCGCTGGCGGAGGATCGAATGGCCTGGAAATCACCCGTCCCCTTTAGTTGATCATGCGGGTCACAGAAGATGATAATGATGATGATGATGAATGATCAACTGTCAAAGACGCCTGTAACTCGTGAATAGTGTCTATAATATAATATGGGTGGCGCTACAGCCCGTAGAGGGCCAGGGCCTAGCTTCTCAGCAACCACTCGTGTTGGGCGTGCTATTGTTCTATCACGAGTGGAAGAGACCTGTTTTATGCCGACTCCGATCGGCCAAGTTTAAGAAACTTTTTCTAGACAGTTATACTCTTTGAGCATTGTCAGTGACTCGAAAGAGGTGGGGCCGTGAAAAGTATTTCTTGTCGTACCAGGAATCGAACCTAGACAGGTAGGTCCAAGTGGGTAGTAGTCGACGCACATACCCACAACGCCACTGGCCAGTAAATATTTCGCTGGTTTGCTAGAAGTCGTGATGTCCATAAAGTCAGAAAAGTCATAGGCTACGAACGTTCGCTAGATCTATTGAATGGATGTCTGGCATTCCTAACACCGGGGTCCACCGCTTTCTTACCGGTTATCAGGGAAAACGAAAGCTGCACATTCTCCCATGGAGGAGCAAAAAGTCATGAGAGTTAGAGAGCTTCCAAAGTTTGTTTTAAACCAAAAGTCCGCCTTCCTCGTAACTTTTGGTTTAAAAAAAAGCTAGACCGCTCGTCGTAGTCGCCTGACCTATTATCTGGCCGTTGCCTGAACCTATAAAGAGAACACCTACTATAGAGTTTAATCGAAATTGTAATTCAATGCTCAATTCAAACTTTTTGGGGAATCGGAGCTGGGACAATCTCTACGATTTCCACAGAATAAAATTGAATTAAAAACGACTTTTCTATAGCTGCCTCCCATTATTGACGGTCAAGACTAAACTGTCCTGCGTCTGCGATGACGTGGGCTTTGTACCTCAGATTCGGTCAACCTATCCTTCTCGAACCAGAAGGCTCGAAGACTCTCTTAGCTTGTGGATTGGTCTACAAACGGTCGATCTGGCCGAAACAGTGTAATGGACGGATTTTTACCTTCCAGACTACAAATACTTTATTGACCAAGTCAGCAATTTTTTTGTCGATGGCACCAACTAGCAGCTCGTCTGTTTTGCTTATCGTTCAGCGTTTGGCTCCATATAGTAGGAAAGGCAAAATGAAAGTATGATCTTAGTCCTTCGTGCCACAAGTTGGAGCCCAGTTTGTACGACAAACCGAAGTAGCACCGGCTGCCAAGGGCGATTCCATATTGGGTCTCCACCAAGATGCTATTTTTGGAATGCATGTTTGCCCCGAAGTTGACAAGCTCTTTTACTATCTCAAAATTATATCTGTCGATCGGGATGTATCGTCCCATCTGATGTGTGACGGAGCGATTTTTGCTCGACACCATACAATCATCAACCTTGATGACCAAAGCTTCTACCACCGCCAACGGTAAACACGCGGCGATGTCGACGTCACCTGCGCAACCCAAAAGTTGAATAGTTTGACTGGCTTGTATTAACTAGGAAAAAGCTAAAAACTGACATACTAACCACTGTCGATTTTTTAGGTGATAATTTCGAGTTCGGGAAATGCACTCCAATGTGGCTGGTTCGATTAATACACGTAAAAAAACATCACCAAGCTAAAAACTAACATACTAACTACTTTGTCTTCCGTCTTTACAGCGGCACAATCTTCTCTAGTATCAGATTGATGAAATCACTCAACAGCGCATCTCCTTGCCACATGCACGAAGATGTATGTATGACTAACTATTTCCTGACGACGTCAACGGAATCAAAAGTCTATCTCTTTTACTTGAAACCACCATCGGTGCAACATCTTCGCGAGCCACTGAACACGCGAATCGTTTCTAAATTTGTATGCAATCTGTGCTTGAAAGAGTAAGTTAACAATTGTAGCGTACAATTCGGGAAAAACAAATTCAATCGCAAAGAACCTCTGTGCCCACTGGGTTGGTTTTGAAATAAAAAAGGTTTTAGCACGTTATAATTTTATTTTAGTATTGCCTGTTGCAGCTCCCATTGACAACTGACTCTATATATAGTTATTCACTTAAAATCTAAGCTCGCTCTGGTCGATCAAGGTTGCTTCATTCCCGCTGGTTTGTTCAGGTTTGTGCATGCTCTGCCGAAAATGCAAGCGATGCGACTGTCGATGGTCTTCATATTACATCCGCTGGCCGAGTGCGTGATATATATGATTGCGCGTGTAGGATGTCGATTGTGAATAAAAATCGTACTTTGGTTTGTATAGATCCGCATATCCCAAAAAGTTCTTAACTTGAAATGTTGACACAACATTCCCCAGTGCCACGCAAGTGTTCTGTAAAATTAAAAAAAAATAAAAAATATTAACCATACAATTCCGTCAAACATTGGAAGCGTCCTCATTCCTCGAATTAACATCATTCCGTGCGATACTACCTTTCACAGTGACTAACGTTCGCAATCAGTATCAACAGATTCCAGGTCGAATCTTTGCAACTATGTGGTCTTTATTCAGATATGGCTTGCTTCGCCCATGGACAATTCTATATTGCATGCTCTAGCTCATGCTCTATCTTGCGTACCAGATAACCTCTTCATTTGCGTAGCCGATGGTAAGACCAAAAGTATTGCATATACAGGGTGGGCCATCTGGGTTTTTTTTTAAATCCTAGAATATTTTTACACTGGCAGCTGTCTTCCGCTCAAAATCTCGACAGCAAGACAGTATCATACCTCCGCGGAACGAAATGAATCGCTTTTCGCTTGAACAACGTTGGGAAATATTAAAAACTTATTTCCAAAGTGAGAAAAAAACCGATTCAAGCACTTAAGGCCAATATCATTTAAGACATCTGTGAGCTGCAGTCAGAAATCATTAACAAGGTCTTGGAAATTCGGCTGACAGAATGCAGATACGTGAACAACGTTGTATTTCATAATTAATGGGGTGGTTTGTTCTTACTAATTAAGCCATCATACATGGACAAATTTAAATTCTTATCATTTTATTGCATTTTTAAAAAGAGACTTGCCCACCCTGTACACAACTATTGAATTAATACAATTTATTAATGACATCTTTCAATGCGTTATTACGATGATTATTACCTCCAACTTTAAATGTCTGACCTGTATCATGAATGGTTATAAAGGGTGGTTAAATTTTAAGGGCCGATGTTGACTTTGAATAAAACACAAATTATTTAGAAAATTATTGGCATTTCTTTTTATTATGATAATATTGGTATGGTTCAATTATGTATGGAACAAAATATTGGTCAAATGGCAGTCGCGACCTCGGCGGCACACCTCCATCCGAAGGTCCAAATTTTCGATGACGCTGAAGCATAATTGAGGTTCTATGCCGTTAATGTGCCGAATTATCTCATCCTTTAGCTCTTGCATTTTTGCTGGCTTATCGACGTACACCTTTTCTTTCAAATAACCTCTAAGAAAAAAATCGAACGGTGTCAAATCACATGATTGACATCGTCACCACGTGAGATAACACGGCCATTGAATTTGTCGCACAAAAGAGCCATTGTTCCGTTAGCTGTGTGGCAAAGTGGCACCGTCCTGTTGAAACCACATATCGTCCACATTCATATCTTCCAATTCGGGCCATAACTAACTGCCTGACCGGCCTCATTTTGGAAAAAATACTGCCCGATGATGCCGCCAGTCCATAAACCGCACC
Organism: Eristalis pertinax; assembly: GCA_907269125.1. Taxonomy (NCBI): domain Eukaryota; kingdom Metazoa; phylum Arthropoda; class Insecta; order Diptera; family Syrphidae; genus Eristalis; species Eristalis pertinax. The sequence goes on from OU026147.1 coordinate 38,535,864, forward strand.
AAACATTCACTCTTTGTGGGTGCATTGGTTTTTCGACAATCACTCTTGGATTATCATTCGCCCAAATGTGGCAAATTCTGCTTATTGACGAATCCACTGAGGTGAAAATGTGCCTCATCACTGAAGATGATTTTCTTCGAAAATTGAAATAACCATCCACTGTTGCCATTTCTTGCCACCATTCTGACCATTGACGACGCTTGAAATGGTCAAGAGGCTTTAGCTCTTGAGTCAATTGCACCTTGTAAGCGTGTAAATGCAAGTCTTTATGCATAATGTTCATCAACGACGAGCGTGAGAGGTGCAATTGTTGGGCACGACGACGAGTTGAGGTGGACGGCTCTGCAGCCACACTATCGCGAACAGCAGCAATATTTTCTGCAGTACGAGTTGTGCGAGCATGCACTGGTGTTTTCACATCTCCTACAGACCCGGTTTGCTCAAATTTTTGCACGATTTTTTCCAATTGTACGCACATTTGGACGATTAAACTGACCGAACAAAATCACGAAGTGCACGATATGCATTTTGATTTGAAAGCCCATTTTCATAATAAGCCTGAATAACTTGAACGTGTTGCTCGATCTTTCCGTGGTTCAAATTGAGTTAGTCTGAAATTGAGAAATGTCAAATGAAATGCAGAAAACCTCACGTTTAAGTGTGATTCACATTCAACATCGTCCCTTAAAATTTAACCATGTCGGTAACTTTAGTACCGACGCTAATGATCCTTGGTTCAATCTCGTGCACACACATTAATTTTCACGGCACGTTTCTCCTGAATCACTGATTATGCACTGGAATTGAAATTGTCTTCAAGCCCCATTTTATTGAGGTTTCAGTAGGAATAATGCTAAAAATCCCACCGAATTGTAGTTCCATCGGAAGAGGAAGAATAACCATTTAAATGAATTCGGAGCATTTAATTTATCCGTAACCTATGTGCATGTAAATATTTATGACTTCATCGCATTCACATCTATCTATCACGCCTATTCAGTACAGCATACGATGACTACGATGGAAAACGTTCTCTCTCCAGTTCGATAACATCATAAGCACCCCATAATTTCCATCCGGAAGTGCTCGATAATCGCATTCAGCCGCGCCAATTACTTAACTCATCAGCTTATGCCTAATAAAATAACATGGCCATTTCACAGGCAACGAACTCAATATTGGTCAAGGCTCATAACAACGTAATCATTGCGCCACCCCCGAAAGATGACATGGTTGTGCACATGCTTGCATCTGAAATAGCTCCTGCCAATAACCTCCAGTGGATTGTAAAATTTAAATACCTCCCCACAATTAGGTGCAGATTACGTCTCAGTGATCGGCCATCATCGGCATGGCAGCCATAAGTTTTCCGTGTTTCACATCCGCACACACACAACTCCCCCTGCGCCCACCACAACGAGTCTCCCCAATTGTTGCACCAGGCTATTGGTCACTGCTATCTCACGTCATGTGCATCTAAAGCTCATAAATTAACATCCATCGTCGCTATCGTGGTCGCTTCCGTTCCTGCTCTGCTTGACATCCTGATCGATGGCAAGATGGGCAAGATTGTGATTAATGAACGTCGCCGATGGTGGTCTGACTCCCGCATTCCTCCCACATCCCCACACACAGACATATGTTTCATTGTTCCACTGTTACTTATGAATGGCATCGGCATCCCACTCGGGAAGGGTGTCGTAGATATCACGTCAAAGCTGTTAGCATCACAACAGCACATTTGGTGTCAATGTTGTCATTATCCTTGTTGTTCAGAATGCTCACTTATGTCATTTTTGTTTTTGTTTAACCCCAACAACCCATTCTCGGGGAGATGTCACGTACAGACTGACCAATGTCACTGGGGCTACAACAAGATGGCATTATTTAAGCATGACATGCTACGCCATCACACCCACTCCGTTTACAATGGCACTGCCACGACATCAACGGTGCAGGGTTCAAGAGTTACGGTACTCGAGCAGAGACCATGTCAAGCTGTGTGCGGCTCTGACAAGCTAGGGGACGAATGAATAAGTCTAGTTGAGGGATGTCTGAACAGCAGAAAATTCATTTTTACACGAGGACGTGCCACATGAGCACCACTTGCCTTTCCCTTCCACATAAATGCACTGCAAATCATTTTTCATTTTTTCTTCTATTTTCAGCGAGCTTACACCAGACACCGGTGGAAACAGTTTAAATAAACGGCCACCGCTAGCCCGCCAAGAGTACTCCTGCATAGACTCAACCAGCGAGGCGGCATCCACAGACGACAGCCATCTGACGCGGGAGTCTCGGCACAGTTCGAACGATCGGTCATCGGTTCCCGACAAGATTGATATCTCAAATCTCCCGCTGCCGGCGCTACCTCCCAAGAAGCGACGCAGTCGTTCGCGTCCCATATCATCGGCCTATCCCGCATCGTCGTCCATAACCACCACCCCCGAGGACAATGTAAAGGATCCAACTCACTGCGAGCGCACCCCCTATCAGCAGTACGCTGCAAGACGACGTGAAAGTCTGGAGGCTTCCACACGAAGCTTCAACGAAAAGCTGGAAGCCAGAAAAATGCACTATCACAGCCTGAGTCAGACCTCGGCCGCGTCAACCTCCCAGAAACCCACGTATCTCTTTGGCGAGAACCGCTCCGCGAAGAAGTGCGGCGATGAGATATTCCTCAACAAGTCCGGTTGGGTGCAGGTCAACACGAAGCGCATAAACGACGAGAACTCCCCGGGCAGTCACAATCGCAAGGCGAACTACCTGCGTCATGACAGCTTCCAGAATGGCGGCATTGGGGCGGGCAACCTCAAGAACACGATCCGCGTCATACAGATCGACAATACCGGGCGCGACAAGCCGGTGTACGCGGTGCCCAAGATCTCTGGCAGCAAGATCGAAGAGCTGATCTCACGCAACGAGGCGCGGCGGAACACCTCGGCGACGAGGACCTACATGAAGCCGGGCTACAAGATCGTCGATCCGCAGATTGCCAGCATCCTGAACGAGAGGCCCGGCTTCCTCCCAGTGAAGACATATCTAGACTCGGAGTCACCGCCACCGGTGACACCGATCCTGTCCCCGCCTCCTGCATTTCAGGACTCAAAGGCCAAGTTCGAGCGCTCGGATACCGCCGTTCGCGTTCAGATCACCACCAGCAGCAATCCCGTAAAGTACGATCCCAACAAGGCGGTGAAGGGAGGCATGGTGTTCAGCAGAAGTTTCGAGTACGATGCGCGAAAACCCCCAAAGGACAGCTACGTGGAGACGTTTTCGCGGAGTTTCGACTGCAATCTATCCGACAAACCGCCACCCCAGCGGGACAGGTCACCGAACTTCAGCACCCTCACTGGCTGCTCGCCAAACTATCTCACTAAAAAGGAGAACACCCAGAACAAGAGCCGTGATAACTCGCCCAAGTATCAGCAAAACCTGACAACTGCCTATTTGAACACGTCTGTGAAGGAGGCACCACCCATGTACAGTCAGCCGCGAAAGCTGGAGAAGGCCAAGTCGCAGTTCGACAGGAACGGGAGGTCCAGAAAGGCACAGTTCTCGTCGCGACTGCAGACCAGTGCCGGTGGCGTGGGCATGGTCGCCCCACCGTCTATTGCGAACATGTCTAGGTTTCGAAGCTTCGACACAAGCGTCAGCCAACGCCTTAATTCTTGTGATAGCGGTGCACGATCAGGTAAGTGAGATTTGTAGTCATCAGTGGCGTATAAGGCCCACTATTCGTCATTTTGTGTTATCATTCTGGATAACTTTCCACGTTGAATTGTCCTTGGAAACGACTGAGGAATTAAAAGAAATTACCATTGAACGACGCTACAAAATTGCTTTTGGAAACTTACGCCATATAAATGCCATAACTAGAGAGCAAATGACTTAGCTCCCACCTAAGTAAGCAAAAATTAACGAAACTGAACGAAACTGTGGCCAGGAAGGAAACCGATTGCATTAGATAGAATCTTTTGTTAATGAAATCAGTCACGCTCATTGGTGGTAAAAGGACCACCAATTTTATTTACTTACTTCTCACGTCAGCGTCCCTCGGAGTGTCAAATATGGCCTTTCATTCTTGGCAATACAGGGCGCGCCACGCCACCAGTCATCTCAAAACCAAGTTTAAAGGTTCGATCTTCCCGCCCTGTTCGAAACAGGCAGCTCTGATTCAACGAAATCAGAAGTAGTTGATTCGCTCGTGGTCGAGACCTTCTAGTCGACGTAATTTTGCGTTATAAACTACATCCACATCGTAGAGATCGCGGGTATGTCCTTTCCTTCCTTGCTCACAGAGTGGACCTAGCATCCAGCACAGAATTCAACTCATCCCCTCACACCTAAAAGACGAGTTTAATATTGGCCAGGCGGCATAAGAGCACAATTTCCTTCGAAGACACCAAGAATCAGTTCTGAAGCGTAGCTTTCATCTCTTTATAACCAGACTGGCAGAATGTGGCCTTTGTAGAGCGGGATTTTCGTATTTCTAGTCAGAAGTTTACGCCCAATTTGTGCAGATAAACCGAAGCAACATTTGCTGGCTCTCTCTTCTTCGTTGTGTAGCGGTACACTGTAGGGTGGTCCTGAGCCTCAAACAACAAGCCCCTCCAGTTAGCGCGATCTCTGGCTAGTTGCATATTGTTACGCACACCACTTTAGTTGGGATCCTTCTCCTTTTACGTGCGCCACCTTAGACAGTTTGCATTGTTCTACAGGCTCCAAAGCGAGGACTCTTCATTGCCAAATTATTCATGCGCTCTACATGGCCGTTGATGATGAGAAGGCTGGATATACGCCTGGCTAGGCTCATATCGTTGTACAGTTCATGGGTGAGTCTTCTCCTCCAGACCCCTAGATCAACGCAAACAGCACCAAAAATCGCTTCTCTCTCGAAGAACAGCAAAAACTTCTTCATCCGCTTTTGAAGTTTCCCATGCCCCTGCACAGGACTGGCCTTTTCCCCCGCTACCGTATCCATTCGCTGTGTTTGGCCAATCATGTTAATGGCTGAACGGACTTCTGAAAATGTGGTCTCCAGGGTTCGCATGTGAGTTTGCACGATCTTCTCAAGAACGATGTCGATGAAGTCACATATCAGCTCGTCGCCTATTAAAAAAGGGTTTAATGTTGAAGGTTTCAGTGATTTCTCGACCGAAATTGGTGGAGCAGGGGGAATTCTCCATCGTCCTCCTGCACAAACGAACCAGGAGGAATATGAAAGCCGCGCTTGCTGCCATGAAATCGGAGAAAAGGTTGTGAATGTTGCTTTGGACTTCTTGGACATTTTCGAGAATCTGAAATATTATCAAGATCTGGTCTATTGTGGACTTAATTTCCCACTTTCTCCTGTATTGCCTCAAAATAGTTGAAGTCGACAGCTACAGTCGATACTCACAGCGGCCGAAAAATTGAATTGTTGCAACAATTGGTATCGCCGAAGCAAAACTAATGCACATCAATTAAGAAACGAGTTCACAATGCGTTCATTATGGTGACTGCAGCTGGTTTCTATATAGACGATGATTTTGCCAGTTCTGGATGATCGTTGATGACGTGAAATATAAGCCATTTGTACTCGTCTGTGGAAAAGTACAACTGTGGCCGTGCCGTACTGGGGAGTCACTTTCAAGCATCATCTCTCAAGAGTCAGTGACAATGCTAAGCAACTGTCAAGAAATGTTTCCTAAACTCCATTTGACATTGACGACTGTTGAGAAAAGGCACGCACAGCAGAAAGGGTTGCTATAAAATGAATGTTCGAAGAGACTCCGCGATGTAGTGTTGAAGTACTTCTCTCACATTGATTGTCTATAACGATGCGTCTTGACACACAATCAACTTATACTTCTAGCTCCAATTTAAACAAACTTTGTATCATCTAGGATATTCATCTAGCAACATTTCTTTCCATTTGGAAGATCTGAGCTTTAACAAAAATAACCCTCTTCAACTTGTTGAGCTGGAGAATCATCGAATCGGAGTCAACTTGTCCATGCGCTTGACGATGAGGATCCAACCACCTTCGGCGTTGAATGCGTAGCCGTAGATAGATACCTGGTTAGACTCATCCTACTGCACAGACCATCAAATCACAATCGTAGAAGCAGGACCAAATATCGCACGCATGCATTTTCTGCCAAACAAATTAAACGCTTCTTCTGCCGCTGCGAAGATAACCAGTGTCTTGTATCAATTCAAAATTCAGTCAGTGGAGTGAGGACTCTATTACTCAATGGACGATTCCTGGGTTAGACCATGTGGCGAGCTGCAAAATTTGTTGTTTTCGGTGTGAATTGCAATAATCGACATTGAACTGATTTTGTGCAGATTAAGAATCTCACTGCACACAGAGAATTGTTTGGCGTTACTTGTGAGTAATTTCAGCGAACTTGATAAGAGTCTACATCTGCTGGTCTTGACGGTGAACTTGAAACCCCTTGATTCCTTCGTTTTCAACTTCCAATTAGTGCATGTGATTGCTTAGCTCATTTGTCAGTGTTCTACACTTCATGCGTGGGTTGGTGGTTGGACTCCTACGCAAATGCAATTCACGAATTCACGAACTTTCATAACTCACAGTTCTACATCTCTCGAGTCACTGACAATGTTCGAAGAGTAATTGTATCTAGAAGAAGTTTCTGAATTCGTCATAAAACTGTAGGTCACCTGTAATCGAGAGAACAATGGAGCGTACAACACGAGTGGTTTCTGTAGAACCTAAGCCCATGTTCACCTCAGATTGTAGCGCCGCCCTTCCTGAAGGTCAAAGCTTTGACGGTTGCTATACTGTTGCATATGGGTTTACAAAACACTTTGTATTTGTAGTATTTATATACATCTTCAGTCACCCGCTGAAACGAGAGATCTCCAGGCCACACGATCCTCCGCCATCGACTCTAACTCACCAGAAGCTATGTCTAAGAGCAACGAGAAGAGTTTGTGGACTTGGTCTGCTATTTGCCAAGCATACGCCTACCTGATAGAATCGCATTCAAGGCACGCCTCGGAAGTCGTAATGTTACATTTTTTTGTTTGATTGTTTGCGAAGACACTGAAGAATAAACATCCCGAGACGCTTGGTTCGATAGTGCACATACAGGGCGGCCAAGTACAAGTTTCTTTTTAAAACTACAATGAAATTAACAAAATAAATGTTGTCAATGTATTATGGGCTTATTAGCAAGAACAAACATTACCATTAATTATGAAATACCACAACGTTCAAGTGGTTACCTCGGCTGGGTTCGCAGTAGCGTCAGTCCCAAGACCTTGCCTATGGTTTCGGGCTGTAGCTCACGGATTGCTTGGATGATATTAGCCTTAAGTGCTTGAATCGTTTGCGGATTGTTGGCACAACATCAATCATTCACGGTTCCCCACAAAATAAATAAATTTTGCAGCTCCGAAGCGGCCAATTGACATCGCCAGATGGCTGATAACACGATTTGGGAATTTGGTGAGCAAAAGATCGATTGTAGCATGGGGCGCGCCATCCTGCATACACCAGAGGTCGTCCAAGTCCATGTTTTCAATTTCAGTAGGAAAAAGTCGGTTAACATGGCTTTGTAACGCCCACCGTTCACTGAAACATTGTTCCCATTCTCATTTTCGAAGAAGTCCACAGCAGCTACATTCTCATCTGTATGCAGCGTACGACGACGAGGACCATGATTGTTGTCCACTAGCATACCAGTCTCACGAACATTTGCACAAACTTGCGTACAGCAGTCGCGGTGGGTGCATCATGTCGGCTAAAACGTCTCCCTTTTTTTTTTTTAAAAAAAAATGCGCTTTGTTTGGCCTACACAGCGCTCATTTTGGAACTAAGTTTTCAATATTTCCCAACGTTGTTCAAGATAAGGTACTTTAAAGATCGTAAGCACTTGTCACTATCAATTGGCGAGTTTTCCAAAAATTGTCGTATGGAAATTATTGTGTCACTTAATGGGGCTCTGTATATATATATCCTATTGAATTTTCCCCCGATGGAAACAGGGGGAACTTATTTAACCTTAGATCCATTTCAGTAAGGGGCGAAACTACTAGATGCAAGAATACTGGTGCTTGCAGATGTGGATGCTACGCATTCATTAACTTGTTCACATTCGTCTGGTACTTTTGTCTTAAGAAATGCACTGCGCATTCTTAGTCTACTCGAAAATTTATACTGTTTGTACTTTTTACCGCGGATATCTGTCTATTGCAATTCTCTGTCCAAGACATTGATATTGGACGTCCTTCTTCGAAGATAACACATTCTCCCAATTTCCGTTTCTTCCGTCTCAGTGCCAATAAACTATTATTGACAAGCTGTACAGAACTGTCTTCTCAAAAAAAAAAATGTTAAGTCACACTCTAGAACGTCTAAAAGAGAGCAACGAGACATTTATGGAGTTCAATGGAGTTACATTCACCACCGGACTAGTTCGGCAAGAGCTAGACATGGTAGGATAAAGGTCGTCTCCATGTACAAAGTCATATGCGGCCATTAAGTATACGGATAGGTGGGGGTTGTCGCTCTGTATTCCTTGAGACACTTCTAGGATCTGACGAAGAAATAAAGTCGTGGTCTTGCTTGGCTTTAAGCTAACCACTGACTAGCAGCTGAAGGCGATGGACATTTTGTACGTGATGTTAAGGTCATACATCAGATGGTAGATGAAGCAGAGGGATCGCTGTCATGTAAAACTGCCACACGACACACTGATTACCCTCTTCGAACAGTGATGCCTTCTTTCCAACATATGCTGCAGATGATGCATATCAACTTTGCTTGATCGGGAGGAAACCTCTCGTGTCTGGTCAGTCGATTAAGATACACTTATTTCATGATAGATCTTATTTTGTATTTGATGTCACCAAATGATTCTCCATCCAAATTTAATCTCGCCAAACATCCTGACCACGTCCATGCACGCTTTACACCAGACGTGAACTTTACAAATTAAAAATCAACGTCGGATGTAGATTGCAGGCAGATAAGATGAAAAAGCTACGCAGATTCAATGAACTCTCGCCTCCATCCAACCATCTAACTTTAACATTGTTAAAAGTTTTAAAGTTCCTCAATTGATTGCCGACCCAACTCCATCTGGCTGCTCCCCAAATAGCCAACGCAGATGCGGCAATCTGCTCTCCACATCTATAGTTTCATTTTTACATAATCGGCATTTCCAATATGAACAGAACATGGGAGAACTTAACTTCAAATCGAACTCATAACTTTCCCAGTCCATGGTCGACCTAATCCCGTACAGTTCACATTCAACTAAACGATAAACTATTTCAAGTCCCAAAAACGCCACACCACACTCCGCTATGATTTAATTCGAGTTCGCAAAACGTTCGATGCAATTTCGAAGCACCCACCAGTCTGTGTACAGTCCACCATTCTCCCTCCTCACTTCTCCATCCACCAGTGAGGGCAAAAAAAATGAAAAACTTCTTTAACGGTTTCAAACAATATGCACAGCACAGTACAGCTCCCAACTATGCCCTCATTCCCCACCCCATAAGGCCACTGTGTGCGACGGGCACCCTTGAGAGACTATTTTCATATTTGCCCATACAGGACGGAACGAAAAAAAATCATGGTTCCGCACGATAAAGATGACCTCGCGTCCCATATGCAATTTTGTCATTGTCATGTAAATCAATGACAGTCGGTAGATACAGTCATATCCGGTACAAATGGCCAATATCGGGGAACCGGATCGATAGTCCAATTGCACAGGAACGAGTTTTTATTGCACATCTGCTCATCTCCATTTCTCTTCACAGACCTGTCCAACGATGAACTGGACAACGAGGAAGACGAGTCGACGGAATTTCTCACGACTAACTATCACAATATATCACCGTACAAGCAGCAACGGCAGCGTTCTCTTACGCCGGATCGAAACGACTCGCATAGCTCGTCCAGTAGCCTGCGAAAGCAGAGATCAATCACGCCCGAGAGTCGGTCCCTGACGCCGGAGGATCGTCGCAAGAAGGGCTCACAAGGCTCGCTTGGGTCACGGCAAAACTCTGGCTCGCGGAGCAATACCCTGGAGCGGAATAAAAAATACGAGGACAAGTCACTGAGTGCTTCAAGAAGCTCGTCCAGTTCCAGCTACAGTGGACGCGAACACGATGCTGCCCCCTCGACCACGGCCCATCGGCGATCAAATGCCAGGAATGCCAAGGCCGCTGAGGATCATCGTATTCGACGATCGAGGTAAGTTCGATAAATTTCTCTCGAGACCACTCTCAGCAATTGCAAGACTTTTCAGATCGCTTCAGCTGACGGAGAGGTCGCCGAATAGATCGCACAAAATGGTTGTGTGCGTGGGCCAGGCACTGCCGCCCAACCAACCCCCGATCTATCATCAATCGTCGATCAGATCGACAGTGAACAGTGGCTTTCCACCGACTATTCGAACGACAACCAACCAGCAGACTCACCAGCAGATCCTTATCACGAACTCTAACAGTAATCGAAACCTACGATCCTCGGACATTGACAAGAGCCGATCGTTCGACTTCGATTACGTTACGTACAGCAATCAGAATGTGCCTACACGTCTGGACTTTGTCGACAAGAGCAGGTCTTTCGACGAAGACTACAGGGAACCAAGCAATAATAATGGCAGCGCCAGCAACAGCATGCGATACCTACAGACAACCGATCCCGGCTTACGGAAGGTGCGGAAGTCCTCCCCGATACCGTCGCCGCAGTCGTCGGGGACCAGTTCCAGCACAACACTGGGGCCGCGCCAAACCAGTCCCCAAAACTACGGCACTCGACTGTGTGATCACGAGCTCACCTACGATATGCTCCGCCGGTCCCTCGATCGCTCACCGATCATGGACTTCAGTCGCGACTACGACATTCCGCAATCGATGAAGAACCGCGAAACAATCAACGCCGGCGGCAACAGTGAACTGAATTTCCTCAGTAGCAGTGAGCGCATCTACGATCACCCAACAACAAAACGTCCCAATCAGTCACCCAGTGACAGCAACTACTCCCTCGATCGGCTGCACAACTCCCGCGACAGCCTCACGCCCGACTCGGCTAACGAGTTCAAATCGCTGGTCACCAGCGACGAGAGGCTACGCTCCGAGTACCTCTACCGCCAGCAACAGCAACGCGCACACCAAGGAACCAACAGAGGAAGGTATTGATTGTCTTTGACGTCTTTTCTTGACAAAACAAAGCTTGAATAGACTAACACCCTAGCTGACTAGTGTCTAGTCCCCTCCTTATATATTTGCAATAAGAGCTAAAATCAAAAAGAAATCATTAAATACTAACATTTAACAAAACTAAATAACTCATAAACGTAGTGCTTAACTAACAACCGTTGTAAGACCAAAACCAATCAAATAACCACAAAAAAAAAAGCCAAAACCGTTCTTGAAAATGTACTCGTATTAGTTGCATCTCAATGTATAGCACCATCAAGCATATAATCCTCTAGTAAATGCAACCACCCCGCTATCAAAACAAAACAAAATAAATAAAATAAATCAGCTTGAAAACAGACAAAAAAAATGACTGTAAAAACTGTTTTAACAAAATTGCTAAGTAGACAATGTATGTAACCGCTAAATCACCAACCATCATCATCACCACCACTAACTAATCCACCACCACCACCACCAACCACCACCACCATCACCACTAACCTTCACCACAATCTGCATCAATGCAAGAGAATGTAAAAAAAAAATCCATCTGTCAAGTGCTCATCTGTCAAATTGAAAGATCTGTTTAAAATGTCAAATGTGCCAAGAAGAAACAAATTAAAATCAAACCAAAAAAAAAACCGAATCAAGTGAATTATTTGTGTGTGACTCTGGTCTTCTTGCATTTTTTTCTTTTCTTTTCTTTTTTTCTTTTTTTGTTTCTTTTATGTTTTTCAGTTCGTGTACAGCTAGTACCTGTGATTTTTGGCCACACTGTGGCGCCAGTTTCAATCAAATTGTGTCAAAAGCAAAAGCAAACAAACCACAACATCCCTACAATCATCATCAGCATCACCAGCAGCAGCAGCAACAACAGCACAGACGCCATCTGCACAAGCAACTATCACTGCAACATCAGCAGCAACCGCAAAACCAAGAGCAATTGAAACGTCAAATCACTGTGAGTGCCGAAGTGTCAAATAGTTGTGGTGGCGCGGCCACCGGCCTGATTAGGTCTGACAGTAGGAAGAGTTCAAGTGTCAAGACAACTGTGAATGGTTTCACGAGTGCATCGCGTGAACGCGTAACAAACGGTGTAGGTGTCGATGGTCGAAACTATCAAAAGCGCGATAGTGGTGTAACTGTCAGGAGTAACGTATCAAAGACATCCATTCGAGTGGAGGGCGCGCCGGCGAGTAGGCCAACGGTCAAGCCATTTGCGACATCGTCTGTATCGATATTTTTGGGCGATTGTGAGATGCCCATCACAAGGGAACGTCAGCACGGTTCGCCGACGACTAGTGGCACATCGTCGGCTGGAAGCGGTGGCAGATATGGACATTCCCCGAGTGGCGACTGGACTGCTGTGGATACCATTCGATCGAGGTAAGTTCTTATCTATCACACTAACATTTCTACGGGTATTCGTTACACATGTTTTGCACCGGTAACTCGGGCGATGGTTTTTCTGACTTGAAATCTAAGTCTTCTCTAATCCTCCCAAAATAAAGGCGCTATTCCATTGACACTAGAGGCTAAAGATCCTACCATAACGATAATTGACAAGCAGTCGACTTAACCATTCGATTGAATACACTAAAGTGATACACAGTGGCCATGATAACCACTTCACTCAATTTCGTTAAGTTTCGTTCACTTTTGCTTAGTTAAGTCGAAACGAAGTCAATTGTTCCAACTTACGCAAACGACAGTTGGTGAAATTTCCCCGAATGACTTATGAACACGTCAAAATTTTCAAACGCTTCAGTTTATCATAACATCAGTCTATTATAATCGAACATTATTAGTGGTCTCTTTCTGCAGAAAATGTGTCACGAAACCAAAAACCTCGCGCATATTATGTAAAGGGTGTTTCTTGGGGGTTGTTTTGTTTGACATAATCTATGCCAGACAATAGCTGAGCTGACAGTTGATGCCCTCTGTCAAGACTTCCGTTTTTTTCCAAATTTAGGTGTCTTTCCTTAAGTCTGCGCCCAGAATTCTGGCGTAAAAGGCCTTATTTTGTTTGACCGCAGTCTCTTCAGTCTTCGATATCGTTGAGTTGCCAGGTTACGGGAACACGTTATATTTAGGCGTAGAAGCTTCATCTCCTTCTTTCGTAGCAATGCCTTTGGGTATTCCTCGTCAGTTCCATGTTTCTTCTGCTCACACTCGCCATCACACCACGGGTCTCATCAAAACTCCCCTTAATTGACTGGTGCAGCCTTCTGACATTGAGTAGACGAGCGTGTTCTCCCCTGAATGTTCACCTTGCGCCAATGAGCACACAATCGATTTGGTTGGCGGTTCAACCGTCCGAAGATCACCAGATTGCTGTGTGAATTTTTTTGCGGTTACATGGTGTAGCCTTGTCTGTGAGTCGGTAGGCACTAGGCGTTATCTGTTGCCGTGTCGTAGAGGCTGTGCTTTCCGATCACTCCACCAAATATGTTCTCTCTATCAATCGTGGACGGGTTGTTAGCCCACCGAACTGGAAGGGGTGGAAATGTGCCATTGGTTAACCTCACAACGGGTATTATAGTCGCTATACAGACGGCCCAGCGTGGAGTCAATTCAAGCTGAGCATTAACTGGGATCGTGGCTGGCATCCTCCCAGGGTGGGAACAGTCAAAAACTCTTTGCCGTGTATCCACAGACCCTACCCTCCTATCGGACAATCTTCTGTTTCCCAAATTGCGGTAAACCATCTGAACCAGTAGCTTTGTTATTCTTCAGATTTTTGATAGCAGTGCCAAATAGGAAGACTACTTCGTATTTTCTTTTCCATTCGAGAAATTTTTTCTTCAAGCAAAGCTTCATTTTCTGCCGTCTTCTGGCTTAACAAAGGCATACCGGAACGAAAACTCTAAGCAACTGATTTCTTTGAATAGACTACGTCATGTGGTTGGTGGCATTCCACAAGGTTCGGAACAAGCCAGAAAACCAGACGTCATCACAAGCGACCTCTGTGGAATCTGGATGGGTGAAGAGAAGATACCCAGCTCCTGCTCAGTTCCGATGAGTCACGCAGATATAAATTCCTGGAAGTTAATTTTTTCAAAGATTATAAGTGGGATCCCAAGCTAACTTCGCTTCATCATCTGCTCTGGATGGTACCTCGCCGCTGGTTATTGGAGCAAACCGAGCGGTTGTACCACCATGAGGTTGTTCAGATGCATGTGTCCATCCTTTTGAGATGGGGTGGTGGTGTGGCAGCCGATTTAGCCTCGGTGGTGACTGCTATCGCTGCTCTGGTAGAAGTGATGCAACTCGCCGTGGGGTAGTTGTGCTCTTTGTGGATTTAGAGTACGTAGGTAACGTTGTCCGGGGACCGTGTTTGCCATGTTCTTGATTGCATTGTTAGGATGATTGCTGACGTCTAGGTGCTCAGTGGCAAGGAGATGATGCGTGATTCGTCGTAAAGGTTCTTGTTGCTGTGACGCTATCGACAATCCCTGTTTAAGGTAACACCGTGTTCTAAGATGGACCATACTTGCTGCTTGTAAAGTACCAGCTTTGTCCTCTGGCTTAGTCCATTTTGCTTTCTCATCAAAGGATGAAAGCCAAGGACCACTTTCGAGTGGCTACACCTTTCCGCGAAGTTAACGCCTTTTTGTCTGTTGTTATTTTCGTACCAACGCAACCATAAGCACTATCTTGATGTTCCCACAATTTGCTGAAGTGTTTCTCAGGTGAAAGCAGCCCTCATAAAAACTTGTGGACCACCACCATCAACTAACCAAAAGCCCAAATCATACCCTCAACCTCGGTTCGTGTTAAGCTTCTCAAAATGTGAACACAAAAATCCATAAGTTCATGAAGCATCCACGGCACTGCTTCCTCAAATCGAACCAAAATGGAATCGCTTTCAAGACAAAAAATTTAAAGAAAAATTTTTTTAGCAAAGCATTAAACTGATGATGTCCTCTCTTTCACATTTAAAGGTTTGATTGAATTCCTTGGTTGCTAAAGTGACTGGCTGCAGAACGCAATCCAGTGCGTTGCAGAATCTCCTCAAATGCTTCACGTACACATGGACGCAGTAGGTTTAATTCAATGAAAATAGTTTTTCTTCTACCAAACACATCCATCCATTCCATACGTCTTTTGTGACGTTCCAAGCACATGTCTGTTTACCCAATCTGATAGGATTTGCCATCCTCCTCTCTGCAATCGCTTGACCATTCCAGTGCATGTCCTGAGCTGAGAATGGCAACTGGCATTACTTTTGCTGCTACGTGCAATTTCATCACTCCAAGCACCTGATGTCATATACAAACAATTCATAACGCTCCAAGGAAATCCGATTTGTTTCCCCCTCCCCCTTACCCACTCACTGTATTTCGTTCAATAAAATCTGTCCTCCACCCGTGTGCCCATAATCCATATACAGGGACACCAGAGACACCTCCTCTTCGGTAGAACCAAACGTCTATGTTGTATTCTTTTCATTCTCAACTGCATGCATTCAGTGAAGACTGAAGGCACGGAGAAAGGATTTCCTATTTATTTATTTTGATTCAGAAAATCAATGTATTTGTCTTTCACAGGACGTCGGGCAACAACACCTCAACGAAGCAGAATTCCACATTAACCGTAATCGCACATGCTGGATTTTCGGAAACCCCAGCATCACATGAACGACTCCGCAGCGTGTCCTTGCCGAATATCCTGAATTTATCCGAACCACGGTAAGTACTCTATTTTAGGTTTTCGGTTTCAGGTTTCAGGTTTCCCATTGTTCCCTTTCTCAGTGCCACACTGTGCTTGTGTGCAGTATGTATGTATTTAGGTGTTGCTGCTGATCCAAGCGAGATGAACTCGCACGCAGTCACGTATTGTTGAATAAAAGAATCCTTCAACTCTAACTTCCTGTTTTCGCCTGTTAAGTTGCCGCACATGCAAAACTTAGAAGCAATCCCCGGGACATTTTTTCCTTTAATTCATGGCATAAACCAAACTACAAGGCATTCTCTAGTCCTTGTTGCGCTCATGTTGGATGGGGTATGCTCCCTCCGTCTTGTGTACATGTGTAGGAGGACGCTGTTTCCGCCTTCCGTTATCTTTCCTTCCGACGTGCATGAATGTCTCTATAGCTGCTTAGTGAATAGAATTGATTCTAGTGAAAATTTTGATTCCCTATCTCCGTCTTTCTCTCTACCCCTTCACCCCCTCACTCGGCAGATCCCTGAACTCAGTGTCATCATGGTGAATCCTTGCAGTATGCCGATGTGATATTTGCCATTCAAATGGGCTGGTAAGACCAACGAAGTGTACTCCAGAGGATGAGCGCTCTCTGTGTGATGAGTCGAAGCAGACATCCTGCATGGATCCTGCATGAATCCTGCATTGATGGTGTTTAATTGATAAGGATGTCAATCGTTAATGAAAATTCCATGAGATGAAGCATAATGTGATTGATGTTTCGCCGAACGAGACAAGCATTCATGCAGATGCGGTGCAACTAATTGGCAACTATTTTCGGAAGGATTATGCAAGAGATTCGATTCGGTACCTGTAAACATTTAGCTGAACTATGGTCTTTCAGCATGTATTTTTAGCCATTCATTGAGTGCATGATGTCGACGGGTTTAGACAGCTATTGAGTGTCCTTCGACAGGTCAGTGTAGTGGACGTGAAGTTGCTGGGCATTGGGCCGATGAACAATGACACTGTGGGACACCTTTAGAGAAGAAAATTACATGACATCACTTCATTTTCGTGCAGAGACAAGGATGCGCTTAGTGCCGTGCTACTGCTTGTGAGCTCACTTGACAGGATGCCACCCGGTTGACGGTTGGGGGACCTCATGGACTTTGATGACTTTGTGATGATGGACAGTGATGGAGGATTGACTTCAATCACTTTCTCCCCTTTCACACGATGTGTGGTAGAGTAAACGAACGCCCGAAGCTATGGAATGACTGTGCAGGTAGAAGGAAGCTCTTCAATGATGTCAGGTTCAAGGAGTTTCAGGCTCTTTTATGAGCTGAAACCGCGATTGATTGTGTCCAGAGGCGAATTCTGCAATTTGTTGACTTGCTAAATGACTAGTTAAACGAGTGATACGATGAACGACTTCAACGAAATTCTTACGATGACAAGCTAGTTCCATTGTAGTTCTATTTGTAGTGTGGGAAACTACAAACTTGGTGTTCTGTTGGAGGATGGATTGTTGAGGAAAGCCTGGAATTCAGGGTCGTTAGCTTGTGCTTGAGCTATCTCGCTCGACGACACAGCTAGTGTGGGAAACTACAAACTTGGTGTTCTGTTGGAGGATGGATTGTTGAGGAAAGCCTGGAATTCAGGGTCGTTAGCTTGTGCTTGAGCTATCTCGCTCGACGACACAGCTAGTTCAATGGCATCGACTCATGACAGTATATTCGCAACTGCGTTTTCGAAGCCGGCAACATGTCTGATGTCGGTGCTGAACAGCCCGATGTAGTCTAACCTTGTAAACTGCCAAGGTGAAGCTCGTTCTGGTCATTGTTTGAACATTGTGCAAGTGGCTTGTGGTCCCTGTAAATCACAAGTCTGCCTTCAAAATTGTGACGGAAATGAGAGCACTGTCGTAGGTCGAATGTTTCTGGATGGCAGGCAGCAGTTTCTGGCTAAAGTAGATTAGGGGTTGGCAACAACCGCAACATTGTTTTTGGAATACTGCTGCAATCACTTGCTTCGAGCCATCTGTGAAGATAGACCACTCTGCGTTGACATCTGGATTGCTGTCGGTGAACAGTTTTTGTAACGGTGGTGTCCAATTAATAGGTTTTTATTTCTGAACCTATGAGCTGATCGTTGAGTAGTCCAAGGATCTCAGCTGCATTTTTGATAAACTTCCTATAGAATTTAAGTAGAAGGCGTTGAAAATACCAAAATAGCTTGCACAAAAACAGGGAGGATCCTGCATCACCTCGTCGATAAACCTTTAAAAAGTTTGCGTGGCGTTGCGCAGGTGTTGCACAGACAAGGAAATTAAAATAAGCCGAATGGCGTTACAATGGCCGTCTTTTCAATGCCAGGCCCATACTACTAATTTGCGACGCAATTTGGTAGGCCGCCGCAGATAGAAACATCAATTGCAAACCACTCGAATGAGTGCAACGGATGGTGTGCGTATGTCTCACTGTAGCTGTAAGGGCGATCCCCTCCTTAACCTTCCGCCGATAGAGCTATTCGGCAGGCAGGCTGCAGCCAGCACGGCGATAAGACTGAAATCGCTGCACATGTGGCCCTTACATATCTTATAGGTCCTTACCTGAAAACAACCGATCTCCTACTACCCAGGCTTGAGAGAATTTCTCAACCAGCATTCCCTCCAGATTATACTGGGAGTATGAACTTCAGACGCTGGATGGTCCTCTGCGAATCTTCACAGATGGATGACCAAATCACAGTAGCGTTTTTCAGGCAACAACTATTGCGATTAAGGAAGCTCTGTTCTGGCTAAAAAGCAATGTAATGTCAAGCACAGATATCGTCATCTGTTCCGACAACCAGGCAGTAATCAAATCTCTCTGTGGCTTTTAACTGAAAGACTTCCCTGAATTGCCGCCGATCTCTCAACGAGATGGACAAGTATTTTAGCATCCATCATATGTGAGTGCCGGGACACTGCGACATCCCAACGATTTGTGAAGCTGAAAAACTCGCTAGTTAGGAGCATCTTTCCTAATGTAAACATACCATTCATGCTCATCGCTACTGCAAAACATCTACTAACGCTTGAAGCGCTTACTCACATAAATCGTAGATGGTCTACTGACACTAAGTGGCTCATTACAAAACAACTGTGGCCTACCATAGATCCAAAACGCTCACGCAGCCTGATCAGATTGGGTAGACTTAACCTCAGACCCATTATCGGCGTAATAACCGGGTATTGTGCCATTGGTAACCATGCCTCCAGATTAGGCCTCCCCTATAACGACTTCTGCGGAAACATTAGATGAAGAGGAGGAAGAAACAATTGCACACCTTCAATGCAATTGCAGTGCTCTCTCCACCCATAGAAAACGTCACCTAGATGCCTCGGATAGGATAGGATAGGATAGGATTGTGGGCAGACACGCGGGAGCACGTCTCACTTAGGTCTCAGTGTTCCTCCCTACACCTTTATCGTACTCATCGAGACGTTGAAGTTGCAGTTTGTGAAGACCTTTATTCGGCCAGTCAGCCCGACATCATAATGAACCTAAGAATTGGGATAATTGGATGCTATTGAATTGTTCCACGTCCTGGAAGAAGAACTCTCCCATGGTCCTGTATCTTAGTTGGCAGAGGCTAGGCAGTAGCAGATATAGTGAGGAGGATCCTCACTTTCTTCCCATTGGAGCTCCGACTACCACCCTTAGTAGCCTTTTGCCGCATTGAAGGAGTTCGTCTTGTTAATTGGACCATAACATCCGAGTAGTCTGGCAGGTGGTTATAGTGTCCCACTTCTTGCTCGCTAGTTCTAGAATTT
Organism: Eristalis pertinax; assembly: GCA_907269125.1. NCBI lineage: Eukaryota > Metazoa > Arthropoda > Insecta > Diptera > Syrphidae > Eristalis > Eristalis pertinax. Next base: position 38,555,503 of record OU026147.1, read on the forward strand.
TATCATCCAACTTTTTCCTGACATCCCCCAGTGGTCGTTAAATCCATTCGATTGCCTGGTATTGGTCCATTACGGGCCAAGTTCATCTGCTGCCTTAGTGACGGCTATGTCCCTGTGACCTGGGATCTAGCGAAGAGTGATCGAGTGTTGCGCACTGAGAACTTTGAGTTCTTCGCAAAATTGCTTTAATGGCCACTTGACTGTCAATTAGAGTGGTAATATCCGCCGGTGGTATTTCCAACACTGTTCTCATTCTGGCCGCTTCTTTGACTGCCATTACCTCCGCTTGAAAATCGCTGCCATACTCAGGAATAGAACAGTGCCTAGACGCCTACTTCTATATCAATATCTTGACAGAACTAAATAGCAGCGATATCAGCCAAAGCACAAATTGGTTCGCGGAATAGGATTTCACATCCGCGTGGTAACACAGCGGGTCTACTCTGCCCTAAGTGTGACTGCTGGTACCAGCATCCTGTTTAACTTGCTCTGTTATGTGCGCTAAAAAGTAGAAGACGTTTTCACTTTCCACGTCTTCTTTGGAAACCCAAACAACGTGTAAGACCACGCTATAGCACTTCGCCTTCATTGTCGCATTAAAGGAGCTTTTTTGTTTTTAGTTTTGTCGAAACAGTCGCAGGTGGTCAACGAACATCACCTTCTATTCGCTTCGACTATGTCGTCAATCTTTTTTTTTTTCAATTTGGTCTTTAAAGCTGTTGAAGTAACGAGTACGAAGAATTGATGCTGTTTTAATTAAAATCAAAGCAAATCAAAGTAGCACCAAAAACCCGCAAGTGTGGTCTTTTATGTCATTGTTTCCATGCGTAGCGTTACAAGAGACATACTGACTTCTTCGTTCAATCCCTCAACAAGTTCCCTTACTCTGCACCTGAACCCGAAGGACGTGCAATTTTACAAAAGTCCAACAAGCCCTCGCAAAGCCATAAATCTCATCTCTGCACTGGTAGGTGCAGTAATTTTGATTCGGATGTCCCTGAACCGGACTACTTCTCTACGTGCAATAGGAATTGATGCTTTCCAGGGCGCTCTACACCACCCCTCTCATGGCCATCTGGTCACGCTAATAAAACAGCAGATGGTTGTCTCATTTTCCATACCCACTAGCTCTCAGTGTATCCTCTCTCGAAAATGTCTTCTTCTTCATGCTCATAACTCAGTAGGAGAACGGTCCAACGGCTCCCACACCCACTTCCTTCTCTGGCCCAAACTACTGAGACGCTTCTCTTGTGTTAAGGGGCTAGCTTGCACTTGCACTCGTTTGCATGTATATTCTCCTTCAGTTGGCCGCAGAGAAATGTGAAACCCCCTTCGAGGGCACACAAACATTTATGCGATATTATCGGTCTTGTGTTAAAAATGCTCGTAACTGCAACCTTCGACTATCGATTACTTACCGCCTGAGTGGTACCAACAGAAGTGTCTAGTACTTACCAACCGGCAACCCACTCCAGATGCACCGTGCCCAACCCGCTGAGCTGTTCATTTTCTTTCAGTTTTATGGCGAGGAAGACCGTTCACGCGAGAGCAAGCATCTCATTCAGCGAAGCAGAACGAAGGATTCAATACGCTGATTTATGGGACCACAAACCCATACACACGCGTTCGCTGAATGAATAGCTAGTAATAAATGTCAGCCAGGCCAAGATCAAAAGGAAGCAGGTTCCCCGGCCGATGGAGTGGGCTTGGCTTGGCTGGCAAAGTGGAGAGTCGAACAAAGTTGCAAAGTGTCACTCGGAAAAGTTCATAAAACTCAAACATTCCCCCGATGATGGAGCTTAATGTGGGTGGAGAAATGAAAACAGACGGAAAGCAAATGAAATGATGACACACAGCACGAAAGTGCGAGCGAGGACGGCATAAGAGACCTCATTCTGTTTTTTTTTCAATTACTCAGGACGTTAAGCGTTAGTTCCTGGTAATAAGTGAAAATGTGCTTGGAGGACCTTGGAGTTGAAATTCTGGAAATGACTAGGCAAACAACATTCTCAGGTAGCTTTTCGTTAAAGGCTACGTTTTTCTTCAATTCGCACCAATCACCATCTGTTTGGTGGCTTAAGGTCCAAAACAGTGAACTCACGTTCAAACTTTTCCACGGAGCGACGTATTGCATGCACATTGAGTCCAAGATGGCGACCTACCTCACGACGAAATGCAAGTTGTGTAGTTACAACTGAGCGGGAGTTTTAATATTTTTTTTTAATAATTTCCAAGGTTCGGCAGTCGTGAAACTATGTGTGATAAAATGACGCACCTTACTGAATATTCTGACAGTTCGATGTCATTGGTAACTTTGACAGCCGCTGAAGCACATCAATTGGAAAAACAATCATTGCTATCCGGTCACCGGCGTCAAATGTCTAAAAACAAGAAACATCTCGCACATTTTCTCTCTGACCCAATTTATGCATCCCCTCAGAAACAAACAACGACTGATGAGTGCATGTCCTTAATGCATCGCAAAACTATGCAACAGAAGGTAGCTACTAATGACTGTAATGGAAACACAGTCACGAGGGACGCAAATTAAATGGTTTCCCTCCCATGGCTTCGAATGAAATTCGCTCAAGCTGTTCTGGGCTAGTGGAGAACAATCAACACGTGTGCACAAAGCGGAGCGCCCCATCCTCTGTGATGTGTCGCATTTAATGCGAATAACTGAAAAGTAGAGATGCACCTAACAGAGAATTAAAATAAGTCCTTCCCAGATCAGCTGGGGAAAAAAGTTTGAAGTCAACTTCCATAAGTGACACTGACACAGTGGTCATCCCCACCTGGGGATGTGCACGCATTCCGTGTGCCCCCTTAAAAGCGCCCTTCTCCGGTGCATGAGTTTGCCTCCACCTCACAATAGTTCCACAGGCAGAGGTGGAGGCTAGCTGAAGAAAGGAACGAAGAGAACCCCGACAGCGCACACACTAATGAATATTCATTTGATTGTCGTTTGAGTGTTTTCATTTCATTCCAACAAGCGCCCAGGACGAAACAAAGTGAAAGTCTGAATATCTTTGTTTCTCCTCTGTTTGCAAAGACATAAAGTAAATTTGCGCTGGCGGGATACTGGAAGAGTGGCAGAGGGCCAAAGCGGAAACCGGAAAGGAAGGCAAAGGCAAAAAGAAAAAAAGGAATAAAGCGCACAAATCTGTGCTCCAAATTAACAGGAGCTTCATTTTTATTGTTTGCAGAGATTTCCATGCATTAAGTAAGCGCCGCCGCCGCTGCTTCCATGGATGAGGGTTAGATGGTAGGGGTTCATCCCTGTAGTCACTCTTAATCCGTTCCCCTCCCCCTGCTCCAGCTAAACCCTGCTTCCGCCGCTCGTTGGTGTAGTGTTCAAGTTTTTCGACAAGCTGCTGGATAAAACTCCATAAACTTTGGTGAAATTTGATTAAAAATTTTATTTTCAATAGGAACGTGCAAAGTTGTGTAGTTTCACCTGACAAACGACGACTCTGAGGATGCGACAGATTTCATTATAAAACTATCTGTGCACGGATAGTGCACCGTGTGCAGCCTTTGGCGGTGCGAAAGGCGGTATTCGAACAGGATCCATGCGGAGTCTCATATTTATCCTCGACTTAGATGCGTAGGTGTGGGGAATGCGGGGTAAGGCTTACCGGAAAACCTTAATTAATCACAAAAGCCATGGACAAAAGTTTTTCATGTGTCGAATGACGGCGGCAACAGTGTGTGCAGCAGGATGCGAGCACAATGTGCTAATTATTTATGGCTCATTGTTTGGATTTTTTTTTTGATTGTGTGTAATATTATTAATCTCCCGGCTCGCCTGTGATGGAAGGAATAAACTTTTGTGTGCATTTGGGTCGTTTCCGGATTTTGTGTGACCGTAAGTGGTGATGTTTGTGTCCACGATTGAAATTGATTCAATTCCATTAACTTTGTACTACATCGGATTTGGTTAATTTAAGTTAAGTTCAGAAAAGTCATGCAAAAAAAAAAACTGCTGAGCAACGACGGAGTTCTGAAAATTATGTTGCTTCGTGTGAAATGATGTGTAATTCCCAGTAAATTTAATAAATTACTTGATTATCACATATCACGTGCGACCCACGAAGGGCGTGTGGCTAAGCTATAGCCTTCAGACAAGACAAAATTTAAAAGAAAGTGGAAGAGAATATATATTTATAATTGTGCTTATTAGAGAGAGAGAGATAAACTTCCCCCATAAACTTCCAACTCCTCAGGGTGGCTACAGTAAAAACTAAAGGCGGGTTTTTCAAGACACCAGTGAGCAAATTGTGTAGTTTTCCTATTCCAACTGACGCTGACATCTGAAACGTGCCACGGCGGGCGAGTACTGTGTAATAGTTCGAATTTCAACCTTCAACAGGTCGAGGCGAGTGAAATGTTGAGACCAAAGTGTCCTCAATTTTGAACTTTACAACAATAATGGCAACACCATTCATCTGACATCTGTTTTTTCCATTTTTTTCCTTAATTGCCCTCTGTATTGTGGGTTAAATAAAATGTCATTGAATTTGAAACAATTGTTCCAGATTGACGATGTAAATAGGGACACTATTATAAACTCCATTAAGTTTATTTTTACTTTCGTAATCCGGTATGCAAATTACCCCACACGCATATAGTAAAATCGGTAGTGATTTCTACAAGAGCAATTCAATTTTAACTGTGTGACCCATGGAGTACGTCGTCATATATAAACCTAGGCGACAGTTGCAGGTCCCAGATGCGATATTATTGATCTATATGAGTTGTTGATTAAGTAGAAAAGACCAAAAGCTCTACATTAAATGACAATCACCTTAGCTTTACTGGTGTTCAGATGCAGATCATATTTTAATGACCCTTCACGCTCGTCTGCTATGGAGGTTCACATTCCACTTTTCTTGAAAATGGCTAACCTTAGATGGTCTCGGTTAACAAACTGAGCAATACCTAGGAAGAGATGGTCTGATTACAACATATCACGAACAAACGATCTTCTAAAGAGGTCTCGCACAGATATTGCTAAAATGACTGCGATTAGTACGGACATTGAGCGATAGAGGCGAATATCACAGACTGTCGTAGCTGTGAAATCACTGCATAACCAGTTCTCTGGTCCGGCGTTTGCCAGAGCTAGACAAACCGTTAATAGAGTCCCTCGGCGAGATGTTCCTGAACGCCGCTCGATGGTTCTAAATGGGCACACCAACATTCAACTTTCAGAGCTGTGGTTTCAAAACGGCACACAGTGCTAATTAGGTTCTCAAAGAACCAACACCAGCACTCTTGCCTTTCACTGAGGAACGATTATATGAATTTCAGTAGATTGAGATAAAAACGTAGTCTCTTTGAAGTTTCCAAGTTGAATGATTAAGTTTGGGAAGATTTTGGGAAGTCTCTCAGTCTTCTGACGGAAATCAGATTGGATATTACTAAGAAATTTGTACAGTTGCTGGTGCTGGTTTTTGCTTGGCCCATTCCTGCACACTTCCTGGATACATCGATGATGTGTGATTTATAGTCTGCTTCTACCCGAAACTGAGCCACTGGTCTTGGAATCCCTGGTAGTGTTACTGTTCGGCAACTGCCCAGCGAGAGGGACGACCTGGACCTGGTCAGACTTAATTAAGCTCAATTTTTGTACCTTCGACTTTTGAGTTCTCTTGAATTAAACACCAGCACTGTCATTGACTACAGTTGAGATGGAGTAACTCACCAAAACGCATCCTCGCCTCTTTAAAGCACCCAACCCCCGATCTTTCAAACCGTTTGTTCAACGACCAACACCGATACATCAAAGCCTGCAGTCAACTTTGACTTGCGATGCGAAGAGAACAACTTCACAAATACCTCCAGGATAATCCATTTTGTCCACCGAGTTCATCCTTTAACAGCGAGCCATACCCCTGCCGATGTATGCCGTTGAGCTGTAAGCTTTATTGCCTGATAAATAATCACAGGACCTTTTTTTCACTTTTCAGGCACACATTTGGCTATGGACTGGATTCAATATTTATGAGGTCGAGAGTCAACCCTTTTTGGGTGCGAATCCAAGTCCTTTTAGTCGGAGTTCACCTCGTCGATGCCTGAATCTGACTCCGCTATTCCAAAATTAATCACAAGAAGAAAAGAAAATAAAATCGAACACACCCGAGAGGGTTGATTAATGATTACAGATGGGTATTTATGGTGGCAGCAGTGTTCACAAACGCGTCTTGCGGCGGCGACGGCCTGATGCGAAGCACTTTATGCGATTAGATGCTCACTTGATGGGCCATTTACTCGAACTATAGATTTCACCTTAAATTGAGTTGGATTCTGATGGAGTTGCTTTACGAATTCCAGTGTGGAGTATGGTGATGGTCGATCCCCTTTGTTTTGGTCGAAGGTCGAAGACTTTGCTCGAAAAGGGATTTGTGTCAAAATCAGTTCGTTTCTGTGAGACTTTAATTTTCGACCAGAGTCGATGGAGCGAAATTGTTTGTTCTGTTTACGTTTGAAAACTATGCTCCGACGAAGAAGTTTAATCGATACACTACGCCAAGACATAAGCTCTCCTTTGTTATACGTTTATTGAACGCGATGGAGAAGAGGTCGCGTTCAAAAATCTCCCAAGATGATGGTGATGTCCTCGGAGAACAAAGTTTCTTACTTGTTTTACTTCCATTTGCCATGACTAAAACTTATAATTGGTTTGATTTGACATTCCTTTAATTTGAAATTTCTCGAAGAATGTTGTCTTTCAAAAATCGCAATTCGAGTGAGTTATAGTTCTATAATTTGACGAGTTGTTTGAAAGGAACACATTAATCCCGTAATCTCCATCGTTCATGACTTAAGTTCCATCAGCATGTAGGTGGAGTTGTTGACTGAATCAATATTGATTTAATAATTTAAACCGATTATGTTGCCCAGTCTCAGGTTCATCGCGATCTACACCCAAGAAGAGAAGAAGCACTCAATAGGAGGATTAGGTTGGTCGTTGTTTAGATAATAGCCAGTACGTCAACAACGTTGTCGATTGGTCAAGCGAATTGGTGTTGTTGGGGACTTATGTGGTATAGAAAGGAAAAATGATTTTGAACTCCATATGATATTGGACATGTGAACGACGCGGCTGTCCCGTACGTGGCGTAATCAGTAGGTTCAATTTTCACATAATCTTGGTAATAGCGCATTGAATGTTGGCTTAAAGTCCAAAAGTGGTGCACGAAAATGTTAGTAATCATGTCTCTGTACTACTTACTTGTCTGAAATTTTTAACTCTGCACTGGAGCACTGAGACTGAAAAAATAGTCCACTGCAGGCAGCTGACACCAGATAAATCTTAGCGATTGCCGATTCAGACAGCCCATCATCTGTACTTCTCACTTTGTCTGTAACATTTTTGAACATCAACATTGTGGCCCATTGATTTCATCGGTCCATAAGCTGTACCATTTAGGATGGTCACGTAATCACGTGAATTAATTTCACTTACATTTAGCGCATACACGCTACGACGTAAATTTAGTGCAGCGAGACGCATATACGCGGAGTGTGATCACGTCTCAAAAAAAATATTCTCGAAATCCAGGTGAAGTGATGGGTTATTTTTTATTCGAAGATGCTATAAATTAAGAAGTTGTGCTCGATCCACAAAAATTGAGACCCTTTCAACTGCGCCAACTACCGACGTATAGTTCTCCTTAACATTCACGCCATCTTGTGTGTGCGCCTGAAACCATTCATGAATAACCTGACATGTCCTTATCAGTGCTGTTTCAGGTCGGGAAAGTCCACCAAACCAAATCTTCACACAACGGCCGATCCTGGAAAAAACCCAAGAGATACAGATCGGCACCCACCACCTATTCGTCGATTTTAAGGCCGCATATGACAGCGTGCATACCGAGCTATACAGTGCCATATCTAATTTCGACATCCCTGCCTTACTCCTTAGATGATCAGGATGACGATAGAGAACTCTCGCTGCCCAATCAAGGTCAGTAATAAACTCACCGAGACCTTCAATGTGAACAAAGGTTTTAGACAAGGCAACACGCTGTCATGTGATTTCTTCAACATCATACTTGAGAAGATCGTGCAAAACTCACTGGCCAACACACTGCCACGATATTCCAGAAGTCCGTTCAATTGTTAGCATTCGCGGACGACATTGACGTGATTGGTAGAACACACGTAGCCGTCAATGAGGCTTTTGTTGGCACTGAAACGGAAGCGGCTAATGTGGGTCTGGCGGTAAACGCTGTCATCAAGAAAGACCCGATATTAAATGCAGTCTTGTCAACCGCTATTTCTATGGACACCAGATGCGATTGAGTAATAGAGTGCTCTCTCGGAAGACCAAGTTGACTCTGTATAAGACCTTGATTATCCGAGGCAGAGGCATGTACTATATCCAAGGGGAATGAAAGTTCTTGGTATTTTCGAGAGAAAAGAAATGCGCGCGATCATTGATCCTGTCTGCGTTGATGGCGTTTGCAATGAACAGTGTAAGCTGTACAGCGTCATGAGTCTAGCCGAGTCCTACGAGTCCAACGTCTACTATGGGTAGGCCGTGTAGAGCGTATGGACAGCTTAGCTCCATCCCGAAGACTCTGAGCCTGTGGAACAACGCAACAAGGACGTCCACTCACAAGGTGGAGCACACAAGTCGAGGGGGACCTCAGTCGGCTTGATGTGGGAAACTGGAGACAGCTGGCGAGAGATCGTGCTAGCTAGAAAGGCACCTTGACTGTAGCGCCCAAATAAGAAGAATAAGAAACTCAGGCAGACAATGATCTCTTCAGGAAAAAAAATGTCTCCTTGCCGTAAACATTGTTTTTCTTCGAAGGCTGGAAGTTATAGACGCTCTGTTGTATGTCCTTTCTTGCGGACAACATATAGGTCGTTGTCTCCGCATTCACATACTCGTATAAACCCTCCAGACGGCAAAACCTACTTGACGGCTAGCTGTGTTCTGTCCCAATCACACCAATATCATCCGATTTAATAACCGCTGGCGGAGTACATATGTATTCAGTTATCGATTTCCCCCCACCCAGAATACGCTCCATCTCCTCCAATGGTGCTTGCGTATCCACTTTTTCCTCCACATCTTCATCGCCAAATACAACACTGATGTCAGATTGTCATTCCGGCTCCACTCCATGCATCCAGTGCAGAGCTTTGGCGTTTAGTTTCAATTTCGAATTTCATCAGGTGATCGCTCCAATTACTCTGGAAGAATGTAAAATCAATGAACTCTTTCTTTTTTTTTCTTAAAGCAGTAAACGAATGGTGAGGCAAGTGCAATGCGACAGGACAAGTCGTGATGTACAAGGCGAGTGTGGAACATGTTAACATTGAAATAAAATCGAGAACACACATTTGGAACTCCATGAAATCCTTTTTCCCAGAAGAATGTAACGAGGGCTGTAAATTCTGTGTGTTCGCAACTCGATTCTCTTTCTTAATGAAGTAATCTGGGTAAGGAAACACATTCAACACCCATTCACCTTGCAAACGCAAACTTCGATCGGACAATCTCTGTTTCCCCGGAGCAAACAAAAGGATGAATGACTTGTCCCTCTGTTCTGAATTCGCTTACATCACTCTCCCATATCAAGCGAAATATGTCGCTGTTGTTGTCCACAAGTCAATTTCGTTCAAAAGCAAAGAGGTTCAGTTCGACGTAATTCGATTAAGCCGTCTGCAGAGGACCTCCCTGGGCGGCGAGTCATTAATTTCTATCTAATATTCCATAGCTAAACACGCAGACACAGACCATAAGGCAGTCATTTATGGAGTACCAAACTCTTGACGATCTCACGGCATCCGTCATTTCTTTCAACTCCCTTACTACGAAGGAAAGAAAAGCACAATGAGAGATAGAGACTGTACTTCATTCTATTATCCTGTTAAGCGATATCGTTGCACAAAACAATCCCCAGCAGCCTTCAACCACACTCCAGGATGTGGGAGGAGGGCGAGTTCGCCTTTCTTTATGACCGAAAGAATGATTGCTACTTACGGCGAAACCCTCATTACGTTCATGAACGCAATATGTGTCCACGTCATTGTTGTCGATTTATTGCAAAATATTACAAATCCTTTATGCAGTCCTTAGTGAAATAGCGGGCAATCCTGGGCTTTCATGTTGAACTGGAATTTTCGTTTCGCAGACTGATGTCCTTAGCAAGAGAGTCCTCTGAACAAGACAACAATGCCAACAATGCAATTAATAAATTCATTGCAATTTTAAACGCATTCTCTGCACTAAGGGCGCTCTGTAGGGGGTGGGAGGGGGGCGAGTAAATGGTTTTGCCAGCGGAAAAAAAAATCATAAATGAAATACCACTTTGTGAAGAAACTTTATCCCTTTTGCCCGGAATCGATGGGAAATTGAAATTAATTTTTGTAATTGGGTGGCAGCGGGTGGCTGTCGAATTCAGTGTACCGAGAAAATGCATATACACACACCTGTATCCTGACAGAATTTTACGACGGTGAATGGGCGAAGTTCAGTTCGTCGGTAGTCATAAATTCGGCGATTTCCGAAAGGGGCGGGGTGTGGGGCGTCGGGCAATTGTTACGTGCCAGCAGATGCGGGTGCTGTTTTTATTCGACTCTACGGAAAGTCAATACAAGTGAGAGGGTTGGACGTGCTTTTTCTCATTTTTGAGCTGATGAGATGAATATTGCAACAATTATCGAAGGATATGCACTGCAATTGAAGTGTCTACAATTGGCAGCTGTGATTGGAAATTCATTTTAAGGGGTGACCTTGTTATCGCACTCGATATGGCCAACTGGCTGCAGTCGACTAATTTCTGCCTTTTGAGCTCGACCCACATCCAAAGTCTATAGCAGAATCAGTTTAAGAGGAAAGTGAAACACACATACGGAGCATTTTGAATGGCAGTGAGTTCTTACTTCTTACACTGCTTTTGAAATTGAAATTCATGTTGACTCAATTTTAATCGTTGTCCTTTCAAATATCGTCAAGCATAGACAGACTAATTCTGCAAGCATTTCAACGGCATACAATTTATATGAGTGCCAGGTCACTATGACATTCCATTGGCGAATCCGCTAGAAAGTACACTAGTTCAAAGCTCTTGACGGGTGGAGATATATTATCAATGTCACTACTACGAAACATCTAGTGAAGCCTTAAATGGTTCCTCACACCACTACGAAACAATTATGGCTTACTCTCAATCACACTTAGTTCTCTAGACTCTCATCGCCCTCATTACTGAACACTGCGCTATTGGAACTCACAACTATTGATCAGGTCCGCCCTACAACGACTTCTGCAAAAGCTGCAGCGCCGTCTTCTCCCGAAGGAGATGTCACCTAGGGATTCTGTTATTCCATAACTTTGCCAAACTGAACAGTATTAATCTCATACATTTTCATCGCTTTATCAAAGACGCCAACTGGTTTGCGGAATTGCATCCACTAGATTATAGTTCTAAGTTCTAGTTCAAGGACAAAATTTGTGGAATTAAATATCCAAGGCATTTTATGTGAAAACTTACTTTTTTATTACCACAGTCCTAGTTGCCTACGTTTTCGTTTAGCTGATCCAGTTACTAATGGCGTTATAACTTCTGCAGTAATGAATGTTTTAAAATTAAAAGTGTCAACAGGTTTCAATATTTAGACATTGTATTGGCAAATAACCTCAATTGAAAAGACCACACTGTGTCAGACAGTGAACCTCTATTCTAATAATCTTATCTTAAAAATGGTATGCAGCGGTTTATTTAAATCACAATTGCAGTATGGTATTTCTTGCTGGGGTGAGGCGTATTTTAACAAGATAAAGCCTTTGCTAAACAAACCAAAACCATGTAGTAATGATAATGGCTAAAGTTAATCGGAGAACTCCTAGCATTCCATTGTTAAAATCTATAGACATTCTTCCATCAACTCTTTAATGCCCACTGTTCCATTTTGGGCACGCACTCTTTGAACAACAAAGTTTGTTCAACAAAAAAATTCCAAACTGCGTGCGAATAGTTTTATTACGTTCTGCTATACAAGCTATACAGTATGCACCGTGTGCCGCTTGAATCCAACTGCACTTGAAAGCTTTGAATGCAGTTGAGCTTGCGCCGGACGACGATACACATTTTTTGTAAATTTGTGAATTTCTCACATGACGACTATTCATGTATTGAATATTTCTGGAGAAAAAATTATTTCTATATTCCATATTCGTATCTAGAAAGTGATGCAAGTGCTAAAAATAAAAATTTCAAAAGAATTTCATCATTCCTAGTTCATGGGATTTTTAGTTCGTGCCCAAAATGGCACGCTGGGCACTTACGCCATAAAATCTGTTATATGTGAGATAACATAAAGTCAGCGTATCTATGGTCAAATCATCAATGACCAATAAAACGTTGAAGCACGAAATCGGGACCGGAAGCATTGTGCAATAAACAAACACACCGCCGTTACTTGCAACGCTGCATTCTTCACAGAGATGTAGCGTAGGTTATCTGTTCCAGTTAAGAATCTAGTTTGGAGTTATCCATTGTCGATGATAAATCGCATTTCAAAGTGCAAGCTTCCTCAGAAGTTCGACAGTAGTGGTGACAGCATTGAATATATGGCTTCGTAGTTCGTACTATGGCATCGCGGTTTCCACAGTCGCATGGAACGACAACAAAGTTGTGGCTTCCACGATGGCTGGAATCAAACCATATTTATCGACCGATGAAACGGCATCGACAACAGCTGCAGCTGGTCAGCGTTTCAACAAAAAGACCAAATCGGTGGAATCAATTGAGTGCGCCAACGTCATACATGAATACAACAAATACATGGGCGGCGTCGATCTAATGGACACGTCCTTGGGTCGATGCCGCATTCGCATCGTATCACGCAAATGAACATCAATCACGAACTCGATTTGTTTGCCGGAAATGTCATGTTCGTCTGCCCAGTGAAAGGAATTGTTTCATGGAATTTCACACAACACGATGCTTTCTGAACCAAGTTTGGTTTTTTTAAATCGTTTTCATAACATTTGTTTCGATTATTTTCAATAAAAAAAAAATGTATGGATACAATTGCCCGAAATTCCGTACAACACAGAACGAGCTTGATGTCGACCCTAATCTTTCATTCTCAGTAGATCTATTCTGAAAATTGGAACAGGAAATGCATAGCTAGTACACTGAAAAGCCTGTCCTGGCACTCGACAAAAACAATCTGTCAGTGTCTCAGGATCTGTGATGTTGAAGACTTGCCCTTGACTCTGATGCCCAGTTGACTTTTGCATTTTTCAAAAAGGATTTGACATTATTCTGTTAAATAAAACGTAAACCATTGGAGATTTATCGACATTTTTTTATTGACTTGAAATATAACCAAAAATACATAAATGATGTATGTAACGCGAAGTCGTTCGTATGTTCGCACCGGGCACGTTTGCTGTGGTCGATGAACCACATTTCGACGGAAAACGCGTCTATTTTTTGTTCAATATGGACTCTGGGCTGCTCTAACGACTACCAAAGATTTAACCCCAAAAACCACCTAACCACCTAAAAAACAGTCTGAAATTGTTAATCCGGACGATCTGAGCAGTATTCCATCGACAGGACCATTCTTCGATATAACACGTTCATCGAGCCGATTGTTAAATGCGCTGTGCGGCTTGTGGCACCGTCTTGTTGAAACCACGTATAATTAACGTCTAGTCCAGGCAATTGAGCAAAGAAATGACTTTGCAACATGTTTGTGCAGCGACCTCCATTGACTAAACTTTTCTGTGGAGTTGCACCGACGTCTTTAGCTGCCGTCACAGTTCAACTACCACATACGACTGAAATGCCTTCTGACTTAACTAAGCATCAAAAGAAATTTCACAAGCTTCACGGGAAAGCAACTCTTTCAAGCATCACAATTGCCAATTGTCAGGTACAACTCAAACAGATTTTCCGCGATTTAATCAGAATTCAAATATGCTTGCTTTTCCCAGAAAACTCGCTCATGTGCGTTATGCGATTTGGTACTTAAGCCTTCATTATTTCCGAGCGCACAAGGTTTCCTGGTAACCTGAAACGGTTTGACTCAACCATAGGAGAGCTTCTCGGAATAGAGTTCAGCTCAAAGGGACTTCCACTGGGCAGTGCAATACCGGCGACAGTTGGAGTGAAATAACAATTTGCTAAAGCAAACGACACGAAGCGACCACCCCCGTTGATGCGCATTTAACGACTTTAATCTTCCGCCTCTGCGTCATCCGTTAGGTGTAAAAATATACCTGAGCATGCAACCGTTCAGGATGCACATGCGTGGCACATCCCGCACCCCATCAGAGCATTAGAAAATTCATGATAGACACGCCACAGGCAGTTACGGTTTTAGTCACTGAGCAACGTTGACAGCTGTCATTGCGAGATGTCATAGAGAAAATTAAGTTGCAGGCGAAAATGAGGAGCCGAGTCCTTAATCCCGCGAACGGGACTGTTTTCTGCTGTAAAATTAATTAGATTTTCTGATACAAACCATGCCACAAGATAGCACGTACAGCGCGGACGACCACGGCCGTCGCAGCTTAAATAATTGAACTAGCAGCTGTTGGGCACGCTGATCCGATTCGGGTATCCATTCCTGATTTATTTCACCAAAACCTCACACCGAAGCCCGGGGCGCGACGGGCGTGACATGTTCCTCTTCCCGTGGAAATGTAAATCATTGCCAGCGAATTTATTCATACCGCGAATATTTTATGCGAGTTGTTCATTCTCATTAAATACTCGCGCTAACACGAGTGATTTGAATTTGAAGAATTTCGAGGGGTGTGTTGGTGGCTGGCACCCGACGGGAGAACGGGGTGTAGTCTGGCTTTTTTCTTATTTCTTTTTTGTATGCAAATTATTCCTGTGGGATATTTGCATTTTTTTCAAATAAAAACGGAAACGGAACCTTAAGCTGGAGACTTCACTTGCTCAACTCTCCATTTTGAAATAAGGAATGACAATTTGACAGGCTCCAGGAGCGGAGCAGTGGATTTATTTATTTTTTATTTATTTCAATTAAGCGATCGATTTTCGGAACCCGCCCGTTGATTAAACGAATCTTCTCTCGTGTCGTGCCGAAACAGCCGCTGACGTCACGCAATTAATCTCCCGGAAGTGAGTTACAAGGATATTCGCTGCTAAATCCGGTATTATTCCCGGGGGTATTGTCCGCTTTTGTTTGGGACCGTGTGGAGGACGGGCTTGCGTGTATAGGTGTCATTGATATTGATTAATGACTCAGAGGTTGGGCGGTGTATCTATGGCGTTTGTCCCTGCGCCTGAGATAAGGATTGTGGGCACGCAAACATTTGTCTATTGAAATTGGTGCGGCGTTTCTTGTTTTCGTTTTTTTGTTTTATTAGCTAAACCGCAAATGGGTCATCAACTTTAAATTAGAAATCACGAGTAAACAAGCGGTCAAACTCTTTAATCACGTTGTGGGCGAAAGGGTTGGCGAGGCCCTTCCGAACGGCGGTCATCTGTTAGATTGAACCAGTGAGAGGGACGTTTGCAGGGATCAAGGGTGGATCAAGGTGCAGGGTGCTAGCTATTATTCATCGAAAAGTCATTGGTTTCGAATAAAAGGACGGAGACATTTTTCCATTTACATTGTGACCATTCGTCTGTGCGACTGGCAAAAGGGATCAATGGATGGGTGATTGGAAAGGAGCGTTGGGTTCACCCATTGTGCTGCGAATTGGCACAAGATTTAAAGCATAATAGGTTTCGAGGATTGTCGCTACACAAAGACGCTTAAAAAAATGTAAAACTCTGCGTTTTGAAAATCACGTGCAGAAGGTGGGGGTGTAGGATATGTGTTCATAACTGACTTGGGCCCCAGAGTGACTGGTATCAGCAATTGGGTTCTTAAGTCGCAAAACTAGGCCTTTTCGAATATAAGTCTATAAATTGAATGTCCTCTTTCTACTTGGATATGTCCTATTTTTTGCGATCGTTCTGTACTACGTGGTCCATTGGTTCAAAGCATTCAAGGGGTTGATGTCGGTGTTGTACGGGACGGGAAGGATGTTCAGGTTCTTGTACGCAGACAGTTTATCTCACTAGAAGTTCCATGCTCAAGTGGAAGACAATATGGTCTAACAACACACTCGTGTTGTGCGTGTTATTGTTCGATTACGACTTCCTGTTTTATGCGGACTCCGAATGGCTAAGTTTGAGAAGCTTCTTCCAGACAGGACTGCACTTGGAGCATTGTCTGTGACTCGAAAGAGAAGAAGACGTGAATTATGAATGTTGGTAAATTCGGAGATTGGGAATCAGCGCACCCACACTATTTGAGATCCGAACCGCCATTCCTAGCTCGATTCTAAAGTGTTCAGCTAGCGAGTTCCTTTGTTTCACTTTTGATTCTTCGTAGCAATCTCCCGAACATAGCGACTCGATATCACTGTACCTGAGAACATCCTCTACTCGTTGTGCCATGCGATGATGCAGTCGTGGTTGAATCGTGGCTCTGTGGGCCCGTCCACAGTGTAACGGGCGATATGAAAGAGGACTCCCAAATATTGACGTCCAATAACTGAGAACTTTGGCCAATTCTTTTTCGTATCCGCCGCAAGCTTATACAAGAGCAGCGCGGCTCGGCGTCCGGAACAGAATGATTTCTGACTTTTCGCAGTTGATATGTTTAACTTCCAGTTGTAGCACTTTAGCATCGACGAATCGAAGATCGTTGGACCTGATTTCTAGTCATTTGCCTGCATATCCCTTATGTAACTTTCCTCACTCGCTTACATGAGTTCTGAACAGGACCGGTTTGCCTTTATTATCCCCTAGAATAGCCAAGCCAATTAAAAAATATATCAATGAGAGGGGCTTTGTTCGGAACTCCAAGCAATTTTGAGATTCAGATGAATTCCGAATTCGCTGGAATTCCATATTTGTGATCAGTGGAGATATCTTTGGCAGGCGTTACAGTTCGGGGTGGACCTGGGCCTCAGCCAACATGCCTCTCTATCCAGCACGGTCTTGGCCTAATTACTTCGAACTACACACGTTCAGCTGATTGAGGACCCATTCCAGCTCTGTACACCACCTGAGGCGTGGTGTCTTCCCCAACCGTGCTGTCCCTTCGATCGAAGACTATCCGGGCCGGACCATTCATTCTAAATGACCTAGACATCAGAGACAAAATCGAACTCATTCCACCAGATCCATGTCGCTGTTCGTCGTTGAGTGTCCTCCTGCAAACACCATCAACACATACGCGACCAAAGTCAATACGAAGGACTTTCCTCTCAAATCGTCCAGCCACTCTCTTCGTCCGCTTTAGTTAGTGTCCATGCTTCTGCGCCATACAGCAGAATTGAGACTTTCAAGGTCTTGTATGCGGATACCTTGGTCCTTCGAGAAAGGGCTTAGTTCTAGCGATAGGTCAACTTGAGTTGATAAATCGGGTCAAACGATTTATCTCCAAACCAAGTTGAACCGAGTTAAGCTTAGTCAAACCGAGTTGCCGAAACTGAGGCAACCTGGGCAGGTGAAGTGGACACACAATTCGCTTGCGGTTGGTTAAGACAAAGTGAGCACATTTAACATACACGTGAACATTGTTGTCGTTCAGAGTTGCACTGCCCGTTTCAATGCCTAGTTGGAGTTCGGTATTGGTTCTCACGAGACGATCAAACTGGCACGTGCTCTACTTACTCTTTTCCTTTTGCATATACAGTGGACCCGCAGTAGTCTGTCTTTGCCTTAACCGGGATCCCATGGGAGCCTACAAGTCATAACGTGACTCGAGTGTACGTGTGTACAATTTATTTCATCGTTAAAACATCGTTAATGTGTGTTGTAGGTGTAGCTGATTCGTGACACCACTCATATTGCTCTCTATTCAATTAATTAATTTTATTAAATTCCACATAAATAGTATTTACAGTAAACTTTGTTGGATTACTTGGAACTCTGTTTGTTCCGAACTACAGGGTGTCTGAAGCAGTACTCTATAGTCCGACAAATTTGATAAATCGACACTGCTGCGTGTGTCGGATTACCGCGGGTCCACTGTGATATTGTTTGAGACCGAATTAGCCTACTCGAGTAGCAACTCGGTTTGCTTCAATTCCAACTCGGGTTAAATTGACTTTAAGAAATTTTCGGTTTGACACATCACTAGATGCCTAGGCAGACAAAGTCTTTCACTAGAACAAAGTTGTAGGCAACAGCATGTACTTTATATTAGCTTCATTGCCATTCTAGCCGCTACCTGCTTGACGCCCCTTTCAGCCGTACTGACTGCCCGCTGTGTACTTCCAATGATGTCAATTTCACCGGTGTGTGCGAGCAGTTGTACAGATTTGTGGAATATCGTAAATCTAGTGTGGACGTTGGAGTTACCCACGATCTAAAAAACAAAAATCAGAGACACAGTATTATGCAAACGAACATACTCTTCTTGAGGATAATTAAATCTCATCATTAAACCGAATTTTCAAATAGCAATGTGTCGACTCATGGAATTCTCAGACAGCAATTCAAAAACATTAAACTAAATGCAGTCTACCATGAATTCGTACATTCATCTGTGTCCCTTGTGCTGTCGCTTCTTAGGTTCTTAAGCAACTCGACTGCCATTTTGCGCCATTCCATCTTTCGCGTTATAGCCACTTGGTGGTTTTATGAACCTTTATTATTATTATTATTGCTGAGGGTAAATTGCACCGCGACCTTAAGATCTATTGTGCCTCCTATTCATATCTTTGCTTTCTTAAGAGCTCCCCTCCCATGCAGCTCTTTCCAGAGTCGTATTGCGGGTTATTTGCTCTTATTGCGCGAAGGTGGAAGATATTTGTCCTAGAGTTTTCTCTCTAAGCTAGGTTTCTGTAGGAATCTAAGAATGAGAGCTGGTTCTAGTGACTTCAATTCTTCCTGATATTAGGTGTTTGCTCAGATATCTTTGTCTTTTGTGGGCTTGAGCCGCACAAAATCCCAGTATATGTTCTGGAATTTCTCTACAGAGTCAAACCAGTATCAGAGACCTTCTTCTGATACTCCTAGTTTGCTTAGGTGATCCCTGAGTTTACAGTGCCCTGTTATTAAGCCTGTTAGGATACGGTGGTTGTTTTTGCTCATTCTGGTACATGCTTCAAACCTCTTGCGGTTATGTTGACCCAAGAGTTTCTTGTCCTGCTTCATACCATGAGCGTTGTTCCATGCATCTGCCCTGTTCCTACTTTCAGTTCCCTGAACTCTTCCCTGAGGACGTGATCTCCTACAGAGAAGAATGGTTCGAGGCCTATAAAATCTTCCGATGCTCCTTTCCTAGCCTTTTCTAGAATCTAGAGCCAGGATAGAGGCACGACTGTACCACTTAATTGCTAAGTCACAGTTGCTATAGTTCCTGTCAAGATTGAACTGAGCGCATCTGTCTATGGCCTACACTTCTGCTTAAAAGATACTGGTGCATTTACCCATGGGTTCATGGTACAAGGTCCCTTGTAGCATACTCAGCAAGAAGAACATAATTGATGTTATTGTTAATAAGAATGCAGGCTCTTGGGTTGTTCACCCTGGTGTCTCAAATTACCTTTGCATTCCTGCCAGTCCTTTGACTGTCCCCTTCAGGATGTATGGGTCCGGAATTAAAACGTAGCCCAGATGTTCTCTGGTGAACAGCCTTGCTTAACAGCAAATGACACAATAGCATGATGAGTGTTCACCTGGGCCGCTATAAACATGCTTGGGGGGAGCTTTGAGCTATTGCTTAATCGAGGTTGATGCACCGCTTCCTTCCTCAAGGAGTAGACTCTCCTCTTCCATGTGTACAACAGTTTGTTCATGCTCTCCTTCGGACAGTCAGTCTTCAGAGAGAGACATGAATTGCTCTTCTATCTCTCCCTCAGCTCCTTGCTCAGCAGAGGCAGTGAGTGTTGCAGCCTGAAGAGGATCTATTTTCTCCTTTGCAGGCTCTGTGGTCAACTGACGCATCTTCTTCTCCGACTTCTTGAGTCCAGACACCGTCACCTTGCCGAACATATAGCTGAGGGAATTGTTTTGGTGTTTGATCATCTCAAAGGACTGTTGGTCAATTCCGAGGCCCAGTACATGTCCGGTTCCCTCATCACGACTATAAATCTTACCATGTCCCGAATTTTTACAACATATCCTCCAACATATCCTACCTATCGCCATTTTCCTAATGGCGGCACATGGCAGAGATCGATAAGTCAGACTCTTTTTTAAGTTGATAAATTTTTGGTGCATGTCACATCTGTTTAGAGATGTCGTACAGGTGTGGGTTGCCATCCATCTGTGATCTGTGGCGAGAATGACTAGTAATCGTGATTTCTTCTTCCGACATGTGCCAAAGTGACTAAGGGCACTTTAATGTCCAATAAGGGATCACCCCCAGGCACACCAACTGCTTCCACATCACTCTCTCGATTCGAAAGTTCCACATCTTGATTTCTTAATTAGCGAGAACACCTTAACGTCGTTTACATCAAACGCGAATTCATTCCGTGGTTGAACACATAAATTCCAATTTACTGTCGCCTAGAAAACGTCTCAAGGGCACATTGTAATTGCATTAAATTTGTTCATTGCTCAAAGACAGGTCTTTCATCACCCGTGGAATTTTAAAGAGCGACATTCAATGTCACAAGCTTCACACAATGACAAATTACTATATCATCCTGCACCGGTATCCAATGCCCTCGCATCAACCTGAAAAAGACACAGCTCCTCACAGTGCGTACCAACATCCTCGAGGCATTTTTTCGCCCCATGATCCACATAACTCTTAGATAAAAGGTACTTATGGAATAATTTAATATTCCCGAACAAAGAACACCCAAAGGAGGGCGAAACAATCGGGGCACTTGATAATTCCACTGAGTGGGGCAACAAAAAAAGAGGCACCGCGACTCTGGCGCCAAGCTGAACAAAGGCATTTGCGAATTTGCGTGCTTTCTCCTACTCCACTCGAGGATTTAACGAAAAAAGAAATAACGCGAGATAATAGTTCATAACCGTAATAAGATAACAATTTTGGGCACGCTCCTGATTCCGACGAATCCTCATGAAGAGGATCATCAGAAAGACGAGAGCCTTATGCTGCCATGGGAGCAGCGGTTCGCGACAATTTAGCGGACGCAAGAGTGGAATGCAGTCTGTGGGCGGATTTCCTCGAGGACTTACCAGATGATAATGTCACCAATGGTGATGATGAACCCTTTGCGCACAGGACCAGAGCGGACGAAAAAGACAAGCACAACAAGGACAATGTCGCTCATGATGAGAATTTATTTTAAGACTTTCACCAGGAATCTAATTAATCTGCTTCAACCAAGGGCACACACACACACACCGCCCCAAGTGCTTGTGGCTTGTGGCTTGTGGCGTGACGGTCCGACCTAGATTTCGGTAATACTCTCGCTCTCTCGCTGGAGAGTACTTGAAGTGTGTATCCACCGGCTTGGTGGATGGGGGCGGCAAGGTGATGGAATATTCTTGAAATTCCGCAAAGGTACTTGCACCCGGGGGATGAGTAGGCTAAAAGTAATTAGGGCCAAGAGCTCCGGCTTGGGACGAACTTCAGGTCACGGACTTGAAGGGGAATAATTAAAATTATATTAAAACTGTAGCCAGTCAGTGAGATACCTTTTTGTCATGCATCTCCATGGGTAGCGTTTTACGATTTCGCCTCATGATGCCGGCAGATGTGCGTCTTTTACTTTCCGTTTTATGGATGCGTGTGCCACGGGCGATGGTTGGGCGCGGAGGTGGAGTAATTGAATGAGAAATCTCGTCTTTGGATGAATTTCTTATGGCAGATTTATCTAATGATAACGGACCTTAAAAATGAATTATCCTGCGCCTCTGCAGATCAGATGCAGAGCTTATCTGGGATGAGAAAATCACGAGCCGCCCTCAGGCTCTGCGGACAATTCGGTGTGAGTGTGTACACAAATCACCACGAACAGCTATTTTCCACTCAAAATAAAAACACGGTCGCACTCGCAATGAGTGCTCTGCTTGTAGACGTTTCAATTAAAAGTACGAGAGGACATCTCATGGCAAGTGCACACTTGCATTTAGGACGACAACATTTCATGACAGCTGCCACATAAGTCGGACAAGATCGGGATGCAAATACTACAAGAAGTGACATAAAATCGCTTTCTTAACGAACCACGCTGGAAGGGCATTCTGTCGTATTTGGGATTAGGCTGGCCGTTTTAAGATAGACCTACTTTAGAATAAGTGTACTTCTATAATGGGATGGTGAGCGCTCTTCTTGCCCTTCAATTTCCTAACTTTTATTGTCCGTCAGTGGTTGCGCTCTGGCGTAGTGAGTAAATCAGTCAACCTTGCTGGGGTGTTATGGGTTCAATCTCCAACACGAACACCATTCCACAGACCACACGGATTGTGTAGCTTCTACTCTTGCAAGCTAGCTGGCTTATACTTTTACATGACTTACGCGTTACATGGCTTCTATGCGGCCGTGTAGGTCTGTGAAGGAATCCTGACAATTTTCAGCTTAGATTGGTTGGCAGTGATGAGACGCAGAAATGTTGAATTGGCGATCAAATGTAGCGTAGCGGCATACAATAAGGAAAGGTCAATGTGCAGAAGGTCAGTTAGAACACATTTGTGAGTACATTCGGCCGAAAACCAATCTCATTTATCCAGCATCTGTAAACAACCTTGATTACTCCAAGGTGCGTACTCTAAATTACACACCTGTCACTTGTGTTGACAAGCGTGTCTGAAATGGAATTAGCTGTTAGAGTCATCAAGGCCATACTGTCTTGCGGTCGCGATAGTCTTTAAACCGGAGATTCGGGTTCTTACTGTCCTTCTGGAATTCGAAGATCCTCCCAGCTGGATCACAGCGAGTTTGATATCCATCAACTCGCTGTGACCAAGGCAGTGTAGTCGACGGATTTTTGCCTTCCGGACTCCGTTCACATCTTGATGCAGCTCGTAGAGTTCACCTTCCTCGGAGAGAGGACCATATTTTCGACGCAGAATTTTTCTCTCGAAGCCATAAAGAGTCAGCTATATCATTTTGCTTATGGCTCCATAAGCAGGATTTGGAAAATAAGTGTTTTGTAGAGCATCATTTTGGGCGTTCGGGTGAGTCTTGAGCGCCGTTTTTACGACAAACCGAAGTAGCAACGGTTGTCAAAGGCGATTCTACGTCGTCCGTCTACTCCAATGAGTTGTCATTAGTAGAGCCCACGTTTTCCCCGAGGTAGACAAACTGCTTACTACCACAATCATAGACGAGAATTTCGTCTCTCCGATGGAGAAGATACCGAGATGAATATCAAGATCGATGTCTAACAAAGCTGATAGCGCGGACAGGCTGCCCTGCACACTGAACTCATCAAAGCAACAGAGGATGAATCAGAGCATAGATCAATTCACTCATAGGTCATGGCTCGAGTGGAATCTCAATATCATTTGCCCGATTTATATTCACATGCCGCAACTATCAAGGTCACGTCTCATTAACACCACGTACTCGTTTACTACCTCAAAATTGAAACTATTGATCGTGATGATTTATCCCATGCGGGATGTGACAAAGCCATTCTTGATCGAGAGCATGAATTTTACCTGTTCTTCAATCGCCGTGAAAGCTAGCACCATAACACATCGACCGACTCGGACACTGAGATCCTCCCGACTTCCATCTGGCAGTGCCCAGTAGTAACGCCTTTTGGAATTCAGCTCTTTCCAGGTTCTTGCGGTACCTCTCCAGGTTCAGCTTTAGCAACTGGTGCCTTCAAACAATGTAATGTTGGCCATCTGGATGGAGTTTACATGTGGTGAGAGGATAACCAACTCTTCTATATTGGGAAGGGATCGAGTGGTTGTGCCTCTGGCGAACTCGTCCTCTGCACAATTGCCTGTGACGTCTCTATGGCCCGATATCCAACACGGCCGTTTTTTTTTTTACTTGTCTTAATACACTTCTCGTCGAGTGATGAGCGACAGTTAATGAACAGCTTGGAGTTTAGTGACATCATCTCCAGAGCATGTGCTAACATTCCACGAATCGCAATGATCTAAGCCTGGTCTCTAATATTAATAAGAGTTTATACGACGCCTGGCGGCCGTGGCGCTGCAGGTCTGTGCGTCGACACCTACGCACTTGAGCCTCGGCGTCTAAGTTCGAATTCCAGAACGACAAAAATAATTTTCACGGCCCACCTCTTTCGTGTCATTGACAATGCTCAAGAAATATAACTGTCTAGAAAAAGCTGATTAAACTTGGCCGTTCGGAGTCGGCATAAAACTGTAGGTCCCTTTCACTCGTGACAACACGCACAACACGAGTGTTTGCCGAGAAGCTGGCCATGACCATCTACCGGCTGTAGCTCCACCCATATTATTAATAGTATTTTACGACACCTATCGACTGCTAACCAAAGTCATCTTCGAGATCAACTTATTTACCAGCTTCCCTTCCAGATCGGACTGGATGTCTGACAATCAGACGCTAGACGATCGCCTACGTTTCTACACAGATGGATCGAAGACGGACGAAGGCATGGGGATACTAGTCTACTCCAAAGACCTCAATACTGCTCTCTCATTGAAAATCGTTGACCACTGAAAAGTTTCTTAGGCAGAAACCATCGCGATGATAGAGACAATGTTCTGACTCAAAAACAACGTCATCTCCGAAAGCGCCTTTAAGGAGCTAAATGACTGAAACAAGTGGAACCCATTTAAAAGTGAAAGTTTGGAATCCAAGTCGTCGTTCATTACAGGATTTATCTGCTCATTAATTTTCTGCCCCTCATTGAAAACGGCTGTAGAATTCGTCAGGACTTCCTTTGCAATCTGCGCTTTTGCTTTCATCAAGTTTTTCTGAATGTTCGTTTCCAATCGACAATACTTCGCCAATTGATGTTTCTTGATGAGAATAATGCTACTTTAAATTATTAGTATACTAGTGGACATCTTCACGTTTCCTTGCGCAAACAAAAAATGGGGGACTCTGGAAGTTTATCCTACAAATTCTTAAGACTGGCCTAGACTTATTAATGGTAACAGCAAAGGCAACGTGGTGGCCCGTGGCGTTGTTGGTATGTGCGTCGACTCCTACGCACTTGAACCTACCTGTCTGGGTTCGATTCCTGGTACGACAAGAAAAACTATTCACGGCCCCACCTTTCGAGTCACTGACAATGCTCAAAGAGTATAACTGTCTAGAAAAAGCTTCTCAAACTTGGCCGTTCGAAGTCGACATAAAACTGTAGGTCCCTTCCACTCGTGATAGAACAATAGCACACACAACACGAGCGGTTGCTGAGAAGCTTCGCCCTGGTCCTCTACGGGCTGTAGCGCCACCCATATTATTATATTATTAGCAAAGGCAACACCCACTGGAAATTGCACTCGTTTGAATTCAAATGACAAATCGGATGGTATCATTGGAGTGCGCGGAATCAAAAGATCTTCACCTTCACCTTTGAAAACAATCAAAATAGTGGCTACAATAACATTGCCCATTAACCTTTTCACAACAAGCCGCGTACCATTGCAAAGTTTTGGCTGATTGATATAACGAAGCATAATAATAGTCACACCAATTTTCAATCGATGAAATCAGAAATTCTGTGGGATGATAATTAACCACCTCCTCTTCATTGGTAACGTTATCAATAGACTTACACGAAATCAATTCAACAGATATTTTGGATTGTATAGCGTAATTCAATTCTTTAACATCATTATTCTTGGCTGCCAAAATTGCTCTTTCGCTCAACCAACACTGATTTTTATATTGCTGTCATGTTAGCGAATAAGCCCTCATTCAATTCGTCTTTCGATGGTGTAATGCGACAGAAAATTTGTAGCAGCGTTTTGCAATTGAATACGAATATTTGTGTATAAGAAATAATATCTTCACATATCACCACAAATACGATGATTTCAAGCAAGCATTCATTACATCTGCGGGGGTTGTTCTTGGTATAACAGGCAAAGTTTGTCGAAAATCTCCTGACAACAAAATCAAGGCACCAGCAAACATTTTGATTTAAATTTGTTTACATTTAAATGTGACATTGATGTTTAAGAAAAAAATATTTTGGTAATGTCACTTCAAGCAAAGTGTTACAAATCTTACATTAAACATTTAAAATGAGTGGGTGGGGTAGCCCTTCAAAATTAATACAAATTTGACTAAGGAAATGATATAAAAGAAAAAGGAAAGAAGAAAAAAAAAAGTTTATTTTACATACAGCAAAGTATACTAAAACATGAAAAAATGTTCAACGTTACCATAATCAAGGCAATGAAGCCATTTTTTAACGTGTTTAACAAACATTTTGTAATGAGTCATTGCTCTAAACTACATTGGGAGACTGTTGAATAAACGACTCGTAGTAATGTTACGGAAAGTTAGTACAGCCGATTGATTTAAAAAAATTCCCACGTAAATTATAATCATTCAAATTACGCAAACTAATATTACCAGACCTAATAAAAAATATTTTTAGCACTTTTTAACAATATAAGTGTCGGATTCAAAGAATTTGCAGATCAGCAAAAAGTTGAAAACTAGAGTGTGAACGAGATTTTCGACAAATTATTTTAATTATATGTTTTTGAAGTGATAAGAGATGTTGTATTTTATTTATATAAGTTCCACGCCAGCACGTTATATCATACTCTAATATAGATTGTAAAATGCCATAATATATTTTTTGCAATAGTTGTTTAGAACAAGTCTTTCGTAGAAAGTAAAAATTTCTCAAAACGCCTTGAAAGTAGTTTTTCAAACTCGCAATGTGGTTATTAAAGCTCATTCTGGAGTCAATTATTAGACCTAAATATTTGAACTCAACGACTTTCTCAATCTGAAAGCACTTATCATTACAAATGTCATAATTGTAGAATGTATATTCATATAAGTTATGCTTGCACTTGCAATTAGACAGCTTGAATTTTGAGCAATCGGCTGCATACAAAACTATATCGCAAGTTCACTGTATTGTGACACTAAATTGAAAAACATAACCTTTGTTTTCGAGCTTATAATAAGTTTGTGTTTTGTTTAAATCACAAATCAAATTGAACGCGTTGTCTGCACCATAAGTGAAACCCACATCATTCGCAAAGGCAGTTAATGAGCCTTTAAATGGTAAGTGGAACATAGAGTTTATAAAAACCAGAAATAGTATAGGTCCCAATACGGATCCTTGAGGTACACCAATATTTATAAACTTTTTATCACTTCTGACGTCCTCAATTTTTACTCTTTGTGTTCTGTTGCTTAAATATGACTTAAACCAACCATTAATAAAGCCTCGAAACATATCGGAATTATTTCGTAAGTCTTTCAGAGCTCTTTCCAAAGATTCACCTAATTTTTTTATGAGCCATGGTGGTCTCATCGCACACAATGAGCGCAGTATGCTGCAAAACTTTGGCCATCCCATTGACTTACATATTAAACGACAGTTTCAGTGCAGAATGTGCTGTTGGACCACCTTTTAACAATGTTGTCACCGCTAGTGCAATTCTGTTTTGCGTACGTATTGTTGCTAAAAGCAGTGTTATCAAAAAAGTTGTGCCTGTTCCTCCTGGAACATCCAAAAAGTAAAGGCCACTACTTCCAATTAATGATGGAACACAATTATTTCATGTACATATATTTCCTTTTCTTTTTTGGTTACGTCCAACGATGTGGCAATCTTTGAAAGATACTAATAGCCCGGGCTATCAGCATGCACGATTCGCAAACCTAAGTAATCGATTCTGGGAATTCGCCTACGTACTAACGCATACCCTACCACTCTCCCCGCGGAACTGCCTTTAGGTATTACTTTACGCTGGCTGGTTAGCGAACCAAGTTAAATCCACTGTGTTTTCCTGTTCGGCTTGCCTTACTCTTTCAAGCCTTCTTAGCTCGGTCTGCATTTTTACTATGAAGAAACAGACTTCCTCCCACATATCGGCTGACTGCCTCATATGACCGACTAGGTCCTCCGGGGTTGGTAGGCTTGTTCTTGACCCTTCAAATCGCCGGCAGTGTTATGTCGCGTAATCTACATCTTCGTCAATGTCCTCACATTCTAGACACAGGGGAGAGCTGTCGTGCCCGAACCTATAAAACCTCAGACAGGCCCCGTGGCCCGACAGGAACTGTTAACTGGACATCGCAGTTTCCCGTGATAGTTGGGATCAGTCTGTGGGTCCATCTACCTTTACTTGAGGTGTCCCATCTGGCTTGCCACATTGTCACTGAGGTTGCTCTTTCTTCCTTTCTTATTCCATTTACTCCAGTCTCTGCGTGGTTTTTCGATCGCCTCAGGTAGACTCTATGCATCTCGTTGGCGAGAATGTCCATACCCGCAATCACACAGGCTGCTTCGTCCGCAATTGTTCGGAAGCCGCTGATTGTTCTTATGGCGAAGAGCCTGTATGCTGACGAAAGCTTTTTTGATGTCTCCTTTATTCAGAGAGCAACCGCCCAGACTGGCGCAGCATATAGCAGAATTGAGCTTACCGCTCAGTCCTGTGCTGTTCGGCAGCATACCAGAGAGCACTGCCTGCATCACTGACGCTTTTCTGTGGCAGAGCTTTTTGAAATTAACACGGTTGTTTAGGACCAGTGCTAGGTATTTCAGACCTTCCTTGGACCTAATTAGTACAACCCGAAAGCTTGCATATTCCACGGTCTTTCGACTGATTATTAAAACAGTCTCTGGCGCCCACTGACGCTGCCGCAACGGGTCAAGGTTATCGGCTTTGCCGACGACATCGCGGTCGTGACGGTGGTTATGGT
The DNA here is from genome assembly GCA_907269125.1 of Eristalis pertinax. NCBI lineage: Eukaryota > Metazoa > Arthropoda > Insecta > Diptera > Syrphidae > Eristalis > Eristalis pertinax. Next base: position 38,584,300 of record OU026147.1, read on the forward strand.
GACGGTAACCGTGGACAGCTAGTTCAAGGTAGGAAGATTCCAGCCAATTTTTGATCCTGTCGATTGCTTCGTTTGTGACGGTTTCTACCTCGTACATGTGCTTGGCCACCGTCACGGCCGCGATGTCGACGGCAAAGCCGATAACCTTGACTCCTTGCGGCAGCGTCAGTGGGCGCAAGAGGCTGAAACTTAATGTACTCCTCCGTACATTAAGTGCCACAGGAGGGGTCCAAGAACTGTACCCTGTGGAACTGCAAGAATCTTTATACGGGACATCCTGTGTGCGTGTGTGCTGCGTCCAGTTATAACACAGATGGGGCTTCTAACTTCTAAGCTTAATCCGAACATACAGTGTGATCGTTTGAGATTGCCTTCTATCCACTTTGGGCTGATTGCTTTAATTGTATGAACCTTGATGAGATGGCAGGCTGTAGTGAGCGGCTTAGATGGTGGATCTCCCTCCAGTGTGAGAGAGGGAGATTGTACCACACCTAACGAGTTCATCGGCTTATCAAATGACTGGAATGTCACTGAGTCCCAACACCCACAGAGCTGTATCTTAAAATGCTGGGCCATCTCTTAAAGACATTTTAGGGATGTGTTTGAGCTTAAAATGACATTGCGGATTAAGCTTAGAAGTAAGAAGCCCCATCTGTGTTATAACTGGACGCAGCACACACGCACACAGGATGTCCCGTATAAAGATTCTTGCAGAAGCTGCGTAGATGAAGAGGAGGTAGAAACAACACATCACCTCTTCTCCTCGTGCTGTACTCTGCCTAGCCGTGGGAACTCACACCTAGGAGCCTACTTTTACAAAATAAGTCAGCTACACCGCTTCGTCACAGCTCCCAAGCACCAACTGGTTACAGGTATAGGAGTAAGTCAATCCTCGTGGTACCACAATGGGCCTTAGTATTGCCAAGTTATACGAGTAAGGAACCAGTCACTGCCTGTCATTGGACTCAGGTATGAGTTGAGTCATGTCAATGCCCAAATTCTACACTCCCAAGCAGCATTACATTTGCCATCTGTATGGAAAAGAGGATTAAATAATTCCTTTACTTAACCCTACCTCGCTCATGGGGCTCTCGTGCATCGACTCCGCCAAATAACTCCATCAATACAAGAGTCTGAAAAGATTTCCCCGTAGATGCTCATGAGTGTCATTTCAAGAAATTGCCAAACTGCAGCAATGTCACCAAAACCCTTCAGCTGAAGACATCAACAATAACACCTGCGTCTCTCTATCCACAGAAATGAGTCATTTCCTGCCACATTGACTGCGAACGCCCAGGACTTTGTAATCTCTATTAGTTGGCCATCCCTTTGCCATTGATAGCAGATCTCATTCATCTCATACATCCTCCCCCCCCCCCCCCCCCAACACACACACCCATCGTGTCGACCATCGTACAAAACCGACTTCATGTAATCCATCTGAATTCCATTAGTGTCCCAAAAACCTCTTTGGTTATGCATTAGAACCATGTCATGTCCTTGTGATTCGAATTTTCTAGTGCCACTCACCGAATTAGAATGACATCACAAATCTATGCATAGGACCAAAAACACAATTTCGCACATTCCACAAATGGAGCAGCTGGGGCTTTGGTATGATGGACACCATCATCCCTAGATGACCCATGCACCAATTACACGATGGAGCCCCACAACAAGTGTCATTCACCGAAACAAGTGCCTCCATCCAATCTCAAGTCGAGGACATACACCGGCCTCATCTCGTCCAAGGATTGAGAAGACTTCTCCCAGTCCCCGGGATCCGTATCGATTCGGAGGCTGCCTCTGCTGGGGATGCGAATGATTATTGTTATTATGATGAGGCGACGTTCGGGGGCGATCCACCACAGCATTTCGTTTCAATACGGTGCGTTGTGGCTTTTTCTCTGTTCTTTCTTTCGAATTTCCTCCACACGCCAATCATCCTTGCGGGAGTCTGAATCGGCTCAAGGCAGCGGGAAATTAATTGCGTGGCAGAACAGCAGGCGGCCGGTGGGTGGTGGGTGCCGGGTGCCGCGTGGGCATGTCATTTGATACAAATCAAGGATATTAATTACGTGCTTTGTCATTGAACACAGCCGCAAAACCGATAGCAATTGTTGCCCGTTTTTGCGGTGCTTTTTCAATGCCGCCCGATGATTTCTCTTGTGTGGCATGGAACAAGGGGATCTCTCTGAAAATGCATGATGCACTCTGCATCGCTGTCATCCGCCGCTCCTGTGGGCAGCTGCTGGTGATTGATTAACAGTATCGACGCGTCAGTGTCGTTGGACACATAACTGTCAACACCAACACGACAATAAGAAGCCATCATGCATCCATGTGCTCCTTGAGTGGAAATTGGTGAAGAACCCCCCCCCCCTCCCCCCCCTCCACCACCTTGAACCGTAATGGACGAAGGAATGCCAAACACTCAAACTGTTGAGGGGGCGACCAGAGTGTTGTGGTGCGAGTTCTGATGTCATTCATTAATTAACCGCGAGTTTGTGTTGTCGTTCGAGCAGAAGAATTGCAGGCATTCCAGCATGTTGTGGTATGGTATGAGCTTGTAGAGATTCTCGACTAAGAACCAACCCGAAGGTGCAGATGAAGTGGCGTGGTGAAGCATTCATGTGGTTTAACTATTGGAAGACGACAATTAGGATCATTTGTGATCTGTGTGCTTGTCAAATGAGATTTCGGTTGTCACGTATGTGGATCTTTTCATAATTAGTAGTTGGAGGAAGACATCAGGAGCAACTTGATTCAACTCATCTACGCTGTGAATACTCTCTAAAGTTAAAGCTCATGGGTGATGTTGATACTTAGACGCTGGTGCGTCTCCTGAATACATACTCCTACACTGTCGTGTTCTCAAAGGAACATAAGTACATTTTTATGCCTCCTAACTCATTAAAGCGTACTTGAAGCAGTGATCATGGGGATTAAGGAGACACTTTTCTGTCATTGGAAATTTCCATACGGACTTCGTGTGTAAGAACTCGACAAAAAATTCTGGAACCCAGTTGGAGAAGTACAAATAAAGGCGCGGCGGCCCAAGCGGAACAGTTTAGTAAAGGCGTTCGGACAGTTCGGCGTTCAGTAAAACCGTTGATTGAGGTCGCAAAGGAAACAGTGCATTGCAAATAAAAGTTATTCAAGAGTAAGCAGTAGGAGTGTAACATTCGGTCTTGCTCTCCTTCTCGAATCAGGAGGATCAGCTTTGAAGACCATGCGCTCGATGTGGCCGAGCCAGTACAGTCTAAGGATTTTTGCCTTCCGGACAAGATCCACATCTTTGAACGGATCGTAGAGTTCGTGGACGGAACCATATATCCGACGTAGAATTTTTATTTCGAAGGTACCATGCATCAGCTCTGGTGTTTTGCTTAAAGTCCAACTTTTGGCTCCATGTAGGATGACTGGCAAAATAAGGATTTTGTAGCTTGGTCCTTCGAGTCAGGCGTTTTGACTACAGTTGCTTCGACTTGATTTTGGATCCTGTTTTCGGAGCTCCACTAAGATGTCATTCGTGGAGTTCACGTTTGCCCCGAAGTAGACATACTCCTTCACTACCTCAAAATTGCAGCTGTCGATTGTGATGTCTTACCCCAGGTGGTGTGTGGCGGAACGTTTCTTAGTCGACAGCATATATTTCGTCCTATCTTCATTGACTGGCACATGAAGTAAGATTCATTTAAGCCATGCTTTTCCTTTGGTATGGGGTTGAGACACATGTAGACCGTTCTTAGGTTAGGTTCGGCAGACAATGCCATGTTGGTGCATTGTGATACCCATAATCAGACTACTACCACTGATCGACAACTCCAGTGATAGTGCCGTTAATGTGATCCCAGCGGCAAATGGTGACTGGACAAGGAAACCGGATAAAGCGTATTAATTTTGCTTTCACTGGGATTCAAACAGGGAACCCCTCTAAACAAGGGCAGGCACTCAACCAACTGCACCATCCAGCTGTTGCCGTTCTCGATCCACAATAATAACTGCTACAGTCCGAAGTGGACATGGGACTAGTTTCCTCGTGTTGTGCGTTCTATTGTTCGCTCATTAGTGGAGGCTACCTACCTACCGAGTTTATGCCGTCAAGCTTTGATACGTTTTATCTAGACACTCTCTGAACAGAAAAGTCTGGTTCATTCTCGCCCATTTGACTACAGCAACACCAAGCTGGGCATATTCCGCCCAAAACACATATTAGTGGCCAGTGGGGTTGAAATAAAGAAAGCGACCCCACCAAACCGCTCATACTTGACGCCTGGAGCTCTATCTAATTGTCAGATATATAGAATAGCTCAAATCAGGCGAATTTATGCGAATGAAGAGTTTGAGGCAAATGGTCAACTGAGACACTTCTTCAACGACGTTTTTTTACGAAGCTTGCTGCTTTAGCTTATGGAACGATTTGAGAGGCTGGCTGCCTATAATAGAGGACCTGTTGCGTTGATTACGAAACATGCTTTTGGAGGAATATGAACATCTGCCTCTTAGACGAAATTTGGATGTCTTGAGGTGAGAGTTGGAACAACTACTGGAGCTCGGCCAACCTAATTACAGATCTTCCAAGCTGTTTCAAAATTGAGGCAGCTTGGCCAATACCACAAGAAAGCTCAGCATAACTCCTACGATCACTTATGAAAAAAAGACAGCGAGATACTTGAACTTCTCCATCTGCTTCCATGCGACTGCACTAACATGTAGAGTGCACTGAACAAGCGTTCTGGAAATTATCATAACCTCTAATTTGTCCAGGTTAACCTTCATCCCAGCATCTACATCTACGGCAACAAACCTATCGATTGCGAGCTGGAGTTCCGTCTGGGAGGATGTGAGGAGAGGAGTGTTACCATTCATTGAATACTCATTTTTGCACAAACTTGTTTACAGCAGTCGCGGTCGGTGCCACATTTCTGCTAAAACTTCTTTTCAAAAAAACGCACTGTTTGGGCTACACAGCACTCACCTTGGAAATAGATTTGTCACAAGGTTGTTCAAGCGTGCGACTCATTTCATTCCGCGGAGGTATGATACTGACTTTCTGTTAAGTTTTCGAGCAGCAAACAGCTGTGACAGTGTCAAAATAACTTACGACATAAAAAAAAAACTAGATGGCCCACCCTGTTAATTTCAAGGATTCTTGTTGACGGTTTATGTTGGTGATGGTCCTGGTATCTTCAGTCGAAGAGTCGGAGTTTCTCCATTTGGTGTGGTGGAATATGAAACCATACCCGACAAGCGAATGCCAGTGATGGTCTTATTATCTGTTTGTTCATAATCCTCTTTACCTTTGCGGGAAGTGGGTTGAGTTTGGAATCGTCATCACAGCCTTCTTTGGAGTCCTCTTAGCATGTAGGATGTAGAGTAGTATGGTCGTATTGATCACACAAACTTGTATTTCCGTCCGTACCCAAGCAAAGACGAGAGGATATCTGCAAATAGATTCCTCTTAAAACCTCCCATCAATTCATGGGGAATCAATTCACCGACAATGTGTTTAATCGTGTAGGCGTAGTTTTTAATATTCGAACGAATTCTCTCCAAAAGCATCTTGCAGTTATTGCTCAGAAGGCATATCTCCTAAACGGCATTTAAGAAACCACCCGTGAGTTCCTTGTTTATAAAATGTTCGGCTGTGACTTTGAATCTGTTTTTTTTTTCTCCATTTTTGTGAAGTAGATCATGGGACTATTTTTTCTTTGGCATTATTGCTCACCTTCCAAAATCTAGTCTGCTTCATGATGAAGCCATTAAATGCCATTCTGCAGGAATGAAAAGTTAGATGTTGTTTTATTTATGAATTCATTCGAAAAACTTTCTTTCAGTGCTCTGGGATTCCATCAAACTGCTTTCCTTGTTTATTAACGTCAGAAACTGCGTCACTTCCAGGGCAACTTTCGTATTTTTAGGGTTTCTTTACTTAAATCACTCTCATGTTTGAGTATGGAACAAATTAAGTCTCAGAAAAATATAAATCTTAAAGTCACCAGTATTGGATGAATTTAAGGTCACAGACCCCTGTTTCATCTCAACAACACTCAAAAACTTGTCGAAATCTTTAGCAACCCCCTAGTCGTCAAATCCTGTGGGACAACAAAATCAAAACACCACATACCATCAGGAGCTAAAGTTCCCAAACTGTTAACCTCTCACGGATGTCTAAACTCACTCTCCATTATGCCGTTGTGTTCTTTCACTTCTTCTTCTCTATACGTCACACAGGATCCTTAAGTACATCCGCCACTGATATACACAATCCTTGAAGTGAGTATACACCACCTCAAGACATTAATTTCAGCCCGGATGTATGCCCTATATTGTGCATCCATTATGTAAGTATTGTATCACATCGCAAAGGGAGAAAGAGAGAGCGAAAAATTAATTGCATACCTCTAGGCGTTATGCAATTTCACGCTTACACACTTCTTTTGCCACTCTCTCAGGCGACAGGTTGTCGATGTGGATGCAGTTATAATTCTATACACACCGCCGCGCAGCGCCATGGCAGTCATGCGCCGCAGAGCGTTCCGTACAAACAGTACTGTACTGTGCTCCTGTTCGCTCTTGTGGGACGTATTGATTTTTTGATAACAACTAGCAGCTGTTGCGCTTTCCAATCGACTTGACTTTCGTTTCAGTGGCAATTACAATGGGGACGAGCCTCTGGGTTTTCGTATTGTGGGTGGTTATGGTAGAGATTCATGTAGTCATCAGGGAATCGTTGCGTTTTACGATTTGCTTCTCGGGGAGATTGCCTTGAGGTTCTTAAACTGTCTACGAAATTTAGTTTTCTTGAATTTAACATACAAACGTTGTTTTTTTTCTCTTGTGGACCTTGAAGGGTGGCTTAAAATTTAACGCGTTCAGCCCAAATGTCAGTGTTTTTGCTGCTCCGATGGGAGATTAAGATTCACATTTGAAAGGAAAACTCAACACTCTATATACCTATGAACATTATCTTGACAGAATCGAGTCGTAAAGGTCTCCAAAGCATCCGGAACCGGGACAGAGACTTCAAAGAAGGGCGACTATATGGATATACACAAAAATTGTCAAACCTATACTCACTTGCGGTGTTCTTCAAAGAAAATCTTAGGCAAATTCAAAATCGCGTTTCTATCATGACAGGACCCAGATTTGCATCATCAGGCGCTCTGAGCACAATTCTCCATCTGCTTCCAAATAAAATCCTTGGAAAGCCGATGGAAAAAAAATTGTACATCGGAGAATACTACATACACAGCACCTTTCGATGATTTCGAAATCAAAATAAGACGGAATAGTTGGGCGCCTTGCAGGGTCAGTACCACCACAATGTCATAACCAAACAGTGGGCCCAGTTCTCCGCATATTCAATACTTTCAGGCGGAGTACATTTGAAGTTAGCTAACATCCTAATCCCAAGCTTATTGTGACCAGTTACATGTTAGGTCACGAATCGAAAATATTGACTATGGGTTAATCTGCTCAATGTTCGCATTTTTTTGCAAAATGGCTCCCTCCTGAATGTTGTAATACCAGAGGCTTTTAAAAACAAGTCAGATTGCTGAAAGGACACTGATAAAAGACCACAGATGACCCGAAACTTGGCAGATATCGTCTATTCAGGCAGAAACCTAGTCTGCTGACATTGACTGCTCGAAGAGCGAAAAACTTTTTTGTATATTGTCATATTGCTTGATTGTGTATAAAACCCCGTCCAACCCACTTTATATCAGAGGTTGTAGTAAAATCACATTTCAATTCCATTCGATGTCGGATCCACTTAACCAGATGTCAACCAAACAAATGAAAACACAAGGTCAACGGATAACCCAAAAAGACATAAAAAGGTAAATAAATTCCAGAGTTCAATTTCGTCGTCCAATGAAATAAAATAACAAGGTATACCTGGCAATGCTGTCATGCCAGTGCTGCACGAAATTCTGCGATAAATTTCGCATTGCCAACAACGACCACATCTTCCCAAACAGTTGCACACTGTTTACTCAGCCTATATCCATCTCCTTCACACGTGTCAAATGCAGCAGCTGCCTTGCCTTCGCATCGTAAAGTAGTCTGTTTCGGTCTGGTTCTCGCACTCGTTCACTCCTTCGCCCGTCGATGCACAAAACAGAGTGCTGTCTGTCTGACAGATGCCATACCAGCAACGGTTCTATCTTTCTCCGTCTCAGTTGTATTCATTGATAAAAAAGCCGTGAGAGTGTAAACAACCGCACGGAGAATAACAGTGCGCTGCGTTTCAACCGTTTTTCGCTTTTCCGTTTGTGTTGTTTTTGGGTGAATCGATTTATGTGCACATAATTTTTTTTTTGTTTTCCGCTTTTCTAATTTGATTTTCGAATTCGCGTCGCGTCGGTCATTGCGTGCGCATTACACGTTCGTTCAATTAAAAAAAAAATGCAATGTATACATATCAGCACAGCTAGTGAACAGAAAATAATATCCCACCCGAGTTCGGACTGTCCACAGGACGAGGGATATTTCCACTCCCTCGCCAGGGTCTGATTAGAAAAGAAAGAAGGAAGAGAAAAAATAACAAAGAATCGCCGCGATATACAGTTCGCTGTTCACACCGTCGAATTTGAATATTTCCTCATCCTTTGTCGCGTTTGGTTTCGTGTGTGTGCGCGTGTGTGTGTAAGATAAATAGTGGATGTGTGCTAAATTTTGCCGGGAAAAAGGTATCCAATCAGCTGTCAAATAATTCCCTGTGCAAAGAGGGTTCTTGTGAAAACCCATTTCATCCATCACAACCAACCCCCCAATGAGAATGGCTGAGCCGGTTATTGCTACCGAGGAGAGTGGCTCGGCCGATAGTGGTGTGAAAATTGAGATTAACAGTGAGAGTGGTGTGGTCGCATCGGTGGGCGGTGGTGCCTGCGACAGTGGTCGAGAATCTGTAACCGAATTCGAATTGGACACTGGACATCTGTACAAGAGGTCGTGCCCTGACAAGGAGGACGATGAGAAAAATGATGTACAGACCGAATGGTACGTGGACGTCGTCGCAGTCGAGGAAACTGAAAAGGATAACAGTGACACTGTTGCATTGAGATGCGATCAGGAGAGAGGAGCTATCGCCTCTTCGGTCGCCAATCGGCACAGTTGGCATTTGGAGACGAGCGAAAGAGACATAATGTAAGTGGTTTTTGTGTGGTGACTTCTATTAGTTGCAGAGGGTGGGTTGCGCAATCAGCCAGCTATTGCACATGGTGGCATCTGTTTGAATTTTAATTATGACAAAAGGCTGGATGGAACAATGTGTGTGTTCCCTTCAGCAAAAGGGAACGCTACGAAGGGTGCTTGAGGTTTTAAAATGAAAACCTTTTCCACGGCTCGCTGACAAGTTGACATTTTTGAAGCGTAAGTGCAAAGGTAGAGGATTCTTGAAAAAAAAATCCATTAACCAACTGCTGAAGGTTATAGGCGAGAGTTTTGTTTGTATACCAACATTGGGTACAGACTTCTCTGCCAACTTGTAGTGAAGCTTTTTCAGTCTGAGATGAACTGTAGAAAACTGATGCTCTGGCGTCCTGTGTGAAGCCGTCATTATGAGTCTCTGTCTTCTCTGCTGTCTAGGTGATTGATGAAGAGGTCTTCGTGTGTAAGGTCCTTGTGAACAGAATTTTAATTCTAACTAGATCTGAGTCTCCATTCGGATGGTCTGATTTTGTTTTTTAACCAGAGTGGTGTAGGATCTTCGAATGTAATTTAAGTTAAAACACTAGATGTTGAGTTTTATTAAAAAAATAATTTTTATTTTGCGGAGAAGCCTCTTCCTTTATTGGTTATCAAAAACGAACTGAACTAAAACAATTTCTATGATTTAATTCTATCTGCCATTGGTCATTTTGCTGCATCAGCGAATTATGATTTCGATGAAGATGTGTCCTATTGCTGGTGGAAGTAATTTCGAGAAATATCTGGGTGTTGATTTCAGATCGAGATGTTGGTGACTGGGTTGCTGAGTGAAACGATTGTTTATTGGATGGGGAGAAGTATTACTTGGCATCGTTGGGAATCGTTCTGCATCCGGCGTATGAGTTGATGTTATTCCAAATCAGCGTGTTTGTCTTTAACTTGTGCCAGGCTTGCTGTCGTACCTGGATTGTGAAATAATTGATTAATTTGGATTTCGCGATTCTATTTTAACCTTACTTCTGTGGGGAAGACTTATTGCCGTCGTCGATGAAGCGTAAAACTGTTGAAGAAGGACAGTGGTTCTTGGTCGTTGCATTGATTATTCTCATGACGCGCGTATTTTCGACATTCTGGAGCTACAACTTGACCCCATTTTTGTTTGAAGCTATAGTGGAACATGCTTCTTTGGCCTCTTGTTTGCTTTCAATAGCTTATCTGTCTGTGTTCAAATATTCAGATGTACGTTCATTTCCGTTTATAATGGATACAGCCGCCAAAAGTATTAATTCTTGAAAGCACTCTGACATCATAAGCAAACTCGCTCTTCATTCAGTGTAATGAATGCTCTGGAAATCCGAAGAGACAAAGAAATTAAGCAGATCCAGAATTGACGACACAGACAAACCCGGTCTTTCGCTGATAGAAATCGCAATTGATGTGCTAATGAACTTCTAATTAGGATTAGGGGTCATCGTGAGAGAATAGACGACAAGCTCATGCTGTGGATAGTGATGTGGAACATTTATTCTTAGTCTAAACAACATGAGAGGGATTTTGATCACAGAAACTAAATACTTTAATCTGTTTTCAATAGTCTGATGCTCATAGGTTATAGTTATGATGTTATAATGGAAGATGAATTTGCTTAAGTAGAGTAGCATATCATAGAATGGGTGACGCTACAGCCCCTGTTTGACCAGGGTCAAGCTTCTACAGTACTCGCTATTCTTGCTCTGTGTCTAGATTAGTATGCCCACTCCTAACGACAACATTTTGAGATGACAAGAGCAACGACACAGTCAATGACTGGAGTTATGAATTAAAAAACTGATTCGTGTCGAGAATCGAACACAGCCACCGAGTGTAGGAGTCGAAACACCAGCACACTGCGCCATGGAGGCTACACGGCCTTCAATCGGCAGGCATCAATATCAGGCAGACAATGGAATTCGCAATGACATTGAATGTTAAAACATATTTAAAGCAAAATACAGCGCTGTCGTGTGATATTTTTGTTGTTGTTGAATATGTGCCAAGAAATACATTTTGCTACACGTATATCTCACGTCAACGAGTTGCACTTAAACCATGTCCGGTGGGTAAGATAAAACATACATTTTGATACACGGGCCCCAAGTGTCACAGGCCGGCTGGTTTGGCTTACATGCAAAATTGGTCTTACACGTTATTTTGCAACGAATTCAAACGATCTAATCTTCTTCATGAAGGAGATGTTTGCCTAATTGGATTATACAGTAAAAGCCCTTAAACTCGGAACTCTTTAATTCGGAAAAAAAATTCTTCTCCGAATAAATGAATCGGTTTTCAATTTTGTATGTGAAAATTAAATTAAATTGGCAAAAATTAAATAAAGCAATTATTGAACGCGTATAGGTAGAAAATAGATTTCAAGAATCTCTCATTAATTCGGAAAATTCGTTTATTCGGAATGACCTTCCGCCAACCATTCCGAATTAACGATATTTTACTGTATTCGGAAAAAATGATCGAAGCCAAAAGATGCCAGTTATCGCTGAAATGCATGCATTGAATATGCAGACGTTCAAATGACTGCATTGTCCTCGAGAAATTATGAACGCCTTTTTTTCAAAACAGTTTCCAAGGCTTTCCCTCTTCATTGTCCGCGAAAAAAATGTAGCACTGTATTAAGTTGACGCCACTGGAATAAGTAAGAGAGAACCTGGTCCTCGATCTAGCATGATATTTTGCTAGTTGTCTCCATTTGTGGAGACAATACAAGCTTGTGCAGGCTAGCTTGAACGTTGACTTCATTTGACGCGTTGGCGAATAATAGCCGTGTTTTTGTTGAGATGCTCAGAAAGCTGAGTAAGAAAATTTCGACGCAAAGCAACAACAACACCTACTGAAACTTTTACTGAAGGTTACGCGTTGAATATTCTCAAGCATAGGTGGTGTTTAGCGAAAAACAAAGTTTTTTAAAGGTTGGTAGCATCGATCATTTGACACAAAACAAAAACGGGAATTAAGTAAATATCACAAAATCTCACAAAAACTACCTTTTTTGTTTGCGTTTGATGGAGAGTGTATTTTCACATTAAATGTCGTTAACGTAATCACAAAAACACACACACTCTTAAAACAAAACAAAAACCTGAGTAAAGAGCGTTTTTTTCAGATCTCACTTACTGTTCCTTTTCACTATCTTTAAAAAAAACACGCCTAACAATAAGCTGCTCGATTGTCTCGATTTGGCATCCCCGTTTTAGTCGCATTCCGCAAACCGAACTGTCAACCGTGATAGTATATGTTCAGTTTAAGTTTTGCCATTTTACAATATTGGTCGTTTAATACTACATTTACACCGCACCTAAATTCAAATTTGCGTTCCCACTGGAATTTTAACATTTCAAATGACATCTAGCGGCAGAATTTATTAATGATATTACTTTATTCTTATTGGGATTGCCACTTGAAATGAATGATTGTTTTGTTGACAGCTGTTGATTTTGCTTATGTCAGCGGGCTGAAAGGTGAAGAATTTTGGAATGAGGTTTGTTCGATTTAACAAACTTGCAAATGCAGCGAGGAAATTGAACATTTCGCTGAAATCCAACAATTCGAAATGCTGAAAAGTGTGTGGACTAGCCGAAATGTTGGAGTTAGGTGCGGTGTTTGAATGCTGAATTTGTTAAAATTGTCAAAACCTGCTATAAATTAGTAGGAGGTACGTTTCACTCATTAAGAACACAATGGTCGACACAATCGTCTAACTAACCTACTTTAGACAAAACGTTAAGACAATTCGATATATGTAGACGAATTAAGGCATAACCATCATAGTAGTGCACAGTAAATCATTTGGGCTTACCATTGACAGGCATACGTTTACATCCTCATGTAGCTCACTGAATCCACTGAAGAATTGAAGGCTGACCACAATGCATAGAATTGTGCTTGATTCTGCTTCAACCCAATGTAGTGTCGACTCGCCAGTACAACCGATCCTGTCTGTGGTCAGATCACAACTCCTCTGAACAAAATTGGACATGCACACAACAAAGGTAAGAGCTAAGATGCGTGTCATGAGTATTATGACCCATGCTCTACCGTGGTGTTGCAAATACACTTCACCCAACATTTTCTTCAACGATCAAGGATCCTTTTTCACCCCATGCATATATTGTGGCATTGTAGTGGTAACGCAAACAGTCAGTTCATGGTGTGTAATTTAGTCTGGCGATGTCCATACATCTTTGAAGAAGGAAGGTGTAGCTGACAGCCTCAACGCCAAATGTTTGAAGGATTTTCTTTTGCCTCAACTTTTACCTTTACTGCAAGACCAATTTGTTGGACGAGCTATTTTGTGCTTTGGTGATGTGAACTGGTTGATCCTATGGATGTACACGGCGGTATTTCTTCCAATTCTAACGCAGAGATGACTAGTGTGATGACTGGTCCTTAGGAAAAAATTCAATATTACAAAACTCTACAGCGTACAAGGGACATCATGCGCCACAGGAGCTCACAGGTCGACACCAACAGCCGCTTTGACTACAATGCTACATCTTCTACCTCCAGACTTGCGCATTAAGAACACTTAAGTGCACAGTGCCATCTGGCTCAGAGAGTCTGCGAAATCAAAACCCTATGGACCTCTTTCCTAGGGACCTCGTACAATACTCCACAGACTATACGGTCCCTAAACTAAAATGTCTTTGAGACTCTATTCCCCGAAAGAATGGAATGGCGGGGCGAGCAGGTGTGCAGGGATTTTAACTGGGCAATCGACACTGACGGCTTCAAAATGGGCGGCAGAGTCGGTGCGAGTGTGCTCTCAGAATTCCTAACATTTCAAAAGGATACAGACTGCCGGAAAATGCCAGCGTATTCCAAGCGGAGCTATTAGCAATTCGGGAAGCCAGTCAAGTCAAAATACACAAAAGGTGGCCATATGTATTGATAGCTAAGCAGCCGTCAGAGCTATTGCCTCCTTCACTACACACTCTAAACTTGTAGAGGAATGCCGGGCCGAGTAAGCATCATTACAAGGCCAACTCAAAATCTTCCTCATCTGGGTTCCTGGTCACAGCGGCATCCTGGGAAATGAGAACGCCGACGAACCGAGTAGGCAAGAGTTCAGTGCTCACGAGCAGAGGTAAGATATGTCCCAATACAAGCAGTCAAGGCTAATAGTTCTATGCACTTCCTTGAAAAAGCTGTCCCCAGATGAGCCAGACTGACAAACTGCGCTACATCAAGAAAAGTACGGCCTGAGAATAACCGATCCAAAAAAAACAATCTCCTTTGGCGGACACTGTCTGTACAGGACACTGCCCGAAAGGAGATCATGCTGCAAAACTAGATATCCCACTCAACTCACACTGTCGCAGTTGCAGCAACACTGCTGAGAGGGGGACCTCACCACATTTCCTGTGTAGCTGCCTGGTACTTACTAGAGCCAGACAGCGAGCGCTTAATAGACCCTTCTTCAACTCACTGGACATCTACCTAAAATCCTCATGTTGGTTTTTGGGACATCTCAAGAACACTCCTCAATTTAATTATCAGAGTTCTTACCACCATCTTATTGACCACCACTTATATTTCCATTGTTCTGTGTTTCTTCGCGTTTGTGTAAATAAATGCTTTGAACACAAATATGTACTCGTCAAATTGTGGGCGACTTATTTCAACGAAAAGTTGTTAAATCTCGAGTCCTGCAAGAACTAAAATACATAGATGATCGAAATTTAAACCTAAATGGATGGCACAGAATGAATGAATGGTTTTAGTGTTTTTTGCAAAATTCATTTGTGCTGATGTTTGCGTGAAATTGAATCAGTTTTTTTTTTTTTAAATTGTTCACATAAGTCACAATGACTTCCAAGATTGAGCCTCGTATTACTCAAGTGTGTCGCTGAGTAAAGCCGTTTTAAATTTGGCATTCAGGGATCGTGAAATCAATCATATATTTTTCTTGGTAATCGCATTTTACCTAATCAAGGAAGTCTTAGAACTTCTTAGACCACTCATATTCGACTTTCCAATGATTCCACATGACAGGACTTCTAGTTGTCCCAATATTACTTCAACATAACTTATTAAAGGATATTGATTACGCGTGTGACGGAAAGCACGTCTCATATCCCTCTCATCCCTCAGTGATTACGACGACACAAACACAATGAAAGGATATACACTTCAGACGAAAAGTAACAACAACGAATATCCTTTGAGCCGACGTGTCCGAAATGAGACCAATTCACATAAGAAATCCACTTATGTACCTATGAATATCCCCATCACCTCTAGACTAATGTATTCAAATTCAGGCGCTCCCTCATCCACGAACTAAGGGACCTAAGGATTCTCATAAAATATTCATATCCGTTGCTGGTTTTTACCATCTATACCCCTCTCATCATTAATTTATGTACTTCTGAAATGTGAACTAAGGCAGGGGAAGGAATGTTTTCGTTAAGCAACAAAGAAAAAATGTGTGAGACCATTAAGGATTCTCAATTATTTTCAGGATCATTGTTCGCGGAACTGCTTAGTGCCGCTTTCACTCAATGTACTCTGTGAAGCTTTACCTCAACACTTAGTCATTCATTATTTAGATTGACATCTTAAAAGGATTTAAATGTAAGACCCACCAACCGACCGACCGACCAACCACTTACAACAAATGGGGACAAAATGTGCGAAGTTCATTGCACTTTGGACCGCTTCATTTCATTGTGCCCTGCGCGTCGTTGTGTCCAGAAATGACATGAATTTATCACCTCCCTGCCGCCCATTCAATCGCACTCTTAACACAACATCCTAACCCAAATAGTTAAGGAAAAAAAAAAAACAAAGAAAAGGGACACTTAACAAACTTCACGGTGGCACGGGGACGAGCACGAGCACGAGCACGAGCATGACTCTTAAGTAATTTCCTTAACAAACAAACAAGGCGTTGGTCGTTAAAACAAAGGCAAGCTAAGGTACCTGCTGCCACTAACTACAGCGCCAACTGTCAGGACACCGTGTGCACCGTTGATATTTTCCCTTTACATATTTCCTAACTTCCTTCCGGGCGCGGTGGTCGTGTTTGGGGGAATCCTCTGTGTGCTCCGAAGACGGTCCTCTACGTCTAGTCAACATCAGGGGATGATTACTGAAGGAGCGTGTGTGTATGAGTGTGTATGTGTGGTAAAAATAATGCCTTCCTCGCGCCTTGAACATTTTTTGGTCGTCCCATTATATCCTGCGCCCTCATCTTTCTCTCTTTCTCTGCTAATGGACTGGTGAAGCACGTACACTTTAACAGCCGCACGAATTCTTACATCGCTTCATCTCTTGTGACGAAAAAAAAAAAGCAGAAACGTCTGAGGTGGGGAAATAAACAACACAAAACCAAGGCAAACAGGACGAGATAGACACAGAAAATGCGGAAAGGGAAAGGGGCCAGCAAATAATCCTTTTAGCAGCAATGATGTTCTAGATTCTTCTTTTTTGTTCGTTTTTATTAAACCCAAGGACTCCTGTAATTGTGGCTCATTGTCGTGTGTGTGTGTGTGCTGCGAGCGTGTTTTGTAAGGACTTGTTGCAACAAAAGGAGGTTGATACCTCCTAGACATTCCCCTTGCAGCGGCGTTCCCATTCGGCATTAATGCATGCCGTATCTCCAAATCTGTACAAAAAGGAAGAAATACTCTATTATTAGGCAATCGAGGATTCCACGAAAATGAGATTGCACACGAAAATATGTGAATTCAAGGGATTTCAACGCGAGCGAGAGCGCAGACATCTGAGTTGAATTGAATTCAGTCTCGATTGACGACATCACGTGGGTGTCTCAAGTTAACCCCGAATGTTGTGCGAGCACCTTTCTTGTTGCCAAAAATTGTTTCTCAAAAAATTCCTTCATGAGAAATAGACATGGAGGGAGGTGTCTCGAAATGACGGAAGTTTGTTTCTTTGACGAATTTGTCAAGCGACAGTGGGGGATGGGATGATGGAGTGCCATCCAACCTCAATGGAATTTTATTTCTGGTCTGTTTTGATGTTCGGGTGATGGCTTTCATCACCACACAAGTCTTTTAGTGCTTCCCACCTTTGGACTTTGTTAATTAACAGAGCCAGTGGTTGGTTGTGCTTGTGTTCTTCTTGAAATTCGTTCGCTGATGAGTGAACGAAGCTCACCGGGCTTTGGTTTCTGAACTCATGACATCAATGATTTCATAAAACATCTTGTGGTGGCATCTGGTGGTTGCGTTCCTCAGAGTTTATGTGTGTTTGTTGCCACTTTTTTCACTCAGACACGGTCTGTTGCAAGCAAATGTCCGTTAGTTGGCTGCAAGCGGAAATCGAAGTCACGACCAGTGGCCTAGTTCTGCATTCGATGAACTCATAGACCACCGATTCGTGGTTTATGTTGACTCAAAAACAAAATGCAGAGCCCAGTGCATGGCTCTCAATCATCGCTGTCAAGTTGATTTCTGTTTCGGATTCATTGTGCATCATCATTCATTTTAAAGGGAAATTCTTGCAGATGATTTAATTACTTAACCACCGAGCCACGACGACATCATTACAATAACCCAAATAATTTTTATTTATTTCTACAGACGCGTAGAGCGTAGTACACATTTTAAGTAAATTTAGTTTGCTTTAGAAAGTTAGAATTCAACATAAAGCGTCGATAAGTCGTAAACAAATCCTTCGCCTGCTCTTGAAGATCACTAGTGGATCGCTAGTACGATCAGACAACTCAACAGGGTACAAAGAACAGGCATCAAGGTAGACTCTGTCAGATGCTCTGGCGGTAAAGCAACTCCCTTTATTTTTGGACTTCCACATAAAAAACACTACATCACACAGCGCCATCAGGTTCAAAGAGTCTGGGTACTGGACAGCAAAACCGTGTGGTTATAGCACCATACTCGTATCAGCTTTAACACACTACACGCTTCGCAGACTTAATCTATCAAACGGCTTTGACACTCTTATCCCCGAAAGGACGGAATGGTCCGGTATGCCCGCTATGCACAGGTGCCGAGATTTTAACCGGGCAAAAAATAACAGGACGGCACTATGATGGGCTGCGGCGATGGGGTGCGAAGATTTGAAAAGTCTATAAACTGCCGGACAATTCGAGTGTGTTTCAGGTGAAATTATTTGCATTGCGGGCAGCGTGTCGTCAAGTACGCCCAATATCTTTCAAATTCAGAAGGGTTGTCAAAGGTGCCATATGCGTTTTTATAGCCAAGCAACCATAAAAGCTATTGCCTCCTTTGCTTCGTATTCAAAATTATGATAGTACAGGAATGCCGGGCTGAGCTTGCGTCGTTAGAAAGCCCGCTGAATATGTCCCTTATATGGGTTCCAGGTCATAGTGACATGCCAGGGAATGAGAAGGCCGACGAACTGGGATCTAATCTTCAGTGCTGGCTTGCAGAGGAGCTGCAAGCTCGATAGGAGCTCTAAGCACCACTATAGCAAACCTCAAATTGGCGACACGTGCTAGAACCAAATAGCCAGTGCTTGGTAGTCCATGTTCAATTCACATGATAAGATCTCTCCAAATGATATTAAGGAAATTATGCCTTTCTGGAGTGCCTCAAAAGTACAAATCTTCACCCGATTCCGTTTTTTAGTCCACCGTCAGCCAACACACGGTACCCATTTGGCCGATAATTTGTTCATGCACAACTGCTCATGAAGGGAGGATATATTTAAAATTCCATATCACAGGTTTTGTTAACCATTTCTTCTTCCCCTTGTGACGTCATCCACCTGTTTTGCTCGTACGACCGCAACGAAATTCAGTGAACCACTTGTGCATCATTCCGTGCGAGGAAGCAGTCTTCAGTCTCTTTAATGATTGATACACAATGCGGCGCTGCTGCTACCGTCGTGTGTAGTCTTTCAACACAAGCAATTCACAAAATACATGTTTAAAAAATGAGAGAAATGACAACATATCGAACAAATTTTGGGCGAAAGCTGCGTTCATGCTTCGGCTCTTTCAAATTCTCTCTTACAAAATTATGCCTGAAACAAAGTGATGCGTTGCTACTGGCGTCGTCCTTTAACACACCCTATTCAATGGCAATGACATTTTTGAGACGGAGCGGCGTTCATCTGACACTTCTATTATAAATTAAGAGTTTTTTGTGCCAACTGACATTTGAGAACTGAAAACGAGAAATAAAGTACTAGGCTAGCCGGCTTCTACCCTCCTGCCTCTTGAATTGAATTTTTTGTACATCGTTTTCTGAAACCCATCTGAAATCAGAGAATGCCATGTACATTATTTCGTGAAGAACCGTCAAAAAATAGGAAATAACTAAAATGGTTGCCCGTGGCATTGTAGGTATGTGCGTCGACTCCTATGCACTTGGACCTCGGCATCTATGTACAATAACCGAATATTAATGAAAGTAGTGCTTTCATAGTTTTTGGTGTTTTGGTAATGGTAAGTGATTTTTATTCAAAAAATTGATAATCTGAAAGAAAATTATGTGTGTTACCGAGCTGGAAAAAAATGGTATAAAAACCATTTATTTGTAACCTCTAAATACAATTTTTAACATTCTAGTAGAAAACCGAATAATAATGACACCCACTGTAGGTTCGATTCCTGGTACGACAAACAAAATAATTTCCTAGTCAAGGACAATGCTCAAAGAGTATAACTATCTAGAAAAAGATTCTCAAACTTGGCCGTTCGGAGTCGCCATAAAAACTGTAGGTCCCTTCCACTCGTGATAGAACACTAGCACGCACAACACGAGCTGGTTGCTGGCCCTCAACGGACTGTAGCGCCACCCATATTTTTATTATTAACTGTCAAAAATTAACAAAAGGTCAATCTGCTGTGTCTATAGTAGGCACTTGATTTCTGCTAAAAAACTGATTAAAAATAATTTAACGACAAAAGTCATTTGAAGTCAGTGTATGCAGTAAGGACACAATATTTTCCACCTGGCAGTCGAGAGATGAAAACAGGCGATAAATTGGGTTGTCATTTCAACGCATGCTGTTGACGAACTACAAACTCGTGACGCAAAGTCGGTAGTAACAACGCAGTATCGTGATTATGGTTTTACCGCGTAAACCGTTTTGGGCTATGAAAGTACGACACTTTTTTCCATTTTGGGCAAATCTCGCATATCAACGGTATCAGTCGATCAATGTAAAAAGCTAAGTGCTTGGCAGATCATTTGCATCAAAGTCTCTGACTTATCGAACATCGCTCGTATGGTTGACATTGACTTTTTTCACGTCGAATCATTTATATTAGATACATGAAAAGCCTGAGGGCTATGAGGCAGACGTCCAAGCATCAAATGGGACAAGAAATCCTTTTATTGGGTCTTTCCCTCTTCGTGTATTTAGCAACAAGGACGTACAACAACACTTAAGTAATTGATGGCGGCACTTACTGACCACTTTGTCATGCAACTATCACCTACAAAAAATGGGGCACAGAAATCTTTAGACACCGTGGAACATAAAAGGAAACCATGGAACACCTACTCATCGAGTGTTCAAACCTAATATTATGCAGATATAAAATAACGAATAGAACCACCCTAATAGGAACAGACTATCAAGATGTAGCATCATAGAGGTTGCTCTAAAGTCCTATATCAAGAAAGAGGGCGCAATAGAACTATCGTGGTCGCAGTGGAATGTGGTTGTTATAGTCACTGCCCAATCTCAATATATTAGATACTCTAGCCTTCGGCAAGTTCTTTAGCGTAGAAGCTTGTGAGGCATGAATTTAGCACCATGATCAAAAGTTGGATATTTCGAGAAGATCCATAAAGCGAGCGTGCAATGAGCTGTTGACACAATAACAAGTAGACTTCAATATTGGGTTGACTCAACTGCTGATTGCATTTACCACAGCGAGGATAGATCAATGAATGAATTATGGAATAACAATTGCTATCGACCAGAAATCTTTCCTACTTGGCATGACAAATAGTCCACAAGTGAGTAGAGTGTGGCTCTAAAGGATGTTTGTTTTTAGAGGTATACTTTGAAATGGAATAAACCAAAGATGATTTTTTTAAATTGATGGAATTTACTTTATTCGAAAGATAATCTGTATAATTTAAATATGATTTCTGGCATATGACCGCCACGGCTGGCTCGGGCGTAGTCTAATCTGGAGTTCAATTTTGATGACTTTTTTAACATTTGTATATCGGCAATAACGCGGCGAATATTGTTCTCCAAGTGGTCAATCGTTTCGGGCTTATCGGCGTAAACTAGCGACTTCACATATCCCACAGAAAATAGTCAAGCGGCGTTAAATCGCATATGCGGTTACAAAACGTTTCCTTCAATAAATCAATTGTGGTACGAGCTATGTGACACGTTGCGCAGTCTTATTGAAACCACCATCGTTTTTTAAAGAAGTACGGACAATTATTTGTATTTATTCACTTGACAGCTGACAGCTGAAAATGGCCGCTTGTTAAAATAGCGTTGCCAACTTAAATACCAACTCTGTACCTCTAAAAAAAAACACCCTTTATTAGGTGCGCATGTTAAAAGTATTTCAGATCTATTGTACCTATCTTTGCTCTCTTACTAGTTTCCCTCACATGCAGTTCTTTTCAGAGTTGTGTTGATGCTTATGGACTCCTGTCTCACTAAGCCACTTTTCTTTAGGAATCTGAGACTGAGAGATGGTTCTTCTGACCTAATTTCTTCCTTCGATAGTAGAAGCTTGCCTCACAAAATCCCAGTACGTGTTCTGGAATTTCATTAGATTCTCCACAAGATTTGCGGAGACCTCCTGATACCTAGTTTCCTTAGGTGCTCCCTGAGTCTGCAGTGCCCTGTTAGGAAGCCTGTTAGGATACGGAGGTTGTTCTTGTTCGTCTTGATACATGCCTCAAAACTTTTTCGCTTATATTGGCCCAAGTGTTTCTTGGCCTGCTTCATGCTATAAGCGTTGTTCCAGGTTTCTGTGCGCTTCTTTCTTTCCAGTTCCCTGAATTCTTCTCTGAGGATATGATCTCCTACAGCACAGAATGGTTCAGGGCAAGTGAAGGGTTCCGATGCCGTCATTCGACTGTCTCGATGTACTTGTCTTTTCCTATCCTTGGTTCGATCTCTGTGCGTGACCAAGCATTGTCACGCGTCCTCAAGAGCACTGATGCTCCAACTTCATCATTTGGTCTGGATAACGCACAGCGTTTAGATCTTAATTTGTCTTCAAGCTCTTCTTGAGTTTGACATAGGTTTTCATCGATCATAACTTGAAGTTCTTTATCTTCAAACCTGCACTTGGACGTGGCTCATCCCCAAGAGAATAAAACTTCCTGATGGAACAGGATTTTCTGCCATTTCCATTGCTTCAATCAGCATTTTTATAAAATTGGTACACACTAAATTCCAACTTGACAGCGTCTGAAATGTTTATCAGGAAGAGAGATGGTATACACAAAAACATTGGTCAATTGCATGCATTAATTTGTTCCTTTAAAGACACCCAACTTCAGTACTCACTTGCAACTTGTGTTTCACTTCACCTAGAATGCTCATCTCAAGTGTTTACTCACTCGACGATTCATCCTCGTCCATTGGTAAAGCTAAGAAATATTTTGACACTCGAAGAACTTAAGCTGCCATGTCCCTGTCTCTTGAACACATCCCTTTGAGCAAACCCGTCGCTGAATCCCGCACGAGCATCAAATTTGTCTCCACGGAGGTCTATCAATCACGCAAGTCCTCCAGGAACACAATCGATTGTTTCTCAACAAAGACAATGTCTTCGTTCACAGCAACCCCTGGTGACTGAACGTACATACATCCGGTTCTCCACCATCGGGGGGAGTGATGAAAATCTAAGAGGAAAACTCCAAAAAAAATAGAAAGATATTCCGAAACCATTCGAGAAGGATTAAAACTTCGTGCGTGACGGTTGACTTGAGTTGACTCCAATTTGTCAAATCGACTTACATCATCGCGAAGGGGGAACTCCCAGCTCGCTCAGTACACCCGAGACCCACAACGCGTGCCGGGAATGTCGAATGCATTTCCATTCATTACCGCTCCTCAACTCCAGCTCCGATCCAAGATAAGATTCCACCGCTCCGAGCAATGGGTGTGCGGGCCAACCTGTGAGAGTGTGTCGCCGCAGCACCGCTTGGATATGTAACACAGTGAGAAACTTGTTTGTCCGCAGTGCGCACTCCAAAACAAGTTGTTATTCGGCCGGGAAAAGGTGATGACTCCTTCCCACTGAGGTGGGTGGAGTTCACTTCCACTGCGCTGCAGCGCGCCCCCTTGCGAGTGCACAGTCGACGGCGAAAGAAACTAATTAAGCCGTAGTCAGACACTTCGGTCTGTTGATCGAATCACTTATGACCAAGTCACGATGTCAATTGACGAGTGGAGTCATTGACATGCACCACAGCGCCCCGTCACGCCACTGGCATTCGCCTCTCTCGTGGGCAGAGAATGTGAGAATAGTCAACAAGATGATCGGCCAGACGCCGGGCGTCGACGATCACTCCGATGCGTGCCGATCATGTCGGACAAAGGGCCTGCGCAACGTGAGAGTCATACCACTGCACTCAGGTATGCAAATGCAAACGCGACTGCAATTCATCGGCCATTTGTCAGCGCTGGCTGACAGCTGAGGAATGCTTCACAGCGAAAGGTCATCCACGTCGTGGCTGCTGGTTGCTGGGGAGCTGCTGATGTGATCGACAGCAGACGGAAGACCGCGTTCGTTTTTTTAGTTGAGCTCGCACTATAGCGGCAGTGTGCTCCGAATTGCGTGAAACTATTTGCGTCGAGTACACCCATAAAGCTGGCGCTCTGGATAGATAATAGCCAGCCGGTGTGTACAGAGTGGAAAGTGCTTACGGCATGGTCTGGTTACAGCACTTCAGCATTCTGTTTTCGAGGTTTTTACAATTTCGGGCTTTGCTTGTAATTGTTTGACTGTAAAACCCAGAGAATATGACTTCGGAGTGGCAGCCGGTTTCGTAAAGCTATTCGCTGGAAACCGGTGCGGTTCTTGGGTAACCAAGGTCGTAACCAACCACTGAAGACGCATTAAATGTGGATTACGATGCGGGACCTGCGAGGATGACAATTCAACACGAGGGGACAGTTGGGCAATGGTCAGGTGGGATTATGAGAGAACCCAGGCTGGCTAAATAAAAGCCGGCAATAAAAGATAGAGTCACCACATTTCCTGTTGTTAAAGTCACACCATCGAAACTTAATGACACCGACAAGCGATCAACTTCAAATATTATGTAGATTAAAGCGGACGAAACAGAGGGGGGCCGGTGGGTTTTCGTGTACTTAAACGAGAGAGGAGTGGCGTTTCTAGTAATTTTCAGGAGGATTGTTAACAATTTGCGCGTGTGCTTATTTGAAAAAGGGATTCCGTGGAGACAAAATCGAAGCCAGTGCTTGAAATGGGAGAGCCGCCGATGGGATGCGTCCATTGAACCTTCTAATCCTAGTTTTACTGTAGAAGAGGACCGCCCTAGGCTGAGGCAGATGTACGGAAAGGTACGAGTAACTCAGCGCATTCTTCATTCGGCTAACGACCTATGGATTGAATTGAATTGAAGAATTGGGGGTGTGTCATGCAAACACTAGTACCGCGACCATAAAGATAAATTGCACCCCCTTCTTTAGGTCTAGGATTTAAGAGCTGCCTTCAGAGATTTGACACTTTCCTAGACGGGTTTTCTTCAAAGTCTCTCCCTATTACAGATGTTTTAGTTATTAGTTTGAAGCTTTCTCGTGCAAGACTTGGGCTGTCGACTATCAGGTGTTCCATTGTTTCCTTCGCCTGGCCACAGTGCCCACAGATTTCTGTACTGAAGAGAGACCTATGGATACTCTGAGTCCAAGATGGTGATGCGATCAGCTTTGATGGTTCGATTTGCAGGTATTTTTTCGGGTGGCACTGTAGTCCGGATTATACTTGGGCCTAGTTTCTACAGCAACGCACTCATATTGTTCATGGTGTTGTTGCGTCAAGAGTGAACGGAGGGGAACAATTGTCTGCCGTCTTCGAGTGTTTAAGCATTTGTCAAAGGTGGTGCCGAAAAGTATACAAAATTGTTGTGACCAGAATCAAACCTAAACGTCTCTTCAAAAATCGACCCACGCACAAACAATGCCAGTGGGGGTGTAAAGGACTTCAGTTATTGAATTATTTGCTTGTTGTTTTGGGGTTCAGCACGTACGGGATCGAATTTTGGAGGCTCGGCTATGACTAGTTTGAGACCTACAATTAGCATTGCTCGGTCATTTTACAATCAAACTGATTTCAGTTCTGACTTCAGCTTGTTCGATAAAAGCGACCACGAGCAAACCAACAACCGTGGTGGCCAGTGGCCTGTAGTCTCTCATTCGTGGACCACTTTCTCTCAGTAGGGTAGTTTCAGTTATCGTTTGAGAAAATGGATAATTTTTATTGCTCGTGCAATATCACTCAACAGTTGCCAATTCTTCTTCAAGACCATCGGCCAAGATTTAGACTGTTGTTGCCTTTCATGCCTTTCTCCATCGATGTGGTCTAAAGCACCACCACCTGCTAGGAATACATTTCATCTTGACATTCGATTGTTCGCATATTTGTCAAGTACCAGGGACAAGTGTGTAAATATACTCGTGCTATCTTTTAACCAATTTCAAATGATAACAAAGCCGATCTCCCAAAATGTCATCACTCGCGAAAAGAAAAACAACATCCAACATCAACTCTGCAAAACGTCTGACCTTAAACTTCAACTAAATGCCTTGCAGGCACGTTCGCACATTCAACACAGGTCGCGCAACTAATTTGACAGTTGACAGCATAAATTAATATGAAATCAAAAAATCGTCGGATGCTGTGAAAGGGAAAAAATCACCAAGACACATGCCACTTTCTCCCCTCTCCCCAGCCGAACCGAAGTCAATCTGAAGCAACAAAATTTGAATTTCAAAGAAATTGACGCACGAGGTGGCACCTTGCAACGAGAAGCTAGAGTGAGGTACTTAATTGGCGAAAACTCAACTCTCACATCCCCCGCACGTAATTAGGCTCCTCTCGGTAAGGGTAATCAAATGCGAGAGCAATATGGGGGGACATCCATCTTTATGGGAAATCGATATACCCCAAGACCAAGAAACTGCCGCGTGCCTGACATCCGACTAATGACATTCACCGCATGGAAGTGGAACATAAGCCAGCAAAACGAGCACTCATTACTCACCGATCAATTGTCAGGAGTGTAATAATAATTTTCCCTTTGAATGACCCCAGAGCCGAAGAGGCCACTCCGCTGGCATAGATACCCGCAGATACACTTGCCTCCCGAAACCCAACGGGCACACGAACAGCACGAGTGGGAGGAGGAAAAACCTGCTCACCAATATCCCCGGCCACCAGCTGA
The DNA here is from genome assembly GCA_907269125.1 of Eristalis pertinax. Classification (NCBI taxonomy): domain Eukaryota; kingdom Metazoa; phylum Arthropoda; class Insecta; order Diptera; family Syrphidae; genus Eristalis; species Eristalis pertinax. The sequence continues at coordinate 38,610,864 of OU026147.1, forward strand.
CTGACTGGCTGTTTGCACTCGTTGCGTGTGCCTGCTTGCCTACACGTTCTCGTTCGACGGATATATCATTGTGCGCTCCTGGGTAATTTTTCATTCCAGCTCCGGGGACGGATGACTGCCTACGCTCTCTGTGTCTTGCCGCGTGGGGATCTGTGTCAGTGATTGTGCCCATTCGAATGGGTGTCCGGGTAGTTTCTGACAGCTTCTCACATCATTGAAATGCAGATGGCGCAAAGGATGATCGCCTGACAGACACATTCGGGCTAGGTGTAGCTGGTCGTGTACCACCCGCACGAGCGACACGAAACAAGTGCGCCCGCTCGCTCTTGGGGAAAGAGGGACTTCTCCCCCAAGGGTCTTGCGTGTAATTAGAAGGGGAAGTTATATAATCGCCTTAAATGCTAACGAGGGTTGCTCCTATCTACGTAAACGAATGTCGTTTACTCAATCGGTCACCCGAACGGGAACCAGATCATCAGTCTTTCTTGTGGGCAGAGGCGGTCACACGTCGATTTTTATTTCTTGTCGCAGTTCCGTGTGCGTGTTTCGTTCTTGTTTGGTCTAAGAGCATTAGCAGAAGCAATCAAGTGGACTGCCATTCATTGTCAGTTACGGTGGATCAGTGTGAACCTTGAAATGAGCTTGATGAACGCAATTTGTCCGAATCGGTTTTCCGGCTTTAGGTTTCGATTCAGGTAATCGGTTGCGTATGAAATTATGGAAGCCCTGATCACGCTACACGACGTCTCAGGCAGTCTGAATTTTTTGTCGTAGTGATGTCGACAATGTTGCTGGTAGGATTCGTGGGTGGTCATTCTTAAGAGGAAGGTGCCTTTGCACTGAATGTTCGATTTATTGGGCATTCCTTATTGGTCAACATATTTAATTTGCCGCTTCATCATACATGGTCGTCATCAAGGCTTCCGTGTGCAGGCAATTCGTCGCGCCATGAAAAATGTTGAGCCTAAGGACACTCTTTTGCACCTTAGCCACCAACTAGACGGAGATCGGTGCGATAAAGAAGAAAATACAGTTGCAGTATCGAAAAAGACCCGGAAATGTTGATTTGGCTCCCAGCAATCGAACTGGGAATCACCAGATAGCTAATCCAGATTATCTTGTGGTTGGATTTGGGCCTACATACGTCTGTGTAAGATTGTGCTAATGCAAGCGAGCGAATGACGATGGACAAGGACGACAATTCGCTAATGGACGCCGGAAATGTTGTTCGGAGATCCGGTTTTTGGCCGAAAAATGGTCTTCTCAGGCAAAGCCGTCTTTTGAATCAACGCCAAAAAAAATTGCCGTTATCGGACCTTATTTCTTTCTCCTTATCGTCAAGTATACAGCGATGATAACCGACTTCCTGTCCAGAGGTCCAAAGCTCGACATCATCGATATATCAGAGCTGTGGTCCAACATGACGGCGCTACACCCCAGGTTAAACGACATGACAACACTCGATTATTTTCTCTGGAGCTACATCATGTCCTTAGCCTACTGCGCTAACAAGCTAACCACTTTGAAAGACCTCGAGGTCAACATTTGAGACGCTATAGCCGGAAAAAAACACCGCAAATATTAAACAGAGTCATCAAAATCCGCGAGAATCACTGCCAGCGCCGTGGCTATTTGTACAGCAGCCACCGGGTTGTTGGGGAGTTTGAGAGACTATGTCGATAAAGACCATCTCTGGGTGAAAAATGTATAGTAAAACTTGCAAAAAAAAGCAGGGAACTAAGGACGCTACCCTGGTGTACACCAACATTGGGTGGACCTCTACAGGGGCACCTGCGGGTGTAGATGGACTGATGTGACATAGATCTTTGTAATTATATATGGCATTAGCTTGTTGAATCATCTTCCTCTTATAAGTATTTTTGTGGCCTTTGGTGGTCCTTTGGAGCCACTTACTGTCCCTTCGTCTGTCTCTAGTCAAGCACAGCGGGTAGACGCGCAAGTCTAATGTAGTTCGTGGTGAATCCATTGTGGTGGAAGTGGCATCAACCCTCAGAACTGAAAAGACGAATGAAAGCAAAACTCTTTCGATCAGCTCAAGAACAAAGTGTGTGATCAAAATGGTCTGCAACCCAATATCGAACTACTGAGCAATCGGTGTCGACTCAGGATACTCGCATATCGCTTAAAAGATAACCTCTCTGACCAGCTGTCCTCCGCATTTAAGTGCCCGTCACCTTGTGTATCAGGAATCGTTTACAGAGGTTCCCATTCGATGATGTTTTCCTACACATAAAATCTGAATTCTCCTCATTTACGGTCACCATTAAGTTCAGAGTTGTTGTCATTCGTCGCTCTGTCAGTGCATAAAATTTCATCCATCATCGAGCGATAATTCCTCAGTCCCCGGGGGACTCTCCCCCGCACTTAGTGGCCACAGCATCCTGAAAAATGTGGCATCAATTATGCGCCGCCTGACAGACTTATGACGGGGCGAATCCATTTCATCTCGAACTATTTTGATGCATCGCATAATCAAAGAGAAACTGAAGGAAAGAATGTTTATAAATAAATGCCAAGCTGCACATTCCACCTGTTCACTGGTATCACACCGAAAATAAAACCCCCCGAAGACGGCGGCGGCGGCAACATGAACGGCGCAAGGTTCGTCACAAACACCGCACCAGCCGCCTATGGGTGTCGACAGTTGGCATTAATCTGAATTCATTTGTTTGCCAAATAGAGGGTTAGTACGAAGACCACCGCCACCGCCAGATGCCAGAGGGGCAACGGTGAACCAGTAAACGCTGGACCATAACAAATCTCAAACGCAGATGTAATCGATTTTCATTTCAGATACAAACAACCAGCCCCTCTTTGGGCACCGGCCACACTTTCAATGCATCGGCCTGTCTGAGCACGACGACGACGACGATGATGATGATGACGACGACGATGTTGGATGCCGGCCAATTTCCCGCATCGAATTCTTATATTCTCCCCCTCCCCGTTGGGTGTCGTTTTTGTTTTGACTAGGGGCCAGAGATACAAATGCGCGTTCAAAGTCAAGAAGCACACTCGCACACGCCCCGCGTCATGTGTGAGTGGTCTGTGCATTGTTTACATGCGCCTGACCGACAAACACTAATTAATCAGATAGGGAAAGATTTTGGAATGCCACGTTTAGAAAGTTCTGCCCGCTCTAGAGCCACCGAGGAGAGTGAGTCGATTCGAGACTTCGAGATTCCATCATCAAACGGAACACAAAGCAATCGCAGGGCATGTTTGGAGAACTTGAATTTCCGGATGACAGATGTTTGACAGATTCCCGCTCTTATCACTCGCCGCAACGTTGAGTAAACTTGGTCTCTTTTTTTTTTTTCTTAACGAGCTGTAGCTGGATGGCTGCCCCAGTCATCTGACCTGGATTGTTATCTTGGGCGAGTTGACGGCTATTTAATGGCGGTTAGACCGTTCCCAGATCGCGCTCTACCATCTATTGGGTCGTGCGACTTTATGATTATTTTTTCACGTCGTTGCGGGTTATGATATCCGCCCGGTGGCAGCGCGGCGTTCGTTCTTGTGACCCCGTACTGTTCGGCTGATCTTTCAATCGATTTGAGACACTTTAATGGCCGATGGTGGGGTGGTGGCTGCTGCTCGTGATGATTGTGGTGATTATGGACTGCGGGTGAGTGAGTGTTGTGTTCATCTCGGAAGATGCATGATGATTCCCTGGAAGTCGATTATCAAGGTCAATGCAAATTTTAGAGGTCGTCGTCTGAGGAAATCTTTATTTTCGGTCTTTATGGGCATCCGATTATCTGGTGACGTGAATGAAGCGGATGGGAGAGTGAAACTGGTTTTTGAGTTGAATTTGTTGGTTTTTTTTTTTTGCCGATGAATCTCACGGGTGATGGATAGATTCGTTTTCATTTGCTAATTGGCAGCTTATGTAAGGAGAGTCAATCTGATATGGCGGTTTGTTTTCCTTTTTTTTTTTTTTTTCAAATCGCACTTCAGCGGCGTTGAAAGTGAAGTGAAACTACTGCGGTGCGGCATTCAAACCTGATTGCTTCTGTGAAAGCCTGTAATAAAGATACACACTTGGAGATACTCCACGGGTTGTGCCACGATCCTGAGCTTCTACAGCAAGCACTAGTATTGCGTGTGCTACTGCTCACTGTGGAGTAAAGGGTGACATATGGCGAGGGTTTTATTGATAGTTATGCATACCGAACTGCAATTAGGATGGTTCCTTCATTCTATAGCCTTCGCTAGATGGCCGCAATTGCGTAAACCCGAGTAAGCTGCGGTCCTGGTGTCTCCTGTTTCGCTGTCCCGCAGACTCAGAGTAGTTACTCTCTCAATATGATTCTAGGTTAAAGCCAAGTGATGAGGGATTGAACGAGAACTGACTGAGCGACGCAATTCAAGAACTCAATTATAGTGCAGTCCCCTTAAGTCGAATTTTCACGGGATATCAGAATTGGTTCCACTTAGAGGATGGTTTTTTGTATGGAAAATTGAGGGGAATGTCAAAACATGGATAGCAAAAAATTCGAGTTAGAGAGAAATTCGAGTTAGAGATAAATTCGACTTAGGGAGACTTCGACTTTGGGAGAGTCCACTGTATTCGAAATCCTATGGACGGCGGCTATGTTTTTCTTGAGCAATGAACAGTAGGCGACGTCGTTCTGCAAACAATTTGGTTTTGTTTTCCATTTTATCGGTGAGCGACGAATTTTTTTTTTGCATGCTTCAATCTCTACACGAATACTGCCTTAAAACAGTAATTATTAGTGAATTGTGCCTGCTTAGGTGCGTTCCCCGTTTTTATTGCGTTCAACTTCGGATTATTCATTTTCAGCGATGACACTTAAAACCGCCGCCCGTCGCTCAGCGGCGTTTAATTGTCCATCATTTTCTCTCATAGATCGTGTTTGGATCTCCTCTTCCGATCCATAGCCAGACCAATGATCACAAGAGTTTTTTTGTTCTCGAAACGACCAAGAGCTTCTGCATGCGCTTTGAATATTAATTATCTTTCTGCCTGGCATAGCAACATAGTCGCCAAGCGGTTGAAAGGAGATATTCTGCCACTGAATTCCGTTCTGGTCTGTGTTTGTTAGGCGAAGTCTACTACTATCTCGGTGTAACAACTGCCCATTGTGGCATTCCAGACAAGTTGTCGCTGATGTGCGTCGGTTATCGAGACAGCAGGATATGCTTGCCGCTAGATGCACTCACGGACCTCGACATGACATTGAAGTCCCAGTTTTATTCAGTTGTTCTTGGCAGTTTTTCAGTTGCTAACTCGACTGAGCTTTCCATCCTGTCTGCCAAAAGAGCCATATCATCCCCAAACTATGATGCTAAATTGCCTTCAGTTTGGTAAAAGTAGCTAGTGTATAACAGAAATGAAAGTAGGTCCAATTACATACCCTTGTGGTACGATAGCGATTTTCTTAAATTCTGTGTGTAACTAAGACCCCGCAGAATGCCAGCTGCTGATATATCGATGTAGCGAAAAAGGCAATCTATTGGCGTGCTATCCGATCACTCCGGGCATCACAGAAGGAGGCTCCAAAATGTTGTGGACTTCGAATTGCCAGATCAGGGCAGCTGCACAGGAGTAATTTTTAGTCTCCTCGTCTTCACGACAGCTTCCACAAAGGTCAATGAAGGGTACTTTAAGTCTTCTTCCATGTTCGCCGTACAGGCAGTCGCCACTCAAGACGTCCATTATATATTCTCGACTAAATCTATGAACAGATAAGAAACGATGGCTTCGTTGGAATCTAGTTTGGAGGCGGTCATTATTTAAGTTTGTCTAGTATATCCAATGTGGTGACTTCAGTTGCAAACTCCTACTTGAAACAAGGGGTATACCTACGTCGGAGTGTTCATATTCAAGTGGCGTTCATGCCTTCTCGGTACATTACCAACCGAGCCAGATGACATTTTAAACTTTTCAGCCAACTGCTCTAGAGATGAGTGGCAGCCCGATGTACCTTTGGATTTGACCATGATGGATGCTAATATAACGGATGAATGGTTTCTCGATCCTTTATGTTAGCCTGAAGGACTTAGCAATGATCAGAAAGTCGCTTGGGCAGTCTAGTGTTAGGATCGTTGGTTCATCAATATTGTTTGGTGTAGTTTCTTACGGATCAGCGTGTGTCCCGTCTGAGTGGACCATTGTGAAGAGGCAGACATGTCGGGTTGAATGCGAATTTCTCGACAGATGATATTTGGAAGGGTTAAATTGGGAACTACGTCAAGTTCATCGGAAGGGATGACACTGGGTGCTCTGCAGACACAAATTCAAGCTTTGTACGGCTTTGTCATACGACAGATTAGGGCTCACTATGCCAGTTGGTAATATGAGGTTGAAATCCACAACGAATCCAACAAAAATCAAGTCGCATGCTGTTGCGAAGCATATCTTGTTAATCCTTTATTATGCAAGGTGACCAGGAAAAGTGTGAGCGAATCCGTGAGCACTTGGAAACTGTGGCGTAGACAGAATAGACATCAGTCAATGTGACACCAAGTTGCTAACAAGTGAGCATTTGGACCACGAACTCCATTTATCTGTGGAGTTCAGTTCACTGAACCAATGCCTTGAGGGAGGAATCTCGCGTTCCAATTGAGTTCATGCTTATGGACAATTCCTCCAACTTGGTGAGGAGGTGAGGCCGATCTAAAACCTCCCCAGCTCCTTGGGTTGCAGTACCCAGTTGTGTTTGCAACTCCACAACGATTTGAATCAGGTTTCATCCCTGTTTAGTCGTGATAAACCCGAAGACATATTGGACACACAGCACAGACCGCAGCAACAACAACGCTCTCACTAAGGGACCAACCACAACCGATCAGACTGAAACCGCATCAAATTTCAGGGGCTCCTGAGCACCCGTAGTTCCAGAAAATAGTCTCAGAAGCTCAGAAGCTCTTATTTTGTTATTTTCATAACCACAATCTATGAAAAGATTGGGCGTAGTCAATGAAAATACACTTGTCTTCAAGCTTTGAGACATTCAATGAACTAAGCATTGGATGGATGTTTCCTAATCCAATCGCTAGCTCGAGTTTAAATGGCTTTTATTCGCCTCTTACAACAGGCGTGCCTTATCCCGGGTGTATTCTAACTCCTACTCGAAGGGGGAACCAAGTTGCTGGCAGTGGTAGTTGGAGTAGAAACCTTTCACACATGGGACTTGTCAATGGCAACATATGCAGAGGCTGCATTGCCGCAGAGAAAGGAGAGTACACTCCTCCCTCGTCACTGTCGCAATTTATGTGGCATATCAAATGTGTCTTAAGGAGCTACGAGTAACTTGAGGGTATTTATTTATTTGCCTCTGAAAAGACGACTGCGTAGCCTTCGAAAAACCACTTACCACAGAGTGTCCTTTTTCATGTTCCTAGCTTTAATTTTACAGTCACATATTAATCAAGCATTCCCTCCATAAATCAAGTGAAGCCCTCTCTGCAATAAATTCCAGTCACAAAGCCTCTGTCAGTGTTTGTAAATCTATAAGCCCTCGGGCTTACAGCCCAACCGGCAAATTTCCCAACAGCACATGATTTCGGAGTAATTGAAATCCCTTTGTCCATCAGCGCTGCTCTCGTTTCACTCCATTCGCTTTTATTTTGGCGAATCTCTCTAATCGTTATGTAACACAACCCTCGTCACACACATCGCCGCGGATATCAAAAAAAAAATACTCGAATATGTACATTTAACAAATTGCTTCCACCATAACCTCGAAAATTATTCGCAACAAAAGGCATCACCGCCGAAAGCAGACGAAAACAATTCTCGACTCTTGTGCTCTGATGATGTCATCATTCTTCAGAACATGCTCATTGTCATGCATCATCGTCATCGTCATCTCCAGTTCGTCGCGATCAGGGCGATAGCGGGGAACGGCGTCCGAAAACAAGCAAAAACAAGAAACAACCAACACGCGAAACCGGCCTCTACTGGCTGATTGCACCAGCTTTGTCCACATCTGCAGCGCGATGCCATCCGCAGACGTCACTTGCAGGCACACAGAGCACGCTGCTGTCCCACAGTCGAGTCGTCGTTTTGTAATTTCCTCCAATTAAACACAACAAACCGGTGACTGGGGCTGCTTCCACTGTCCGATGAATGTGTGCTTAGCTCAGTCATTTGTGCTTCGTTTTGTTTTGATTCGTTTTCGCCTTCGTCTGCGTTTGCGGCGTCTTTCGGAACGCTGTCACTTCCAATTAACTTGTCATGCACCTAAGAATGTTCGGATTCCGCTTGAACGAGGAGGCTAGGCCGATTGAAAGCTTGGTGTCACCCAAACAATGGCTCTGGCGGGTGCAGACACGTCCTGCATCTTGGCAACTCAATTCGATTCCCTTGCGGAGATGAAATTGCGTGCTCTCAACGGACGACGAGAGGCTCCAGTCGATTTGAATAGGAAATTGCTTTGATTGACTGCTGAAGCAATGTCAATCATCATTCGTCAGCGCGGATTGTTACTCTAATTACCTACCCTCCCGCCTCGGCCAGATTAACCCAGATTCTGAGCGAGGAGCGGAAATAACTTGTTATGCAAATTCTTGACAGTGAAAGGAGGTGGGGATTTCCACGCCAATCTGGAACTGGCGCCGAGCCGCCAGTATTGACCCAGAAATATTTGAAAAATAAAAAATGGTTCAATGGTGTTTTTTTTGCGTTGTGACTAATGGTGCGCTGTCAGCATTGCTAATTGACTTTCCTGGGAGTCGGTGAGTTGAGCAAGAACCACTGGAGGTTTGGGAAAGTGTCAGCTATCCGTTGCGGAAGAGGATGTGTGACCGAATGCCACTGGGAATTGACTCAGCTTCCGAAAGTGCCATTCTTTGACCGGATTTTAAAAAAGCTTCGCCAGTGCGATGTGAGGAAGACGAATGATGAGGAACGAATGTGTTTTCTGCAAATTGGGGAAAAATCTCATATCATTTCATATTTTGCGATACGAGAAATGTTGGAGATTATCAAAGATCAGTGGCTGAAAACACAATCTGGTTTCCGTACAGTCAAGCCTCGTTTCTAATGTCAAATAAGGTCTTTCATTTCAGGCTGTGGTCTGAAATCGGCCATCTGCAGGGTAACCAGATAAGAACGATATGAAAAGGAGTTTAAAAAAAAACAACAACGGTATGAGATGTAAAATTGATTCTGGCTTAATTTTGAAGCTACATTCATATCATTATGTATGGAATAGCACATCGTTCAAATGGCATCCTCAGTTTCGCTGGCAGTGCTTCAAGCTCTCTAATATGTTCGGCGTTATTCCGACAATAGCTTACATCTTGTGAATAGATGAGCACTAGGAATGACAATTTCCAGCAACGACAGTTGTCCTCTTCCAGTTTACAATTAATGGCTGATTCATTAAGACCTGTTTTTGTATTCTGAATAAAAATTTAAAAAAAATGAATCTGCGTGGTGGAAACTTTATTTGGACTGAAATTTCGTGTAAATGTTGCCCGCGCTGACGCCGCTGACTCGGTTCTTTGTGATGGTCCAATTTTGGATCAGTCTGCCTCCAGTGTTACGCTGGATGTTGGCTTCCAAATCCCCGATCGGAGAAGACTTTTGACTTTCTATAACCCTAAAGAAATCGAATTTGCGGATGGTGAAGGCAACAACGGACTCGGTGTGTCGATAATGCCCGGAATTATTGCCATTTTCCACAAAAGAAATATAGCTGAATCATTTTTTAGACATTGTTGAGGTGTCCCTGGAGAGACCAACGATGATTTGTCAAACAATTCTAAATAAGAAAAACACCTAATCCAAATGAATCACCCGCTACAAACAAATTTCCCTACTCAGCGTCACAGTTTCCTTGAAGGCTTAATACAGTCGTCGTACTCAAGTTCAAAATCACAAACAATTTTCGCTACCCAGAGTCTAGAGCAGAAATCGAGTATTAAAGAAGTAGCCAACTGCCTGTCTCCCCGAGATGGCACTCCCCGATGGAGTGGAATGGATCCTTATGTCGTTAGGAATGGTTGCTTCTTGGTCCTCGGCCGTCACACCTCGTGTCGCTCACCCTAAGGCAATACATTCAGGATCTGAAAATTGCTTTACATCATCATCTCTTGACGGTTTCTAATGCTTCTTAGACGTTCAAGTCTCAAATGTTCAAGTCTTTAAACATCAGCAGCAGTTGGAATAAATTTATGCTCTTCATATAAAGCTGACATCTTGAAATTTGTTGACATGCTGTTTTAAGTAAAACACACTTTATAGAGCTGGTGGACTTAAGCAGTGTTGAACTGAAAAAGCCTCCCAAGATTCATATGTGTATCTGGTTGGTTTTAGGACTAAGGTCGGTCTCACGGTGGTAAACGGATGTCCCTTCCATTTCGGACTAAAACTAGGGAAAGTCCATCAAACTAGCATGATTCTTCGTTGTAGTTGTAGTACTCGCAGACTACCCCTGACTTGAGTTTGTAAGCAATTTTTTTTGCGACGTCCTGGAAATGGTGAACTTCGCAGTCAGTCAGTCGAATCCTTATATCGATTTAGAATGCGTCGGCAACCAATCGAAGCCAAATCCAGTCCATGGTGACTTTACGAAAGTTTGCAGTGGATACTGTTAAACATAGTTCAGCCATTCAATGTACAGCGTTACTTCCGATTAACAGAGTTGACATTATGAAGCTATTCAATGCCTGGCTGACATTTGTTGAGTCGGGTGAGTAGCGTCTCTTTTCACTGAAAAACTGGACTTGAAATAAGAAAAGCGCGATACGTCGAGTACTGGCCTATCACTTTTTGCTAGCCACAACAGGTCTATCGCAGCAAATAAGGCCATTTCTTTTTCCTTCGCTCTCATTTTAAGCATAAATCGCGTTATTTATCGACACACAATCTTTTATTTTGTCGCATTTCAATGGTTCACTTCAGCGTGCCGTTTCGATAATAGTGCCTCCCACATTCTTTCGATCAGATTTCACTCTATGTCATCTGCTGTTTTTGAAGGTCCAACCAGTATGGCTTTTTATGAACTCTCACTTGGGTCTCGCAGTGTAAGCTCAATTCCAGGAACACACTCGATGCTTATCTTGACAATAAAAGCAAAAGTTTTTGACTGAATGCAATTCAAGACCAATGGATTACTGGTTTAACATTGGAGTACACAAATCTGAGCTTTGTGATTTGGTTGAATTAAAGCCAGGTACTTTGATTTTAATGCCAATATTTATATTGTTTCATATCTCAAATATTTGAAGGGGATGGCACCCGAAGTGTATGCTCAAATCCATCAACACACTCGTTCTCTTATCTTGACATCAAACGAAAACTATATGGCCGAAATCAAATCAAGATCAATCGATTATTGTTTTAACTCCATTACAAGAATCTCCACTCAGTGAGTCCCTATTCCGTTGACAGACGTCAGATTTCGTTGAATATCTTACAAACTTCTCCCATTGTGATTTGTTCAGCATTTGTTTTTTGACTGTCAAAAATACACAGAAAAATTGAAAAAATTGTAAGGGGTTCACTCTTCATATTAAACACACACAAATTATACACTCCTTTTCGTTGAATTCACTTTTTAATACAACAGATCGCTTTGGCTGCTGCTTACAAACTGTGCTTAAAATTAACTTATGTTACTCTGACCTAACCGGCAATCCTCTCTTTGATAATAACGATCCTATTCTCTCTTCGATTCTCGTTTTTCCTTGCTGTTGGTATAATTCTACTACAAAGTGTGTACAAATTTTTGTTTGAGTTTATAGATCAATGTTTGCCATTCACTTTTCAAAGATTTTTTTCGATATAAATGTTGACCAAGAGTACGTTTTAAGTGTCCATACGGAAACTCCAAAATCGTCTCCTTTTTTTGAGCGTATCGGCTGATAATTTGGGCTGGTTACTCGTGTAATATTGTCATCCAAGACTGCTATTGTTGTTGGCTCATCGCCATAGAATAGTGATTTGAAGTCTAGCCGCTGAATAACTTGCTGAACGAACTTATTTCTCAATTGGTCCACCGACTCGCGTGCTGTGTGACAAGTAGCCTGATGGAACCACATGTCGACCAGGTTCAGCTCGTGTATTTTGGCCAAAAACCGCTCTGAATCATTGAACAAAAGCGGGCGCTATTAACGTCAGCCTTGTTCTCCGGTCGTCTTTGAAAAAATACGGAATAATGTTTCCGCCGAACCTTATACCGCACCAAGTGCATTATTTCGGGTGCATTCTCAACATTTATCTTGATTGGGGTTGTTTATCGAACCAAATATGGCAAATTTACCTCATTCAACCAGAAATTAGTTTCGTCGCTGAAGACTATTTTTCACAGAGCACGAGATTTGATAATAAAACCCGATCCATGATAAAATGACAATGCTGACTGAGCACGTTTGAATTTGACACATGTTACGAATCACTCGTTAGCTGTGAAAAAAAAATATCACAATCGACAGCTACTAGAGGTGATTAAAGAGATTGTCTCCCTGGAGACTGTCTCGAACTCCATAAATGGAATTCCAAGCGGAAATGTCGAGTAGCAGTTGCTTGCAAATGCTTGCAAATGCCAGAAGGACTGTGTCAAATAATCTCCAGAGAAGCAAATAACAATATTTATTGCAAACCTCAGCCAGTAAATGTGGTGTCGGTGCGTCGACAATCATTCACAGCTACGTCCCTTCAAATCAGCCGAACTGTATGCCTTGTAGTACATGCGAAGTCAGGCATCTTATCACGAAGCCAGCTACCTTCTTGCGGTGCGGCAGCGAACTCCAGCGAACCGCAAATAATGTCATTCGTGCAAGAAGTCAAACGTAAAGCTCCGGAAACCACGAAGCAACAAATGTACATGGTCTGAGTTCGACCGCGATGTGTTCCTCAAACACTTCCTTTCCGCTGCGCTGTGTTGGGCTTTGTTCAATTTAATTAAAATCGTTCGTGGTTGACTTTTCGTTAGAAAGTTGCGTCAACTCAAACAGCATCATTTACAGCCGGTGGCTGTTCGCACACCCAGTCACCGACCGTTGCCACAACGAAATCTCCGACTCATTTCCTGACGCCTGCCTTCCATCTCCTCGCACAGTCCCCAACGAAGTCTGACGATTGCAGAGATGTTTGACTGTGACTTTGTCCAAAGTTCTACGTCGAGACTTCTCATCTTCGCTTCGTCTGCATCTTCACGCTGTTAACCACTGCATCGAGCGACACGACGCTTCTTGATGCTCAATTTTGATAAACGATTTTCATTTTCTGTTCTCTGCAGTTCGTGCTTCTGTGTGCGTGGTTTTTTATTAATTTTTTTTTCGGTTTTCCACTGAAATAGATTAAGTTACGTTGTTTATTCCGGCGAGGAGGAATGATTAATGAGACCCCCCGTGCACGCGCGTTTCTCGGGGAATCAAGTTCGAAAAGTGCTACCACTACGAAAGATAAATGATTTGTCTCAAGTTTCTAATTTGTCGAATCGTAAAAAATTGAATAACTCAACAGTGTTTCTTTCTTTTTTGTTTCTTTTCAGGTAAGTGCCCTTGAAGTTTTTCCTTCAATTTTCCCAGAATTCGACGAACGGTGCAATGTGGGTGAGTTGACATTTCGAGATGACAGCCTTAGTGAGGCGGCACAAAGCTTGACAACGGGCGATGTTGTCAAGTGACTTGTGAGATGGGCAGAGATTTAAAGCGAATTTTGCTTCGTGATTGATTTAAGGCGTATGCGATGGGGTCATTGGATAAGTGTGGGAAAATAGCAAGAGTGGTGGCTTGGTGTCTAGTATGGAGAGGCCAGATGAACGAACCAGATGCTTGCACTCTGAGGGACATTGCGGTCTATGAAAGATTTTCTGCAACTGGAAAGGAAATATATGAACGATTTTTTCCATGAACAAGAGTCTTGGTTTGAAATTAAGAACAAGCTACGGCTAGTACTCGCTCAGTGTCTTCTGGTTATTATGAGCTCTAGGTAGCTCTAGTCTGGTGGTAGATGATGAAAGTAAAAGTAGATGTGTAGTGAATTGCATTTTTGACACCATATTTTTAGTGAGATCTCATTTTTTGATTGCTTGTTGGTTGATGTGACTCTTTGTTTGGAACAGAATTTCAAATGGAACGACAAGGCATAATTTGCCCAAGAAAAAGGAGAGCACGGATGGCTGTTCAGATTGTGGATGTGATGTTGGACATCGGCACATCCAGTAGAGACGGTGTGTAAAGGGAACGCTGTCAAGACTAACATATTTATCAGGCCTGTGACTCATGGATGGTATGAGCTTGAGCTATAGCTGCTTTTCCTTCGCCATCAAGACCAAGCAGACTTGCTTACCCGGAAGATTAGGTCTTCCTATCCTTTTTGAATCACGAGGCTTGGATTTGAAGACCCTCTAGCCGGAGCATTGGTGTAAATGTGGCAGAGTCAGAGCAGCTTACAGATTTTTGTTTGCCGGACTACATCCACGCCTGACGAGCCCGCTAGAAAGAGCACTAATTTGGTATTCTTTTCGGATGGAGATCTGCCATCCATGCCTATTGCTACTACAAAACACCTACTGAAGCCAATTAAGTAGAACAATTGGTCCAATGGCACATGAAGCCTCTCTTTGAAACAATTAAGGCCTACTTTCAGTCGGTGACGATCACACATCGTGATCAAATGAGCAGGTGGATGACGTTATCACTGGGCATAGCTGTAGAGACGGGCAAAGTGGAGGAAGCTATTTCCCACTGTAATTCAGCAGCATTATTGTAAGAGTCGTCTCCACCGCTTATTTCAAAAGCAGCAACTTATTTTTTTTTATAATAACCAACTTATAACAAGCTCCAACATCTTCCCAAAATCCGGTTCAGTTTTTAAAGTTTTCGGAAGTCCTATGTATGCACACTTCTTTGCGACTAAGACCGATCAATGAGGAAGATATCTTCTTGTACAGCATCGTGTATTGAGCCCTTGCTTTTGTCCTAATACCCAGACCAAGCCATATTGTTCTAGATCTATCCAGAGCTTCGAACTTCAGTATTTTCCTTATGAAGCTAAGCGGCGTATATGCATACGGGATTGGCGATTTGCCCAGACTTTTTTTCGTTTCCTTGGATGCCAGTATGCGCTGGTACCCAGCATAGAGTCCTCGTGTTCACAAGGATAACTCAATGACCCTTTGCCTGCATAATCTGACTATTTACGATGTCAGAATGTCAGATATAGCTGTAGCTTTTATTGCCGCCTGGCTATAAAGAAAAAAATAGTGATCGATTTGTCAGTTATATTTTGTGGTCTCTGAACGCATGTTCTGCCTCATGTATCGCAGCCACTTCGTGTCTTTGTCGTCGCTAGCTGTTTATTAGGAGCTTTATTATGAGGTCTGTCTATACTTCTACTAGTATCATTTGTTTCAGCCATTATTTCCGATCCGGAAAACGTAGATGAAAGTTTTTCTCCGATGCAAGGGTTGATGGTGAGGGTAGTCTATCTTTCGGCTATGCTGCTGTCCGATTTTTTGGTATGGAAGGGTGATTGTATGGTTTTTCTGGAAGGTTTAAAATAACTACACAAATTCCGAGTTGCTAATCTTAACATTAAGCGGTTATTCCAATTCTTGGTCATTAGTCGCCTCACCCACAACTTGTGCCTATTGACTGTTTCTGAGAAACAACACTTCAACAGCCGAAAAGGGTTCACTTCAATATGAACCAAATCTATCGACACCGGGTCGTCCACAGGACCTAGGAATTCCTGAATCCTTAAATTTGCCTACACAAGGTAAAGATCAAATTAACTCAAGAACACACACCCCTTGAATGGCAGACACTTCTCCGATTGGGCCCTGCAAATGTTGATTGTCTTAAAAAAAACCCTTTCGGCAAACAAAAATAGTTAAACGCCATTGAATGTCATTCCTTTTGATGTTTTCCAACTGCGCCTGCTGCTACACGCAAACATATCAAAACCCAATCCAACCAGGACCCCCCAGCCATCTATATTTCAAGCGCGGTCTCTCTTGAGGGTGGCAACACTCACACTCCCCGATTCGGTTTATCACCACCAAAGTACATGCGTCGGCTTGTCGCCGAGCTCCCTACGATATCTCACTGCACCCGGCTGAGGAAAAATCGGTATAATCCATCTTAAAGAAAGTAAACATCCTAGAATAGATACATTTGTTGTTATCCCATCACAAATATTTGCCGAGGCTCGTTATGCTCGTCGGAGAGTAGAGATTGGGAAAGGTTTCGGCAACTCACACACACACACTTTACCTACCAAATATTTATCAAAAGCGAGACGAGGTCTTGTATCTACATATATCGCCCCTGTCATCAACCGGAAGAGGATTGCATCTCCTTAGGGAGGGCACAGTCCCCGTGCTCGCTGTGTACGTTCAGGTACCTCGCGTGTGTTGACAACGAAAGGGGTTAGGTTACCCCCACAGTCTCATTCTGGGAGCACTGAAGCGTACTTATTCCGTTCCTTTTGATTGCTCTACCCATCTACGTACACGCTAAACACGCCACCATAAAGAACTGAACTGTGCTGTTGCCGGGTTTCATGTTACCATCCACCAGTGAGTTGTTAAGAAACGAAAGAAAACGAAGAAACGATAACGGAGGCCACAGTGGATGGTGTAATTTCGGCGCCCAGGTAACATCTGAATTAAACCGATTAGAGAACCACAAAAAAAAGGGGGCAAACACACCACACTGAGGAGGGGAAGAAAGGCAAATTTCGGAACACATGAACTCATTTTCTTTCCTTCTGGAAATGTGTGTGTTGCGTGGTGGTTTGCTCTATGTTCTCACTTGTTGCGTAAACTTTCTGAGCTTGCGACGGCTCACTTCGTTACATAAATTCATAGGAAAAGAAAAATTGAAGAAAAAGAAACCAGACCTGGCCTAGATGACGTAGGGGGACAAAACAAACACAAAGAAAGATTCACTTGACAGATGCACGTGACAGATTTACTTTCGTTTTGTTTTGTATTCATACACGGACTAGAAGAATGAATGATTATTACGAGCACGTTCGTCTAAATGGAGAGGTCTAAGAACTATGAAACTATCATCCACACGTCACTCGAAGGAGGGTTCGACGAACTTTCAAGCCCAAGTGCACGGAGTTCGGATGAAAAACATTCTTTCGTCCGACAAGACGCGAAACAATTCAAAATTAATTCGTCGAAGAGCAGCAAGCTTCATGTGATATTTTGACTTAGTTTTAAATCGCTTATTGACTTGCCGTGATGGGTGTAGGACGACGGGGAAGTGAGTTAAGTACGACGTGTGCTGCGAGGCAACATGTTTATGTGATGGAATGCGTCTCAATGTGGGTTACGAAAATTGACGTGAAACAATTTCGGACGTCTCAGCAGTTAAAGATTATGGGGCATTGAATAATTCAGCTTTGCTGCAAGAGCACACTCAGAAACTGCATATTTAATACATTTTGATGGATTCCCAAAAAGGTGTTAACGATCGTTAGCGGTCTCTCATCGGATTTGGATGTTCTTAAAGGCTGACATTTGTTTGGCTAACTTTAACCAAAAATATTTAGTTGTCAGTACAATATAATAGAAAAACAACAATAGAATCGAAAAAAAACCTACGACAGCATATTTAAGGAAAGGTCGGACGAGGGACATATAGTGTTAATGTAGCGAATGTATCTGTGAATCCTTTAGTGTTACGTTTGATGGAGCCTACTGCTGAGTTGGCTGATATGACTATGAAATGTAAATGAGCAGCCAAGTCATTGAGAATATTAATATTTGAAAGATATGAATTTCCAATTTAGTTAAATTGGATTGAAAAAACTGGTTTTGTGAATGAAATTTAATGGCATGTGCATAAATTAAGCTTTAATTTTGCAACCACTCGAAGATGTCAAATTGTCGGACTGCAACAAGAGACACTCATTTGCATTTTTAATACTATTTGAATATATTCATATCATCAGCATATAGCAAAGATTTACTATGTTTAACTGAGAGTAGGAGGGTATGTAGTTGATACGGTGCCCTCTAGACCGTAGCTCACTCAGACCAACTGGTTGGGTCCATTGTGCCCTTGTTTTGGGGTGGTTTACAACTGTGAGACCTCTAGCTCTACGAAGAAGTGTTTCCCCAAGTAATTCTCTCCTTCTCTTTAATGTCGAATAGATTCTACTTCTTCTTCATTTCAGCAGCTTCTAGAAAAGTCGTTGTGCATACACTATGGCATAGTGTTCGTTAAGGCCTCCTATTAGATGCGTACATCCTTGTGTTGATCTATTTTTGCTTAGCGTCAACCATAGAGTCCCCGCTGTTGCTCCCGTACTCAGGTTAAGCCATCGAGCTTTGGCTCTATCTAGGGCTTCGTCCTCCAGATTCATTCTTGTAGAGCTTAGTGGCGTATGCGCGTACGGGGTGGCTAGAGATTCTTCCAGCTCCGAACGTTCGTTCGGGTGGCTGTCCGCCTTTTCTTTACCTTGGATACCATTATGTCCCGGTTATTAAGACAGTAATATCTTTCATAATCATTATAAATAAGAGATGGCCTAAATGACTGCCCTGCGATACATCCGATATACATTCAATTGGTTTTGATAAAGATTTTGCAAAATCCTAGGGTACTATTTAAGAGGAAAGAATATACCCATCTTAGGAAACCGAAACCCTTAAGTTTGCTTATAAGTAGTGACGAATGACTGATTATGTGTAATATCGGACTGGCTTGGCAGTAGGCTATATTGACAATCAAATATTTCAATACATTCTCGATAATTTCGGTCCCTAAGAATGCAACCAAGAAGAAGTGCAAGTATACTGGACAGATAGCAAATTGAACGATTCGAAAGCGACTGTACTCCTCCTAGACTTCGAAATAAAATTCCGCTGTTATTTCTCAACAAGATGGGTGTACTTTAAACCACAATTCGTTCACTGTTCACGTTTACACAGATGGATCGCGCAGGCACGGTCACTTTCTCCGAAATGTTAAACATGCACTGATCCATCAGAATCCCTGACTATGACAGTGTTGCGGAGGTCCTGGAAGTCAATGAAGCGACCAGAATGATATCAGTGTTGGAAATGCCACTAGTGATATTGTCACCCTAATCGACAGTCAAACGGTCATTCTCTCCTTGAAAAGTATCACAACGGTGACTGAGTTCAACGATGATGAGAAATTGAATAAAATGACATCTCTTGTTGGAGTACATTTCGCCTGGCATTTAATTTTACCCCGAAGTCGATGATATAAGCCAAAGACTGTGCAAATTATGAATACTCAAAGAAACTGAACGAAACGGCGTGTCCCTTTTGTAAAAATTGCAAATGTTTTGTCTTTGTTCAGGATACCTTAAAGAAGCCGAATGATCACTTAAGTTTAGCTCGCTTAGACATGCAATCCATGCAGTCTTTCATCCGCTGTGACATTTCAGCGTTCAAAAGACTTTCCCATTCAGTAATTGCCTTCACGTACATTTCAGTCATTCCTTTCAAACACATACATACATCTGAAGTTTCAAAGTCCACATGGATTCAACGAAGAATAATCACGCAACACAAAAGGGCCTTAGGACTTCCCTTAACGAATATTAATTGAAGGACTCTCACAAATCTGTCCGTAGGAGCTAGAGGAGCGCATGTGACTGTGTATCTCACATCGAATCTATCTCCATAACAAAATCTCTTATCGTTTAGATTCGCTTATTCAAACGAGTCCTCTCTGATGGAATGAGCAATCCAATCGATTACATAAGTTCTTATCGACATCGGCGTCAACCATGTCTGGGTGTGCGGTACAAAAGGCATTATCTGGTAGATTCATTGTTATCGCAATTCATTCGTATTCAATGGCATCGTAATCTTGTAACAACAATCAATTTACAATGAATACAGTGTGGTCAAGGGCGACGTTGGCCACGGTTACCTTTCACAAAGGTTGAAGCTTTCCAAGTGACTTTTCGGGGAACAATATCAAGTGGACCCTGGAATTTGGGCGAGACTTTCATTGGGACCTGAAACAATGCTGCAGACGAAGATGTCAAAATGTACGGAAAAGGGCCAGATTTTCGTCGGGAGATGTAAGTTTTTGCATGCGAATGGCTACCGCCGAACCACACAGCGTACAAATTGCATGCATGCACCAGCACTGATTCGTTGAACTCATTCGCAAATGAAACCGAACCGAATCGAATAGAAATGTGCTGTGAGTGTAACTACAAGTCCACTTGTTCAAGGTTCAGCTGGCGTTGGTCTTCGCATTCGCTTTAGTCTGGGCGAACGCTACGTCGGGCTTGAGCAGTTTCGACGCGACTAAATATCTTTCGCATCATGTACGAGCAGCAATTAATTTATTTCAGCATTCATCCCTTCTGGCATCCGCCGCGCCGTCGAGATGTGTCCTACCCCCGACAGCGATGGAGCAACAACCTCGTTCTCATTCCTCACTTGATGTAATAACAAGTAGTATCCTCGGGCAACTAACTAAAGTTTGTGTCAGACGCAAGGATGTCGTCACGGCTGTAGTGTCCATTGAGATGGCATGGCGCACAGGGGTTGTCAACAACTCTGTCGCAACGGAAAGGTGATCACCGGGCGGAAACGGAAAAGGGGGAGGATATTGAAAAGAACTCATTTCAATATCTTAATTAGAAACCACGTTCCTTTCGGTCTCGTCTTTCCTGTCGACGCCCACAATGCAGAGAGAGAGAGCGAGAGGGTGTCCGTGCGTCTGGGGGTTGTGAAAATGAAATGCGATTCAACATTTGGTTGCAACGTGCCATGGGATGGCTTTGTCTACAAAGGTGTACACGAAAGGAGAAAACTCCATGGCAGACATTGTAACTAGAAGGGTCTGATACAGAGAGATAAAACTGTATCTCTGTCTCTCCTCAGCCGCGAATCACAGTGGAGAGTGCAAGAAAAGGTTTGACTCACTGGCAGTCGTTGCTTGTCTGTACGGACTTTGGCCTTAGTTTATTTTGAGTCTGCATGCTTTGTACGGTCACGCGTTGGTGTCCTCGCTTGTTAGCCGGCAAAAGAATCAAAAAAAACTAGCTAGCTAGGCCAAACTAAGCAACCAATTTCTACAACTTGTGCTTACACGTGCTGCCGTGACATGTAAGTACGTGTCACACTACCCCAAATTACGCGAAATAAATGGACTTGTACGTCTAAGATATATGTCAACATGTACCTGATCACGTGCATTTGGTGTAGAATAACACGTACGTACGTGCCACGTGATCACGTCGTGCGTATAAATTGTATTGAAAATCAGCAAATTTGATCAGGATTACGTTGAAATTTTTGTCTATTTACATATATACGTCTGTCGAATAGACTTCAGAAGAAGGAAAATATAGATATTTTTTTATTTTTAGAAGAATTTTAAATCTGCTCCTGGCCTTATCTGTGGCTGAACTGGTTTTTCACTTGTTGAAATATATAGGAGATACAAATTGGAAATCATTACTGTGTATACATTTCGTTTTGTAACTACTTTTCACGTGAAATTAATTCACGGAGTACTGCCTACGTACTATTTCATGCAGAACAAGATTTCACGTACATCACGTGATCACGTTAGCAATGAAATATCTGGCTTTTGTCCCCAAGCTACGGAGCTCTATATTTACGTCACTTCGCAGCCGATTTTACTTAGATTTTTGTGAATACATTCTTAAAAATGATGTCGAACTAACCGTTCAATAAAATGCCAACCGTGGCTCAGGCTCGTCGTCCAGTCGCTCAGCCGCTAAACGCTCATAGCGTAGCTTTAGCTGTCTTCATTGAATTTTTATAACAAACTCCACATACGCTCACTTCTTCTGCGACACATTGTGCGCACGATGTCATCGCGGTGGGTCTCCTCCCTTCCGTCATGCAAGCGACCATCTCTCTCGCCATTCAGGATACACTTCATAACTCAGCACTTCGATGGCAGGATGTTTATCAGTCATTATGTTGCTTTTATTGTGATTATCTATTTTTTTTGTTCACTTGCACTCCCCTCCCTTTGCCGGTTGTTTGTGTCCTCGGCTTATGCTTTGTTTACCCACAAACACAACGAAAACGAAACCCGCACAGCAGTCAGGATGTGGGGGAAATATGTGAATAAAATCTTAGCGACATGAGATGCACTTGACGATCATGACGACGTCGTCGGGGGGTTTATGCTGTGTGAAGTGTTTTGTCCTGTGCACAGCCGAAATGCATTCCCGTGCAGTGTGCCTCGTGCACAGAGCACATCCCGTTCCCGTGCACTGCTCGGATGCGTGTTTTTTACGCAACAACTGGGATTGCGGGTCCTCCAGCACGCGCAATGTTTGTCAACGGATGAGTCAGAAAAACATAAACCAGACCAAGCAAGATGGTTGCTGCTTTCATGCCCGGTCCCCCTTGGGTAGGGTCGGAGTACCACTCCCAGAACGGTTCTCCATTGAAAGGGTTGGCAGTGTTTACTGCTGGATTTAATGGTCATGATTACTGATGACTTTTCGGTTTAAGCAACTGAATTTGTCTGCCCGAGTCGAGGCACACCCTCGTTTATGGGTTTCCATAAATTTTAAATGTCCCATCATCCCCTTATTTTTGATTTCGTTTTCTGTCGTTCTTGATGAATGTTTGAGGTTGGAAATTGGGAAATGAATTCGCAAACGGATTGTGTGATTACCAGGATTTGAATAATGCTCAGCCCAGGATTTGCCGCCAATCCGGGCGGGACATCAGCGCCCGGTTCTTTCTGTCGGCGGAGACTGGGGCTCTGGCCTGAGCTAGTTTGTGTCTATGCACGGCTCACACGTTGCGTGCCGGAATTCGGGCTACTCACATGCGAATCCATTGCGTGTTCAGTTTTTGGAGGTCGGGCACCCCACATTGTGAGCGTGTGTGCCGCTTTGTGAAGAAGCAACGGCGTAGAATCGTGTTGCAATTAAATTGCACGGCATGGGATTGGGGAAAACTTGGGAATGCACGCTGGGCTACAAATCGATGAGTTGGTCCGAGCAGAGCTGGCATGCCTTGCACAAGATAAATGCGAGTAAGTGAAATAAATTTTATCGGCTGGCAATGATTGGCGAATGGTTGCGGTTCGCAGGAACTCGTAGCTTCTTCAGGAACCATTCGGGTTGTGCGTGTGATTTACGTGAAAGGCGAATAATTACCGACGCAATAAAATAGTTCGTTACTAATTGCGTCTTAATGAGAGGAGTTGCAAGTGTGGAGTGCAATGAATGACTGAACTCATTTCAAATCGGAAACGAAATTTCTCAAGCTGATCATTGCTCAAGCTGATTAGTTTGTTTCGATGTCTTTGTGTTTGGTGGTGCTTTAACGTGCAGTTTTTAAAGGGCTATCCAATAAGTGGTGGACTTGTGGATAAGTACGTCGTCTCCTATGGTGTCTAGGTCCAGTCTCCGACTGGAACAACTTTCATAATTCACGGCCCCTCGAGGGACTGACAATGTCAAGAAAAGTAGATGATTCGTGCACTTGTGGCTGCGCGGACTGTGCTGCCTCATACAAACAAGAGTTGTAACTTTAAATTTCACGACATTCTTGAACTGTGCACAGTCAACTCTCATTGTGATAACATTTGATAAGTAAAAACTAGGAAGTTATGAAATATGATGCCGATAGACTCTTCGTTTCCTAATCAGTTAGGCGGCAGCGCAACAGACAACGCTCACTTCTAAAGCTGCGCACACAAGTGAAGAATAACATCAACCAACTTGGTGGGCTTAAATGAAGGCAACTAGCCCGACATCGTGACAGTTGGTGAGGCTTGTTGGTTGAGGACCAGTTCCGGACTGTAGCGCCACACAAAAAATAAGAAGATAAGGAAATCCTTTTACACGAGCTAATGCCATGTAAATTTATCACAACATCTGTGAAATGTCTCGTAAAACGGGAAGCATTCTAGCCGCCAGGCCTTCAAAGTCGCATCAGCTGTACCACAAGGTAGCCACCTCGGTCCATTTATTTTCTTACCTACGAAAAACGCTAGCTTGCGCCTGTTACGCATATTATGCAATGACGTCCCGCGAGCGTATTATTAGACTACGGCGCGTAGGGTAGACTCATAGTAACATATCATGCGCCCAGACAGAATTGATCGACTTGTACGCCAATGACATCAAAATCTATTCATTTATCTCCTCTGGCACCCACTTCTAGTCTGCTCAAGACGATCTAAACAGATTTTATTATTGGTGTCAAAGCAATGGTCGTCAATTTAAAGTTAGTTAATGGATTAATATGCTCCTACACTAGCCCACGGCAATCGCTTTTCTATTTCCTGTCCAACGAACTAGTGCCTTCCGCTCTTCCAAACTTTCCTCCTCATATTGACATCAATGTAAGTAGAGGAAATTCTGCACTCAGCTTTGTCAAGCGCTGATCAAACGATTTGCCGAATCCCAAAAGCCATGTCTGGCCACCTCACTTTGCAGGTTGCAGGGTTTGAGAAATCATATGTTTTGGAAGGGATCAACAGTTTTTAACTTTTTTGGGAAGCGTGTCGCTCTGATACGAGGCTACTTTGAAATATATCTCATTTCAAATCACTGATTTATCGAACAACAAAAGCAGAAAAGCGCACTTCTGACTGACTTTAGCTTATTCGCTTTGAGTCCCTCGAAAACCGTGGTCAATCCGATGAGCTAGGCTTAGTCTTTACCGAAATATGCGGGAACTACAAGGAGTCAGCGAAACGTTGCCCGACTCTGATCAAAATTAGACACAACGTCACAACGGAGGTGACGTTCTTGAAGTTACACCTGCTTCAACCTGCACCTGCACTCCACATTCTGGACCAAGATATTCCCATATTAACCCAACCTAACTTGATCTAACATGTTGTTCTGCTTCTTCTTCTTCTTCTTCTTCTTCGTTTGGTAGCGCTACGGTCCGGGATGGATCAGGCCATTAAACAACAAGCCTCTTCTGCTGGCAGAACCTTTGGCTGCACTTACGCAGGCCAAATTCTCTAAGGTGCTTCTCTACTTATGTGGCCCATCGGTTTGGTGGGCGTTGTCTCAGAGTCGAAGACTCTTTGGGCTGGGCTGTGTTGTTTCCTTCATGACCCAGCTATCTAAGGCGTTGCATCCTGCAGCTTTTTAGCCTATATAGTTCGCAGTTCTTCTCCAAATGCCATCTACGTAAACAAGGCCAACGATTGACAGCAGAACTCTTTTCTAGAAAATTTCAAGCGACATTTCCTCTGCTCTTGATATTGTCCATGACTCTGCATGTTCGCCAACACCAACTGTCTCCAGAAATGGGTGTTTGGACGGTTGTCGTGTCTTCTGTGTGCGTTCAAGGTCTAAGCGCAAACAGTTCCAGGCTTAAAAAACTGCCATTCGTGTTATGTGAACTTACATCCTGAGAGAATTGGTCGAAAAGAAAGGTTTCCAATCGTCCAAGATGTCTGAAAAAATCATGAGGGAATTGATTAAAAATTGAGGAGAGTTTCGAAGTTACTATACATCATTCATTAAGTCTCAACAGAAAAAATCCCTCTCTAATGGCTCTGTCGGTATGGATGGAGCAGGAAATTAAGATTTTCAATTTATACAAAAATAAAAATGCGTTCGAGCTCACCCTAGTTGACGCCCCTCCTTAAACAGTCCATTCCCTTCAGCGTCCTCTGAGTTGAGGCATCTGCCATCAATTACAACGCCTTCTCAACTCCCTTACGATGGATTTCATTTCAAGACGTCCGCCTCTTTGTTCTCGTTGCCCAGCAACGAACGACTCTTTCAGTGACCAGCGCTTTAATTTGTCGGTTTTTCAACTGTCAGAAAGTCACACTGTCGACAGTCTCCTGAAATTGATCAGAAGTCGAAGTTTCAAAGACTATAGCTGGAGGCCCTCTTAATCCTTTGAATGCGAAAGAAACTCCATTCAAATCCAAAATTTCATCACCAAACCCCAAAGGGTCTCATTATCTCGTCACTCATTCCACAGCGCCTGCCCAGCCCCTGAGATCAAACACAAACGTACCTGGTCTCGGATTGAGAGACTTTTCAAACAAATCCCACGAATTACTTTCGCTTGTTGCGACCCCCCCCTCTTTTCTCTCTGTTTAACAATTCACATAAATTGAAATCCCAGACCGCCATGGACAACATCCCCTAGGGTAGGGAGTGACCATAAAAACACTCTCTCCTCACTCTCGCTCGCAGTGGCGTCAACAAGCGAGGACGAAGGGCGGCACCCCGCGTCTTCGGTAATCCATCTATCGCCTCACAGTACATTAATTATGATCCAACATCTCCCGGACCCAATAATGAGGGCTCACAAATTAATTAAACGGAAACCATCTTGTTAGACGCCCATCATTAAATTACGTCCCCTCGCTGCTCTCTCCCACCCATCATTCATAGCGTACGCGAGTTAGTATCCTGAGAGAGAATTTATTTCGATTTTCATTGTTCTTCGGGTGTGATTGTGTTGAGCGTGCCAGCGCCGAGGGGACTCTCTTTCTCTTATCAGCGGAGTGTATCTCAAAGGATCCGACTGGGAGGGAATGGAATGGGAAATCCTTGGACGATTTACGTCGCAGCCTGAGTCGAACCACAGCCGAGTGAAAGGTGACCTTGTTACCGGGAAGCAGTCCTTCCGCAGAACGACCTGGCCACACACGCACAGTGCGGTGACTCTAAATTGAATCCCTGTTGCGGGTAATTGGTCTAATTGGTCGTATCCCAAGAAAGAACAAAAGGAGAGAACAAACCCGTGTCAATTGGTTTTATCGGAGTTATGCGGAATTCTATGGACTTCGGACTGTCAGCGTAAATTCATCAAATCAAGCGCACACTCATTCCGATTGTGATTCATTTAACAAACTGTTTGGCTGTGGAGGCGCACTCGCAGTCACCGTCAACTGCTTGCGAACGTGTCCATTCATCATCGGGGTCGGTGGGGGACTGACTGTCGAGCGACCACCTGCTGGCACTTTGGATTCCGCGGTCTGTATGCACAGGAACATGCAGAAGAAATTCGTAAATGCGGCTTGCTTCCGTTATGCGATATGTCACTGGGTGACCCAAAACCGCCCAGCCAACGTCGCACTGCAATGCGAGACGACGTGCAGTTCTCATGCATCCAAGAGGAAGTTTGTTCGCTTCAGCCGCAGTTTCACGTTTCGCTGCAGCGTTTGCGATTCGCTTTCATTGTTTTGCTCTGGCTGGTGCTTTCGTTTGTTGTGTCTCGCTGGGATTGCGAATTGATTTGATGGAACTGGTGCAAGGCGAATGATTAAATGAAATGAAACGTGATGATGGCGCAGCAGGAGTCAAGTGGCGGTGGTGGTGGCTGGGTGGTTGGTGAAGGAGGAGTGTAATTCAATTGAATGACTAATTGAGAGGGGTTAGGGCTGCCATATGGGGTCAATGAGTCGGATTTCAATCGGAAATTAAGTCAAACTCGTGAGTGCCGAAGGGGGAGTGTGAGGACTTTCAAGTGGGAGTGTTAGAACATTTGAACTCCAGAGTGAGTAGTGTGGGTGGAGTAGTTAATAGAGGCTCTGAAGTGCACCAAGTGCATTTATGTACTCAATTAATTTAAACTTCGTATGGCTGGGTATAAAAAGAAGTCGATGCGTGGTGCATTACAACGCGTTTTTTTGGAAGTAGACCAGACTATCTGCCACAAATCCTAACCTCGGTGAGGAAGGAAGTTCTTTCAGGAGCGACTGCTCTGTTTGAGTGTTTTATTGAACTTGAATTCACAACGCTAATCCGGCGAGGAAGAGCAGTGAGATCAGTGAACTGCAGAAGGCGAAATGCACCGTTTTGTTGTATTATTTGTTGCCCGCTGGCGGAAAACTGAAAGTGTCTCTTCACCAGCAAAATCGCTTGCCCTACACAGGAACAGGTGGTAATCACTTAGTGTTAGGTCCTGACAGGCACCTCCGATCCAAGGTCCCGGAGCTTCTGGCGAGTCGCTATTGATGTGTGCAGCCTGGCGTTCTCCGGATGGACCACAATTCCTCTGCTATGGCTATCCTGTTTGCAGATTACATTGTGCTGTTGGCAAGATCAACGTAATCTCCACAATTGGTGATCAGCCGATTAAGTGTGTACTGTGCTCTATGGAGTTTGATCGTCAATCTAGAGAAATCGAAGATACTGATTTTCAAAAAAGGCCGAAGGAGAGAACAAACGGCGCTACAGAGGGCTAACTGCAGAGGTCGTAAAGGCAAGCGATCTAAACATAAAAGGCATCATCAGAGCGACAAAACTAAAGATCTTCTAATTGCATGCAATTTGGAAGAAAGGGAAGATACCACACATTTCATAGGCAGGCGTCCGTGTAACCAAGTTGTATAAGTATTGCGAAAGTGCTCTAAAATATAGACAACAGGGAACTTTCAACAGGAAAATGTTATTATGATGTATTAACAGTTTATAAATATTACCTACTATTAGTAGTATAGTCAATCCGGCAGACGGCAAATCTGGCCGCTTCTGAGCGATTGCTTCCTTCAGACGGTCTACAGTACAGGTCCGAAGTAAAGTAAGTTAAGGAGAAATGGGTTTAGTAGTGAATGAGGGCAAAACGAAGAAGCACAACATTGACAACTCGGCCAGAACGTCACCGTAAACAGCTTTAACTTTGAGGATGTTAAGGACTTCGTCTACGAGGGACGTTCAATATATTCTTGGTATCGGGGTGAAGCTGTGGTTGTATATATAAATTGACTGAATTTGACTTTTTCCTTGCTTAGTGAGAAATTTAATTACAGCGCGATGTTCAATTTTCATCATCATCGTCTCACTTGCCATTTTGATTCTGTTTAACTAGAGATAAAACGCGAATTAATAATCACATTTAAATGGAATTTTACATGAATGCACTAAAATAATAGTATTACTTGATAAATAAGTCAATTTATATATACAAACACAGCTTCTCCCCGATACCGAGAGTATATTGAACGCCCCTCGTACCTTGGTTCCGAAGTAAATATTACGGACAGCATCAGTTCCGATATTCAACGCAGAATACCTCTTGTCAATCGCTGTTTCCTTGGGCTCTAGAGGCAATTAATTAGTAGACACCTCTTTCCAAGGACCAAGCTAACATTATATAAGACCCTGATCATCCCTATCCTGCTCTATAGCTCAGAAGCCAGGACTATCTCAAGAGCAGATGAAGAAGTCCTTGGTATTTTCGAGAGCAAAGTTCTGCGTTCCATCTTTGGTCCTATTTGCGTTGATGGTAACTGTACAGCGACGTGAGCCTAGTCAGGCGTCTACGGATACAACACCTAAGATGGCTAGGCCATGTAGAGCGTATAGACAACACTGCTCCAGCCCGAAGAGTCTTCTACTCCGAACCAGTGAGATAACGCAATAGAGGACGCCTAAGGAACCGATAGCGCACACAAGTGGAGAAAGACCTCAACCAGCTTGGAGCGCGAAATTGGAAACAACTGGCTAATGGTCGTGCCAGCTGGAGAAGCTTGTTGACTGAGGAACAGGGCAACCCCGAAGTGTAGCGCCACTAGAAGAAAAAGAACATATCCCGCGGTAAGGGGGCAACTGGTTGTGATGCAGATTTCGTTATCAATCGTCTTGAGTTGACGTCCACCCATGAGCCAAAACCTTTCGCGAATTTTCAACAAAACTGTGGTTACACATCCATGTGATGTTAATGTATGAAAGTACGTTTGCTATTTGTTTGCTCAATAGGCAACCTTTTGTGGAGGATCGAGTGGCCAGGAGATGTCGCGTGTGTGCTTTGAATCACCATCTTTACCTTAAAAGTGATGAAGTGATGTTGCCTTATGCCGAATTCGAGATGACTCTTGAAATCATCGACCCACAACAGACTATTTAGAGGGCAAAAAATTAAATTAAATTTAGGTTCTTGAGTTGGGGACTGTGATCCCCTGACTGGAATCCTAGAGAAAGTTTGTGGTGTTATATTAAACAAATCATATAGTCGATGCCACCTCGAAAAAAAACTAACAACTTTGGAGTGCCGTAGAAGAAGCCTGACAAAAAGTAACACGCATTCATGCCAGCATCTTGTGGGACCCATGCAGCGTCCGTGTTTGGCTTTGTTAAAAAATAAGGTCGAGCGAACCCTAAGACTATCATCAGTCAGTCAATATCTCAACAAATTCCAGACAAGTCAAGTCTAAAAAGGAATGGTGACTAAAATGTGTACAATTCGTCTAGAAAAGCACTCGCCACCGATGCATTTATAGATTCCAAATCGCAGGCAATCAACATTCTGAGTCCAGATACTTGCACTGCTAGAGACGCGCGACGTCCTCAAGACATAATCACCCACCTGAAGCATGAAACAAGTGAACTCAAGCAACAGCCGCCCATAAGCAGTCGAAGCTATTCTCTATAACATCCTTTAACAAGTGCTTAACGAACAACATAAGCCAGGCAATTTACCGACTCTCCTCCAGCGAAATGCTATCCGCCATGGCAGACTTCTTCCTCCTTTCGTTTGCTTTCCACCACACCGCACCGCAATTATGTAACTAGCTGTCACTGGCAAAGCCGTCATGAGTATCAATTCGCCTCCCGTTGTGCCTCGTAAATTCCGCTACGTAACAGCCTCCCCCTCCGCCCGTGCCCCACACCACCAGCGAAACGTCTAAGGGCGTCTAAGGGAATGATTTAAGATTATCAAATGGAAGTCGCTTCCATATGGCATCGAGTGGTGGCATGCAACACATGCTCTCTGCCTTCCGCATATCGAAACTCACGAAATCCCGCAATCGTAGGCGTGATGGTGTAAACCACTCTAAGGATACCACATGTCTCCGGGCTCGGGGCAATGTCTCCGATTCGCAGACAGAGCTCCGAGTCCTCAGAGATATATCTTTCATGCGATTTATGATGTGACACTAACGATAGCGGCGGCATCTGTTGAATGCACCACTAACGCACAAAATCGATTCCACATTAGCGACGGGCGACGTCTCCTGCAGCATACTCCTTTCCAAGCCAACAAATATACACACAAACCGACATGACAGACGCGCAGAGCCCTCGTATCTCTTGCTGCAAGGATAACAATCTCAGGGGCAATAAAATGAGGAGTTTTATTGCGAAAGCGGGTCTTTGTCTGACTGCCGTGTGCTGTGTGTGCGGACTTATTTAACAAGACGTTGACGACTGGAGAGTACTTAATGTCGAACGTGTAAAAGTTTGTGTGGTTCGTTGCTGAGGGCGGCGGTGGCGGTGGGTTGGATGGGATATGAATGCCTTGAGGTATTTAAATGCGCCCAGCCTATAGGTGATGGAGTGCTCTTTTATGTTCGTCTAGATTGACAGGCCCTTTGCCTTTGTTGGTGTCCAGTCGCTGGATTTGAATGCATTCTCCTCGTGAGTTGATGTTTCCTTGGATGCGTCTGTTCTGTGTTTGAAATGTTAAATACCGCAGGCGGGCACATGTTCCTCCTAATTGGATCGAGAACTGCACCACAAAACGCGAGAGGTTCATTATTTCGTTGTTCAAAGTTTGATCCTCCGAAGCAGTCAGGCGGTATCTTGCTTTGTCGGCGATGGGCGAGCTATGCAAAATTGATTCTGTCTCCGAGTTCACAGGGAGCCTTCCAGACGCTGCAGATCTCATGAATACAAGCATATTGCTCAGAGACGACCACCCACCCTGAGTGCATCTCAAAGGCATCAAAGTCACTCAAGGAGCACCAGTTCCATAAAGTCGGCAAACAAATGACTCGTTTGCATACCTTGCATACTGCTCCAGTCCACCGATTCTATTAACACACATTCGCTCGCAACCATCAATCATGTATTTGCCTTGAATGTGCGCCCTTCCACGCCCAAAACCGACTCCCGTCGATGTGAGCGGTTATTAATCACATGTGCTCTGTCTCGGATGGCATTGCCTTGGCCGATGTAAGCTCATCATTATGACCTATCGGCTGGAACGAATCACCCTGTCGGAGCAGCAATTCACTCTGGAAACTCATCGGCGTCCAAAGAACCAACAGAAACCCGAAGATGAATGATTATCTCGAAAGCAGAACTGCATTCGTTTCATTTTTTGTTTGTGTTGTGAACGAATTATTCAATTATAGCCAAAACCCCCCCACTACTCCCCCAGTCATCAGTCACTGGCAAGAGAGATCTCTTGAGTGCCCTCCGTCTTGCATGGTCATGTGAACTGGCAAAGTCCGGCGCGGTGCAATCGAATCAGCATCACTCGCTCGGGTCATGCGAGACTCAGTCGGTGGAGACAAAAGTTTTACAGACTTAATCGGGTTAATCTCGTTTGCTGATTGTTGTCTGCATACATTTAGTCACAGAGACTTCGCCATGAATGGAGCGTGATGACGCTTCACGGCACATGCATCTTCCTTAGCTGGTGTCGATGCCGCAGACCGTACATCATAGATGACGAGGGGATGGATGCTTATGAAAAATGGCTCGTCTTGCCTCGGAAGGGTGGGTACTTCTCCATTTACATCGATTGACGTGCCGTGAAGTGTGTCTAGATGCACATGAGTCATTGTGGTAAACGAGCCAGCGACTGAAGGATGAGCTGTGATATGTGGTGGTGACGCTTAATGAGTTGAGCCATGAAGTTGACTTTTAAAGTGCGTCATTCTAGTGTAACTTAAAGCCTTGGAAGGAAACTAGAACCGTCGTTAGATCGTAAATGGAGTTAGTGTTATGATCTTGCTCTATGAATGCATTTAAATTACATTTTTGTGGAACCATTTCAGTTCTAGAACTTTTTGAACATTCCTTAGGAAACAGTTTTGGTTTTATTCCAACAAACCACATCACTAGTCGATTCTGTTTTGTCTTCTGTCTTTTTTACTGATCAGTGATACAGATAATGAAACATTGAGTGAAGCATGGGCGGTGCTTTAACACTGAGATCTTCATCATCACTGGCCGAAGAGTAAAAGTTGGAATGGCTTCCACGAGTTCCACGAGTCAGGCGCAGTCTATTCTGTAAACCGGATGGACAACGGTTTGTGTTTCAAAGCAGATAACCTCGTCAATTTTAACCATCATCGCATCCACGGAAAAGTTCTATAAACACAATAGAAGAACTGTGTTCTATCAGCTTTAATGATTAAGAAGTAGTTTTCTGAGTTCCGCTGAGGTCGTACCAGCACAAGTGACGCCGAACGTTCCATTAGGCCAGAAATCGGTGACAAAATCCACGGAATGATATTCGGCGATCGGAGAATTAAAGTGTGTGATTTAGCGCTGAGACTGTGGACATCTGAGTTCAGCGAGTACTTTACATTTTACATGCATTTTAAGATATGTCGTTCGTTTATTTGCAGAAACTTGCAACAGGCACAGCTGAAAGAGTTAACAGTTTTTTCGAAGAAATCTTCGCACGTGCCTTTATACGAGATGTTCAGCAGCAGTTCGAATAACTTTTAAATCATAAGTTATTTTGACAGTGACAGCTGTTTCTCGCTCGAAAAGTTTCATACTTCCGCGGAACGAAATGAGTCGCTTTACGCTTGAACAACGTTGGAAATTATTGAACACTTATTTCCAAAGTGAGTGCTGTGCAGCCCAAACAGTGGGATTTTTGAAACGAAGTTTTGGCAGAAATGAAACACCCATTGCGACTGCTGTGCGCAAGCTTGTGCAAAAAGTTCGTAAGACTGGTATGCTAGTGGACAACACTCATGGTTGCCGTCGTCGTACGGTGCGCACAGATGAGAGTGAAGCTGCTGTGGCCTTCTTTGAAAATGAGGCTGGGGACAACGTTTCCGTCAACGGTGGGCATTACAGAGCCATGTTAACCGCCTTTTTTTTGACTGACGCTGAAGGCACGGACTTGAACGACCTCTGGTTCCTCAGGATGGAGCATGCTGCACACCAAATGCCCAAATAGTGTTATCAGCCGCCTTGGCGATGTCAATTAGCCGCGTCGAGTGACTCCTTTGGATAATTTTTTTGTGGGAAACAGTGAAGGACCGATCTGGAAACGTTTCAAGCACTTAAGGCCAATATCATCCAAGCAATCCGTGAGCTACAGCCCGAAACCATCAACAAAGTCTTGTAATATTGGGGTGACAGAATTCGCTACTGCGAAGCCAACCGAGGCAGCCACATGAACGACGTTGTATTTCATAATTAATTTTAATGTTTGTTAATAATAAAGCCATAATGCATAGAAAAATGTAATTTTGTTTATTTTATTGCATTTTTAAAACGAAGCTTGTATTTGGCCCATCTTGTGCAGCTCTTCGGATGAACTGTCAGACGACAGTTCGACTTACCATTTGCGGAGAGAGGAAGTCGCATGAGCCACCTCGAAAAGAGAAGTCAAGTTGGCTGGCTCACAATTAATTGACGCTTTCAGATTCAGTCAGTCGTAGAATGGATTTGTATCAACAATATTAATTTCCTCTCCGTTTGAAAATCGCGAATCTCCAAATCATTTAAGATTGTCTTCAAGTGCCGATGCCCAACCTGAGAGTCTTACATTTAATGTGTAATCTTGGCTCGTCCTTCACCTTCATTCCTGCCTTAATCATACCAACAGAAGCTTTCCGTAAAGTGACTTTACCCAAATGAAGCATCGAATTACTGCAAGAGTCAAGTTACATTAAGGTACATCACTACGGTACGCATTGTGGTGCCAAGACCATGAGTCGCAAGTGATTACAGATCCCTTCATTCATCCCTACATTCTGTCTCAATTTGATCATTACAATGTAGACATCTGTCTTGTACATTAAATCTTCTAGCCTAGTCCTATATACTCCGAGGTGTGCTGTTTCAGTACACAGGAATCTTCTAGCCTAGTCCTATATACTCCGAGATGTGCTGTTTCAGTACACAGGACAGCATTATTTAATGGCTTTCACGTCACCATCTCAATCGTCCACTGCTCTGCGGCAAGTTTGTTTGTCCACTCATCTTCTTGTTTCCTATGGCGGAATGCATTGGAATTCTCTCTTCACTCCTTAAGATGTAAACTGTTCAAGATATCCTTTTCTGTTTGTTTTTATGACGACAGATGGGTCGACAGACTGTCGTTCATTTGCAGCAACTTGCACCAGGCACTCCTCAAATAGTTAACAGTTTTTTTTTTCGTAGACGTTGGCGCATGTGCCTTTATTGTTATTCAAGGGTCCTTCAGCACTACGATGTGACGACGAGTCTGTTGGACAGTCTGTGATACAGAGGAACATTTCTCCTGTAAATGTAGCCTATTTACATGCGCATGTATAGGGATTCAACTGATTTAACCGCAAAAAAACATACTGCCTGAATTCTAGAATGGCAAGATTTTAAAGCTGCCGCCGAAGTGTAGTGCAAACTTAGACTGGGTCAGAGTGAGAAGCACCACGATTCACATCCGATTCACACGTTTGCTACATAGGCCGGTTTTGCACACGCAACTTTTTAGTCATGATTTTCGGCAATTCCCTATTGTGATCGCAAGCCACTTTTACACGTAGAAATAACCCAGTTGCAATTCCTTTCTTACATATGCATAGCATGCTTCCATTCCCCAACACTGAATAGGCAAGAATAAAGCAATTCGAAAAAACGAAAAGAGATAAAAGGGAATATGAAGGATCAATCGCAATTCTCGAGCACCGCAACTCGAGCTACCCCTTGCACGTTTCACCTCCCTTGCCTACAAGATTGAAGAGTTGCAGACGAATTTAGCGTGTGTAAAGCGTGACACGACTCACACGACAGCGTGACACGACACGATCGGCAGCTACAATTTCGAGGTAGTGAAGGAGTTTGTCTACCTCGGGGCAAACGTGAACTCCACAAACGACATCACAGTGGAGATCCGTCGTAGAATAGCCCTTGGCAACCGGTGTTACTTCGATTTGTCAAAACAACTGGGCTCAAAACTCCTGACTCGAAGGACCAAAATCATACTCTACAAAATCCTTATTTTGCCAGTCCTGCTCTATGGAGCCGAAAGCTGGACACTAAGCAAAACTGCAGAGTTGATTCTTGGTACCTTCGAAAGAAAAGTTCTACGACGGATATATGGTTCCGTCTGCGAGGAAGGCGATTGGAGGAGAAGACATAACCGCGAACTCTACGAGCTGTACCAGGATGTGGATGTAGTCCGTAAGGCAAAAATCCGTCGACTGCACTGGCTCGGCCACATCGAGCGCATGGACAACAATGCTCCAGCAAAGAGGGTCTTTGAATCCGAGCCGACTGGTTCGAGAAGACCGAATCTCCGGTATAAAGACCAAGTAATCGCGGATGCAAGACGGCTTGGTCTTGATGACTGGAAGCAGCGTGCCCAGGACCGTCAACGATGGAAGGTAGCAATTGCTCAGGCTCGGACCCTTCATGGGTCGCCGGGATGATAAGTAAGTAAGTAAGTAAAGCGTGACACGTGTGATTGCTGTATATTCTACGCTCTAGTCCATATCGGAATGTTGCACTTGCAGAACTAAACTGCAAAATGTACAAAGGACATTAGCAATCATCTTAGCATCTTCGGTTCAGCTGGATGGCAGTGAAGAATCCCAATGAAAGCAAAGTTAATACGCTTTATCCGGTTTTCAAATCTGGTTCAACCGAGTTGTCGATCAGTGGTAGAAGTCTGACAATGGGTATCACAATGGATCAACGAAGGAGGTAAGAGTGCTGGCGACTTCGCTGGCAGGTCACTTACCTACCTAGCATCTTCGGAAAATAGCAGCCTCAAAGACAATATCGCTCGCTTCTGTAAAAATTGCGAGGAGAACAAAAATCACTGCACCTTAAATTCACGCTCCTAGTCCAGCGTTGATTGAATTTCCAAACTTCAGTTTGGCTTACGCACAATGGATGCTGAGTGAGGTTGCAACCCACCCGGAATAAGCGTACTCTTCAACTAAACTGAAGCCGTTGAACCCCAGACCACAGGCGTCAATTGAACACGAAGACGCTCCACAGCCATCCGTCATTATGACGTTCCGCTTCGTTCGGAGAATGTTTAATTCAGTTGAACTTTCATGAATTAGCTTCTTTCTTTGGCTGATGCATTTCCATCGTGTACTGCTACCTTATTCCTACCTACCGCCGCGCCGTCATCGTCGTCTGCGCCCAGTGAAACGGTGAAATTGATACCGCCAAGTGAGCATTTCATAACTGCACGTAGCTACGCGTACTTGTGTACCCCCATTCGACAATGGCCTGGGCTACCTTTTCGGGGGAAAAGGGATAATTAATCCAATCCAGTGGTGAACTCGAGTCTATTGCATTAGTCTGCCGCGAACGTAAGCGAATTCATCTGGTTTTCACTTTCTTTCCCCAAGAATAGCGGACTTTCGTTACACAAACAAACAATGGGGGAGAGACTGTTCACAACGCATGGACCACCGGTTCTGGGGATCATCTATCAAACGTGACAGAAGTGTCGTTAGATACCTTTCGCAGCCGGTCACCGTCCGAGATGACTTCATTGACAGATCCAATGGCAGTGGACAGGTGAAAACGGCGTGGCCGAGGCGACTACCATCGCAACGACATTTGGTGCGTCTACTCTGACAGGTGACATTAACGTCGCACAAGAAATCATCTGCTTTCAGAAGTGACTCGTAAAGCTCGTAATGGGCGGGGTTCCTCTCCGAACAACGCTTAATGCTTCCTGTTCACATACCTGTGCATAATTAGTGTCAAAATCAACTCCCCCCTCCAGGCAGGGTGGGGTGTTGACTTGGCACACATAACCACTGACAACAGGAAGATTATGTAGACCACTCGGGCGGTGAGTTCTGAGAGAGACGTTTTGAAGGGCGGTTGGTGGGCCGAAAATAATAAAAAAAAAACTAAAATGATTTGAATGGAAACTTTCGTTTTAGTCCACGCTCGAGTGAAGATCTTGCTGAGTGTGCCTTCGTGTTTTATTGCTTAATTGAAGCGTAGAATGCGAGTTGTAGTTTCGACTAAACTGTAACGTCTGAGGTTGCATAAAGCAGCAGTGAAACGATGAAGAATCACTTTGGAAAGAAAGTTGTGCCTCAACAGAGAGACATTACATTGCATTACACTGTAGAGCCATTGCTGGTTGGCGGCAGCTTTCTTATGAATTTGAATGTTGAGCCGGAAAACAAAACACACTTTGATTCGTCATTGCACGAATGGGGAGATTGTAGTGCTCACAGGGATGGGGATTTGTTAACGACTTGCATAAGAGGCGGTTTTATTACAATTTCGCATTTCTATTGTCTGCTGCGGGAAGCAAAAACAAAAGAAAGTTCTAAGCTTGATTGTGATGATTAAGACAAACGTCAGAGAATTAATGTAGAAGTTTCATCACCATCGTGCGATGGTATTTTAAGACTATTTGTTAAAAAGGCGGATGGTTTGGGTGCCTCAGAGGAAACAGAAGTCGGTCCTTATCAATCTTTATTTCTTTGAATTATTTTCGCTTCAGTCAATCCACCGTCCTCTTCGCACATAAAAAAGGCGATCCTACCTCTTGCAACCACTACAGGTATATCACTGATCAACGTCGCCTATAAGATCCTTTCGAGCATACCGTGTGAACACCGCACATATCGTGAACACAGCAATTTTGAAACATGTCTCGTACTTGCGGGAATCGTATTTAAATAATGAGAAATAGAAGTGGTCCCAACATAGACGCCTGGGGGACACCTAAGAATATTGTCTATCTAAAGATCTACGAAATTTTGAATTGAAGAATAAAGCACCTACTTCGCTTATATCTAAGGATGATATAAGACTGGCGCGTTATTATCAGGAATGCCGACTCAAGCCACAGTCTGAAGTCCACATTGTCTGAATGTCTTAAGATCACCCCCACGAAGTAACACAATTCACGTTTCTACCTCGTTCGCGTCACTGGCAATGCTCAAAGAGTATTCCTGTCTAGAAATACTTCAGAGTTGGCATAAAACTAGCCCCCTCTCACAATCGTGAGAGAACAGTAGCGCGCACATCTCGAGTGGTTACTGCAGAAGCTAAGCTCATGTCCACTTCAGGGTGAGCTCCCAAGTCTCGCGGAAAAAACTTCTCAAGAAGCAGACCACATCATCGTTTGTTCTTTTCCATGCAGCCTGTATGACACATTAGTGTCCTCGAAAATGTGGGGAAGTTCCTTCATAGAACATCCAATAGACCAAACTAAGTGCTAAGCCTCGTTGTGTTCGACAAATTACGTCGATGTCATCTGCGGAAGCTAGCAATTGAGTGGCCTTCTGAAATATAGGATCTGAAATCGGCAAATAGTTAGTAGATATCCACTTGCACTTCTTCGTGAATGTGCACGATCTTCCGTAATTATCTGGTTTATTGTGGACGTCTGTGATTACGTCAATAAGCTGAATTGCCGGATCTATTGGAATCATTAACAAGACATAACCTTGAACTGTACAAAGATGTGAATGTGGTGTCGATTAGACAACCCCGAAACCAGAAAAACACGAATTCTTCGCCTATGGAGGTCTTCGAAACTGACCCTTTTGGTTCGGGAAGCAGAAAAAACCCGAATTTCCGGTATAAAGACGAAGTGATCGAGGCGGATGTCAGGTCTTGATGACTGGAAGCGGTACGACCGGTATCATCAAAGGTGGAAGGTATTAGCTTGTGCTTGGTCATCAGAAGTAATTAAGGAAACGTTGTACCTAGATCGAAGGATAAGAACTTTCTTCGTTCCTGGACAGAATTAACTTGGAAGAGTTCTGGCTAGACACTATTAAGTCGGCATGTGCATCATCCCTCAAAATGGAATTCTGGCGACATTCGTCTCTCTAGCTCTTGCGTTTCGAAATTTTAAGATGATCAACGATTTATGTACGACTGTAACCCCTTCGATTTGCAAACAACACTTTCTCACCCAATTACCTGCTGTTCCACTTTCGACTTGCAATCACTCAACTTGATTGGTTTTTCAATGTTTTGACGACACCCATCAAACATTTATCCCGCCATCATCCGCTTAATGTTCCATCGAAATGGCCTTCCTAACCGACTTACCCAGTTCAGCGAAACGCCGGAACTCTCTTATTCGATTCTCTGACATCAGTGTCGCCACTTCCTTACGAAATTAATCAACTCGAGCCCCATAAAAGCTGGCAAATCTGGGCGAACACATCAAAATGAATCCCTCCCACCGTTGGCTGCCTGTCTCTCGTGCTCGTCCTTTCGTTTCGATACTCCACTTCCCCAGTACATCATCTGTGTCACCCACTGGAGGAATTTGTTTTGTCTGCAGACTGGGCCACATTACCCACGCGGCCGGAGGAAGAGGCTCCCAGCCAACCATTATGGGAGCAGCTCTCTAACCACACAGTCTATGTCAAAACAAAACATTAACCGGGGATCCACCAGCACGCAGACCATGTCAGTCGAAGGATCGCTGGGAGGGGGTACGAAGCACTGTATGGATTCAAACGCACAACAAAGAATGACGCTCCAGGCTGATGATGTTGTTGGCCTCCAAAGTTCTTCTGCCTCCGCCATGCCCATCCACCGCAGTGCAACTCCAGTTCAGTGCCAAGAGCAAGACACGAAGGGCTCCTACGAATAGAGAGACCGACCAGAACCGCAACTGGAACTTATCTATGCCAATGGCGGCCGGTCCGACAATGCACAGTTGTTACTGTTTGGGTCGTGTCTGGGGGGAGTGTGTTCCCTCAGTTGTCTGCCTAGTCCGGCTCCGACGGCCGACTGTGCCCTGTGGGCTGGTGTTTGTGTGTCTGGCCCTATTAAACCACATTTTTGCCGGCTGCATCCGCTGCATTGGCATGCAATGTTTCTGTTTGCACGGCATTTCGTCGTGTCGCTCTTAGTCGTTGTTGCCGATCTGTAGGGCAGGCGAGAGGGAAAATAATTCGTTATACAAATTGAGTTTGACGGTTCGTTGTGCTCGGCGTGAGATGATGACGCCGATGACAGTTGACGTGATGTGCGAGTGTGGGAGCAACATCTGCTCGTTGCTGGCACACAGGTCACACCGTCTATGGCTAGTGCATCGTCATAGGCTGAGATGATGACTGAAAATCTGGCAGATGAATGTGGGTGGAACGGCGGTAGACGTCCCAAACCAATGTCTGAGCAACTGACTGAAACAGAGTTATTGCCCGGAGGGATGCGGTTCGGCTCTAATTGGGTTTTCTTCCGTTGCGTTGGCTGTTGATCCATTGAAATGTTTGCGAAATGAGGACAACATTTTGAGTCTGAAACCGCACAGTAATGTGCGTGGTTTAAGGTTGATCGCAACGTCGGAGACACTAAATGGTGCTAATTAGATTGTTGCACTTGGATCATGTGCACCGGATAGAGATTGTAATGAGAGTAATGTGGGTTGATGTTCAGTAATGAAGTAATGGAGCTTGCGATGGGCAGTTGTCTCACTGTCAGCGTTTGGTTCTTTTGTTTCCTAGAGTTAAACAGGAATACTTCTTTTTTTTGGGAAGGAAAATTGTGTCTTGTAGTCTAGCTGTGATTTGGGATATATTTATTAGAAGCACAGATTCTGAGTGGACACCTAATTGCACGTGACCAGGAGGCATGCACCATGCTACACCAACTACACCATAATTTTAGATCTAATCAATTCACGTGTAATTTGATTTACGTCGCGTATTATTTACAGAACATGATAATTTCACGCTTATCACCTGATCGCGAACGATATTTATCAAACATTGTGTTAAGTTTTCATTGTTATTTCGGTTTGATGAGAGGACATCTGTTAATCAGCCTTGACTTGAAATATGAGGAACTTTCCAAACACGTCAGGCGTAAATAGTCCAAAATTCCCTAATGGTCATATTATTCCCTCGATTGTCTTCTGGAAGAGTCCAGCTTCGGCACATAGATGTCGCCACAAATGCAATACCCAAAAAACCCACACAATGTAAGAAATGTGTCCTTTAGTTCACAAGTTTATACCTTCCCTGCAGCATGTTGTACCTGCCTTCGGAGGGTTCGGAGTTGTTTCGCCGGATCTTCTCTGCTTAACAGACAACCAATTTCAAAAATTCACTCATTTTCTCATGATGCACGAATAAAACAGCTCACGTACTCAAGGATGCGTTTCATGTTTAGGTTCATTGTGAGCATTCGCGGAATCAATTTCGTACACAACCCTCTCGTGGACAAATTGAGTGGCTAAATTGCAAATTCCTGCAGAAATTCAATTTGTTATTCAGTCGAAGTTACCAATCAATATTCATTAGAAAAAACACGTTAAATATTCCTGCAACGAAAATTGTTGATGTGTCTCATGTTGAATATGACGACATAGATCTGAATATGTGGTAATCCGAAGGAGGCAAGAAGGAACTTCACAGACCAGTAAGTAGATGACTTTAGTGGCCGGCTATTTTCATGTAGGAAAATCACTTGACGCTATTCTTTGACTCCCTAAAACAGCGGTAGTGTGTTAGCCCGTCATAAACAGGCTTATTTTTTTTCTGTAATTCCACTCAGAATCTTCTCGTACACTACTAACCTTGTTTAAGCTGTGTCATATGCATATTTTATTCAAAGCCTCATCTGTCGTGATGGTGTACCCCAAGATTCCGTTCTCGGTCCGTTATTATTCTCAATTATAGCCTAAAAGTGTTTCCTTGTCCAAAATTTTCCAGTTCCATCCCATTTTGTTTTTGAATTACTTTTTTACTAAACAAAAAAAATGATTTTGTGAAATGTGATGGAAATCTTTATTTGCCCTTTCACAATTTTTTCTGTTAAGTCGACAAGATGATGTCCGCCAAGTTGCTGCCGCCAGTGTTGATACACACTTGTGCCCGTTTTATCGCATTTTCCATGACATTCCGCCCCAAAAAGAAAAGTCTGAGATGGTTAAATCGACCGATCTTGCTGGCCATGCCAAAAACAGGAGATTACGCGACTAGGAAACGCTTCCGTCACAATATCCATTGTGGGTCGTGCTGTGCGTGCGGTTGCACCATCTTGTTGAAACCATATGTCCACCAAGCCCTGCTCATCCAATTCCGGCAGTAAGAAGTGGCGCTGTAGCGTTTGCCAATAACAGTGACCTCAAACAAATGCGGTCAAACACTACTCCCGCGTGAACGCCGTATCACACAGTGGCTCTGAGTCGATGTAATGGCTCTTCGTGCATCATACGCGAATTTTCAGTGCGGCTGATTGACGTAACCGCTTAAATGGACATACGCCTCGTCGCTCATGATGATTTTTGACAAAAACTCGTCCTCTTCGTTGTTGAGATGATTGTTGATACTCTTGTGGAGTATAGCATTCATTGTTTGTCTGTTTGTACAGCTGCAGTACTGTGTAGTTCACAAATGTCAAGTATGATTAACGTAAGATGCCAGTGACAAAAATTAGAACATATTCCGATAGGATGATTCATTTTGCGCTACCTTGTATCTATATGCAGATGGTGTTAACACCTGCTTAAGTTTTCCTCTGAAATGGTTGAAGATTTAGCTGCTAAATTAAAAGAAGATTCGTATGTACTATATATGGGCAGCATTGACAGTTTAACTGTTTAAGAAGTTCTTCTTGACTCTGGCATCGGTTTTCATTGAGCAAAACTTGAAGGTCTTCGCTTTAAACAATTTTGGTGCATCAGGGCATCGTTCAGTTTTAAGTGGAAAATGTCCATCAATTCCTAACCGAATCTCTCTCCCCAAACAGTTTTAAATTTAACCAAATTTGCTTTGAGACCTCCATTTCTAATAACATAGCACACTGAATGACAGTTTGCAAGCGACCGAAATATTTGTTAAATGGCCGGTAATGATACTGCTGAATATACAAAAACAGTCTGTTAAAATCACGAATTCAAGTTTATTTTGTTTAAGCTGCCAACTTTAGTACTCGCATTTAACTAGTAACTCATAGTTTATTTATTCTGTAAATTGTTTAATGTTAAAAAAATATATGTTATTGTTTTTCTTTATTTTAAGACCTTATTTTTGAACATTCTTATTTATTCTGAGGACATTCAGGTTATAATTCTCATCTTTTTTCTTTTCTATTCCAGGTAAGTGTTCTAAGCGCTGTTTTAACTAAAATTCAGATGTTTGAGTAAGTAACCTCAAAATACATG
Source organism: Eristalis pertinax (assembly GCA_907269125.1). Classification (NCBI taxonomy): domain Eukaryota; kingdom Metazoa; phylum Arthropoda; class Insecta; order Diptera; family Syrphidae; genus Eristalis; species Eristalis pertinax. The sequence goes on from OU026147.1 coordinate 38,654,831, forward strand.
CATGAAAACAGCTTGACGATAGCAAAAACAAATAATGATGAAAAGCTGGTCATGTGAAAGGCAGATTTTGTACCCGCATTTTGAAGGTTCCGTCCTTTGAAAAATTGCTGAATGAAGAAATTCTGAATATGTGACAGCGAATTCAAAATATTTGCCTCTGTCGATGGCGATTCTACCTTTCGTTCACATAGAGGTGCTGGCGTGTGAATTGACTGTCTACTAAATCAGTCGATTCGAACTTGGTCGCCAAATATTGCATGGTCGAGGGAGACTTCCATGTAAACCGTAAGTCTCAAGGCGACAGAAGTGACTGTAAGGGATATACTAGCTTGGCAACTACGAACAAGCACATGCGGGCTTAGAGTATCTTTCCATCCTAGTCATTTGTCCAACCATAGTTAAATATACAAACTAAAAGTCATCATTCCAGATGGACAGGCTTATTGGACTTACATATTGTACCATAGCCAATACCCGGGCACGAGTACGATAACTTTGCAGCCAAAAAATGATTTGGTATAGGGGTTCAAAACAAGCATTTTTTACTATGTGATGAGGGGCCTATCTCGCTCCGTTTAGGAGGTTGGGCAGTCTATCGATTCGAAGGACTTTCCTATAATTTACTAGATGCAATAATGTAATAGAAGGAAGAAGCGATTCGATGGAGAAAAAATGTGTCCGTTGAGGATGGTGGCTGAGTGTGAGGCAACGAAAAAGAAAGAAAATAAACCAACGAATCAAATTCGAGGAGAAATGAGCTCAATCAGTGGAATCGCGAGGCACAGTTGGAATAAATATTATCCCGAAAGCGTAAATTGTGTCGTCATCGGAAAGAGTCGTCGATATATTTTCGAAGTTTCGATTGAAACTCGAAGCGAACGCAGGTTATTAGCAGACTGCAAGTCCATTTATTTTACTTCGATGGATCGAGATCTGGGGAACACCTTGAGCGGAGATGGCATGCGAAGAATGAAGGAGGAAATTTAATTTCTGTAGACAATGCGTTCGTTACGATTGAAAATATGACTTGCAGGGACGCTGTGGTGCGGTCATGATTTTCTAGTGAAGCGTGGAAGGGGACGAAGGGATATCTGAAGATGTGTGTAATCAGATTGGGATTGATTAAAATGTCTTGGGAATTCTACTTTGCGAAGGAGGAGGAAGGTCTCGGCTACCATGGGACTGTAGCTGACGTCGATGGTGTGCCTACTTCTTGATGACAGCAGCTTACTTAATACGATGTGAATTTTTCAAAAACTAATAACAATAATAATTTAATTTAAATGTAGAACTAAATAATAGGATTTTGGCTTTTAAAGCCCATATAAAAGATAATTGTACGTGTTGTCGTTGTTTTTTTAATAATTTGTTTCTTATTAAGTAATTTTGTTCTTAAATTACCAAAACCGAATCAATTTGCGGCGCCAAAGTTATCGTAGTCTCCCCAGTGCCCGTGTTGTGAGTGAATGGGACGCGAAGACTCCGAAACAGATAAGGTTAAGAAGCTTGTACTCTGTGTGTTCATTGGCAGCGACCCGAGAAAAGTTGACGTGGAAATGGACATTGCTGTGTTCGGGATTAGATCTTCAGTACGAATTGCTCATAACTTTCAAAATGAACTAATATGATATAGCTTGGGCTTAGGTCATTCGGGGGTCATTGGCCATTAACCTTGTAATGTACAACTTTTACTACAACTTAAAAACAAAATTTTGTTACTACGATTTATCATTCGAAATATGATTTCCAAAGGCATACAGATATTGAACAGACCGTCATCCATCCAGTTTCTATGCTCATGCGAAGTAAAGGGCAGAACGGTCGATGATCTCACTGTTGCCCTCTCATACTAGAATACACATGGCCTTTCTAACTCTAGTGCTTCTTGTAAATATTCAAGATTAGAGTGACTGGCTGCCCATTGATAGTAGTCACACTAAGGCCAGAGTGAACCCGTTGTGTTACTGCGCAGATCTGATTATTCCTATACCGCAAACCAATTAGCGCTTGTCATAAAGCAAAGGAGATGATTGATCAGTGCTTGTTCATTAAAGCAATGACGCTGCATACGTTGCTAATATAAACAGTCGCGCTCAGTGTTGAATTTGGCATTTAATACTTTACTAAAATTGCAGCCGCCCGTCACCGTTTCATGCGCAACAAGTTCCATGTTTCAACATGAACCGATTAATGCCATGCTGTACCGGAAATCATGATCTGAAATTCCTTGAAATCACCTAAAATCCGTCATTGTTCATACATTAACTAAGAATGAACATCAGTTCCAAGAGGAAACACCGAAACTGCACCACAAATACTCGCATCATTCATTGTTAATGTCAAACGCGCACTTAACACATTCCTCTTCCGTTTGCAACACTCGCCTATGATTCACAGAAATGACTTTACACCCCGTCGCCACTGGTAACATGACCTCCAATCAATTTAAATTGTTCTCACACTCGCTGCAGTGCTGCACTCCATCCGCTGTACTGTACTCGGAATTCTTTCAGCGATAAATTTCATAACAGCACTCGCCGTCCGACAAGCGCATGAGTATGCAAATACTATGCAACACAGTGCCCAACAACCGATGCAGGCATTACCTAATTAGTATCGCGCCAATTGCTCCCACAAAAGCCACCCTTTTTTGTGGCGTTTGCAGCGTCTGCTCTACGTCCAAAAGGGAAAAGCAAACACACAACAAAACGAGAAGAGCCAAAAAGAGAAACCAAACAAAAAAAAAGCTGGGGACTATGTATTTGTATGAAAAAGTCTGCAAACATGTTGCTGGTCAGTGGCCAGAAAGTTTTTCCTCATTCAATTCGAATGCAATCGTTGGGGAACGACAAAGAATTTCAAAATAGAAACCATAAGCAAAGAAGTGCGGACCTAGTAGACGATGAAATTGATTCACGGCGAAGCATTACTTTGACACTCTCCCTCTTTAGCGGTTGTTTTGACGCCTTATTTTTTGGCCATGCGGAAGAAGAGTCCGCTGTGCTGTAACGTAGGAAAGTTCACTATGTTTCGGTGAATCCAAATAAGGGATGCACCACTCACTGTATATGGAAGTGAGGTTTTACTTTTGTTAATGTGTCCGTCATTCATTCTAAGAGATGTGACAGTTGTGTACGAAAGTTTGTACAATTGCTTCGACATAATATTCGTGCATTTTAACCATCATAATTTAGACATCGTCCATTTAAAGTCTGCTGAATGTTGATCGTACTGATTTGCGAGATGATCCTACCGATTTCCGAAGATCTCATCTTTGGTCACACAGCGATGATGTACATATTTTGTCTTCCAAAAAGTGCTTAAAATGTCACAATACATTAAATGAAGGCGATTTAAGACGACGTGCTATGATTAAGGTCGACAAGGTTAATTTGGGCACCGCTTCTGATGAGTAACGGGGTCTCTCTTGACGAACGTTAGTCGAATGTGATGCTCCCACATGAAATCGACGAAGCGAACCACGGGGAGCATTACTGGGCAACACCTTCTTAAAGAACTTCAATCGTGCATCGTCCATAGAGTCGACAGTCTACCGTCGGGGGTGAACAATGGAGGAAACAAGGAAGTAGCGCGGTAACTAGAGAGTAAACGAATTGTCAGACTAGAGGCGAGCATGCCAACAGCAATCAGTGAGAAGAGACTTCTTACGCACAAAAATCGTATTCCAACGAATTCCCTTGCAATGACGAGTCGTAAATGCAACTCGTGGTGGCCCGTGGCATGGTGGGTATGAGTGTCGACTCCTACCGTGCCTAGGTTCGATTCCTGGTACGATAAAGAAGTAATTTTCGCAACCCCACCTCTTGCGAGTCACTCACAATGCTCTAAGAGTATGACTGTCTTGGCCTTTTGGAGTCGGCATTACTCGCACTGTAGGTCCTTTCCACTCGTGAGAGAACAACACGAGTGGTTGCTGAGAAGCTAGACCCTGGGCCTCTACGGGCTGTTGCGCCACCCATATTAATATTATATAAGATGCAACTTAAGGGCAACAGTAAGACAGTGAGACTTTGGGTTTCGCTCGACTCAAAAATAGCCAAAACTCAGGACACCAGAATGAGTTTGGGGTATAATTACGAGTTCGTGCTTCATGGGAGAAAAATGGAAGCTCCATTGACCGACATCTACAGAAACAAAGACGAAGGAGAGACTAGTATCCACTATCTGGGCAAGAGTACAGAAATCACCCGCACTAGGAAAAATACTGCTAGCCCTCTAATAACCCGGAAGAAGCAGCTGAAGTCAAGATAAAATGCTGGCTGAAATTTCAAAAGAAAGCAAAAAACTACTTAGGCAATTTAATTCAGAACCGATTTTCTGATTTCTTCTAGATATGGACTTCATTGAAAAGTGTGTTACTGAGGAAATCACTAGAACCAGCTCTCTTCCACCTTTGCGCAGTAAGAGCAAATAACCCTCAATACAACTCTGAAAAGAGCTGCATGGGAGGGAATCTCTTAAGAAAGTAAAGGTATGAATAGAGGGCACAATAAATCTAAAGGTCGCGGTGCAATTTATCCTTAACAATAATAATAATAATAATAATAATAAAAGAATCGCCTGGCATCACTTTTTCGGCAACTGCGTTCAATTTTCTACACATATTTGATTGAGGACTGTCATTTCACTTGTGTTCGTGACGTTAAATCCAGTCGCCATCTTTTCCACTGTCTTACTGATCCGACGTCGGAGTTTCTCTGGCTAGATCAAAGTTGTACCTGCCTATTGAGATGTTCTATCCAGTGCTCAAGTCATGATAGTTATGTGCTGTTTCTTGTCGACAGCACATACCTCGCAAATGCCTTATTAGTTAATGAGTGTCGTGTTCAAAATTGTGTTTTTTAAAGCTTTTGGTTTTTAACTGTCAAATAAAAACACAGGAAAACTGCAAATTTAGGCTGGTATCTCTCTAATTACACGTGTAATGTTGTCTTCCAAGGTTGCAATTGATGGCAAAACGATGGCTTATCGGGATGAATCGGTGATTGAACGTACCTCATGCAAAATTGGCCAAAAACGATCAATCGATCTAGCCGCCCAGTTCACTTGTCAAAAACGTGACATGAATTTCTCACTTAACTCATTTCTCAATAGGTATATCGATTCGTGTGCTATGTAACACGAAGCGCCGTCCTAATATAACCACATGTCGACCAGATTAATGCTTATTTGGCCAAAAACAAGGCTCTAACTCATTGAATGAGAGCGGGTACCATTGACTTTGCTCTCATGGCCATACTTGCAAAAAATATGGGTCGATGTTTCCTCCGGATCTAAAAGAAAACCCAAGTAGCACTATGTTCCGTTTTGATGTCACAGCTCTGAAAGGAGAGGAAATGTGGGTTATGGTGTTAGCTTTTATTTAGATTACAACCATTTTGTAGAGTTTAGGAACATCACTAATCCCTTGATGGGCTTGGATATTTTTCTGAGTGTTTCGATGAAAAGTAGTCCCAAAACTCGATGTCTGGCTGTAGCAAGTGCTGGACAGGTATAAAGACAGTGATATAAGGTCTCACTTTCTGATGCGACATCACAGCTACAGCAGTGGTCCTACTACATCGGTTCAAGTTCGTTGAAGGACAATCTCTCAAGACTATAAACCGCATCAAATTATTCCGGGTGCATTTGAAGCTCTAGTATTGCCTTAGGTTGCCTCATCGGTCGAAATGCGGCAGTTTTCTTTATTAACGTGTTCATTCAACCAGAAGAGCATCAATTTTGATAATGAAAAAATTCAACAATCTCTAAGCGTTGTTTTGTTTTAAGTTTTTCTATGATGAACTCGCAGTGCTGAATGAGCATGTTTTGCCTGTGACACATGTGATGAATCACGCGTTAGCTGTCATAAATATAGCACTCATTACTAATCACCTTAACATTTGTACTACTTATGGAATATCGTACGTCTACTGTTGTTAACCAGTTAGTTTTGTACGATGCATGAATGATGTTTAAAATCACACAACTGCTTGGAGCGGCGTGTAATTTCTCTTCACAGTCTTAACAAGAATGTCTAAAGTAGACAGATGTGAGATTCCGAAAAACCAAGAAATAATGCAGATCAACACCGTCGATCATAAGAGCGCATAGAGACGATCGTCTCGGTCGATTTGTAATTCTTGCATCTTTTTTAGGTTCATCCGGAGTGCACAACAACGTACAAAATACTTGAATTGTCATCTACGCAAGCCTCTGTGAGAAAAGCCCAAGGTCACTCTTCATTCAAAAATGTTCAAAATTCTTCAACCACAATAAACAATAAATGCCGCAAATCAATGTGTTTCATTCCTAGGTGCTCGTGATTTCATTTATTTGTTCTCTCTAAATTCCTGCAGTACAGCAATTGACCTTGTGACTGTAGAAAACCGCATAAACACGTCATATCATCAAAAATACTGAACTTTTCTAAAAACAGAATAACCTGAATTAATTGAAGCTTATCTTGTATGTACACATAATAGATTTGATTGCACATGAAAATAAAGAACAGTCGCACGAGTAGGTACTGGAGATCAGGCTGCTTTCTAAGACCAATCTAATGGTCATCCATAAACTTCTCGCCTTTGACGACTTAATTGCTTAGAGTAGTGTTGTAAAATGCATTGTATTTCACAAATTAACGCATGGAAAATGAAATTAAAGTCGTGTCATATCACACGATCTTTGTGGCAAATTTTAATTACTGACGATGAACTAATAAACTTTGTGCGTAATTAGACATTATATTCAATGTTTTGAGCACGCCTATGCGCGTGTTTTTTTTCCGGTTTATAAATAGACAAGTGATGAAAGCATTACATTTTTTGTTTGCGTTTCTGTTTGGAATTGAAGTTGTGCACACTTTATTTTTGTGTAATAAAATCTGCTGCTTCGTGCAGCATTTGCTGTTTTGAAAAAAAATGCATTATTTTTCGTACAGATGGGTTTAGTATTCTATAGTGTACTAAATCGTGCTAATAAGCGAACATCTCTGACAGATTTGTGATTGTTGGATTCAGCTTTGTTTGATCGCCTGTCAAATATGAAGGCCAGTAACACAGTTTTTCTTCGAGCAAGGGCGAAAACGGAAGTCAGGCCATTGAAAATGTGAACAGGGTTTGTTTTGTTGTCCTAAAACTGTAACAGCCAATCATGAGCAGTTTTCATTCTGTCGCTTCAGTTCCGGTAAATTTGATGTCAATGTTGCACCACGCTCTGGAAGACCAATTCTCGAAAATGTGCATAAAATGCCAGCACTGTTTCCATTGCACAGAGTTAAGGACTGTACAAGCAAACATTTGAATACGGCTGGTTACAAAAAGAAGCTCGATGTATGGGTGCCACATGCGACATTTAATTGACCGAATTTTTGTCTGCGATTCGCTGCTAAATCGTAACAAAATCGACCCATTTCTGAACCGGATGGTGATTAGTAATGAAAAGGGAATCATTTATGGGAACAAATGAAAGCAGTCGTGGTCGACCGCGCAATCGGTGACCCAGCCAGGATTGACTACCAGCAAGGTTTTGCAGTGTGTTTGGTGGGATTGGCAGGGGCTATGAGTAAAAGTCTTAAATCGTACGCGTGATGTCAACAATTTGAGTGTCTACAGCAAGCAATCGCCTATAAGCCGCCAGCTTTGGCCAGGGAGAGGTTTTTTGGGTTCCATCCGATGTGAGCTAGCGTTAGGTTGGATCAATGTGCCTGACTGCTCACACTTAGGCCACCGTAGGCTCTTTGTAATAACACGCAGATTTAGTAGAACTTATTTCGCTAAACCAGTTGGTGGTTTTAACAAAGCGATGAAGACGTTTGACACCAACGTTACTCAGTTCGACAAGATTATCGGAAAAGTAAGCCTCTAGGGGATCGGCGACGCCGTTAGTGCATAGAAGGTGGAAAACGGTTTCCTCTTTTTCATTGTCTGGTCATCATCAACTTCTGCAGAAGTCATTTTAGAGCAGACCCAATCTGAAGGCGTGAGTTCCAATGGCGCAGTGCTCAGTGACGACGCTGGTCGGTGTGCCAGTAGATGAATTGTGTGGACAAGCGTTTCAAGCGTTAGACGCTTTTCAGTAGCCAAACACATTTATGTGCCGATAAGTCATCTGCATTCTTTTCTGTTAAGAGATAACAAGAACGTCGCGGCTTTCTTACAGACATTAGGGAGCATTTTCTACATCCTGGAGAGTCATACCACCTCCGGTGTGCTCTCGAGAAGCCCAGCCATCGATGGAAGCCCTAACCGAGGTCCCACCGCGGGTTTCCTTGTCTAGCAAGTTCATCGGCGAACTCATTTCCTGTGATCAGCTATAGAGCCGTCACGCATATGACAGGGGTGAGGGTCAAATGCAGGGAACTTGTATTTCCAAGTGTTTCCTAGTTTCGTTAGTACATTTTTCCAGCTCAGACTGGGCGGACTGAATAACATACCTGATCGTGGATATGAACTTCGCGGAGGCCGATATAGCATTCAAAGGGGGACCCAAATGATTATCCTATATGGATAATCGATACCAGAAATATCATTCTACTAAAATTCCCCGTTTCACATACCCACACACGCAGCCAATTTACAGCTCAGCTCATTGGAATGTCTTCACTTTATTTGTTTCTCTGCTATCCAGCTGATTGCGGTGACTCTTCCCACGGCATTCAGTTTCATCATTTTCCTCAAACGAAGGTCGTAAGCCGGAAATTGGAGGAATGCCTGCAGAAATCATACTTCCTTCCGTTCGTCAGCGACTATCTCATGCTCGGCTTGCATAAAATTTGTCCAGTCAAGAGGATGGCAAATGTTTACCCAAACGAAATGAAAAACAAACAATTTCAAAAAAGGTTGTTTTTATTTTTCCTGGATTTTTATGACGAAAATGGAAAATGGATTTTCCAGGCGCAGCGGTGGCAAAAGGTGTTTTAGGAAGTGACTGAGGATGCTAATGGCTTCACTTCAGCAGAGCACACATGATTTTGTGTTTTCCCACTGCGTTAGCGAATGTGCCAAATAGGAAGACAAACGCTGCTCTGTTTGTGTGCTCAGGGCTGTCATGGAATGTTGCTAATGGATGCACTTAGATTCAGTCGATCTCACTATAGAACGGTGGAAACATTACATAAATCATTTGATTAAATTTGTTTGTGTTGAATATAGATATCTTCTGGTATGCGTTCTTAATGATATTTGCCGCGATGCTTTCATTTCTGTCGATCGAGACTTCTTGCGCTCGTTTCTTCTGAGAAATCAGTTCATCGGCCACACTTATTGTTGGTTCAAGTTCAAATGGCCACAAGACAGTGCCCGACTGCTCCCTATAAGGGGAACCCGCACGACCTCCCCTACCACAGGTCTAAAGGTTTTGACGAGGGAGTTCCCTCGCTTCTTAACTGTCTGGAAGTTTCGTTGCTGCATTGCAACATCCCGAATCGATACCGCTGTACTAACCCGGAAGAGAGCATAGTCAGTTCGTTGTGCAACGATGCGGTCGTGTCCCAGTCGCCCACACGCAGTTGAGTCCGTTTTTATGTCTTGCATCAGTCCGTGCTTGTCTAAATGGAGAAATGCTTCTGGAGGGACGACGCCGTTGTGAAGTAACCCGTCGTGGTGTTGAGGATTGGGGTAGTAAGCCCCTGAGATCAGATTAGTGACCAAGTTCATTGCTCTAGAAGTATTGACTCAAATCATCTTCAGCACACTCACCACGTTCGCCCTGATGCATAACACCTCATTGAAATGTGACTGTGGTGTTCAATCGCCTCAAGCTCTGGCCAAAGCAGAATCAGTACTGGAGCTGCTGTAAGCATCTTCTTATTGCACCAGAAGGGTAGTTTAATCGACATCAATGTGCCGCTCGTAGATTTCGTTGTTCCCTTATCTGATGAAGGAACCGGTTTTCATCAAAGGACCCCAGTACCGGCAGTACTGCCTAACTTGTTGAAAATTGTTTTCGTTATCTTGCAAAAGCATGGATCACATGGCCGGTCGTAGGCTAGATCATGTATAGCGAATGGACACCAACGCTCCGACTCGGAAAGTCTTCTACTCCTATTTCGAGGGACAACGCAGTAAAAGATTGCCGCGCCTCCGATGGTGTGCCCAGCTGGAAACGAGACCTCCGTCAGCTGAACGTAGGAAACTGGAGGCGCTTGGTCGAGGAATGAAGTTGACTGAGGCTCTGGTCCACCACGGACTGTATCCCCAGCCGAAACAACAAAAGAAGATATATCCTTATTGAAAAACCCTTAATGTTTTTATGACCAATTAATTTGTGGATGCGAATATGTTTTCCCAGCATTTGTTTCCAAAAGTTCTTCAGTTTCAGCCTTCGTTCATTTACACTTGACTCGCACTTTCGATCATCTCATTCATCAATTATTCTTCGTACCTGTGAGACTTACTCGTAGTTCAGGGCAAGGGGTCTCCAGTGATTCCCATTTCCTTCTATTTGAACTCATAAACCTTGGTTTGTGGTCATGGCGCACACGAATCCTCCAAACACTGATGCCTCCGCCTCAACTGGGAATGCTTCATTCTCCCAGGTTGTCGCTTCTTCAATTTCTAGATTGATTAATGACTTTTCTCCGTCGATTGAGTCCGAAGAGCACTTCATTTTCTCGTGATCTCTACCTCTGCATTTCTGCCGAACTATGCTGAAAACAAAGCAACATCAATCTAACTCCACTGACATCTCTTGTCTCCTCGAGAGCGCTGTCCTAACAAATTTACCGCCTCAATTTTGTTGCTTTCTAAATTCTTGTGCAAATTCCTGTCTATCATGCAAGGCTTCGTGGAATTCCCGAATTTCCATAAGACCACCGTCGCCAGCGTGACAAATCCCGGTTCTTCTAATTGACAAACCTGCTTTTGCGTACCGCCTAATGAGTGTGTGTCAGCTCAGCGCAGAGATTACAGACCACACCCCGTGGTGCAGTGCGAAATCCCATTTGTTGCTCAAATCCTTGCAAAAATAATTCATTCCTACCTGCAGCGTCCTGCACACAAGGACCTCAGCAATTCATCTTCGGTACGACAATCGGTGTTGAATCTTATCCTCATCATCCGCCTAGCTACGTCGCCAGACGCGGAGCTCCTGTCCCATCCGGTGTGGTATTTCGCTGCCGGGCATGCGTTGGCACTTCAGTGCGTTCCAACTGGATGCCCAAGTCCACCAGGTCGCCTTATAATTGAGTGCACTTCGGTGAGTAGGCTTTTCACATTCTTTTTTTTCTTTCCTGCCCATCTCGTGGTTATTTGATTGCCGCTTTGAATTTATCTGTGACTATTAAACGAGCAACGATGCCAGCCGCAGACTTGCAGCTTCGGCAATCCGCACACTGCAATGGACCATCAAAAGTGTGACTATCTCTTGGATCGATTTGCACTAGACTGCCGGAGGAATGTGCGTGCGTTGAGCGCCTGACTCTCTGTACAAGGACAACTTGCGTATAGAGTTGCACCCTATCCGTACAAAACACACTCGCTCTAATGACGGTAATTAATTTCAGCCGCAGAGATCGGATGCCTGGTCGGGTTTGCATTGTGTAGCACTCCTTGGGGCGGCCGATAAGGACATTTTGGACACGGCCTAGAGACGACTGTGCGAATGATTCGAATATTCCCGCTACTCAATGAGTTGCGGGATGGAAATAAGATACCTGTTGCGCGACAAGAAATTCCAAGAAAGGCGGAGAAAAAAATTCTCCAATTACAGGTTGCGTGAGGATTGCGAGGAATAATTAGCCTGCTGCTGAAATTCCATTGGTGCTGATTATAATTGCCGCGGCCGATGGACATTGCATGGGACCTGTCTATGGTTTAGACAAATTGCTGCATAAACGCAGTTGATTGGGGTTAACTGCTGAAGGAACTGGAAGGGATACAATAGAGCAATCAAAAGACCAAGAAAAGAGTTCTGTTCTTTGGTCAACATATAATTAGAAGGGCTTTTGGAACAGACAATGAGGTGCGGTTTTTTGGCCGCCATTTCGTTTTGGATTAGGGGGGATTAGGCAAGAATTGTGGAGACGAAGTTGTTATTTGCTCCAAACTGGCGGGGTGTGCGACAAACGATTCATGTTAATGCCCAGGTCAATTTGACACACGTACTTTCCCAAGGCGCCCCCTAATTAGCACCTGTTGTGAAATGAATCAATGCAAGAAGGCGTATATCGTTTATATCACCCCGTCCAGGCAAGTGGTTGTGCGGAGGACACCTTAAAAATACCTTCTTGCCGAACTTGCCTTGGATCATCAATGATGGAAGGCAGTTATTGTCCAATGTCAGACCCTCCATGAGTCGCAGGCTGGATAAATGTGATAAAGGCAGGACTTGAGAGTGGCCAACAGCAGTTTATTATTGCGCAGCCATGGATAGAGTGTCTGTGCACCAAGTGTTGCAGCTCAAACGACTGGCTGACTTCGTTAACAAAGAGAATACCGACGAAGAGAACAACAACTTCTCCAACGTTACGTCTAATCCATTTACATATAAGGACTAGACTTTCACTTTCAGAATAACATGTGATTTGAGAGAATTACGAGCACACCACATTTTGCTTTAATCATTGGTCAGTCAGGTCAGTTAAAAGCACAGATCCCCTGAGCTCCATTACCAACCGTCCGAAATAGAGTTCATGCCAAGCAGAAGTTTCATAAACTACTACGTATTTCTCATTACCTTCATCACGTCGCCACATAAGCCACACGCGTACACTCATCTACCCCATGGAGGAAAGCGAAATTATCTGGAAACCACACAGGATATCCAGAGGATTAGTAGACACATTTCCCTCGTAAATCGTTTGTTCATTTTGGTAACGGCAACGCTCATGGAATATTCAATAATAACTCTCATTCTCTCCCCCTTTTGCGTTACATTCAAATGGCAGGGACACGAGAATTTTGGGCTACAGTGTGGGTTGAAAAAAGTAATTCCTATTTTTACAAAAAAAAGTGCATAAGCACATGGTCCAAATTTTGTTCTGCCTAAAATTAAAATGTCTGCTTTTCTGGATGTTTTGTAAGCGGAAACGGAAATAAAGTTCAGTGAAACTATTATTCGATGAGTTTGAAAGTGTCATTGACAAAGTAATTGAACGATTTAGTCTAGCTATAATTACAGAATTGTTGAAATAATTGCAACAAAGTAAAACATTTACTCGACACTGTCTACTGTCTCTTTTATTTGCTCCAACTACAGAATCATACGTCTTTTAAGTTTCCCGGGTGAAGTTTACGCTAAGGTGCTGCAGGCACGTCCTAGAGATATGGTCGAGTCCAGTATTGGAGATGAACAGTACGGTTTTCGTCCCGGAGCTGTTTTGTAGGTTTTGAGAAGGCGTTTTACCGAGTGCCTCGAGGTAAACTGTGAAGTGTTCGGCATGAGAATGGGATTGAGTTCCATTCAGTCTCCTGTAGCAGATGGGTTCGGGTTTACGGTGCTAAATCAACGCTTTCCACCGTGGGTGTTAGACTTCATCAAAGGGCCGCCTTGTCGCATCTCATTTTCATTGTATATGGACTAAGTGTCGCGGCGCAGTCAAGGCAATGCTGGGATGAAGGTTAACGTGGACTAATCAGAGATTATGGTAATTTTTAGAACGTTTCGCTTTTTGTCGCTTTTTCTGAACTGTCATACTCTTTGAGCTTCGTCAGTAACTCGAAGGAGGCGGGGCCGTGAACAGTGGTACGCGAGAAACTCAACGTTGAGCAGCTGCTTCTTCCAATGAAAATAGCAATGGTTCGGGGGTTTTGGTTTTTTCCGAGACGTGCTTGAAAGCGATTCCATCAGGTAGGCTGCAGTGATTGGACGATGTCCGACAACTCTCTTGGTATCGCTTCACTATTGCTCCTGATGAGTTAGTCCCTCCAGCGTTCTCCCCGCCACCAATTTTCTTTCATGAAAATAATGATGGGTCCTCGTCAAAGAGTTATTTTTAAATTAATGTTAAAATTAAATTTTCAAGATTTCACGGCATTCTACAAGTGTCTTCTACATCATCGCTTGATGCTTCCACAGGTTTAAGTTTTCCGTAAGTTGCCTACGTTCACGAGATTAAAATGATTCCAAGAATACCCGTCCATTTTAAACTATGTGAACCTCTGTAGTTGCGATTAGTGATTCTCAAGAGCACCGGTCACCACGTCCGTGTGTCAAATGAAATGGAGAAATGCAGAAGATTCTACAAATTGTCGGGGCTGGGTGCTGGTCTATTTTCAGCCCAATTTGTTCTAACTTCTTTTCGTTCTACTTCGTACGACTACGTGAGTCTATTATGATTTACTGTAGCGTCCAGAAGTATTGGTTTTCGTAAAATGCAGTGTTTGAAGACCAGCAATCCAGCTACGACGCACGTCGGCTTTCCCTGCACTCAGGACTGGCTCTGGTTAGAATCTGAGCCAGGAAATGAATGTAATCGAATCTTCACGGATGGCTCCAAGACCAAGGAAGGTTCTGACGCTGGTGCCGGCGAAGTCGACTTTCCCTGCACTCAGGACTGGCTCTGGCCAGAATCTGAGCCAGGAAATGAATGTAATCGAATCTTCACGGATGGCTCCAAGACCAAAGAAGGTTCTGGCGCTGCTGCCTTTGTGGAGGGCGACAACATTAGACTGCACAACTCGTTAGGTGAATTTGCGTTGGTCTTTCAAGCGGAAACCTATGCGATCCTAATGGCCACAAACTATATTGTAAAGGACTTGTGGAAGGGGCGAAGTATTTGTATCTGTAGCGACAGCCAAGCTGTGCTTAAGGCCCTACTCAACCCTTTAACCACTTCCAGGATAGTCCAGGAATGCAAGTCTTCTCTGAATTGGGTCGGCAGGTTCAATTCGCTAAGACTTATCTGGGTCCCGGGCCATCACGGGATCACTGGAAATGAGTTCGCCGATGAACTTGCTAGACAAGGAAACCTGCGTTGGGACTACCCGCGTCATCGGTTAAGGCTTCCATCGATGGCTGGGTTTCTCGAGAGCACAACCGGTGGTGGTATGAAACTCCAGAGTTTAGACCAACCAAGCGCTTGCTCCCTAATGTCTGTACGAAATCTGCGGTGTTCCTGTCATCTCTTGACAGAAAAGACTGCAGATGACTTACGTATTAACGGGCCACTACACCTTCGTCAAAACACCTAAATGAGCTTGGCTCAATCGACGAAACCCTCTGCAAGGCCTGTGGAGAAGACGACGAAACTGCAGAGCACTTCCTCCGCCACTGTCCCGCCTTTGCTCGGATCAGGTGGCAGTTATTTGGTGCTGATGAGGTGAGAGCTGATGATGTAGGCTCCTCATCACAGAATCGCCTGTTGGTATTCCTTCGGAATACCATGAAATTTCATTAAATGTAGGTTGCTGCCTGGTAGTACAATGGACCAGTTTTTAAGCCTGAGTGATCCGACAAAAAAAAGTCTGTTTGTGCACCCTGAACTATTAAACTATTCGGCCGATCATTATAAGATTTTGACAGTGTGCTAAGCTCGATAAGGGATCGGTTTTAAGCCACACCCACACTCCCTCCAAAGCGCGATAAAAACGGAAATTCGCAAATCTTAGCAATTATTCTTTAATTACTAAACTGCAATACATTTCGGCCCATATTCTTACCTCGTGGACGATGGCTACTCATTCAAAAGTTTATTAAATTTAATCCCGTTCCAAGTCCACATCTCGAGCAAGCGATTATTAACACATGATGTCTGAAAACTTCACCACAAGCCTGTGCACGATTGGATTATTCATTAGATTTCAACTAATACCTACCGTCTGCAATTTTAATCACCTTTCAAGCATCACTGTCCATCCGAACCAAGCGAGAGATACAATCGCTTCGCAAATGAAAATTTGAATTTTTAAGCGATATTACTTTCGCCGCACTCCGCTCCCAAGTGACAGATGTTCAGCCGAAAGGAGGAAAGGAGCACCTCTGTTCGTCGGGCGAATCAGAGGTTTGCCAGTGGATTCTGACAAGTGGCTCGTGAAGAAGCACTGATCCCCTCGAAGGCAGGACAATGCACTCCTACATGTCTAAATAAGGGATTATTCACCAAAAAAAAAAAAAAGAAGGAAGAGGGAACGAAGATTATTTATGTATCTCCGAGATACGGCAGAATAACATGCTGAACACACGCCACCGGGCAGCAGATGTTTTCTTTTTTTCTTTTTTTACTTTGTTGCCCAAAAAACCTAAACTCGCAGGACAGGTACCCAATTTTGGTGCTCTCCCTCTGTCACTCTCCCGTCTCACCGCCCGGGTCACTCTTGAGAACTCGTTCTGTTGAACCTTCAGGAACTCAGTCACGTTCTTCTGTACACTCTCCGACAGCGAGTGAAGAAAAGAGGAAAGGAAAATATCCTGTTGCGCAGTGTCTACCTCCACAGACATTTCAGCCGCCAGCAGTGAAGTCCTTCAACATGAAGTTTATTCCCACTTCTCCCACCTTCCACATCGGCCGAAGAAGGAGGAGGACGGTGAGAAAGGCGAAGGAGTGTGTGCGTGTGAGAGAGAGGAGTATCGAATATCCTTTTGAGAAGTACATAAGAACCCAACAGCTGTTGTTGAGATTTTTTGAAAAATCAACGAACTGCTGCAGCCTCGCACCAAGGATCCATGCATCGCGCCGTCGTACCAGTCATTCTTCGCACCTCGTCCGGACTGTGTTCTCGCATCGCATCTCGGAGATTATCGGTTTTCGTCAGTCCTTTCTGCAGTCCCGGCAATTCGATCAAGTGACATGGTTACGTATCGGGAACGTTTGATTTCTGGGCAAATGCGTCTCACACGGGTTCGGGTTACGTATTTGTCATCAATGACGGAGTACACGACCATGAATGGGGTGAATGGAACCTACACAAGGAGCCCCACTATCGGCAGTCCACCGTCACCGTTATCGCCAGCAAGGATATGCTGTCCACCAGCTGAATCAGCGCCACGGTAAGTGGGGGAGGGGCAGTGGCAGGATGTGCCGATTGGATGACGTGTAATCTCTTGAATTTTAATTACCGACCTCTCAATGGATGAAATATTCAGTTGAGAGCATGTGGTGAAGGGCGTGAAATTGTGAACGTGCAAACTGCAATACCAACAGCAACCAACAAACATTAATTCGTGAGGACAGGATGTTAAATTAAGTGCACAATGACATTGGATTTAATTAAGCGGATAATTTCACATGGCCAACACTTGGCTGTGCGACTGGAAGGACACAAGTGACACATTGATTCGAAATTCAATCCGTGCCGTAACAATGGCGACGCCGCGCCGCTCCTGGACGGTAGCAACAATATGAGAAACGGTTTAAACGCCATTGGGTGTGCGTTCGAGTGCGCTTGGAATTGGTGCTTAATTCATCCATTATTGGATAATCGTGTGAATTTTGATTGGGTTTACAGCAGGAATGTCGACTCGACTGCCTGTGTGGTGGCAACTCTTCAACGGGAGTTTTAAAGTGTGTGCACTCTTTGCAATGTCGAGCGGGAAGATGAAAAACCAATCAAATCCGGATTGATATTCGGAGATGTGGTGTGTGAGCTTGCAAAAGTGGCGTTGATTAAATCCAATCGGTATACATCTTCAGTTTATTGAAAAGGGAGAAATGCTGATGGTTTACAGTTTCCTTTTTGTGTGGCGCTACAGTCCGGGCGATCCGGGTCTTAACCAAGCGCGGACGTCTTTTATTCCTTGGCGAATTGCTGATTCGGAGTCAGAGACTCTTCGGGTCCTATTCAAGTTGTTCATCTGCTGCTGGCCCAGCCACCTTAGGCGTTGTGTCAGTAGACGCCAGGCTAGACCATGTACAGTTCGTGGTTATATCTTCTCCTCCAGCAAAATTTGTCTCTTGACAAGTCTAAGACCTTGTTCGTCTGCATTTGAAAATGTTCACGCCTCTGAGCCGTACAGCAGGACTAATCAATACATTGTATAAAGTCAGACTGTTTCTTCGAGAGATGGCTCCATTACTTAATTGCGCCTCGAGCCCAAAGACACAGCGGTTGGGACGGATTATTCTGCGTTGACGAATACGTTAATTTTTTGTGTCCTCCCTCAAAATCGGCATAGATGTGCATAATTTGTTTCTACAACATCTTGAGTTAGTATCAAATACCACATGTCTAACCTCACATCGTGGACCTAATACACTCGGAAACTAGTGGCATAGCAGATACACTAATGCCAGTGGACGTTTAAACTCCACTTTTGGTTTAAACTTCAGTTCAAAAATTTATTCGGTTTCACAGTTTTCAGTTAAACCGTACACTGCCGTTTAAACCTCAGTTCTTTGTCATTTTGCTTCTCTCGCTCTTTTTCCAAGCTTTCGTATATTATTCTCTCTGAGATCTGATGCGATCGATTCCTTTGTGTTGGAATATAAATACCCTTCTTTGGTTGAAAGACTCGCCACAAAAGTTCAAAAGAGATGCACAAAAGCGTTTTAAAACTAAAAAGCACAGGAAAAAACATCGAAAGCCCTTACAAATTGTAGCCAATGCACGCACCAATTGGAAAGTGTTGCCATACTTTTATCGACCGCATTACACAAACAAAGTTAAACAGAACTGAAGGTCAAATGTCACTGTGAAGCCGGATTAGTTAAACCAAAAATTAGAACTCGGTACATGGTTCAGCTGAACTTAAGTTTAAACCTTCACTGTGAATCTGGTCATAAGACCTGGTACATTCTGGAGTTCAGTAACATTGTCAAATTGAGTTAATCTGGAACTAATCCAATATCCACTGAACTTGCGACGGAGCGATGTGCTATCGGTTGTTGAAGGCCTTCTTCTCCTAAGAATCTGTATCTAAACATTGCATCAAGTCGTCGTGCAAGTCTTGAAATGAAACCAACTAGAATACTAATGTTCGCGGTGTGTTTAGGACAACCTCTTGTCGCGTATTGATTCGAGTTTAAGCCAGACCATGGTAGTCATTACAAAATACGAGTCACCCGGTAAGCATGTCAGACAACTTGATCTCATCGCAAATGACATCTACAAAATTAGTCCCGGCGAAAAGGTGTAGAGCCTTCTATGTACCTTAGATGTGCAATACACATAGCGTAAGGTGAGACTGTCACTATAACCTACCTTGGTCTGTCCTGTTGTCTACATTGCTTTTTCTGGGACAGCTCCTTTAGTCGTGGTGAATTAGATGTTTGATCCATAACTAACTCGTTAGCCTAAGTGAATCGCAGCTATAGGTCGCTTGCATACCTGTCTGTCGGTGTCTCCAAATGGAACGCCGAAAATTCCTAAACATTTGTAGAATTCCAATACCGCGTGGACCTGGCCATCAGCTAACAAGCCTCTCCAGCTGGCACGATCTTTATCCAGCTGCCTCCGACTTCGTACGCCAAGTTGGTTGTGGTTCTTATTCACTTGTGTGCGCCGAAACTATTTCTGATCGGAAAAAGATTGGTTAGTACAGCTGTTTAGCAGAAATCTAAAATTTCAGCCCAATTTTGAAAAAAAAAACTACCAAATTTGGAATTTCACCGTTAAAACTTAAATGCCAATTGGCATTAATTCGTTTTGTGTTCACTGTTTGTGTCTTGTTCTTCATCTTCTGATGGTGCTACTGTCAGGAATGGACACTGAGGTGCACCCTTCACCAACATGCCTCTCAGCTGCCTTCAATAAAGCACGTCAAGTTAGCTGAGGTATTTCTCCACTTGCGTGTGCCATCGGTGTGGTCTCCCACTGACGCGGAGTCTGTCAGACTGTCTGTGTCACAGTACAGTTTTGTTGGTAACAGCAACGGTTGGTAAATTAACGCGCATCGTGCGGTTTGTTTATGTCAACTAGACTTTCCGGGTTGGCTTATCAGCTCAACTCCGTCGCTCTGCTAAGGATACTTCCTCTAGTTGTCATGCAGGCGTACAAAGTACGGAGTTGTGGGCTGTGTGTACCTCCTTCATTATGGAATAAAACTGATTGTTGATCGAAATGAGACCAAATTTTGAAACTGGCCTAATTTTACGCCCTGTGCCGAGAATTTGATTTCCAAACGTATTGTCCTAACGTATTGGGTGTAGGGTGTTTTCATAAACGTCAGACTAACAAAGGACTGCGTTATCCATGTTCATTAATGCAGATATACGATCATATTAACTTAGGTGAACTGCAGTACCTACTGTTCATAAACGTCAATAGCTCATCGATGTCTGGCAGATTGTGCAGTCATTATATTTTGACTGCAAATAGAGTAGATTGGAAGAAAAATATTTTGTACTTAAGCAAGCCTGCAGACATTCGGCACCGTGTGTGTGTTCAAAAACGCATGAGAAACGAAATGTGAATGTACTAGCGCAGATTTCCGACGTTTATGAAAACACCAAATTCTTCTTGGAGACGACAGAGTGCAGCGGTTACAAGTTTCGGCAAAATGTGTTCTTCCTCTTCGTCTTCCTAATCCACTACTTACACAAATATTTCAATGAAACGACGTGGTTGCGATAAAACACCGCCGTAAGTTTTGTGTTCGTCTGTCTGAATGCTAGTACTAGTTAATTCTCCTGGTAATCAAGCGATTAGTGAACTAAATTGCAGTTGGACTCGATAGAGCTGTAAGTGGATCGCGACGATAATCAGCTTCTCATCGTGTGTCCATTAAGCTTTTGTTCCTCTCTCCTTTGCAGTCTCCTTCAGCACAGTTTATCCCAAATTTGCGCTGATTCCACAACACTTTTTCAGAAGTTTTCATAGGTCTTGTTCTGTTTGATGAATCCTGACTCCCTGCAAAACACCAGGACACCAGGACACTTTCTGCCCAAGTGTCAATCAGATCACTATCCCAACTATTGAGCGTCCACATGTTGAGCTCCCTGGCTCATCTCTGTCAACGTCAACCTTTCTCGTTCCTATTCATCTCATCTCGCTGACATACAAAAGAACAATTATTCTCACCCTAAATACCACCCATTGTGCGCGGGTGTGGTGGTTTAGTCAAAAGAAATTCTCCGAATCGAGGTAAAATCGTGGATTTACATCGTCTCTCACATTTTGCACCCGACCTTTTGAAAGATGAATAAATTCCTGAATGAAAATAGAATTCCATTTTCCCGAAAGCCGGAAGGATGTGTCCCCTTTGTGCTAAAACAAATATTCCATCCCGCACTTCCTCTCGGTAACCATACAAAAAAACATTGTGCAATCCATCATCCCGACGAAAGGGTTCCGGTTTATTTTTCATTTTCACACCAAATCGTCCTATTGTTTGAAGTGAAAAAAATACCTACAATCCATTTTTGACATTTTTAACACACAATCTGTTTGTTCCTCTTTGCAGATTTGAAACAACGACAACGAATGACGGTGTCAGTGTCATCGGCATTAGCAGTGGCAGCGACATAAAACGAGATTTGTTTCCTAATAATTTGGTGAGTACCTTTTGTCCATATGGAATCTATTAACTATTTCCTTCCTAATCCACGGTGCATACATGAGAGCAGACACAGCGGAGTCAGTGCAGAACTCTTCTTCAGTCACAGTCGATGTGATGTTTTTCTTCTTCTGTTTTTTGTTTGATTTTTGCGAGAGTCATGTCATGTGGATCTGCACTAGTTATCTCTCAATCAGCTCCAACCACACCTTTAGAATTAGTTTTGTAGTTAGTGGATGTTGTGCGGAACGCAAACACCGTTCTTCCGCCTAGGAAAGGGGCTCACTGTAGCGTAAATGAGAAAATGAAACAATTAATTGGATCAATATCCATGAGGTTGTGCGGATATAATGTATGTGCATAGATTATAGCCAATTCTCCGTATACAACTGTAAACACTTAGAACATTAGATTGCTAATAGGTAGTCGAGATAATTTATGCATTCTAACAGATTGTTTGAGACTACCTGTACATGGATGTGGGCACAAATTGAAAAGATACACACCGACGTGAAGTTTCTGTTGACCTTGTTGCTGACATAACCTTGGGCGACTGTTGGTGAATGTTGCCCAGTGTGCGTGTGGGTGAGTGTGTTCAGCTGTCAGAATGTGAACAGCTGTGACGGTCTTTTGGGATCGTCTTCAAAAAAAAGAGGACTGCTGGGCGTGTCTCTATGTGGTCAATTGTCTAATTCGTTCAGCTCACTATTTATGCTCATTTCTTGTGGAAAAGAAAGATTTCAGAGATTTTCATGGCAGGTTTCTTGTTCTCAACGCATCTCTTGTTTAAAATAAATGTAAATGTCATACCTCTCTAGGATGTCTAGGATGATAGGACGAACGAAAGAAAGTTTTTGTTCCACAAGTAATCCCTGCTGTCTTTGTTCTGTTCTGTGAATACGAACTACAGTCCAAGCGCGAAATGATGGACGAGTAGAGTCAGTCATCCATATTCGACTCGTACGCATCTATTTTGCGACATATTCTGTGTGTCGAATGTATTTGCATTTTTAGTAGTTGGAAGAGTCGCCGTTGATTATATATCTGCACCTGTATCTCCACTCGCGTCAATTGTCTTATGGCGCATCAAGATTCGTCGTCGTTAACATATTCAGTATGTCGAATATATACTCGCATAGATATTTGGCAAGTCGCTGCCATTGTCGTATTGCATAGGTTTTGCGGCATATTTCCGCTTGTAATTCGAGTTGTAGCAAGAGTCGTCGTCGTCTACAAATTCCGACTGCCGAATACCTAGTCGTATATATCTAGTGGCTGCAATTGTCGTATCGCATCTGTTTTACTCGAAGTCAAATTCAACCACGGATGTAGGAATACTCGTAAAGTGCAGACCTGGATTTCGACTTCGTGATGATTTAAATCCCTTGGAATCAGCAAGCTCCCTTGCTACAGACTCCGTCAGGTTACGATATCTCATTTGCATTTTCTCTTAGTACTCGTATTTATAAAATTTGAGCAAAATGCGATGATGTCCGATACACGGAGCGTACAAAATTAGAGGGAGTCCAAAGGCATGCAGTGCACTCCAGACTTGATAAATTAAAAATTCGAGTGTGTTCGGGAAATACGAATAATGGGATAATGCAATCGAGTATAGTCGAAGTTAACAAAGATGTCGTCGTCAACATTGTGTCATGTCAAATAATTGTACAGCTGCGCTTGAGCCAGACTTAATGCCACTTAATCCCTCCCTTCAACCATTTGCCATCGAGTGTTCGGTTGTCAAAATGCGAACAGCTGTGAAGGTCTCTTGAGATCGTCTTAAAAATGAAAAAAAAAGGAAGATGACTGCCATTCTGCTAATTTTCTGAAACATTCCTATGCTCACCCAAGTGAGAAGCAAAATGAAGTCCCCTTCCAGCGCATTCTTGTGTTCCTTTCGCAAACACTTGGCAAATGAATCGGTTCTCCCTGATTGCCCATCGCAATCATTGACAGGTGAACTCTCCCCTTTTTTAGGACTTCCTCATTTGTCTCGCAATTAACCACACTTCACTGGAATGCTGGTAATTCAACAAATTCTCATAATCGAAATTCCAGAAGTAGTATGCAAACCATGCACAAATTTTGAATCATTTAAGAGCCATAAGCATGCCTAACCGTCGACCACTTGCTGTGTGCGGTTCAGCGGCGAGTGCTTGAGTGGTGACGAAACGGGTTTTCAACGACAGCGTGACTCTTGTGCCGACAATTTATTGGCTTTTAATGAAAAAGACCGACAAAAATATAATGTATGCCATTGCATCGATACTGGATACATTTCAAGATACAATTATTCGTCTCAAGTTGTGTCTGCTGGTGGTGATGGCGATGGTGGTGGTGGTGGTGGAGATGGTAGTAGGTAGGCTCGCCCCTTGGTATGCGCATTTGGCAACCCGAAAAACGTCTGTTCGTCTGGTGGTGCGCTCTCTGGGAATCAGAATCCGGTTTACACTGGCGACTGCATGGCAGAGTGAATGAAGCTGAAATCGAAAGTGAATAGCAATCCGGTTGGGTGGGTTGATTGCTTGGTTGCCCACTTGTCCCCTCAAAATGAATAATTAAGACTCATTGCCTGACCCACAATTGACCTAATTTGCCCCCAGACTTCCCCCACAGCCACAGATTGATGCAGCCCAGCCCAGAAACAGTCGTCGACCAGTGGTCTCTCGCGACAGATGTTTCACAACAACGACTGAAATCAGATCACCTAAACTGGTTCTGGTTATGCATCTGGCATGACAAGTGACCAGTAAGAGAAAAACAAAAAAAAAAAACATCCAATCAGCTTTGTATTTCAAGGTTGTAGCGGAAAACTACACATATGAGCACCTTCAGTCGCCTTACTTTAGGCGAATTCATGGTTCTCGTACGAATCACTTGAGTCCTTCGACTGTTGTTCGGCTGACCGCACTCGATGGGAACTCTTTTAAGTACCGACTGGAGAGGATGGAGACGCATCCAAATGCTGGCTGAAGTGTGAATTGTTTTATATTGCATTTCAATTGTGGCGCGATGAAATTGAGCACTTAGATCCTCCTCGTGATATGATGGGATTATTTGTTAATTAAGTGGTAAAGGGTAATGGCCATGCGAACGTTGATCCCTAATGAGTTCTGCTTGGTGGTTGAAGATACAGGGAATGTGTGATATCTCAATCTGCTTAGTCTTGAATTAATTTTGCTGTCGTAGCAGTAGCAATTCATGTTTGCTTTGACGGCTCGTAACACCCACTTGGTACTTAGTTGCCAGAGTTAATTAATTCATTTCGGAAGCAGCAGTCAACATAATTTCTAAGAAAACTCTGCGTGTTGGTGGATGTGTGATGTGAATACTAGTTTGGTGGATGATTTTAAGACTTTTAACCCTATTCTCTTGAGTCCTTTCACCGAAAATTTCGCATGTGGTCAAATGTCGGTAATGTGATTCGCCGGACTCAGTATACCTAAATCCGAGTGGATCGAGTTATTCATTATAATTGACAGTTCAGATCCGCAACTAAAATCGTTGTAGATTCATACTAGAGTTGCTTTAGAAACAGCATGGGAAGAGGAAATCATATGTGTACAAATGAATTCATCGAATTCCAACTGCATCGGTTGAGGTGATGACATTTGTGCACCGATTTATAACGACTTAAATACTTCTATAATTCGCGACCGCTAAAGGGATTACGAATACCTATAAGTAGCAGTTGCCAAGACACAGGACTGGTCGAAGGTGTGCAGGGAGGAAGGTAGAGAAGTTACCCAATGGCATTAAATGTCTGCGGATTGTAATGAGTGAGAAACAAACGGCTGAGCATTTCATAATCGTGCGATGTGATTGATAAAGTATAACATTTGGCTAATCCACTTGAGCATCGTCTGTTTGACAATATTGACTTCGCTCCTGTAATCCTATATAGCTAATGAATTCTGTCTAATAGATGCAAAGATGTCTTGGGAGCACCAGACCAAATACTAAGTCTGAGGGCGGTTACAGGCCTAATAGATTCTGACCAAATCAGAGGGAGTGAAATATTGCTTACATCGACTGTTGAAATGTAGACATTTCGTGACATTTTTGGGAATCTCAATCCAACTGAGTGATGTAAAGTTATTCGATGTCATTGACAGAAGAGTCATTAATGGACAATGGTTGACATTTAAGGGTTTGCTTTAGCGACATCAGACAATATTGAGTGTTAGAAACATTGAATTCCACTCTTATTCACTCTCTATCTTTTATCTCAATTAATTATGCTGTCAAGATGGGATGTTGCTTGTCGCAACCTTTCCAATTCTAAGGCCGAGGGTGAGGGACGTAGGTCTTTGAAGAAATATGAAAGCTTGGGAGTACTGTCATCAGTGAAATAGTGAATTAGATTATAAGTAACAGATAAAGCAGTCAACTCTGTCAAATACTCACTTACTTCCTTAGCAGGCCTACCATCGATGGAGGGTCCGAGACTGAGATACCGCTGCCTTCCATCTTTGCCGGTCCTGGGCACGCTGCTTCCAGTCATCAAGACCAAGCTGACTTAGTCCTTAAACCGAAGGTTCGGTCTTCCTCTCCCTTTCGAACCAGGAGGCTCAGATTGCAAGACCCACTTTGCTGGGGCGCTGTTGCCCATGTGCTCGCCGTGGTCGAACCAGTGCAGTCGACCTATTTTTGCCTTCCGGCCTACATCCACATCCTTGTACAGATCGTAGAGTTCGTTGTTGATTGTGTCTTCTCCCCCATTCGCCTTCTTAGCAGATGGGACCATATACCCGACGTAAAATTGCAGTTAGCGTAGCGTCCATCTTAATGTAGCAGGTCTAGCAAAATAAGAGTTTTGTAGAGCATGATCTTGGTCCTTTGAGTCAGGAGCCTTGAGCGCAGTTGCTTTGACAAACTATGTCGGTTCTCTACTATGATCTCGTTTGTGGAGTTCACGATTGATCCGAGGTAGATCCTTGACAGTGATGTTTTGACATAGGTGGTGTGCGGCGGATCGTTTCTTGCTCTGCATTATACATTTCGTCTTATTCTCATTTACCTTAAGACCAGCTCGTTTCGCCTGTTCTTCAATCGCTAATACGTCACGTTGGGTACCCACGACGATGTTGATGTCATCTGCCTAACCTACCAGTTGGACTAACTTGTAGAAGATAATGACTTCCGTGTTTACAGCTGCCTGCCGCACTATTGCAGACATTACAGGAAAACGCATCTCATTGCCGAAATACGGTGCAGGTTTCAAACGGTTGGCAAGTCCCCGAATCGCACTGCACGGTGCATCGCGTCTGTGTTAGCGTGGTGCGATACAACCGGATCAATTTTCCTGGGATCGAGAATACGGCCAGCAAGCGAAGCTACCTTGCTGACGACTGCTGACTTCGAAAACACAAAGTAATGTCGATAATCTAGGGCATAAACTGTGAATCGACCGAGTGGGAGAGAATCTCCGTTCCACCGAATTTGAGCATAAGAGTATTTGATCCATACTATCTATGAAAATAAAATGAGTGCATAGACTGCATTATCGTCAATCATCAAGAGTCAAGGTGTTTTAAAAGCCTGGGACATGCTTGAAGCCCCAACCATTATTGACTTCAGTAAATTAAGTTAGAGTCATACGAAAAGTAACGAGTAACCATATTAATTTCGCTCCCACTTAGGCATTCAAAAGTGAACGAAACTTAACGAAACTCAGTGAAATCGTTGTTATGTTCACCGATTGCATAATTGACTTAACTCTCCTCTCGGTTGGGTGTATATCACACTCAAGCAAGTAGTATGTACTTTGTTATATTCCAAAGGTAACACTTCAGACCACACGATGAAAATGAGTCAATCGTTAGCCACTTCACCTAATGCATCACACTTTATCAAACGAAATGTTTGTACAAATCTTCAATCTTTCCTTTACAAAGAAATGTCTATATCGGCGTACACTGTTAATAAATTCGTATCAATCAACGAACAAAATGCCAACAAAGTAACGTATGGTCAAGTGTATGACACATATAATCCGTCCAAAGAATGTCAAAGTCACAATGGGAATAAAGGTCACGTCCGTGAACGTCATTAGCCGAGTCAAACGGTCATTGTCTGTCAATTAAATTCATCACTGCTCTGTCTCGTGCGTTTTCGTATCTGTTTCAATTTATGTACTACAATTCACGAACGTAGCCCATGAAAATAAACTCTTATACTCGTTAATTGCTTAATTTTATACTTCCTTTCCTGGGCGCAGGAGAGGAAATTGAGAAAATGAATGCCTCATCCGCATCCACATCGACATCCCCTATTGGTGCAGTTGGAGAGTTCTTTTTGGAAGTCATAAACCAGTCCGATGTTACTTAAATAAACACAAATCGACCCTGTTCCTGCCTCATAGATTCATCCCAACGACAGCTGTTTCTTTGGTGCATAAATATGCCCTTTGGTTAATGGTCTCCTTAAGGCATACATAACCATTTATCTGTGGTCCTTCAAGCGTGTATCCTTTTTCCAAAAATACACATAAAGTGCTACTCAAAAATCACTGCACGAATGAAGGAAGGATATGCCACTCTTGTGTGGCGCTAGACACAAGCAGCACATGCCCCTACGAACAACAAGGATCAACGGCAGAACCAACAAAAAAATATCAAATGTCATCGATAAAATAAATTGTCGACAATTCACGCACAGGCGACAGGCCCCTTCGAGTAAATGCTGCGGTTTACATGGATATCTTCAGCTGTCGGGAGGATTTCAGTGTCACAGGATCCTACATGGAATTTTCTCCACACTGTCACTTGATCTAGACTCTAGACTCTGTGCTGTGAATCAGGTCAGAGTTAACTCACAAAATAGCTCCTCGACAACAGATGCAGTCACGTTTCCATTCATTTAATGGATTTTTTCGGTTTGTCTTACTTCTCGCGGCGAGGTTATCCCCTCGTCTCGTTAGCCTGTCTGCTCTTGTGAGATAAGAAAAAGTGCATGTGCACTCGATCCCCTTTCTGCTGCCGAAAATAGATGCCAAAAATATACTCCTACTTTAAATCTGAACCAGCCAGCTTCCTTCCCAACCGCATGGACTTTTTGGGCGCGATTGAGGTGCATCTCTCTCTGCCGCTGACGCGTTGCTGGCTGTCAGTGGGACGCTGAGTTTATTTGCAAAGCGAAAAAGTGTATTTTTAACCACGCCACGGAAAGTGAATAAAGTGAAGATGCACTTGGCTCTTTTTTGCACAGAAAATAAAGTCTGAGGAATGCAACACAGAGCCCATTGCAAAGATGAGGAACTCTAAGAGGCACAGTATGGTATGGGCTGCGCGTAGTTGTGACATTTTTACGGCAAGATTAAGGGATGAGTTATGGGAGTGTGGCGGTACCGGTGAAGGTACTCGTAAAGGATGACAAATTATTCGTCTGGGGAAATGTATACGGGTAATATATTACATGCATCGAGAGATTGTGACTTGGGGATTAGACTTTGATGAACTTGACGCATAAAACTTTTAGACAGCAATATTTTTGCTGACTGTGAAATTCAATTTGAAGAGGAGAACCTTTTTCTTGCCTTTTCACTTCTTTTTTGACAAACTAATCCGGCAAGTTTGGAGCGATGGGATTAAGGACAGACGAACATGTGTAGACGTCGCTCCCAGATTTTTTGTTTGATGCCTGCCGTCGTCCACGATGGATAAAGTCAGAAGTTCAACGCAGAAGAACATTGCAAAAGATGCTCAAGCTTGTGTCGTATTTTGTTTTTACTTTTGCTTCGTTGTTTCAGGTAAAGTAACTCCTTCTCCAAGAGCATTTGTGATTTAAACTCCTGCTAAATTTTTTCATTAACGTCAATCAAATGTCCTCTACGGGTGTCCTTGGTGGTCTCCATTCTGACATGGCTTTCCGACCAATATTGGCCATAACTTGACAAATATTCGTTTTCAAATCGTCAAGACTTACGGAATTGTGTGCATGAGCACGATGGGGCTATGCAAAACCTCACTGACGACAAATGCAGTACTATATGGAGGGCGTGGCCATTTTATCAATCATCCAGGATTTCATCTAATCTCTTGCTATAATCGAGCCGTGTTGCCTAAGACATGGCGCACAGTCTTTTTGAAAACATCTACATGTTCGATTTAAGACAAAAAAACAAAAACATACAGGAAAGGTTTAGGAAAGCCTACTTCTCCTTCCCGACTCTTTGCTGTTGTAAAAAGTGATCGGATGTTTATGGTTCATGACACGTATTGCTTACTGAATATTCAGTCTTCTTCTTCTTCTGGCGCTACAGTCTGAGGTGGACCTGGGCCTCATCTAACAAGCCTCTCCAGCTGGCACGATCTATAGCCATCTGGCTCCAATTTCGCACTCCAAGTTAGTTGAGGTCCTTCTCCGTCCTTCTCCGTCCTTCTCCGTCCTCTATTGTTTTGTCCCACTGATTCGGAGTCGAAGTCTTTTTCGTGCTGGAGCTTTGTTGTCCACGCGCTCTACATGACCTAACTACACCTCACCAGTCAGTGTCTTTGCTCGTTGGGCAGCCGTAGATAAAGCTGTCTACTGTAACACAGTCACACGAGTGCAACGAGTAGCCTGCATGTGCTTTGAGTAGCAATTCATCTGATGGAGAAGTATGTTTATCCATCTTTACAGCTATGAAGCTTAATACATTTCGGCTGTGGACCAAACTTAGCATCGTTCACTCAACTATTCTCAACGAATTCAATTTCTTCGTCACCAATCGCCTGCTTCTTCAATATGCTCTTCCAGATTGGAATAGAAGTGTATCAATCTGCCGCTGGATCCTCTGCCAATTTACACTTTGGATCACACAATTTACACAAAGATCCCATCATTAATTTATCCTTGCAACTTCCTACTTATTGTAGCGTATTTAAGGCAGCAACCATTGTGATCAAAGAGGCACTGTCCTGGCTGAAGAACAATGCGATATCCGTGTCACTGTCTGTCCGAATGTAATTTTTCACTCAAAAACATTCATTAACTGTCGGCTGTGCATTGAAGTACAACCAAATCGGCTACAGGGATGATGTTGATGATGATGGCCCTATATTGATAAATTGCAAAACACTTAAATCTCGTTCAACAGTATCAACATTCCTTGCAAAAAAATAAAACTTCAATTTCCAGCGCACTTTTAATCCCCCGAGTATTCAAACGAACTCCAAACCAAATAACTATGAGCTCATCTGATTCTGATGAACGTCAACATTCAGCTAGTTAGTAAAAATTGCATCCAATCAACGGACGGCTTCACTCAACAAACTGCCACACATCAGTCATCGTTGTAATTAGGCACACTCCCCAGAGAAAATAAAACAAATTCCAACGTTGACACAAAACACACATGTCATAATACGAAACTGGGGCAAGTGCTTTGGGAAGAGAAAATTATTCTTAATTCAATTGCCATCCGCCGTTGTTCTGCTTGTGTGACGAGGTGAGCAGCAATTGTCTTTGAAACTATGAAGAATCCTTATGCACGGAGCACCGCTCTAAAAGAATGCATCCCTTGCCTGAAGGATAATGAACACAAGTGCATGCAAATAAGCACTGGGTGAGTCTAACGACCTCATATCCACAACTAGGCAATCGATTTACTGCCTTCGTCTGTTGAGAATAAGTGAAATAGCAAGCAGTGAGCCTTGACACAGATTTAGGACTAGCTGGCCGGCATAATTGCTGCCCTTAATCTGTATTCTACACAACAATCTGCATCGACAGGGGAACCAGCATGTCTAAGGTTTCATACGAAGTAATACTTTAAATCCGAGACGCTGAAGTTCGTCGCACATGTCTGGTTGACCGAGAAACCACAATCGATGTTGGCGTAAGTTGAATGCATCTACCTAGGGTTTATTTACCCTTTTCTCATGGTTTCCAGACCGGAATACACGCACTTTGAAATCAATAAGCATGCATTCAGCGAGAGAGACGAGGTAATTTGATCAATCGGGCAGCTCATAGATTTTCATCCATTCAACACCTTACGATGTCAATGTGAGATCATGGGAGAGACAGAGTTACTGACACTGAACTGAACGCACCCAGGGTGTTGGTGGTAGTATTCTCTTGTATAAAAGTTCAACGAACACATCCGCTGTGATACAACAAGCTCGGTGGTAGGGTATCGATTGTTGGGTTTCATTTACACGAATCAAAGATGTAAAGCGGATGATCAGATGGAAGGAGGCATATTAATATCAGCCTGGTCTATTTTGGATGTTGTTTATGTCACTTATCAGTGTGGGCTGTATAGCCGCGCAGTCTTCAGTGATCGATTGAAGTGCATACCCTGGCGCTGTGCAGCTTTTCAATTCAGACCTAGAATCAAGCCTGTCTAGTGTAAGGTTTTCGGGTGACAACGAAGGACTTCCATAATTGTTCATTGTCGTCCTGTATATTCATTCGCCTGTGGACAATCGGACAATATCATTCACGGCCTTAAAATCGACCAAAATAGCTACATTGCCTTGTTGGATATTTTCTAGACTCCGTCACAGTTCAAAGCTCTGTCTCAATGGCGTCAGGACACATCTTGGCGATCTCGATCTTTTTTAGGGTTCTTCGTCCACTTTACATGGGATTACAGTTCAGAGTAGAGCTAGGCTTCAACCAACGCGTCTAGGATGATCTTTTGGTTGCTGTAAGCACAATTTGGCCAAGTTCTTTCTGGACTTGGTCGCATGACCTCAAACACAAGCGTCCTCTGTTGAGCTCTTCACTCAGAGTCGAAAATTCTGAAGGCCGCTTGATCTATGAAGGACTTGTACAAAGCCAGCTTGTTATTTCGACTAGGACCGATTTTTGTCATCTGCCAAGAGATACTCTGGTGGTTCTGATGTTTTTGGTGCTGTTGTTTACCGCGTTGCCAATGACTGTCGCGACGTTGTAGCCGCTCTTTGTGACATTCTGATCAAGTTGTCGATCGATTGTGCGTCTCATTTCTCTTTCCTCCTTGGGTTGGGAAGTTCCTTCAGGGATCCTCTTGACTACCACTTATTCAGATCGATGTCGTCATTTGGAAAAGACCACCAGTTATCGATAGTTGATGATTCAATGCGTAATTTGCCACGAAACCTCTAAGTTTTTTATCGCCAGGGCATTCATCATCTACCCGATTATTGGCAAAAAACCACAGATAGCGATAGTACACGTGTGGCTCATCAAAAAACAAACAACACTTTCAACGAAAATACATACATTTTGTCCTCGATCCGTTAGATCAATTTTAGCCGCTTCTG
The DNA here is from genome assembly GCA_907269125.1 of Eristalis pertinax. Lineage (NCBI taxonomy): Eukaryota > Metazoa > Arthropoda > Insecta > Diptera > Syrphidae > Eristalis > Eristalis pertinax. Next base: position 38,687,440 of record OU026147.1, read on the forward strand.
TTTCATTGGCGGCTTTCATTGACAACTCGCTGTGATCTTAATGCCATATCGCTTCTCTTAATCATGTTCCTCATTTCTCTTCTATGCGATCACGATTTGCGCACTTTTATTTATCCCAAGCAAAGGCAACGACATTTTCAGGTTAATGATAACATATGAGGGACAGATCTCTTCTTATAAATTAATTTCACGTTCACGTAAATGTATTCTCAACAAATTCCAACGTTTCAAAGTACAACAATTCAAACATGCAGCAAATTGCCTTTGATTATTATCAATCCATCCAATCCCCTATGCCCTACAAAAATTCTATCAACTTCCTATCAATATACTACTCGCCCCTGCTCTCCATCCAACTAACCTTGTCAAGAATAGGGTTTGTAGTGTCGTAGCAAAGAAATGAAAAGATTGCGTCTTGCGTCACTGTCGCCAGCTCGCTTACGACTAACGATTTCTTGTTTTCTTGCATTTCACACCGGAATTCGTTTGAATTTACGATCTCCACCTCATTAAAACTGTCAAATTATCGATCGGTAGTAGCGAATAAATCATCCTCGTATCTTTCGCCTTGCCATTCGTCACATTCTGATAAGGTATATGCCTCTGTGTGTTGCTTTTTTTTTTCTTTTTTTTTTTTGCGATACTCTGGCGCTTTCAAATTCCACAATTCAGTTTTGTGTTATCAGCAGATATAGTAAGACGAGAGTTAACACACACTTTTTTTTTTTATTTCGTGCCTCGCGCTGTCGCGAAATTGTACTACATAATCTCTAGTGTTATTATTTTTTTTCTTATTGGATATTTCGTATAGTGATTCGGTTAAAAATTATCGCTAAACTTGGATCAACCGAACGCCTTAAGACCATGGTGTTCTCTCATTCTACTGACACCTATGGTTACCTTAGACTTTTGGAATTTGATAAAACCACAGACGAGGTCCGTGCAGTGCTTCTTTCCATCATAAAATTTATGAAATCGTTATCGTTTCAACATTTTTTTGTGTCAGAAATAAACCCCGACTGTTGTGTTATCTCCTGTTTCATTGTATCATGCTTAATTATCATATTTCATGTGTTTTATGTTTACAATGCAGTAAAATAGAAATAAATGAGAAGTGTTATGTGGTTCCGACTGATAGGTGAAGAACTTTCCAACCCAATCAGTCGCGTTGATCTACGAAGTCAGTGGACTTTGTGAAAACAAAAACAAATTGTTCACGAAAAACTGCACTAAGCACACGTGTGCTTCTATATAGAATTCCTTTTGTTTATTTACTATGGAATGTTTTAGGAATCGATTAATCTCTTGAAGTGATAGCAGTTTGCTTGAAAGGTTCTCAGTAAGTCTGCCTCTTGAAATTTCACAAACACTGCTTCAACTATTTTTGTCGCAAGGCTGCTCTTCATTCCAAAGTTAATTTTAGCATTCACATAAGTGGTGGCAGCTCGACACGGCACTTGTTGCCAGTGCTGCAAAAAAAAAGCCTGTATGTTTGTAATTTCATAATTTCCGGACAATAGACAATCCCACATAGAAAAAGTAATCACACATACGTACATCAAAGTTACTACGACGTTCTAAAAATAGTGTTTTCTACTAAGCATTCGTATGTGATTAATCCGTTTGTGAATTCACTCACCTGTTGGCCAGAGTGACCGCAGTCAGTTTGTGATAAAGTTAGCATGTGTCAACAAACGTATAGAAGTGACGTCGCCATTTCCATGGACAGACATATCAGTTTTTCCTGCGTGGAAGGTAACTTTGATCTACAATTCGCGTGTGGTGTCAATCCAATAATCGTCAATGTGAAACCGTAAATCGTAATAATTGAACCTCTGATATCACTGAAACCACTTCTATTAATTGTGAAGACAGTCATAAGTATGCAGTTCTATTCATTCAGTCACTTAATAGAACCAATGCTTTAATCTGACATTTGTTTACACAATTATCATAAGTGGTATAATCCTGTTTCTGATTTGCTTGATTGTGCTGGGATGTTATGGGATATAGACTCAAGACCGCTATATACAACTTCTGCATGAGTTAGTGTTGTTACCAGCTTTTGCGTGTTTCCAGTGGGAGTAAAATAAGCACTAATCAAACATAGCTTCGGAAGGCATCCATAGATACAACCAATGACCACGTTGGTGTGATTTGAATCAAACAGATCACTGACATGTCCGAGACAAGTGGTCTATTGGGATATAATTGGGAGACGCGATTTTAAGATTTTATCGTAGTTCTTCAGGTAGAATGCTACAACAGCTAGGACCACATTGCTGAGCGTTAAAGGTGGCTTCTTGATTTGCTATGCTACAACTCTCGGAAGCCTTTGGTCATAGTAAAATCCTAATGTGCTTAAAACCAGCAAGAGATGTGGATTCTGAAGAAGTTAATTAGATGAATGTGATGGGAGACAGTATTTGAGTGAGAATGTATTCGATGGAGGCGGATTGTTACCACGTCTTCGCCTATAGAACAAGTTCTGATCGCTGTTATGCATTGAATTACTTCGTTCCTGGATAAAAGAAACCACAAAGCTATCGAAGTAGTTTATTATTATAATTGTTGGTAAATTGCACCGCGATCTTAAGATCTATTCTGCCCCGTATTCATACCTTTGCTTTCTTAAGAGATCCCCCCACAGCTCTTTTCAGAGGCGTATTGAAGTTTATTTGCTCCTATTGCGAGAAGGTGGAAGAGATTTGTCCTAGAGCATTCTCTCTAAGCCAGGTTCCTTTAGGAATTTGAGAATGAGAGCTGGTTCTAGTGACTTCAATTCTTCCTCTGATATTAGGTGTTTGTCCAGATACCTTTGTCTTTTGTTCTGGAATTTCATTAGATTCTCCGCAGAATCTGCAGAGACCTTCTTCTGATACTCCTTAGGTGCTCCCTGAGTTTACAGTGCCCTGTTAGAAGTCTGTTAGAACACGGAGGTTGTTTCTGCTCATTCATGCTTCAAAGTTCTTGCGGTTATGTTAACCCAAGAGTTTGTTGGCCTGCTTCATATCATGAGCGTTGTTCCATGTATCTGCCCGGTTCCTTCTATCTAGTTCCCTGAACTCTTCCCTGAGAACGTGATCTCCTACAGTGCAGAATGGTTCAGGGCCTATAAAATGTTCCGATGCTGCTTTCCTAGCCAGAGAGTCGGCCATTTCATTGCCTTCTATTGGTGTATGGCCAGGTATCCAAAAGAGTCAGCATTTTAAGCTTCTGTAGACATTCCCACACGAGCCTGGATTTGATGATATAGGAGTCTAGTGCCAGCTGCACAACTTTCCGACATTAGTGCTATGTCACAGTTGGTAGTTCCTGCCAAGATTGATCTGAGCGCATCTGTCTATGGCATAGACTTCTGCTTGAAAGATACTGGTGCATTTGCCCATGGATTCGTAGTACTTTGTCCGGGGTCCAAATGCTCCTGCCCCTGTTCCTTCGTCATCATGGAGACGGATTGTTACCACGTCTTCAAAAGGGGGTCAGAAACAGAGTTGTTATTTAAGGACTTAATACTAACCACGGAAAGCTCAGATTTGGACTGATGCAGGCCATTCATGACTGACCTAGTCAAAACTGGACCATCGCAAATTGTAACTGGTATGCGCTGGCCTAAGTTCATAATCGATCCCTTTAAGGCCGCTGCGCTCTGAGAATGTATGCCCTCTTGAAAATTGTCCTTCTATCTTAAAAACGAACAATCTTAAAAAAAACACATAAAATCAACGTATTGAGGACTTCAACTTATCGTATGGAGGACATCATGTGTTCACCTAAAGCAATACCGAATCCATTAAAATGCGGTTTCACTATAAACAAGAATGCCAAGTTTCACATGATCACTATTATATTTCCTCGTATTTATCAACAAACCCCTGACTTGAAATCAAATTCATTCACTTTAGCCGCCAATTTAATTTCTTCCTTGGTGCCTTGCCTTGATGCCAGTTAAAGTAATTATTCAAGATATTCAACTATGATATCGTGTCAGTTATCAGAATATGAGACCAACTTAAAGTTTCAAATATCCGTGATCTGACCAAAAAAAAAAAAATGTTAATGAACTTTTTGATCAGAGATCAGATCGAAAAGCCGCTTATTGCATTCTTGTTAACCTTGCCCTATGCGGTGATCGGATTGATTACAGCCAGAGCATCAGTTCCTACATTTCCATGGCGGTGTACAAAAAACTGTATGCTCCTCCGCGACACATGCTGGCAATAATTTTCAATCATCATCTGTTTGAAGATTAAATGTAAGTCTTTCTCACTCAATGAAACTGCAGAGTATTTTACAAATAAAGGGTGTTTTTTTTTTTAGAGGAATAAAACAAAGATTATTTTTTTAAATTGAAATGAAATTTACTTCTTTCGAAAGATAATTTTCTGGCATTTTAATTTATATATGATTTCTGGCATATGACCGCCACGGCTGGCTCGTACGTACTCTAATCCAGAGGTCGAATTTTCGATGACGTTTTCCAACATTTATGGTCATATATCGGCAATAACGCGGCGAATGTTGTCCTCCAAGTGGTAAATCGTTTCGGGCTTATGGGAGTAGACTAGCGCCTTCACATATCCCACAGAAAATAGTCAAGCGGCGTTAAATCCGTCCGTAACGTGAAACTATGCAGTTACCAAACGTTTCCTTCAATAAATCAATTCTGGCACGAGCTGTTTGACATGTTGCGTCGTCTTATTGAAACCACAGCTCCTGCACATTCAATTGATGAACGAAAAAGTCAGTAATTATGGCTATATAGCGGTTAGCATTGACTGTTACGTTCGGGCCAGCATCGTTTTCAAAGAAGTACAGACCAATCAATCCACCATCCCATAAAGAACACCAAACTGTGTCCCAACATACACTTGAGGATTTTCATCACTCCAAATACGGCTGTTCTGTTTATTGACGTATCCATTCAACCAAAAGTGTGCTTCATCGCTAAACAAAATTCGCTTATGAAAATTGAGATCAACGGCAATCTTGTTTTGGGTCCTGTCATCGAATCTACGTCTTGCTATGCCAACTATGCTATACAGAAATCAACTAATAGAGATATTCAACTTTCCAGCCAAAAATACCATGACCTACCGCAAAACACGCATACTTCTTTATTTGGAAGCTATATTTTACGCATACTTTCACAAGTGGTGTCTTTTGATCAGCTGTTTACCCCTCCAAATCATATTTTGCCCGTAGGAGTGTCAAATACATTTCCAACGTGTTTAACTTGCCCACGATCTGGAAAAATTCCATGAGTGATGTTCGTCAAGTTTAGCAAATTAAATAGTGTTATAACATGCGAAAAAGAAGTTTCTTTCACAAGTTGCATTTTAAAATTAAAGCAAATCTTTACGAACTGTTTATAATGGATATGTAGGACAAATTTTGAAATTTTGCTGCACAGTTTATATGTGATATGAGTCCAAAACTAAAATGCTTCAAGTAATGACTTCTGCTGCAACACCATTAAATCGAGTTAATTAGCAAAATTAAGTGTATCGTCGTATGTCGATAGATATACAATATTAAAGTGAATACGAAATAATTCAAGGAATTAAGTTGTTTTCTGTAAATTTATGTGCTTATAAAACCAACGAACAGACATACATACTTGCATGTGTGAATTTGCAGAATTTCTATTTCATCATCATTGCATTATTATGAATTGTGAATGATTATTTACAAATTGAATTCAACCACAAAATCATATTAAAACCCTTTTGCTGCACATATTTTCTAATATTTCAACAGCAAAATATTTGAATTCAAATGTAACGTGTCAATGATCAGCGCATTCCAATATACTTCCAGGTATACGAATGTACCTTCTGAACACAATCTGTGTTTTAAGCTCCTCCTCCTTTTTGGGGTGAAACATATGAATTTGAAATAACGCTCAGATAACGAGCGCTTTTTAAAAAAAATGCTCTGCTTCACCTTATTTTTTCGAAGGGGAAGACTTTCAGCTGTTCGAAACGCCTCTCACGTATTCACAGATGGTGCAACTACAACAAGCTGTCAAACAAATTTCAGGGGCAAGAGACGAGGAAGTTGGATATCTCTATTAGTTGATTTCTGATGCTATACTAACCAACAAATGTCAAACCAAACTAAAAATAAATCACTTGACAGCTGTCAAAATGGCCGCCAGTTTAAAAAGTGTTGCCAACTTGAAGTAGAGATTGTTAAGAGGTACAAGCATATGTTTTGACGCCATTATGAGATTATGTTCTTAAAGCTTAAAGCTGTTATCGATTGGGTCGAACAAAGTGCATCAAGTGGGTCCATTTTTGGGCATTATCTCGATGAGTCGATGACTCCCTCAACAAATGTCTTCAAATGTGTGAATAATAAGCAATTTATCACCAAGCACCAAATACTTTACTGCTCTATATACCCTTGTTGGTCATAGTCAACAATCAATTTGCCAATCTTGCACAAAATGGCAAAACTCCACTAAAGCTCAGTCTCTACCCAGTTGCATAAATCAATAACATTTGATCCAATTGATAGACGCAGTTCAGCAATTTCATTGTTTGCCATCTCCTCCATGTTCCACTTCTCCCCATTTCCATCAATTGTATAATCTGACATAAGTTCACCCAACACATTACCCACGTTCATTACAAAGAGATTAATTACTATCGCCTGTTTCATCATAAAGTCTATTCCATAGAGAAAGCGGCTCTTTCAAGGTTATGTATCCATCAATTACAATATGAAAACGCAAATCCTTGTTCAATTATCAGAACCTTGAACTTATGTGCATACATACATCCGATTTGTGAGACACAAATCAATCATTACGAAATCTCCATGCAATCATTCTTCATAACGTTCTCACACTACTTGCCCTTTGTCTGTCAGATAAACTTAATTAAATCTATAAATGTACTAAATTACACATTTTCTCTCTCATTCTTGCAGCAAACCCAAATACGTGCAGTGTCTAGTCCATCGCTTTCCGATCACCCATCGGATGTCAATCTAAGAAACAGCAATCAGACTGAATACAATAGCCACCAGCACAATAGCGATACTCATCAGCATCAACTAACACCTACTACTAACACAGTGATTGTTAATGGCCATCATGCATCTACATCATCGACAGTATCTACGGGTGTCCTGCAGAAATTCAAGAGAACATTTTCGAATTTTAACAAGCCATCGAATGGTGGCAATAACAGTAGTAACTCATCGTCTGGAATGAATGCCATTGGGGCAGTGCAAAATCAACAAACGTCAACAGCGCATCTACAACAGATTCCAGTTCCAGTCCTAGAGATGGGCGACAACACCACAAAGTATCGCTTCGGCCCGTTAATATGGAGGTCGAGCAAAGAACGTCGAAAGACCAAGTATAATCGTCGTGATAAATGCAATAGTGGGGATTCTGGAATTCAAATTGAATTGGAGAACGATGAGGCATTCGCTGGAATGGTAATGGGTGTGAAACGTGCAGAGATGTAAGAATGTATTTTTAAATTATCAATATCCTAACAGGAAATCAATGGAGCCACACTAACATCAACACCAAAGGCGAGAATACGTCGTGCAAACTCAGCAAAAGCAACCAGCTCACCCACATCAGCACTGACCGCCAAAGCAAAGGCACTAAAGAAAATGGAAAGTTATGACAGTCGTATGGCACCGGCTTCCCTGCCAGCCAGGAGGTCACTGAGTCAACCAAGCGGTTTGGATCGAGTCACGCGAACTGGTAAGAGGCTTAACAAATACCTGGGAAGTCGAAGCAGGCGTTAATGCAATTTTTTTTCTTCGGAATTCATTTGCAGATCTCGACGAGAGTGATACGGATAGTGTGTCATCACATCCCGACAGTCACGAAGGTAACCATTGTCATTGGCCTTTTATGTTGTTCCTTGATTTACCGATTTTGTGTTATTTGTTTTTTTTTTAGTTCAACACCGTCCAATGTATGCCGAAGTTTTGCACAATTTTACTCCAGCCAGTCAACAGGAGCTTGCTCTTGAACGTGGTAATCTAGTCGAAATTCTTCGAAAGGAAGTTGGTCCTTGGTGGTATGGTCGAATCAAAAATGATGCAGTCATAGAAACACTTTTCGAACCGCAACTCGGTTGGTTTCCAAAAGATTTCGTACGTGTCATTCAGTATCCCGAATCGGATGGTACATTCATATCACGACAACGCAAAGTAACCTCACCATCTCTCGATGACACACTTGTTGCGACTCCATGCAGTATAAGTCCAAACAATGTAACCACAATCGTTGTTGATCATCCCATTCCGGATGTGAGTCCCAAGAAAACTGAACAAGAAGCGGTTTACCTAAGAAATAACGCTGTCAAGGAGCTTTTGGAAACTGAGATAAATTATGTGAAGCTGTTGGGTTCACTATGTACTGGGTAAGTTATTACGGAAAAAACACAAAAATTTAAATCAGTCAAATGAACAATTTTGCTTTCTGTTCTGGTGTAATAGATATCTTCCAGCGATGAGGAAGCGAATTGATATATTCTCAACTGAAAGTCTGAATTTGATATTCTCGAATATTGAGAATATTTGGAAGTTCCAACAGAATTTCCTGGACTCCTTAAGACGTGGCATTGAATTGGATCGTATAGCTCAAGTGTTTCTCCAACATGTAAGTTGAATTGCTTGTGATTTCTACCCAAACATGAGTTAATTGCTATTTTTGAAACAGCAATCCGGATTTTTGGTGTATTCCACATACTGCAACTCATATCCACGTGCACTGATAGAGCTAGAGACTTATTCACGTAGCAAAGATGCTAAGACTGTCTTAGAAAAGTGAGTTCGTCAGCAAAAATGGACCATATTCAAAATATTTAATCAATTTGTTTTGTCTTTCTAGTTGCCGTCAAGCAGAGAATCTCCCTGAGCTACCATTATCCGCCCATTTACTTGCCCCTATTCAGAGAATTTGTCGGTACCCCCTTCATTTGGCAGAACTGATAAAAAGCTCTTACAGCAGTGGAACTGAAAATGGCGAAGTAATTGATGAAATCGATGCCAGTCTCTTGGACATTGTTGACTCGAAGGAAATACTCGAAGCCGCACTGAAGGCAATGAGAAAAGTTACAGAAGCCGTCAATGAAGGTAAGACCGATTACGATCCCATAAATTTGACGCATTTTCTTACACTAGATTATTTCATTATTTCTAGGCAAGCGTCATAGTGAAAATCTAGCCCGTCATCAGTCCAGTTTTGAGAACTTCACTGGACCACCACTTCACTTTCACAGCACACGATATTTCACGCAAATCGATGCAACACGTGTCTCACCGAATCTCTGGAACAATACCTACACCCTGTTTCTCTTCGATCATCAACTCATATACTGCAAGAAGGATATCCTCAAGCGCAATCACTTCATCTATAAAGGGCGAATATTTCTCGACAACTGCCGCATTCTCAATCTACCCGATGGCAAGATCTTTGGTGCAACTGTGAAGAATGCGCTCCGAATCTATTGTGAATCTCGAAATAAGTGGTTTGATTTCAGTTTCCGCAGTGCAAATCGGAAAAAACGTTTCCTCAGCACGCTAGCTCTGGAACGTCAATTCTGCGGGAAGAATCTTTTCATTTCCGAACTGGCTGGCGATGAAGAGGATAATCTATCTGATAGAGAATACCACAGTGATTACGAAGCCATGACGACGACGGCAGTTATGACGCCCAACGGAGAGAGTCACTATAGCAGTGTGCAACTCAATTGGAAGGAGAATGTCTACGATGAAAAATCTCTTGAATCTCCAGCTAAATTGCAAAAATACAGTGATACTCTGCCCAAAAAGTCGCGACAGGTTAACTCGAAGGAGGGCTACGAATATAACACTGGTTCGTTGGGTCGCCGACGAATCGGTAATTGGTTCCGCAAATCAAAGAGCACGAATTCAACGCCAAATCAATCGCCAACCCATAATCCGAGTGTGATAATCTTCAATTCAGACAGCTCATCGCAGAGTAGCCCCGCTCTGGGTAAGGGCAAGTCGAAGGATTCATCCGGTTCATCGTCGTGAACTCGTCGTTGACGAAAGAGGCAGCATTCTGAAAAGCAATGGAATCGAGCTCCTCGATTTCCAATACTTAAAGTGAATATTAAATTGTGTCAATTAGGATTCAAAAAACAACAGCAACAAATTATTATGTACATTGTATAATTTATGTATTCCACTTAACCATGTTATATATTTTATTGTTAGTTTAAGCACAAATGAAGCAAACAGCAAAGCAAACAAACCGAAACGGAAGAGTTTTGTTCATAATTGAATTATCGATTCATTTTTTTATTTTTTGTTTTGGTTAATAATTTTATTTTTTTGTTTAGTCATGAGTTTTTATTTTTCTTATCGAATATTTGTGTATATTATATGTTCAGTTTTTAATTTAATGCTTAAAATATTGAGGCGATAGTGTCCTGGAGTTTGATCTGTGGATCAAGATCGATGGGGTTTAACAAGTTTTGTTCGTAAGAGGAAATTATTTTTTTAATATGTTTTTTTTTTGTTGATAGTCTAAGGTTAACCTGGAATAACAATTAATTTTATTTTTTTTGTTTATTTAATATTTACTTGTATTTAAACCATAAATAAAATTTAATTTAATTTTTAACATTTTTGTTTTTCTTTAAATTTTATCAACATTTTTTTTTTTCATTTCGTTGATTGTTTGAAATGTGTTATTTAAATCAGAAATAAATGAGTAAAGACTAAAGAGATATTCAACTTCTTCCTCTCTTGCCCCTTGAGTTCATCTGACAGCGTTTTTAATACGCTTTTTCGTCGCCTGTCTGTGAATACGTGTGAGCTCTTGCTAACAGCTGGCCAACACCTGATACCCTTCCCCAACCATAGTATTGGGTTGCAAAAGCATTCACACGAAACATGTGTACCGGCAATTAATAATAACAATATTATTGAAACATTTGGTTGAATCGCATATGTAAAATAAAAAGATTCTCATTTGCTCATTTTACATTTCTTACTGAAATAGGGATGGAAGTTAATTGCAAAATTTGTTTGAGTTAGGTATAGTTGCAGCCTTTGTTCTTAACAAATTATGTAATTTTAAGGCATAATTTTTCTATACACTATATACACTGCTATACACTGCTCTGAATAATTTAATTGATGCAAAGTATTTCTGTAAATAGAGCGTGTCATTGTATTTATATTCACGCAAACCACTATTACAAATATATGCCCTCTTCCTCAGGACAAAAGTCCATGTTCGTGGGCAAATTCACGAATCTCCCACAAAATTCATGAATCGGCCGCCATTGGATCGACTGGATACCAAAAATAAAAGCATTTTCCTTCATTTTAATTTTATTGTTAAGCCAAAGTAATGAAAATTCAATGCAAAAAAAAGAATGAACAAAAAACCTGACTTCAAAACAAAACAAACAAATACACACAATCCAACAGTCTTTGTCACCAAATCGAAGAATCGGCGAATCACGATTCACATAAATCGCAATCCAACATATCTCTAACTCTCGCCGAATTGAAGAATCTGCGAATACACACATTCGATGCCGAGACGATTGCAATTTTACATACAAGAATCGAAGATCAACAATCGACTCCGTTCAATTTTAATTCGAATAATTGGAATTGTGAGAACAATTGATATTCGATTGTTTTTATTCGTAATTGCCCATCACTAATCTGAATCCATTTTCCCACAAAAAGCCATATTGGGGTGAATTGACGAACGTTGTAAAAGTATGTGTGAATGCAAGGGAATTCCACTTCTCTTACACTTTTCTCCGTTGTGGACTAGGGGTAAAAATGGCAGAAGTTGAATATCTCTTTACTCATTTATTTCTGATTTAAATGCCAGCAAGATATGTATTTAATTTTAAATTAGATATTTTGAAGATACACAAGTTCGAAGTAGAGTTTGACAGCGGTCCATTTAATTCGCAGATTCGCCATCTCGGAATTGAAACAATCCAGAAGACACACCTTCTATCGGCCTTACTATCAACGAGTATTGTTTTCACTTCAACTTGTAATCGAAGAGCCAAACGGTGAATTCAATGACTCCAATGTCTGTTCCTTTATCCGTGTTGGAAGCGCTTGTATAAGCTTCCAGAAAAGTGGTGTTTCTGACTGCTTCAATTGTTCAGTCTATCTGTCATAAGGATGACTGGCTGCTGGATTAGACTAGCTCATATTCCGATCCAAGTCATCTACATCCGCAACTTTGTTATCGATCAACACAGATTGTACTTCAAGTCCTGTTTCCGATCCTTTTTATAAAGTTTATTAACGACCTTCTCTCTCTTACTCGCAATCCAATTCATTCTTTCGCAGACGACAGCAGTCTTGACTTCGCTTATTCGTTAGCGACTCCTCTACAAGGGCTCCAAGCCATTGAGTTGCAACGTCGGCGTATGTCAACCAAACTCAATTCTGATATCAATTCCATCATCATCTGGGGTGAAAGAAACAAATCCGTCGAAGACACAGTGCTGTCTCGTATCTCTGAAGCGGGATAAAAACTTACCCAAATTACAAATTAATGGAGTAGACGTTGAGGAAACTGACGGTATGTCAATGCTTGGTATGCACATCCAGCCATGACCGTCATTAGAACCAGCAGATTATTAAAGCGGCCCGAGATGCTTCGAGTTCCTCAAACGTTTTAGAAGTTCGTTTCTCAGTAGCACAGCTCGATTGTGGAATAAATTACCTTCCTCAATATTTCCAGAAACATACAACCTGCAAGGATTCAAAACTAACGTGCATCGTCATTAGCCCCCCACTTGCTATCCTTCCACTTCTATTCTTTAAGTCTCCTTTATACCCTCCTCCTTCCTTTCTCTCCATCACTGGGTTAATAAACCTTAAATGATGCAGAACATTTAAAAAGAAAAGGCAGTGTCTCTTCTTTGTATTTTCACCACAGCCCAAGATAAACCCTTCCTTGTTGATTCTTGTGCGCAAAATTAGATGCAGACGTCCTCTATTGCGTTGTCCCATAGGTTAACATACTCCGCGGGTCGGAGCTAAGTTATCTGCAGATGGCCCAGCCACCTAAGACATTGGATCTACACTTGGTTAGATTTATTCAACCATATAGTTCCTGATTGAATCTTCTCTTGCGAATTCCCTCAACGAAAATCAAGACTAAAGATCGCACGAAGAATTTCTCTCTCGAAGCGACAATGAACTGGTTCATACGCCTTTAAAGTTGTCCATACGTCTGCGCTGTACACCACGAGTAGGATGTTGAGTCTTGTATTAAGTTAGCTTGGTTCTTCTTCGAGAGAGAGCTCTATTAGTGAACTGCGCCTTGAGCCAAATGAAACAGCGACGGTCAATAGTTGTTTGTACTACTGTCTGTACACTGCATATACGAAGCCGAAGGTATAGCTGTTGATTTTGCCGCTCTGTTCAAAACGTCAATGTTGCGCTTTCTTGAGAACAGCATACGGATCGTTTATTCTTCATTCACCGACAGACCTTAGCCTTAATTGACGACTCAATGTGTTCCACCAATGTTGTCGAAGAGCAGCTGGACGCATAGTTAGAAGGTCGGACCAGAGATGAAGTAGAAAGAGATGTCCAAATCGGGTTTGGGTCTTTACCAAAAATCCCCTCGCCTATCTCTGATTTGCTCTAAAGGCGCGATACAACTTTATTTTCATGGACACTTCTTAAGGCTTTAGAGCAGCCTGCGGTTGCTCTCTGATCAATCGTATTCACAAACACTGTCTGTAAACATTTTTTTTTATAAAATGCAGAAGGTAGAAGTTGACTCTTTCCTACTTTCTCTCTGGTATGGACGCTGTTATAGGAATGATATATGGATGGATGGTGAGTGTCGATCTGCACTTTTTTGCTCCTTTCCATCATGGGTCGTTAATTTAGGCAAGAATGATAGAAGTTTGAGTATGCAGTCTAGTCAATTTTGTGTGTGAACAAGAAACAATAAAATGGTAGAAAAAAACGTCACAGTACTTGATCCATCAGTTTTTACTTGACTTAGTTGCTAGACAAAAATGACGAAGGCGATACACTTGCTCGGAGAATATATTTGATTGGTGCTTATCTATGTTGCGTCGTCACCTTATCTATACTTCTATATATTCTTCATTTCATGTTTCATGTTTATTTTTCACTTTTTATTTGTCACAATTCTATGGGAAATAGGAGAGAATTACTGTTGCATGACTGTGGTATATGATTTTTCTGTTATTATCCGTTTCTGCACACTCCGTCGTTGAAATGTGTTACTTTGTAATTAACAGTGGAAAGCACTTGCACCGAGAGCACATAAGCATTTAATGAAAGTATGTGTGTTATTCTATCTAAAATGTTAAAAATGTAAATCCCCAAATAAATGGGTAAACAAGAAGAGAAAAGAACTCTAAACATAATTGTGTCAAATAATGTGTCAAACAAAAATACATTTTGGTGACTTGGTGATGATTATGTACAAAATCACACGCATCATATAGAATATTTGAAAGGAATTTATAAAAATTCAACAAATGTAACGTTTATTCAATTGTCAAATGCTGTAACATAAAAGCATATAGACTGTCGTAATCAACATTCTTATCATATGTATTTCTTGCAACAAGTTTTGGTTATCACAAACATAACTCATACACCAACATTACATACAAAACAAAAACAAAAAAAGAACCCAATTCAAAAACTAACTAAAAACAAAGCTAACATATTTTTCTAAACTCCTTCAACATAACACAAAGAAATCAAGTAATCTTGAGTGTTTTATTCATAAGAATTAAGAGGAAAACCTTAACTATTGTCATTTCCCTTTTGAAACAAAAGATTATTGAAAACAAAAAGAAACCATAATATTTAGTATGAACAACTGCCTATAATGAAGCGCAACACTTTACCATTTCTATATACATATACATAAATATAAGATTTGTAGTTACCACTAAAAATTATACAACACATAAACTATACATATATAGAGGTGAAAGAAACAAAAATTCCGTATACTAAACCAAAGGCAAGCATTTCTAATCGGAAAAGTAAAACAAAAAAAAAAACACACAGTTTGTGCAAAAAGCAAATAATTAGTTTAGAAAACTATTATAATATCGTTAGTCGTTAGGAATTCTACAATTTAGATGTAATCATGGACAAGGCAATGCTTCAAAAGCATCTTACACCCCTCCTCACCAATAATTATACAAGTGTAAATATTTTGATGTTAGTCAGAAGCAATATTCAACTGAAATACACCAAGCTATGAGTTAAGCACTTAGTTAAGCTACACTTAGATGTAGCCAAATGATTTTATGTGTAAAATGAATAAGAAAACAAAAACAAAGGTTGGTTTCCAGTCAATTTTAAGGCGATTCCATTTGTCACAAGTGGAGCTGAGAATTTTCTAAAAGAAAATTCATTTTTCTTTTTGGAATCTAAATTGTTAACAGACAAACACGATCGGGCAGACAAGTGAAGCACTTTTTTTTGTGTAGATTTCCGAAATGTGATCCTGTAGAGGGTGCTTTGCTTGTCGCGACACATTTATGTGTGCTGCATCGAGTTTGATTTTATTGTATGCTATCGAATTTAATTAATTAACATTAATAATCACCCAGAATTTCATTGTATTATTTTGTTTTTACTAGAAGGATACTCAATCGAATTGCAGACTCTTTTTTGTGTTTTCCTATTCAATGCGTTGAAAGTAAAATACTGAAAACAAAATAAATATAAACAACAAATTAAATAGTAGGATGATTGAACAATTTGGAAGAAAAAACAAGATGATATAAATAACCATAAAATAAACTGTGTATGTAATAGCCAACATAAATATTATATACGACTGAAATTGAGTAACAAGAAATATAATGAATTTAAATGAACAACATGCAAACTCCTTTTAATTTCTACGTTGTTAACTATTCTCATGAGGCGGCCACAATTTACATGTCATTCCCAATAAGATCTCGGAGCATTGACAGTGACCCGCCGTGAAATTAATGCTGATTTGAAGGAGATTGATCTGATTACTTACTTACTTATCAGGCCGGCGACCCATGGAGGGTCCGAGCCCGAGCAATTGCTACCTTCCATCGTTGACGGTCCTGGGCACGCTGCTTCCAGTCATCAAGACCAAGCTGTTTTGCATCCGCGATTACTTGGTCTTTATACCGGAGATTCGGTCTTATTCTCCTTCTCGAACCAGTAGGCTCGGTTTCAAAGACCCTCTTTGCTGAAGCTTTGTTGTCCATGCACTCGATGTGGCCGAGCCAGTGTAGTCGACGGATTTTTGCCTTCCGGACTACATTCACATCCTGGTACAGCTCGTAGAGTTCGCGGTTATGTCTTCTCCTCTATTCGCCTTCCTCGCAGACGGGAAACCGAAGCAGCACCGGTTTCCAAGAGCGATTCTACGACGGATCTCCACTGTGATGTCGTTTGTGGAGTTCACGATTGCCCCGAGGTAGACAAACTCCTTTCCTACCTCGAAATTGTAGCTGTCGATCGAGAAGTTTTGTCCAAGGTGGTGTGCGACGGAACGTTTTTTGATTGACAGCATATATTTCGTTTTGTTCTCATTGACCTTGAGATCGGAGCTTTGCCTCCACTAAGGAGCTTTGAGAACGCGCGACGATGTCGATCTCATCATCGTACCCAAACAGTTGGCCCGACTTGTAGAAGATAGTGCCTTCCGTGTTTACAGCTGCCGTGTTTACAGCTCTCCTGCACCAGATTGAAGAAGTCACACGACAGCGCATCTCCTTGTCCATGTTTCAAACGGCTCGAAAATCCTTGAGCCGAACTGCGCGGTGCATCGCGTATGTGGTGCATGCTCCCCACCAGAACATCGCCACCGGCCTTGAAGAACTCTGATGGTAGGCCATCGGAGCCTGCGGCTTTGTTGTCATTTAGCCTTTTAATGGCTGTGCCAACTTCTTCAAAGCTAGGTGGCAGGACTACTTCATCGACTGGAGTTGGGATTTCTTGATTCCGTATCACTCTCTCCTGGTCAGGCCCATTAAGCAGTTGTTGGAAGTGCTGCTAAAATACATCCACTAATCCCTGTGGGTCAGTAAAAAGGCTACCCTCACGATTTTGAAGAGCCTGGGTGCCTTTCCTAAAGCCTGAAGGCTTTATTTTATAAAAGGCCCGTATTTCTATCCCTAGACTCTTCGATATCCTTGAGCTGGGAGGTTGCTTGCGAGAGACCTTTTCTTCAGGCGTAGAAGCTTATTGTCTCTACTCTCGTCTTCTAGCCCGGTACTCCTCTTGCGCTGCTCTAGATTTCCGTTGCAGCGCTTTTTGGTATGCCTCGTCGGTTGCACGTTTCTTCTGCTCACACTCGCCATTATACAACGGGTTTCTTGTTGGATGTGGTAGGTAGTGAGGTTGGTTTCCGCTACCTCTTTGATGGCCGAGCGGCAATGCAACCACATCTCGTTGGCGTTAGTGTTCGACGTAGGCATACCGGGGAGTCTCTCGCTTAATTGTTCTTCGTTGGCTCTGGCAATCTCTGTTGTGCTCAGGCGTCCAATGTCAAAACTCCTCTTTGTTGGCTGGTGCAGCTTTCTGACATTGGACAGTCGGGCTCTGAATCGTGCTGCCACAAGGAAATGGTCAGAGTCGACGATTGCTCTGATTGCGAAGCTTAAACAATCCAAGATTCGACCTTCTGGAAGAACATAGAAGGTTCTTAAACGTTTTGCTGCTCGTACATAGCATTAAGTCTACTAAGGCAATCATTAAGTGTCGTAAAGCTTCATTTAATGTTGCTTACTTAATCGAAATGCATCGTTCTCTACAGACATCAAGAAACTGATACACATACGGAAACCGTGCCTAACTTCTACGAAAGAACGAATGCTTTTTGAAGTTGTACATTGTTCTGCCGTTTCGTATCAGTAAAACCTTACATTTTGTCAGTTTCACTCTTTCCTCGACCGCAATTACAAGTCCTCCAGTGCAGGACAGCTGGCAGACTTGGCCGCAAAAGGAGTATGCCCATGTGGATAACTTCGATGTCGAAGGTTGCCACTCACTAGATAGTTTTTATAAAGGCATTCGAAGTGATAATAGGAAATCTTGGACGCGCTTCCTCAGATTAAATAGAATTCATCTTGAATTGGTCCATGTATACACTGATACTAACACAAGATTTTGTACAGTCGGAGACAGGAGTTGGAAGGTGTCCAAAAGAACTCGACAATAGTTTTTTCATAAGACTCTCAGAACACCGTACATTTTTTTAAGCACGATTCGCGAAGCCCTGCCTTGGCTTAAATGGAGTGAAGCATCTTCACGAACAGTCAAGCAGCCATCATACCATTGGAATCGGTCCTTCTCATAAGTTCATCTGTAGAAGAGATGACCGAGCAGCTCCTCATTTGTCTGCGGTTGGTACCATGTCATAGAGACTGGATGTTTTCATAAACGTCGGAAATCTGCGCTAGTACAATCGCATTTCTTTTCTCATGCAACACAAACGGTGCAGGCTGACCTTAGTACAAAATATAATCCAATCGACTCTACTTGCAGTCAAAAAATAATGGCTGCACAATCTGCCAGATATCGATGAGCTATTGACGTTTATGAACAGTAGGTACTGCAGTTCACCCTAAGTTAGTATAATCCTATATCTGCATTAATGAACATGGATAACGCAGGCCTTTATTAGTCTCACGTTTATGAAAACACCCACATTCCAGGCAACGGTGCAATGGCTCCGAATACTACACAGAACTTACTTAAGGTGGCACTAGAGTCCGGGATGGACCAGGGCCTCAACCAACAAGCGTCTCCAGCCCGCTCGATCTGTAGCCAGCTAGCTCCAGTTTCGTACGCGTATTTGGTTGAAGTCCCTTTCTACTTGTGTGCGTCACCTGAGTCGAGGTCTTCCTCTACTGCGCCGATACTCGGGGGTGGATTCGAAGACTTTTCCGGCCGGAGCATTGGTATCCATCCGCTTTACATGATCTAGTCATCTCAATCGTTGGATCTTCTTCTGGCTAAGACGATGTCGCTAAACACCTCGTTGTTAGATCTTCTAGTCCACTCACCATCTATGCAGACGGGACTGAAAATCGTCCGAAGAATTTTCCTCCCAAAGCAACCAAGAGTAACTTCATCCACTTTTGACAAAGTCCATGCCTCTGGGCCATATAGGAGGACTAGAACGAGTAAGTTCTTATAGAAGGTTATTTTGCTTGTTTGAGAGAGGGCATTGTTTATCAATTGCTTTCTTAGCCCAAAAAGCAGCGATTGGCAAGAGTTGTTCTTCGTTTGATTTCAGCGCTGGTATCGTTGTCTGAGTTAATAGCGGTTCCTAAGTCGACAGAATCTTTGACTGCCTCAAGTTTATATGTGTCTACTGTGACGTTCTGTCTGAGACGTCGGTGTTGGGTGTCCTTTCTCGTTGACAGCATATATTTGGTCCGTTAAACCCATCTTCGCGGCCTCCGTCGCAATACTCCCAAACGTGCCATTGACATCAAGCTGCGTTCTTCTGTAGTAGTTGGACGGACTTCTAAAAGAGAAAAAAGCCTCGGCTAGGTCTTTATCGATCTTGATCGAGCAGCGTGCATTCTCCATCGTCATCTTACACAAACAGACGAGTTTGGTAGGAATGCTCCTGAGTTTTTTTTCCAAAAAGTAGTGTGAATATATGATCGATGGTGGATTTTCCCCGCCTAAAGCCACATTGGTGTGCACCAAGTTGTTGACGAATGGTTTTAGGCGTTCACACAGCAAGGCGGATAAGATCTTATACTGATGCGTCTACAGTTGTTCAGAAGATCTCTTTTTTTGTGGATCGGGCAAACAATGCTGAGGTTCCATTCATCGGGCATGCTTTCCTCCGACCATACTTTACAGATGAGTTGGTGCATGCTCCTTACCAAGTCATCGCTGGCGGCTTTGAAAAGCTTGGCCAATAGGTCATCAGCGCCAGCAGCTTCGTTGGATTTCAGTTTATATAAAGTTTCATCCAGGTCAGGTGGACGGAATTGTTGATCTTCATCGTCCCTTTCATTCGGACTGAATGGTGCATTCTGCCTGACAGCGGGATTTGATTCTTAGTCGCCCTTATACAGTCAGTGGGAATAGTTGTTCCATATCCTCAGCATATACTACGATGCTCCCAATGATCGTCCTAACAGGCTTCGGTTTTGACTTTATAATTCTGACTGTTTAACTTTGCCATTTGGTAAAACTTCCTTACCTCATTCCTACAGTAGTATCCCTCTGTTCTACCGATCGCGCACTTCTCATGCTCCTTCCTTCTTCTGCTCGTAGAGCTCGAGAGCAGCTCTTGTCCTTCTTTGCAGAGCCTCTATATAGGCCTCTTGATTAGCTGCATTCGCCTGCCGACACTCGTCCTCAAACCAGGGGTTTCGATGTGGTGGTCGAGTGCACAGCACATCAGAGGCGGCATCTCTGGTGGCTTTTTGGCAATGTTGCCACTGGTCTTCAATACTTGGTGTTGACGGCGTTGAGCTTCTTAAGAGATTAAGAGAGACTCGATCGGAAAAGGATATGGCAATCTCTTGCGATTGTAGCCGTCCGATGTCCTCACAGTATTTCTTTGAATTGGCGATGTTCGGGATATTGACAACCTTACCTTTGCTGTAACAAGGTGGTGGTCCGAGTCAATGTTGGCGCCTCGAAACGTTCGGACATCCATAATACTAGAGGTGCCTTGTTGTCGATCGTATTGTGATCAATCTGTTGACGGTTTATTGATCAGGCGATCTCCATGTTGCTTTGTGGATATTGAGATGTGGGAACCATGTACTGGCTACAATAACATTTCGCCCCACAGCGAAGTCAAGTTCAGTTAAGTAAATCTGCAATTTCTCTTCAACTATTCCCGCCCGCACCGGACATCACCCCGCGCTGAACACATTCTCCGGATCTGATTCTAGCTAAGTAATCCACTTTCATTCCGCATCTGAAGAGGATACATTTGATTTTTCACAAGAGACTCACGGCAACTGCTCGGCTGATGACGTCGACGAGTAGTGAAATTTCGAGTATGAAAATTCAACCTTAAATTGTTTTCCACGGAAAACTGCTGGGAAATCAGTTGAAATGGATGCAATCCTTGAGGGGACACCCAAGCCCATTGTCCAGACACAGTCCCATTCAAAAATGCATGCTTTTTTGAAAAATCGAAAAAAAATTTACGATTTCGCCGAAAAATGCAGTAAATTGTAAAAAGAATCGAGTCGACTTTTTCTGCTGCGAGAGTGCAAATTTTTGAAAATCAATTTTATCGAAATTCCTGTTGATTTTTGGATGACGGTTGAATGAAATGGAGTGTGTGGAGGGGAAGTGTGAAGTTTGCATCGAAAATTTGAAGGAAATCGGCGGAGAAATGCGAAAATGAGACGATGTCGATGGTTGCTAGTGGCTGAGGGGGTGTTCTGTAAGAGGTTGCAATTGTGTGTGGGTATAAAAATGCACTCTGAAAAGTTTCTTATAATCTGTAAATGAGGAAATGTTAGAGATGGCTTGCCGTTTTATAGTAGAATAGTTCATTAATGGCTTTTGGTCGGAAGTGTTTTTTTTTAGCCGTAGGGTGTTTGCTGGTACTGTGCTGTGCTGAGACAGCTGGATGATCGTTTCTGACGGCATTCAAATGCACAAAGAAGAGACGGCTCTAAAGTGGTCCACAGATGGCCTTTAGGCCTACCATTTAGGATGGCGCACACGACTGGACAAAAACCAATCCGCATCTAAATACTGCCATTCTACACTAGCCGCTGTCCATAAGCCTAAAACCGTTATCGGAAGCGGTGTCGCGTAGGCTGTACTTCCCGACCGTGTTATCAAAGACCCTTTCTCTTCCTAGCTTTGCGTTAAGATCGCGTAGGACAATTTTCATGTCATAGCTAGGGCATTGCTCGTACGTTTTGTCCATAAGCTCATAGAAGCTGTCTTTGATGTCGTCATCTTTCTCCTCTGTGGGGGCATCTGCGCATATAAGGCTTATGTTGGCGGATTTAGCATTGATGCGAATTGTCGTGAGTCGTTCGTTCACAAACCTGAACAATAAAACTTCTTGGCTAAGTTTGCCTCTAATGACGAATCCACATCCAAAAAAGGGCTGCTGTAGCAATCACCGTAGTATATATCACAGTTTTTCATCCTCTTTTTGCCCGGTCCAACCCATCGAACTTTTTGCATGACGGATATATCTGCTTTGTAGCAGTCTGGGGCTTCCGCTAATTGTGCGACTGCACGTGGCCTATAAAGGAACCTTACATTCCACCTACATATCCGAAGTTCGTCGTTGAGTTCGGGTGAACTACAACTACCACCCGATGGCTACCATTTGGGGGTAAAATAGCATAATTGATGCGTAGGAAAAGTTACAACACTGGCCAATCAATGTCTACTCGATTCCCACAGCATCCAACCACCCACAGAACACTTCCTAAAAATCACTCCTGGAAATTGAGCGTCATCGTAATGACTTACGCAGGAGCTTCGTGGATAATACATAAAAAGCACCCTACCTGTAGGGCAGAATGCTTCGGGACCTATAAAATGTTCCGATGCTCCTTTCCTAGCCATCTATCTCTGTACGGGCAGGTATCCAACAGAGTTTTACTCTGTTGCTCCTACTCAGCTTCTTAAGCTTCTGTAGACATTCCCACACGAGCCTGGATTGGATGATATAGGAGTCTAGTGCCAGGATAGCGGCACGACTATCCGACATTAGTGCTATGTCACAGTTAGTATAGTTCCTGTCAAGATTGATCTGAGCGCATCTGTCTATGGCATAGACTTTTGCTTGAGTTCGTAGTACTTTGTCCGGGGTCCAAATACTCCTGCCCCTGTTCCTTCCTCAGTTCCCGATCCATCCATATACCATTTTACCGTATTGCTGCTCAATCTGTGGACTATTGATTCATTGCTCCAGTCTTTTTTGGTGCTAAGCCTAATGGTGACCTGCTTCCTAATCGCGTCATTCTTCGGAATGGCCAGGAGTGGTAGTTTTTTGACTTGTGCATCGAATTATTTCGATGTAATGCACCTCTTTTCCTATCTCTTCTTTTGCCATTCTCATGATTGTTATTTGTACATTCTGCGACCATCAGATGCAGTGGAGTCAGCTCGAGTAGCACCTCATGGCGGTAGTTAGGCAAGTTCTCATGGCCCCCGTTGTACATGCCAACCTTTGAACTTTGTTGAGTGTCTCTCTTGCGCTTATCAGGTTGGTTCTTTTGGACCATACATGTTTTAGAATTAGAATTTTAAATAGAAATATTTCTGAAAATAGCAAATAATACAATGTGTAGGTAACCACGTGTCGGCTGAGCTCCATTATATACCTTGATATCGGTTACAACGACCTGTAGCGCATAACGACCAAATTCAGACCAGTTATGGCCGATTTTGACTATATATTAAAAAGTTGTAAGTATCAATAAAATAACCTAAAAATAGAAAAGAAAATCCATTTTGTTATATTTATTTACGCAGAAGCTTTTTCAATTTTTCATTTCAATTTGTCTGCATTGTCTTCCTCTTGCAGAAAATGGTATTTGAGTGACGCCCCACGATTTTGACAGAAAAATTTACATATAGTAAGGCCGCTTTTACACACAAAACTTTTTACTCACGATTTTCTGCAATTACCTTTTGAGATCGCAAGTCACTTTTACACGTAGATATCAAACCAGTTGCAAATTCTGCTCAATTTTTTCTCATCTTTTCACACATCTCTTTCTTACATATGCATGCAATTTGAAAAAACGAATAGACATAAAAGGGAATACGAAGGATCAATGGCAATTCTCGAGCATACGCAACTCGGACTACCCCTTGTACGTTTCAATGAATTTAGCATGTGTAAAAGCGGCCTTACCTTGTATTCTGTGTATCACGCGAGAAACATACGAGTACATACCTTACAGATGTCTAACGGTTTTTGTCAGTCGCATATTTATGTACACAACTGCGACGAATACCGGAGAGTGTACTGGAGATTGCACACACAATACAAATAGAATGTACATATGTAGATGCACACATGACACAACCAGTGGATTAGTAACTGTGCACTAATGCAGCAATAGTAAATTTTGCACAAAATGGCAGAAAAAGACCAATGTTGGTAATCCGTAAACCGTTCCCTGCTTATCATATATAAAAAAAAACTCCCATTCCACAAAACTGCTTACATAATCACTCTTAGACATTCCCTGTTGATTTCATCTTGTCAATAGAATTGAAATTTTAAACAAAAATGTAATTATTTCAATTGTCAAGAATTGAGCCGTAAAAATCAAATATGATTCGTAACGTAAAAGAACTGTGGTTCTTAGCATTGTCTTCCAAGAATTTAAAATGCTTTGTAATCTAGTTTTAAGTATAAAGTGACCAGTTGTTTAGCGTCGATCAATCTGTGTGATTTATTTTCCTTTTACATCCCACCCACCCCATCGCGATAACTTTAACATCAACCCCCTTCATTCTTAGTTGTAAAGATAGGACGTAACAAGCAGGAATTAACCATGGGGCTGCATAAAATAACTAAAAGAACACGCCACTGGAACATAAATGACTAGTAGTATTTTAGTGGTAAATAAATACCTTTTACTAAAATTAAGTATTTAAATTTTAAATTAAATGCTTTGGAAACTCCCGCCAGACTACATATACATTTATCGTAACGAACGAATAAAATCACACTGCATTGCCATACTTATTGTATACACCAACCACACGAGCATCAACAATCCGCCATTGCAACGGGAAATGTCAAAAAATTTCAAAGCAATAATCCATTGGCAGAGAGTGGTGCACAAATTATCTTGTTGACAATCGTCACAGGCTGCATATTATAAGCGAATTATAGTGAGTAAATCAAAACAAAGTCTAATAAAACTTACCTTTAAATAATTGGAAAACTATTACCTATCGTTTAGTTAGAAAATCGATTTAAGAAATTCCCTCGCAAATTAAATATAATCAAT
This sequence comes from Eristalis pertinax, assembly GCA_907269125.1. Taxonomy (NCBI): domain Eukaryota; kingdom Metazoa; phylum Arthropoda; class Insecta; order Diptera; family Syrphidae; genus Eristalis; species Eristalis pertinax. The sequence continues at coordinate 38,712,423 of OU026147.1, forward strand.
TTTACTGACTTCCGTTTTACGAGTAGCGGAACTGGAAAACACTTGCTTCCATTGTTGTTCATTTCTAGCGCAGGATTTCCCCACAAAAGTCTGCACTATTCAAAAAATCGAAAATTCCATTTTGCATAATGTGAAATTTCATTTGCGGGTGTAACTTCATTGCCCAAATGCAGGTATTATTTGTAAATATTGCATGAAGCTGATCAAAGGCCGCTTGAAGGGAGCAAACAATTTGTTTGCAATTTTGTTTGGCCGAAGATTTCCGCTGAAAGTTTGACAGCAGAGCAACTGTCAAACGTGTTGACAGCGACTGCAGGGATTCGGGATTGTTTTCATATAGTTTTCGTATATTTTTATCATTATTTTTATGTTTTTTTTCCTTTATATCGTATGAAATAAATACTTTCTGTGTGAAAAGGAGAATAGTAAGAGTATGGTGGGAAACAAAATTATTGCAGCTATACGTTCAGACGGAAAGGTTTATCCCTTGGACGACGACGAAGGCGGCGGCGCCTCCGGTGGAAGTGTCCTTAATTCCAGTCATGGTCAAATTGCTAACATTTTTAATTTAAAATTGGTTTGTAAATTGAGACGTGTGCGCGAATTAAATACTAACAGGAACATTGAATTTATTTCAGAGGGTTAATTCATCAGCAAGCCAAAACATGAGCGACTCTTCGGACATTATAATGAACAACAATCGAATACAGGCGTCTGTGATGGACTTGGGCAAGAAATTGCTACAATGCGCTCGTGATAATGATATAAACGGGGTAGAGACGATGATGAGAAAGGGTGCTCCATTTGCTTCAGACTGGGTATGTATTTTCGTCCTGTCATCGTTCACCACCTGTTGGTTTGCTCCTTTCTTTAACATTCACAAATTTCAGCTTGGAATGACAGCGCTGCACTTTGGGGCAATGAATGATCGGTATGATATTTGCAAGTTGCTTCTGACGTCCGGCGGAAACAAAGATGCTCGCACGAAAGTGGACCGGACACCTTTGCATTTAGCCGCTTTTTACGGCCACGATAGAATAGCACACCTGCTGATTGAATTTCAATGTGCATTAAATCCCAGAGATATGGTGAACTTTTTATTTTAAACCATACCATTGCATCGGTCTAATTGTATTCTTTTTTCGCAGCTTCGAATGACGCCTCTCCATTGGGCGGTAGAAAAACGACACAAATCTATCGTACGCTTGCTGCTGAAGCACAACGCTGACGTGACAGCTATATCTAAGTTTGGAAAGACTCCAATTGCCCTCGCTGTGCTCACAGAACAACCGGACATATTGCAAGAATTAGAAACCGCGCGACAAATTCAGAAGAGCAAAAAGTACAACGAACAGCACGAGGTTAGTCCATCGTATAGTTGAGTACATTTCAAAGTCAACTAATGCATTTTACATTTTATTTCTATACATTTTTTATTGGTAATTCGTGAAGATGCGGATCCACTGGAGTAAACTAGTGCGTAATGTATTGGTGGTTAACTAGTACTCAAATGCTCACTTTTTAATCCCATAACGAATGACAATGTCACTTATCCATACCTAAAACAGAACTCCTTTTATACTCCTGACATACAGTGAAATACTCTCCCCGTCTGCCTTGTGTTTCATGTAAATTCAGAGAAAAGTTTTGTCGTTTGAAAGTCAATTTTGGCAAAAAATTAAAAAAAACAAAAAAAACTCGGCATTACTTTGCTCTACAACATTTTGGGTAATTTTTTTGTTTAGATAAATCTAAAATTAAATGTAATGGTGCACATTTGATAAAGTTATTGCAGCCAACTTGTTGCGTATTCGGACTGAGCTTGCGACAGGTTAGGTTAGGTTGAGGATAGCGGGCTCTTATTGTGGTTATGATCAAATTCCTGCCTCTACAATCATCCTGTCCTGTATTAAGTGCATGCATTCGCGGTCTGATTAGATCAATGGGAGAAAACCTTGATTTCCTTATTTTTTTTTCAAACAATTCGTTAAAGTGGCCAAAGTAAAATTGGAATGGCAGCCTTGCCACCATTAGAAAATGGGGTAAAAACAATAGAGGGGAATTAAATTCTACTCAATCTTGTCTGCTGTCGTCAAAGGCACGCCCAATAGTCAGCTGTTATGACGTTGAGTTGTTAAAATTGAAAGACTCCATCGTTTTTGTGGTAGCCAGCATGTCTTTGCATTAAAAGATGCAAGAACTCAGACCGCTTAAAGCTTGGGTATGAAGCTCATATCTTGCTCTTCTTCCCCAAGACTTCCCTGCTCCTCCCAGATACACAGCAATATCATCAATTCAATCGTTTGGACACCATCGTTATTTGCTTCCTTTGTGTCTGTTTTATAGGAACATCAACAAACGATACTCAATTGGGCCACCCAATTAGATTTCCTCTTTCTTCACCCGCAAATCATGCTTTACCAAGAATGATCTGCATTTCACTCTTGAGCCCGCTTTCGGACGCACATTTTTTCAGACGTACCACACAAACGTGGAATGCACATCTCACTCCACATTTTTTTCATATTGAGGACCAGTGTACGAAGGTATCACTGCCTTCCATACCTCCGGTCTGTGCTCCAGACCCTTAAGGTTATTCGTAAACCATTTTACGCGCGCAGATTATAAAAAAAAGATAGCACCTCTTCGATAGCTTGCGCGATTCCTCTTCACTCGTGTTGACGAAGAACTTAAGCGATAGAGTATTTGAAACACATTTAATTCCTGTCATCGTTGTTCTTCGGACCAGTGCCGCATCCTTATTCTGTCCACCTGGACAGGAATGTTCATAAGTAAGCCGTAAGCAGTCAACCAATGCAAAGATTCTATTGATAAGCCATGAGTACAGGATTCTTAGTGTCCTTCCGATTTATATAATAATAATATTGGTGGCGCTACAGCCCGTACAGGGCCAGGGCCTAGCTTCTTAGCAACCACTCGTGTTGTACGTGCTATTGTTCTATCACGAGTCGTACCAGGAATCGAACCTAGACAGGTAGATTCAAGTGCGTAGGAGTCGACGCACATACCCACGACGCCACGGGCCACCACCCTTCCGATTTAGTCCTATTTAATATTCAGACATAATTCATCAATGCTTGCAATAATGTTCTGCAATGTTATGGGCCTACTTTTGCCCTGAATGTGACTGCCACCTGTAGTCAGTCATTTGTACCTAACCTAACTTGACAGTCTCAGAAAAGTTCATTTTCGAAAATCCTATATCACTTGTGCCTGGTTTGTCTTCATATCCTTCAATGCAACGTCGCATTTTAAATCTCATAATTTGCTGCATTTACTTTCGACACGAAGTTGTGGATGCCGCGTACAGACAGGTTCATCCGCGATTTCTCTGAATATTCCCTTCTAAAGTTCGTCATCATCTCGAAGATTGCATACCTTATTTTGCACGGCATAGACGCGACATCAGAACCCCTTAAGCAGCAAATCATCACATGTTCTGACACTTCATGCTGTTCGCATAGCATAGTACACGTCATGTCAACTCCAACCTAAATCCTTCAGGGGACTATGCTGGCAACTTTAAAGAACACCATGAATTCGATTAATTAATTAACATTAACAAACTTTCTCTGCTGAGGGCAAAGAATGCACAATTCAGCACATCACATTTCTGGTTATAATTTCTAAAAAAAAAGAAAGCACACCTAATCTACGACAAAGCTTTTCTACATCCGCCCAACGCAATCTCACTCATTATGTCTGACCATTTCTTCTCTCATTTATAGAAAGAAACCAATGAAGCTGTAAACTCAATAATAGGAGGCGTTAAAGACGACGATGAGCCGGTCAACAAGAAATCCCGATTGTGCAGCGAATCTGAAAAACTAATTAAAAATAATCTTGGCATGTCTCCTGATAACTTTGGGGACACTACAGGTAAGCGAATCTGATCTCAAAATCATTGGCATGTGACCAATTGATGGCACATTTTCAGATGCAAAAGACCTAGATAACTCAGCCATAAATTTACTGAAAAGTCATGGGATTTCCATGATGAAAGATGATGAAGATACTTCAAATAATCTGCTTACCACCGCTCTACAAAACGGTCGTCAATTAGTTCTTTCAGAAGGTGGGAAACTTCTGTTGGACGAAGCCAAACGGTTGGGTGGAGAAAACAAAATTGCAAATAACCTTAAAACACCCATGAGCTCCCAAATGAATCTAGTGACACAAGTAAAAGGAAAAACTGAAATGGACGCATCATCTGTGCAATCAGTCAACAGGTATCGTCAAAACGTCATTTCGAAGCAGAGAGACTCTGCGAAGAAGGATGTATTGTCGGGCAGCGATAGCGTCACAACGAATAACAATAATGAGAAGCAGTACAAGGTAAGGCGGTTTGAGAGGTATTTGTCACGAGATCGCTTTAAATGTTATGATCGCTGTTGCAGAACATTCGAATAATTTCATTAAATGACTTCAAGAAGATGTACGGGAATGGAAACATGAAGACGTTGCAGAAAATCGACGCTTCATCAAACAAGTAGGTCCTCGATTAACAAGTCCAATTCAGTTACTACATGTCCTCGCTTTCAGATCCCAAATAATCAAGATCAAGGGGGACGACAAGAAGATCTATATGCACAAGAAATCTCCAGAATATGTATGCGCAACATATAGCTTTTGCCAATCTTTCTTTATCGAATTTCATTCTTTTTTAGAATCATATAATTCACCCGGATGACTTAGGGATTATCGAAGACGACGACGATGGTGAACTGCCGCCGAATATAGTAAAAGTTTCGCCTGAAAGTGATCAAGAAGATTCATCTGACATTGAAGCACATCAAACAGCTATAATCCATCCACCAACTCAGCAACAGACTGTCGAACAACGTCTACTGCCAGTGAGGCATCAGTCAGTCACGTATAGTTCTCGAATAACGTACTCAAGATCACCCAGCGTTGCTAGCGTCGGTGAAGTGAAGTCAGAACGTACACCAGTGATTCCTCTATTGACAGTACCAGAGATCTGCCGGCAACTTCTCGAGTTACGTAAGCAAAACGATGAGCTGCGAAGAAAATATGAAATTGCGCAAAAAGAGAAAGAGGACTTTAGAAATCGTCTAGAGAAGTTGGAAACTTTTTTACTATTAGAGCACACCGAAGAGGATTACTCGGAAATGTAATGCGGTTCCTCGCTTCTGAACGAAATACTTGTTTGTACATAGATTTGTTTCAATTTAATTCCTACTCCAGTGCGAGAAAATGGGCTTATCTTCATGAAATTACGGAGATGATAAACTTTAAGATGAGAGCGTATATATTTTTTTTTTCTAACGAAGCTGCACCTTGTCAGCCGTTGTTAGGTATTGAAGACGAATACTTGTTACAGTTTAGAGTCTATATAAAGGTTTTTTTTCTTTTTTCTACTTTTCTAAGCGAATCATTGTAAAACTGCTGTTTTTTTTTCTTATTTTGAAGTGAATTCTGATTTTCTTTAAATTAAAAAGAATTTGAATGGATTGATTGGTTTAATATTTTCGGGAGAACTATAACTTCGAGGTAGTCAGGGACTTTGTCTACCTCGCCTCCGCAGTGAACAGTGGTAACAACACAGGTACCGAGATCAAACACGGAATAAGGTGTTTCTTTGGGCTCAATTGAGTAAAAGAGCCTCCCCTCTCGAAGGATCGAGCTGACTTCGTATAAGGCATTGATCTTCGCAAACCTGTTGTGAGGCCAGAGGAATGGACAAGAAACGTTCTGCTCGCGATCTTCATTATGTTTGCGTTGTTAGCATCTGGAGGAAACGATTCAACCAAGCCATTTACAGGCTGCCCAATGTGAAGTCATAGATGGCTTTAAGAAACCATGAACAACTTGTTTCGGCCTCAACGTCTTTGATTCTCTGTCTGCAGGCTAATGTCACTGCCGTCTATTGTGGTGCGCACCAGTGGGAAAGGGGCTCAACCAGCAGTTGGCAAGATGTTGCTGGTTCGTTGGTTAGGGTCCCTTTCTTACCTTTAGAACTATAGCCTTAGGCTACTGTCCGGAGAGAATTTAATTATTTCTGAAGCTGTTGTTTCTTCTCGGACCTAGCATTCACTTACCGGTTTTACAAAACATCAACCTAAATATGTCGACCTACCTCATCGACCATTACTACTACGACCTTATTCATATAACATCCCTGGACAGCGAGCTGTCAACCAACGAATATGAAGTTTATCAACACGTGCAACATTTAATTGCACATCTTTTTTCTAGTATCAACTATTAGCAAATATATAAAAACGGTCCTATTTATAAAAGCGTGAAGATGGTAAAAAAAACTACGAATTCAATTTCTTGTATTTCATATTAAATTTGTTTCATTTCATTGTGTAGAAAAAGCCGAAAGAAATTGATCTACCGGGCTTTCCTTCGTTGGACGATGGCAAGACGACTTCTGACTTCAAGCCAGTGAAGGGTTCAAAAAAGAAAAGTGGTGGTTTCCAATCGATGGGATTGAGCTACGATATAGTCAAAGGCATCACCAAACGTGGTTACAAAGTCCCAACACCAATTCAGAGAAAGGTACTTGCCGTGCATAGTCTGTTGGTCCACTTGATTTGTATAGCATTTCATTTTTGTTTACAGACAATTCCACTCATTCTTGAAGGTCGTGATGTAGTTGCAATGGCAAAGACCGGCTCTGGAAAGACGGCATGTTTTCTAATTCCAATGTTCGAAAAGTTGAAACACCGTGAGCCAACTAAAGGCGCTCGCGCTTTGATTCTGTCTCCAACTCGTGAATTGGCAATTCAAACGTATAAATTCATCAAAGAGATTGGTAAATTCATGGATCTGAAGACAATTCTGGTCCTTGGCGGTGATTCCATGGATTCACAGTTTTCAGCGATACACACGTGCCCAGATGTGATAGTTGCTACACCCGGCAGATTCCTGCATTTGTGTGTGGAAATGGATCTTAAACTAAATTCAATTCGTAAGTAATGGAAAGAAGCTGCAGGAATTTTTGTTCTGATTGATCTCGTTCGATTCCTAGAGTACTTGGTGTTTGATGAAGCCGATAGACTGTTCGAAATGGGATTTGGAGAGCAATTGAATGAAACGTTGAATCGCTTACCGGCCTCTAAGCAAATGGTCATGTTCAGTGCAACTTTGCCAAAACTCTTGGTTGAATTTGCCAAAGCTGGCCTTAGTGATCCTGTACTGATTCGATTGGGTAAGGAAAAGAAGTCATTCATGCGGAAATTGGGTATGAAATATGTTCGTCTATTTCAGATGTTGAGACAAAGATCCCAGACGCGTTGACTCTTAAATTTCTGTTCTGTCGCCCCAACGAACGGTATACTTCTCTGATTATCCTCTTCAAGTATATTATACCGAAGAGTGCGCAGACAGTGGTCTTCGCCGGAACTCAACATCATGTGGAACTTATCTCATTTGTAAGTTGTCTTTGGAGTGGATAGAGAACACGCGTTTCTACTGGAATTCACACACGTTTTTTTTCCAGATCCTGACTCAGGCGGGTATTTCCAATGCCCCGGTGTATTCAAGCCTTGATCCCTCAGCGAGAAAGATCAACACGGCCAAGTTTGCCTACAAGAAGGTCTCCGTACTGGTTGTCACAGACGTGGCAGCACGTGGTATTGATATACCCAGCTTGGACTATGTGGTCAATGTTCATTTCCCCGGCACTCCGAAGCTGTTCGTCCATCGAGTAGGTCGATGTGCTCGTGCTGGCCGCACAGGTACAGCGTATACCATCTTCTCCACAGAGGACCAGGCTCATCTGCTTGACTTGCACATGTTCTTGAACAGACCTTTCAAAATAAACGATACAAAAGCAATCGGCATCGTCCCGCAGGATTTACTCGAAGAAGAACACTTGACAGTGATGGAATACAAGAACAGTCATCATATTGTAAGTCTTTCCCTCCAGCCGTTCGAACTCGTAACGAATAATTTACGTTTCAGAGCGGAGTTTTGAGGACCAGTGAGAATGCGTTCAAGAAGTACATGGCATCGAGGCCAGTAGCATCCGTGGAAGCCAATAAGCGTGTGAAGATCATCAAGTTCTTCAGCCTTAAACCGTTGGAAGATTTCTTAAAAGTGTCGGATGGCGCAGAAGAGGACCCCGAAGCGCCTAAAACCGCAAGCGATGAACCCGAAGACCAGCGTCGCTTAATGGATGAAAAACATGATTTCGTCATGAAGATGAGGGACTTCCGTCCGCCCGCTGTAAGTCTTACATTCTTCATATTTCCCCGACAACAATTTAATGATATGTTGCGGCGTTTCTAGACAATATTCGAGTTGGGACGCAACAGGAAATCTGTAGAATTCACGGTAATGAAGGAGAAACGTGATAAACATACCAACGCCATCGGAAAGTACCACACAAAGATGGAAGAGATTGACAAGGAAGAAGAGGAGCGACTGGCAAAACTCAATGAACTCGAAGAAAAAGTAAAAACATTCAACATCTCCAATCTTTTATTAAATTCGACATTTTCTCTTACAGCCTCAGCCAGCACTGGATGACGAGGAACTGACAAAGACCTTCAACAGAGTTGTGGCCCCGAAAAAACGTGAAAACATGGATTCGCTCTACCAGCCAAAGGCAAAGAAGAAGAAGAAGATCCACACGAAGGACACCGAGAACTTCATTCCCTATCAATCGGCCGACAAGCACACCGAAGACGGTCTTGCAATTCACAGCACATTTGAGCGTCAAGCGATGAAGGCTGAATTCAGCGTCGTCGAACGCACAACCGTGCCAGAATTGAAACACAAGCCGGGCATGAAGAGGTGGGACCGTGTCAAGAAGAAGATGGTTGCAGTGCAGGATCCGCGAATTGGAAAAATCCGAACAGAATCGGGAGCTTGGATTCCAGCTAGCTTCAAGACAGGCCGCTATGCGGAATGGAAACAGAAATCAAAGATCGAGGACCAACTGCAGCGCGAAGCAGGCAGCGATGATGACAACCAAAAGCCGCTCACTCATGAGAAACGGTATCCAGTCAGCAGGCATGCGCGACACAATGCCAAGGTGGAGGAGAAGAAGCGCATGGGAATGGACAAGGAGTTGAAGAATCCCGATCAGATTGTGAAGAGTCGAATGCGTTTGGAGTTCATCAAGAAGCGCCAGCTGGATAACACAGTAAAAAAAGCAGAAAATCGAAAGAAAAGCATGAGAAAATCCCAGAGAGGTGGGAACAAACGGAAGAAGTAGGTCTGCAGTGGGAATCTGTAAATAAAGTTTTAATTTTGTCATTGAACTCAATTTGGTTTTCTGCGTCATTTTATTGCTTTTATTATTATTTGTTTGGGCAGGGCGCGGATTTGGGCATAACCTCTATCACACATGTTGTGCGTACTAATACTCAATCTCTGTGGAGCCGCTACTAATAACTCCATCTTTGTGACACAAATTGCGACTCGCTTCTGACTTGTTTTTGTGGCCAAGACACCACACTCGACGAAGACTTGTGAGGATGAATGTTTCGGAATTTGAATTGAAAATATGTATATTGCGTCTGTCAAGCTTTCGCCAAGCTCGACACAACTGCTCCCCACAATTCTCATTTCTCATATAGGGTGATGGCATGTAGGGTCACCCCCCGTCAGTAGTCAGCTGCTACGTTATAAGAGCCAGAAAAATAGTAAATCCCTAAGTTTATTGGTTGGTAAAATAAAAATATCTAAAAAAAACCAAGTTTCAGTAGTCAGCCGCCTGTAAACGTTGAGTTAGGACTATGGCTGACTATAGGAGATACACATTCTATTATCAGCCGCTTATGCCCAGGAGACTTAATAGACTTCAAGAATTATTCCTAGGTTCAATTGCTGACTTGACGTTTACGAAAGAATTTCATATATATATACCTCTCAAGTCATACTGTGTAGTAGAAGCGCAACAAATGGTTCAAATCACTCGTGATAGCCCTGTGCCTTCAGCAACAATCACTCGTGTTGTGCCAGATCCACTACGGACATAGTTGATGATTTTTTTTCCCAAGTTTCTATGCATGCGGCGACACGGTGACGCTGTAAGATTTCGTCAGGTCCATTCACCTGAGTCCCCAAGCCTGCAACTGCAACCAATGGTATTCTCGAGAGTTATAGAAATACATACAATAGTGGCAGCTAACAAGGAAATTAACGAGATCCAAACCAATCGCATTCTTGAGCAGCGCATGTATATTCCAGAGCGCAGATCGACATCGGCGCAGTGTGAGTGACACTCTCCTCAATCGTCATTTCGTAGTTATTATTTATTATTATTATTGTTGAGGGTTAATTTCACCGCCCCCTATTCATACCTCTGCTTTCTTAAGAGCTAGCCTCCCATGCAGCTCTTTTCCGAGTGTTATTTGCTCCTATTGCGCGAAGGTGGAAGATATTTGTCCTAGAGTATTCTCTCTAAGCCAGTTTCTTTTAGGATTCTGAGAATGAGAGCTGGTTCTAGTGACTTCAATTTCCCTTCCTCTGATATTAGGTGTTTGCCCAGATACCTTTGTCTTTTGTGGGCTAGCGCCGCACAAAATCCCAGTATATGTTCTGGAATTTCATTAGATTCTCCGCAGAATCTGCAGAGACCTTCTTGTGATACTCCTAGTTTCATTAGGTGCTCCTGTGCCCTGGGTATCCAACAAAATTTTACTCTGTTACTGCTTTTTAAGCTTCTGTAGACATTCCCACACAAGCCTGGATTTGATCATATAGTGCCTGGATTTGAGTATAGTGCCAGGATAGCGACACGACTGTCCGACATTATTGCTATGTCACAGTTGCTATAGATCCTGCAAAGATCGATCCGAGCGCATCTGTCCATGGCACAGACTTCTGGTTGGAAGATACTTGTTCATTTGCCCATGGGTGCGTAGTACTTTGTCCGGGGTCCAAATACTCCTGCCCATGAGCCGTAGTTACCCGCTGTGGAATAAAACGAAAGTGTTTGGTTTTACACACTTCTTTATAATATAATATGTATAATATCTACGAACCAATAGTAACCCTATTCAAACACTGCATCAGCCAAGCCAAGAAACCTGGATTATCACATAATCTCAGCATTTCTGGATCACAATAACTAAATAAATAAACTCTGTGAATGCAATATTTTTACCAAAACTTAAAGGACACGTCGGAAAAATAAAGTATGCCCAAATTTTATCATCTTCTGACCCGCATTTTCTACAAAAAGGGGTCGCGGTGGCAAAACACGCACGAGAGATCACCGGGCCACTCGATCCTCCGTCATCGGCTTTAGCTCATTAGGAGTTATGCCCTGGCGAAGCCAGGCGAGTTTTTGAACTTGGTTCACAGTCGCCTACCTGATGGGGCATTCAGGGCACGCCTCGGACATACGTGCCATGTGGACATTCGTGCCATGTGACCAATTAAGGCTCCAAGCCACAAAATTCAGCCTGTTATGCTTTCGAAAGCCTTTGAGTGTGTAGAACAACGAAATGAAAAGAATATAGAAAAAGTTCTGTGTGCTTATCGAAACACAACAATAATTCCATTGTTTATATTTGAATTGTTGACCAGTTCACATATTTGGAAAGATACGTTACCGCAGACAAGATCCAATCGTGGGAAGAAATTAGCACTGCTACTGATTAACGCTGGGTCGAATGTTTTCTACATTTCGAACAAAAGAAGGTCTCGTACAACCACATGCTGACAATCATGCAGTTTCGTACGTTCTCTCTTTGCCAGGCACATCAGTCACCATTGAGCGCGTATTTTCTTCCATCAATCAGATTTGGAGCGATGAAAAATCACAATTTTTGAAACATTGCGTGATCTTTCGGTTGTACCAAACACAACATTAAAATTACATTTACGGAGTTCTTCGAATTTTTAAAAAAGGAGTCTCAAACTGTTGAATGAAATTGCATCATATGGAAAATACGCATTGAAGAAAACCAGTGAAGATCAATGAATTGATTACACAGCCCGACACTTTTGTAAAAATTTGTGAGAATATCGACTAATAAACTGAATTGACTTTGTTTCCCAAATTGCAATTTTGTAGTATATGAACTTACGCTGAAATCACACTTGAGAAGGTCGTGCAAAACCCACTCAACAACACAAGAGACACGATCTTCCAAAAGTCCGTACAATTGCTAGCATACGCGGACGACAACACAGCGAGCCGTCAATTGACCGTTTGCTGGTATTGAAACGGGTTTAACAGTGAATGAGGGCAAAACGTAGTTCGTGCTGTCAGTCACAGAGAAAGGGCGCACAACATCGACGAATCGGCCAGAACGTAGGCAGCTTTAACTTCGAGGTAGTTAAGGGACTTCGTCAACCTCGGCTCCCAAGTAAACAGTACAAACAACATCAGTACCGAGATTAAACGCAGAATAACTCTTGCCAATCGCTGTTTCTTTGGGCTCAAGAAACAATTGAGCAGTAGAACCCTCTCTTATAGGACCAAGTTTATATAAGACTCTGATCATCCCTGTCCTGCTCTATGGCGCAGAAACCTCGACAGTCTCAAGAGCAGATGAAGAAGACCTTGGTCTTTTCGAGAGAAAAGTTCTGCGTTCCATCTTTGGTCCTGTTAGCGTTGACGGTTTCTTGGAGAAGAAGATTCAACCATGAACTGTACAGCGACATGAGCCTAGTCAGGCGTATACGAATTCAATGCCTAAGATGGCTAGGCCATGCTAGTCCCACTCCGAACCAGTTGGACAACGCAATAGAAGACGCCCACGGAACCGATGGTGCACACAAGTAGAAAAGGACCTCAACCAACTTGGCTCGCGAAATTGCTAAAGATCGTGCCAGCTGGAGAAGCTTGTTGACTGAGGCCCGGACTGTAGCGCCACTAGAAGAAGAACAAGAAGTAATTTTGTAAGTGTATAATGAACAAAATTGCGTACGTAAATTAGCTCTTGGAAAGGTGGTCAGACTGTATCTGAGCGCTGACACAAAACACAGCCATTCTTACGCAATAGGAAATGCGGCTTGACATGCACAAGTTTGAAATGTCTTTAAACTTGCCCAACCATATAAGGAATTCCACATGCTTCCATCTTGACGTATATTGTATTTTATATTTACAACCGATATTCCCCAAACCACCAACCTAGCAGTAAAAGTCATCACATATACAGACAACACCCCTATTTTTATCGGCGTAGACTAGCGACTTCACATATCCCCACAGAAAATAGTCAAGCAGCGTTAAATCGCACAATCTTGGAGGCCAATTCATGGGTCCGAAACTATGTAGTTACCAAGCGTTTCCTTCAATAAATCAATTGTGGCACGAGCTGTGCGACCGTTTGAAACCACAGCTCCTGCACATCATGGTTGTTTAATTGATGATCGAAAAAGTCAGTAATCAGGGCTCTATAGCGGTTACCATTGACAGTAACGTTCTAGCCAGCATCGTTTTTAAAGAAGTACAGACCAATTGTTCCACCAACCCATAAAGCACACCAAAACACCATACACTTAGGGATTATGCCCGTTTCACAATGCTGCGTTGGTGCCTCGACTACGTGCTGGTTACGACATTTGCTTTAATAGTTGAGTGTGTCACCATCACCTTTTTCCTTTCGCGCCCAATGAAAATATGGAGTAAAATCAGGAAAATGTCAAAAGCACCTAAATGTTTCAGCAAGTTGAATCATTCCGCTGAGAGATTACGTCGCTTACGTGAGATTACGTTGTTCTAACCACACTAATTTTTCTGACAAAAGTCAAAGCGTAGCACGACGCAGTGAATGTCATGGAACCATTGTATTGTATGGTTTGAGGCAATGCACAAACACAGCGATGTGATGAACGGGCATTATCATCAACCCAAATACGGCAATTTTGTTTATTGACGTATCCATTCTACCAAAAGTGAGCATGGTGAAAATGGTTGTAGTGCGCGATACGTACATATTTCGAACAGAACCATGATTTTCAAATTAAATTTGCATAATTTGGAAGCGCTGTTCAGGCGTCAGTGTAGTTATGTTGAAATGCCAAACCAAACTACAAATAAATCACTAGACAGCTGACAAAATGGCCGCCAGTTAAAATATTATTGCCATCTTAAAATTCTATACCTCTAAAAAAAACATCCTTTACATAGCGAATGGCTCATCAAGATAAGCCTATTTATGCACCCCAACTATCTGGACAAGTGGAAAACTCAAGTATAATATAATATGGGTGGCGCTACAGCCCGTAGAAGGCCAGAGCCTAGCTTATCAGCAACCACTCGTGTTGTGCTTGCTATTGTTCTATCACGAGTGGAAGGGACCTACAGCTTTATACCGACTCCGAAGGGCCAAGTTTGAGAAGCTTTTTCTAGACAATTATACTCTTTGAGCATTGTCAGTGACTCGAAAGAGGTGGGGCCGTGAAAAGTATTTCTTGTAGTACCTGGAATCGAACCTAGACAGATTGGTCCAAGAGCGTAGGAGTCGACGCACATATCCACAACGCCACGGGCCACCACCAAACTCAAGTACTGACAGTTAAAGGTCCCAACAAGCAATGTGAAAAAAAAAATTTGGATAATTTGGAGCAATTAATCTGTACATCTGTCAATGCTAGAAGTCAATTTCTTTAAAAATTTCTCCATCCGAAAGGACATCTCCGCATGCAGATGACCAAGATACAAATCCTTTACTGTCGCAAAGACCTGTGGAGACAACACACCTTAAACTATGATCACGAAACATATACTTAGACCATCACTGTCCGATATGGTTCCATGTTAGACCACAAAATATGGGTACCCATTGACTATACGAACAAAGATGCCTTTACGTTACGTTGACTTGGTCTGGTTTGCAGGAAATGCGTAGCCCTACCGCATCTAGCTGAATATTCGAAAGGAAGTCACCTGTCTTACAGTCTGTATATTTGAACAGTTGACTGGCCAAAAAGTGTCAAAACTAAAGTGGATATGTTGGGATTGAAATTTTCCAATTTTGATTTTTTTGTGGTATTTTCCACGACAAGTGCAAATGCGGAACATTTTGCGGACAATTTATGTTGCGGCACAGGTGCTATGTTTTATAAATCCATTTGTATGTACGTAGAATAAATTATTTTCGGCAATTACACCTAAAGTTAGTCCTCTGCTCTTAGCTTTGTTTCATTGTCCATAGTTTCTTAGGAGTCATGCTCCCGCAATCTCAATTTATTTACATACACAAATTCCATTGTAATATTTGTGCAGAAACATTGTAAACTTGCTAATATAGGTATACATATGTACATTATGTATTCTATGTACTTCCACACTCATGTACGACCATAAAATCTAGGGTGACGGTGCGAGCGAACATACCGAACTTATAAAACTGATGTTTTTGTTGACGGAACCTTAATAACATGAACCGTGGGCTGCCGCGTGAAGCGTAGGTACAATGTACATACATATCTATGCCCATATTTAAACTCATCATATGATCCTTACAAGAAGAAACTCAACAGCATTCAGGTCCAAACCAAACAAAAACGCAAAATTAGGAACATTCCAAAAATCTGTTTAATTAAAAACGAAAAAAAGTTCAACATTATCACGGTCATTACACACATACTTATGTATGTTCATATTTTGCATGTTCGCACGTAGAACAAAAAGAACGTATGAGATACTATATTTTCCATTTAGTATAAATCTCCCAAACACAACATAATCGACTTTTGAAATTATTCTCTTGCAAGTTGCAGTACAGTGTTGACATCAGACTGTGTGCTGACAATGGTACAACAACAAATGATAGCAGCGAACTTACATTAGTCATTATGATTCACAGTGAGTTCGTGAGTAAAGTATCTAGATATAGTGGAATTGTTGGGGGTGAAAGTTATCGCTTCTCGGCCTTATGGCTAAGATCAAAGTGTAGTATCTGTTCTTATCAGCTTAACATCTGATAGATCCCCCATCGGGGGACAACAAATGTTAAACTGATTTTTGGAAATAGACGGAGTGCTAGGGGCTTGCTCCACCTCTGTCGCGGGTTGGCCCGGTATTGCAGTACCGCCGGGATCGGCCCAAATTAATTCAATCAATCATTTAACAGGATAAGTTTCAGTAAAAAGCAATCTGTTGGTTTTCGAACGGATATGACTAGCATCAGTCTGTGACAGTTCGCCAGCAGATTTGCCGATCTGGCCACATTTTTAATTGCACTGACAGCAGAAGTAAGAGAGCGGAGATATCCAACTTCGGCGAGAATTTCCCCTAGTCCACACCGGAGAGAAATGTGAGAGTAGTGGACCCTTGTATATTACACATACTCTTTCAAAAACCATGGATCCACCACAATATGGCGGCCGATTCGTGGATTTTGTGGGATAATGGCGGCAGATTCGTGGATTTTGTTTGAAATCGTCGGCAAATTCATGGATTTGCCCAATCTCATTTAGTATTGTTCGAGGGGTGTTCAAAAGTTGACTCATGTTTTTAAGAGCACAATACTTGGGTGAATAAAAATGTAATGCTATTTAAATAATACATGTAAATCTATTTACAGGAATATTTTGTATCAATTTAATTCTTCAAAATAATATATAGGCAGTTGTATATCATTCACGAATTGTGAGAACTCATGAATTTAAATTTCATAATTGTTCAGAAACATGTCTAGATAATGCAACTAAAACTAACTCATGAAAATGGTTGTCAAAATTTGGAATAAACTTCCATCACATTTCTTTAAGAAACTAAAATGACCAAAAATGCTTTTTTTTTTAAATGATTCATGCAAATTTTTCAATATTATTATTATTAGTACTTTTACACAAGTTTCGCGTGAATGCATTTTATATGTTTTATTCATACATGTGCAGAAATAAATATGTATATTAAGTAAAGTATTCATCAATTTCACTCTAGTGCTTCATACAGTAATTCCCACAAACGGGAGTTTAATAAATCTGCTTCATGGACATACGCTTGTTCGTTTGCTTACCCCTCGTTTCTGTGTTAAAAATTTAACACCAAAATTTGAAAAAAGTTCAGTAACGAGCGAATTTTTAAATAAGAACTCTAATTCACCCCAATACTACGGTTGGAGAAGGGTATCAGCTGTTTACCAGCTGTTCGCAAGAGCTTACACGCAAGAGAGGTAGAAGTTGGATATCTCGTTGCTCTCTTATTTCTGACTGACAGTTAATGTCTCCTGGCAAGCGTTTGGAAAATTAGCATATCCAATACTTATAAAACATGTACTGTAATGTTCATTTGCCGAACGTATTCGAAATAACCGCTACAACTACTGAAAGAGTTGAATGCTTTTATTCTGTACAACGTTCAACAAAGGAAGCTTTCGTCACGGTTTCTTTGAAAATTTTAAATGTTAACAGCAAACATTGAAATTTGGTGATTTGATATTTGAAATTAAAGTGGACCTAATTGACAAAAACTCATTGTGATTTGGTACATTTGTGGCACTTTATTGTGACAGTGGCGGCACTTTTCAAAAAAAATTCGGGCAAAGCTGCCAGTGTTCTGTCATCAACCTTTTTTCCCTCGCTTGGCTTCAAAAGGTACCTCGAATTTTCCCACACATAGTTTACAAAAATTAAGCATAATATTAAAACAACAAGAACAATTTTTATTCAAACATTAACATTATTAATATAAATAAGAAAGATTCAGCGTTAAAACTGACCAATGAACTAAACTATGTCAATGATAACGTTATGTTCGGCAAAAAAAGCTGTACATTTTATCAGTACCTGCACTAGTACTAGCGAAAACTGTGCCTACTCCCGGTGTTTTTTTAGGTTGCCTTTCGATTTTGTATGCGCTTTATTATTTCTGTTTTACCAGCAACAATGTTAGCACCACATGCTTTACAAGATGCTTTGAAGTCATTGCAAATTCCTTATCCGTAAGTCATCTTGACTGCGTTTACCAGGCGCAAACATATCTTTCTTAATTAGCGAATCGACCTCGAACGTCAGCACCCCCAAGTGTCATTTCTTTTAAGCCTGAGTTTAATGAAATTCTGACAGCTCATACGCGGGAAGAAGATTGTATTGAAATTTGAAATTCGATGGAAAATACAATTTCTTAAAGATATATCAAATTATTAATTTCGGGTGCTTGATATAAGTGCTTGGCAGGTCCTCTGAAGTGATATTTTACTTGGAATCGCGTAATGAAAAATGTGAAAAAACACAGAATGTATTGGGTATATAACTTAATTCGTGCGGTTTGCTAAGAGATGGCGTAACTTGTATTATTCCATTATTAGAGTAATACTCTATGAAGAAGAGCTCACAGAATCTTTGGGTGTCACTCAAGCAGCCATTTCAAAACGTTTAAAAGCGGTTGGATATATTCAAAAGCAAGGAAATTGGGTTCCTCATGAACGCAAGCCGAGAGACGTCGAAAGGCGGTTTTGCATGTCCGAAATGCTGCTGGTACGGCAAAGAAGGAAGTCATTTTTTCATCGGATTGTTGCTGATGATGAAAAATGGATCCAAATCGATTACGACAACCTCAAGCGCAAAAAATCATATGTGAAACACGGACAATGCGCGAAGGTAATGCTCTGTATTCGGTGGGATCAGAAGGGTGTGCTGTATTATGAGCTGCTAAAACCGGGTGAAATCATCCATGGACAACGCTACCGAACACAATTAATCCGTTTGGAGAGAGCAGTAGCCGAAAAACGCTCGGAATATGCGACCAGACTCGAGGCAATAATTTTCCATCATGACATCGCTCGGCCCGCGTTGCTATTTCGGTTTTGAACTACATACTTGGAAAACCCCACCGCCTTATAGCCCAGACCTTTAACCTTCTTCTTCTTCTGACTACGGTAGATGCAGAACGCCCTCACTAAAATACGGTTCACATCAGAGCAGAATATCAAAAATTGGCTTGATTCATTCTTGGCTACCAAGCCGGGGCAGTGGTTTTGGGATTGAATCCACAAATTGCCAGAAAGATGGCAAAAAATCATAGCTGCAGATGGGCAATACTTTGAATAATACTATTGTACATGTTTTCCTAAAATAAACGTTTTGAGAAAAACCGCACGAATTAAGTTATATACTCAATACATACATATGAATCATAGTGGAAATAAGTACGTCCACTGAATTTGTTTCAATTAATTTGTTAACAAACTATCAATATAACACTTAATATTGTTCATCATTCATATAATATTTTTTTTGAAGAATGACAAAACAACAACAATTTCATGTAAAACTAATGGTTTATTGCCTTTTTTCAAAACAGTGTCCAACTGTCACAAGTAAACTCTTGACAACCATTTAATACCAAACCTGGACACATGCACTCGACATTCAAACATTATTTGGATTTAAAAATATTAATTTTCTAATTAATGTCACGTTTTTAAAACGAAAAGAGGTAAAAGGGAATACGAAGGATCAATCGCAATTCTCGAGCACACGCAACCTTGCACGTTTCATCGCCCATGCCTACAAGATTAGAAACTTGAAGACGAATTTAGCGGGTGTAAAAGAAGCCAAACGAACTGTCAGAAATGCGTCTCAGAATCTAAGTACCAACTTTTTCCGCCAGGATTATAGGTCGATTCGCCAATCCTATGCAAAAAATGTATTAGCAGAGCAAATTAAGAATGAACAAATAATGTTAAACTTTACCGGGTTCAATAATTGACTTGTCCCAGCAAACTTCTGGTGGAAATTTGTGGTACTAGATGAATTACATCGAATTTTGACAGTTCACTGGCGGGAAGGAATTTGAATAGAAATTTTGAAATGTGATGGTGATTTTAAAACGTGAAATTAAGTAGAAAAGTAATATTTTTATTTCCAGATAATGGTTGAATGTCGAGAGCATGTGCCCATTTTTGGTATTAAATGATTGTCAAGAGTTTACTTGTGACAGTTTGATACTGTTTTGAAAAAAAATTAATAAACCATTAGCTTACGTTTATAAAGCAATCATTGCATCGCTTACGTTTCGATGAATATGTATAAATGGTGCTTTATTTATTTATTAATTTTTTTTTTATTTAATGTATTTATATATGTTTGTTTTTATAACATTTTCCAATTAAGCGCTGTTGATTAAAATACACACGAACGTATATTTTGGTACATTTCCATTTTTTGCACCCATAGCCTTATAATTACACTTTTTGCTAGCAGGTGTGGCACTAATATTTTTTCCGACAACGCTGGTCTGGACTCTGGTAGCTCTTTAAAATTTTGGGATAAAATCGGTTAAATGAGTTTGATACAGTTTGCGATATCTTATTGAATTCGCGCTTTGTTCAGCGTTTTGCCATTGTATCCCAAAGTCCATCAGCGAATTTGAGCGACAATTATTAACGAAACCCTTTAAAAGGCATCCTCTGATTGATTCGTATGGTCTGAGGAAATGTTGTCAGGAAATTTGAAGGGGCATCTCATAGTCACAATCAAGTCCTTGATTTCTGGTTTTCAGAATAATACATAATACATGACACGACAGTCTGAACTCTAAAGTCTCAGGTGAACCTGGGCCTGGCTTCTACAGCTCCCACTCGTACTAATGTTCTATCACGATTTAAAAGCGATTTGAAAATTTATTGTGAACAAATAAAGTTATTTTTTACAATTTGAGATTACAACTATGCTTAATACTAAGGGTTAGGGTGTTACTAAGGGCATAACTGATGTACATTGTTTAATTCAACATTTGATATTATCATACAATGTTCAGTGATTACATCCGGTTGTTCAAATCCATGTGTCCATGTTGGTCCTTTTGGGATGGGGTGGTGGTGTGGTAGCCGATTTTGCCTCGATGATGAGCTCGTTGTTAGATGTCGTTAGGAAGTTCGCTTAGAAGATTTAGCGCGTTGAGGTAGCTTTGTCCGGGGATAGTGTTTATCAGGTTCCTGATTGCCTCGGATGATTGTTGATGTCTAGAAGCTGCTTTCTGAACGGTGTTGCAATGTACTTTTGTGTGATTTGTTGTAAAGCTTATTGTTCCCTGTCGAAGGTGAGACCTGTACATAATAATAATAATAATATGGTTGGCTAGCTTCTTTGCAATCACTCGTGTTGTGCGCGCTATTGTTCTTTCACAGGTGTTGTTCTCTACAGTTGTCTGCCGACTCTGAACGGTCTTGTTCGTGAAGCTTTTTTAGGCAGTTATACTTCTTGATGATTGTCAGTGACTCGAAAGAAGTGGTGCGGTAAAAATTATTATTGCCGTACTGGGATTCGATCCTAGAAGCCGAGGTTCAAGTGAATATGAGACTACGCACAGACTCAGAATGTCACGGCCCGCCAGACGCCAGACATATTCGCAGCATTTTCCTTTCGAAAATTGGAGAACCATGCTGGTCATAGATATGGTGTGCTATATTGGGCAGTCGTACGTTAAGATCGGCCGTATTAGCTGCTTGTAGAGCAGCAGTTTTGTCCTCTCGCTTAATCCATTTTGTTTACGCATCAAGCGATGGAATGTTCTATCACAAGTGGATCTGATTATGAAAATTGGTGAATTTGGGGATTGACCGTGGCAGCCCTGGTGTAGAAGTCGATGCACCCACCGCTACAACGTACATCTAGTAAATATTTATGTTAATCGAAAAACCAAACAAATGATAGCGAATACCAAGGCTCTCGGAGTTTTATTCCATTTATTGCAGTTGGTCAATAGAAGAGTCTTTAAGAGACGCGAATAGAGAATAGAGGATGAGGAAACTAACATGGTACATAAATATAGATATATGTATGACCTAGGCCAAATATCACTGCTTAATGACGCTTATTATATATATATTCGAAAGCAGGCACCTCGCCGGAGGACGTCCAGGTTAAAGAATCAGAACGAGGAAATGAATTAAGAGCCACTATCATATGACGGTGGAAATTAATGAAAGATAGGAAAAGAACTGGCGGTCCAACGAATGCTTGGCGCAGAACGAAAACGTCGATAAGAACTGAATCACATTGATACCAAACAGAGACGATGCCGCGTAGATGTAGCAATACCCCACGGGGGAATACAGGACATACAGAAGAAGTCCTTTGGAATGCAAAGCAAGGTTAGTATAAGAAGTGTGCAGAATTCTAGATAAAAACATTATATCGGCGATTGATGATGAGCTGTTTGTTTTGTTTGCTACTATTTGATACTACTTAAAAGCAGTGTTGCCAGTATTTTGAAGTGCAATTTATCACACTGGGGAAGAAAAATGACCATATTGCTGGAAATTGTCCACTTCAGAACAAATGTACTTTAACATAGAAACAATCATGGGCTAATGTAAGGTACATATATCTATATATATATGTAAGGCTAATGTAAGGTCCTACCCAATGTCAGTTTTTTGGTAATTCCCGAGTCAATTTAAATTGTTCTTAAAAGGGGAACAAAATGATCTACCATACCAACGGCGGCGTTATGCCCTGAGAAAAAAAACTGACAGCTTTATTTTGCCCGTTTTATTGTTGAGCGTTTTGGAGAATTTAACGTTGACACAACCGAAGGAGTTTGTTGGACAGCGTTTACATTCCTCTTGTGGTTTGTTCCTGCACTATGCTTTAAAACTTCAGCTTTTCCGGCAAAAAAGTGTGTTTCCACACGCACTGCAGTTCGCTTTAGTATTGTCATTGCTCCTGGGTTTCAGCCACTCCAGATATTCCATCCATTTGGATTGAAACTTTTCGAAATTATCCCCCAATGATAGAGAATAAAAATAAAAAGCCGATCTTATCTCTTGCAACAACTATAGAGATACATCCCTGCTCAACGTCGCCTACAACATCCTGTCCAGCGTACTGTGTGAACGTCTAAAGCCGTTTGGCACCGCACTAATTGGCACGTACCAGTGCGGCTTTCGGCCCGACAAATCGACTATAGACCAAATCTTCACACCAAGACAAATCCTAAAGAAGACCAGCGAATTTCAAATCGATACGCCCCACCTTTTCATCGATCCTAAAGCCGCATACGACAGCATTCATCGCAAGGAGCTATTGGATAAAATACCTTTTTAAATCGATTTAGAAGTTATACGTAGCCGAGTCTGCAGCGATCGATTGAGTCACATTTATTTGCGCATTTCAATAAATTTAAAAAAAACGTGTGCGTTGTCTTTCGCATTGCACCTCATCCATTATCGCATCGGTATACGCAAGTAATCCTCAAAATGCCCTTCAGTATCGGATAATTATGAAACCCTTATGCCTGTCCTCTGCACAAAGGCACACATACGTTTCCACAGGATAGTAGCAGCTTTGCCCTCTCAGAATGAACCTTCAAACGACGCTACCAGTGAACCATTCCAGAATTAAAGCAGTAATTGCACAGGAAGCCTTTGAGAGGACAACTTACCGTACCAAAAATAAAATAATGATTGCTCCCGATTCCTCATCGATACAGAACCACATCGAACGCAAGGAGCCCCAGAACGAAGTCGTCGTTCACTGCAGCAAAAAAAAAACCTTCACTTCACTTCCCTTTTCACCTGACTGAACATTTTTTAATTCAACTTTTTAATGATGCAATTGACTGTTTCATAAAGTCCCTTTTCCCTCCCCGCCCCAATGTTACATAATATTACAGGCTTCGGTTCGGCAAAAATGAATACCGAAACGGAGAAAAAAAAAACAGCCTGCAAGTGAAAAGTGGAAATACAAATTACTTTTCAAGCAGTCAACAGAAACAATATTTCGTCCGAAACAAAAATGAGAGAAAAAGCGAAGCCAAAAGAGGGAACCCAATACCATTCCCGGTCCTTGATATCGAAAAATATCGAGCCGCTACCTCGTGCATCTCGTGAAAAAGAGTTCTTCCACAGCACAGCCTCGGCCATAGTGTGCTACCGCCCATTCGAGGCACGTATAACCGAATAAAAATGAGGGAGTTGACCCGAAGGACAAAATGTGATTCACAATAGAAAATTGAATATTCATCCACTTTCGTACCACCCCTCGATCGGCTCTGATCGGATGGAGAAGAGTGAGTCAATTGTCGGGGCTGCTGGGATACAAGCGGATGCATGCGCTGTGCTGTGCTTGTGTGCGAGCGGGGAGCCAAGTATCCCTTTCTTAGAATTTGCATTTCAATAGTCATGTAAACAAAAACTCCAACGGCAAGAGCGACAGAGGAGTAGACCATTCAAGAAGTACCCTTCTGTCCCCAGGCGGAGATTCCTGAGAATCGAATTTTGCCTTGGATCGATTTGGACCCCATTCCGCTGTTGTTTGCATTGAATAGAATAAGGATGCGGTTCTGGGATAACTTGTGAGCATCCGCAGGCGAGTATCGACTGAGGAAACATGACTACACCCGGATAGCTGTGAAAGATTGCTTAACATATCGCAAGTAAAGGATAAGGGGGGAAGCCTGACTTTAGAAAGGACATGGTCGGGAGCATGAGGGTGCAACAAGAAGCAATATGGATATCGGGTGAGACGATTTCACTTAACTTGTTAAATCGAATGCTTATTGTTGGCGATGTGCTGTGACGTGGTCGTGATAGACGACGCGCTGTGTTCGTGGCCAGTTCTAGGGGTTGAATGGATGAATGCACGAAGATAGACATATAGAAACAATCATTAACATACAAATAGTCAAAGTGGAGTATGTGTTCTCAACAAAAAAAGTAATCCAAATGGGACACAAAAGAAGAAAATCTTGGATGCATGTTTTTTTTATAGAAATTTGTTGGGATTGGCAAAGGGGATCATCGTGATCATCATCTTCTGACCCGCATGATCCACTACTGGGGAAATGTGCGCACGAGAGATCCTGGCCACTCGATCCTCCGCCATCGAGTCTAACTCATCAGGAGTTACGTCCAAGCGCAACCCGGTGATTTTTTGGACTTGGGCCAACCACCTCGTCCTTGGTCTGCCAAGCGGTCGCCTACCTGATGGAACCTCATTCAAGGCACGCCACGTTCAAAAAGGCGGTTGCTTTACATTATGTTCCTCGCGTACAGCCGTGTTTCTCACCCTATCCCGCCGAGTAACTCCCAGAAATATCATTTCGGCAGCTTGTATTCGCGATCTTATTCTTTCGGTCATTACCCAAATTTCATGACCATAGGTGAGAGAGAATATTGAGCTAGCTTGGCCAATCCTACAGGAAAGCTCGGCATTACTCCTCCCAATCACTCGTGAAAAATACCCCGAGATACTTGAACTTCTCCACTAGCTTCAATGGGACTCCACTAACATTGAAGTAACAAGTTTGGGGTGCATGAATTTATTTTCATACACCCCAAACCTGGCTAACGAAGCGCAACCCCCACATATGACAAGGAAAAGAAAACTGGTCTCGGATACCGCCTACCCTGGTGTGCTAGGGCCCCATTTGGAGCCAGGCCTGAATGGTGGCAGTATGCGAGCGTCTAGTGACCGACCTTTCCCGCTTGGCAACAGATCGGACTTAGCCGAAGGAATTGCGAGCAACCCATCAATGGCCTCGTGAACCGTCATCTGGGTGTGTGGGGAGTCACGCCATGCACTAACTAGTGTATGTGGGGATCAAACGTACAACGGCATCGTTGGATAGGCAAAGAGGATCATAAGCAAACAAATCAAAGAAATTAACATCGCATAATTAATCGAGGACACAGACAATTTTATACTTTTATACTACCACAATCAAAATGTGGTTTGGTAATCGGGTAGAAGGGGTATTGGCCGCATCTCACTAAGGTCCAGCTGAAGCCGTTGTAATGCCAATTTGGAGGAAGAAATCCTCGTTGTTACATTTATGTACGAGCGTTGTTTGACATATCAAAGAGAAATTAGCTATTCCTTGTTGTACATTGAAGGAGTATTCTCCCAGTGCTCTGTGTCTCAACTGATAGAGGCTGGGGTGTCCTCTCCTTCATCGTCATTACCGCTGCCTCTGCATTTGTAACCATCGGCGAGTCAGATGATTGTGGCCAGCGAGTGCTGCAACTACCATGATCATCGTTGTCTCGCTGAAGGAGTCTGTTTGTTTTCCACTGTCAAGGTTGAGCCGAAGCATCGAAATGTAGGTTGCTGTCTGGTAGTACAATGGACAAGTTTTTGAGTCTGAGCGGAATCACAGGTCGTCCACCTTTTTCTTGAAATCTGCAAATGGTGGTTCAAGAGGTAAGTGGCCTGGCAAGTTCATCAGCTGCTTCATTGCCCGATGTGCCCCCATGACCAGGCAACCAGTATGGACTTAACGCGTCCTGCGTGCTATGAACCTCGAGTTCTTTGCGGCAGGATGTAATTAGCGAATTCAGGAGAATTCACTCTTGCCAAAATCGTTAAATGGCCACTTGCCTATTAATGAGAATGATAACTTTAGCTGGTGGCATTTCCAAAATTGGCCGCTTCTTTGATTGTCAGTTCCTCCGCTTAGACAACACTGGCGGTCAATTAAATTGTTGCTCGTTGGTAACAGCATCACTAAGTTGTTTCTAAATTGTTTGTCATGGCCAAGGAAATGACTTATTCTAGAAGAAAACGTAGTCTGTGTATTTGGATGATTGATGTGCTGCACATCCTTAATGACAGTTTCAATTTGATTGGTTATGTTCTGATAGCCGTTCTGGTAGGCAATCCTACCTCTCCCTGTTCTAACTCGTCTATAAGCGTCGGTCGAGCGTACCAAATATTCACAATAAGGCGAGTTCTGGTGAAGACTACTTCTTCGACACTCGAAAAGAGAGACAAAATATATGTTGTCGAGCAAGAATCGTTCCTTCACTCATCACCTGCTACAAAACATTACGATCGACAGCTCCAATTTTGAGGTAATAAAGGAGTGAACTCGACGAATGACATCCGAGTGGAGATTCGACGTGGAACTCGCTGTTACTTCGGTTTGTCGCAACAACTTGAGTCAAGTTTGACAGTCGTGCTATATGAAGCTGAAATCAGGTATTTTGTCTCATGTGCGAGGAATGTGAGTGGAGGAACATACTCTAAAGCTAAGAGGGTCTTCGAGGCCTGCTGCTTTGAGGTGTAAAGGTCAAGGACTCAATGACGCAAGACAGCTTGGTGTTGATGACTGGACGCACCGTGCCCGAGACGGTCGTTGAAACGATGGAATGCATCTATAGCGCATACTCGGACCCTCTATGAGTCGTTGTTTTTATACTTTTTTCCCATGAATGAAGTTTGACTTCAACAAAATCCCATTACACTCGAAGGGATCGATTCAGATCTCCCCCGCCGTCCGAGCTTTGTGAATTATCATAGTTCAAACCAAAAATCAATAAGTAACTATGCCGTGTTTATGTCCGCCAACTCCTACCAAGCCTATAGTGTGTAGGTTCAAATCGCGGCACGAAAAAAAATGTTCATAATTCAAGGCTTCCACGTCACTGACATGGCTGTGACTGTCTAGAAAATTATTCTCAAACTTTGACGTTCGGAGTCGTGATTCACCTCTACTCGTGAATGAACGACGGCACACACAACTGTCCTACCATTACTCTCTGAATCCACGAATGTTAATATTATGGGTTCGAGAAATTATTGGCACATTTTTGCTGCCTAGTCCTAGATGTGTGTATTTCCCTTAGCGCCCCGGCCAGCTTAATCAACAAAGCACATGATCACAACCAGTGCTCTTCAAGCCAGACAAATTATTTGAACTCAGTCTCGCGTCATTGTCCTGATTAAGGAGCTTTTTTTTTTGTGAACGCTGCCAATCCCAGCGTCCGTCCATGGTCTGATGTTAAATGAATTCACGACAGCTTCAAGTAATTTACACACGAACCGTATCCGCGTCAGAGGAGAAGCCATAAAAGTTTTCAAAACGAAAACGTGTTCGTCGTACACATGGCGGTATCCTTCGTCTGCGAGTCGGTTACATTTAGTTGATTAAATCCTCATGTAAGTCACGGAGTTGGAATCAATGCGCGTTATGTGCTCCATTTGCACGAGGGTCCTGCTCGGTTGAGTACGGATGCTGAAGACGGTGCATGTGCCAGCTGGCCATTCGCATGCAACTCGATTTCCATCAGAGAAGTTGAAAGCACACAAGCGGAAGAACCGTGCACAGAAGACAAGAGGAGCTGTGCAAGATGTTCGCCAAGGACCCTGTGCAGTTTGAGGGGGAAAATAAAAGCACCGGAAGAGCAACTGAACTGGCGAGCACAATTTACGAGTAGATTTCCATCGCGTTTAGTGATTCGAATTTAATTCCAAAACGCGCTGTGAATTTGAAAAAAAAATAAAAAAATGTGGCCATTTGACCGAAAGTGTGATAAGCTGACCATGCAAGGGATCATTCTAAGGGGAATGAAAAACGAATGACTGGCTTGGACTGAAACGTGTGAATACGTATTGGGGAGGTATACAGCATGGATGGGGGAGTTGATTGTGCGGACATAGTGACTCCAATTGAATGAGATCCGTTTGACATGCTTGGTGGCACATCGTCAAACTTGTCTTATGATTAATTAACCTTACATAACCACAAGCGGAACTTCGGTTCAACCAGTTTGAAGCCAGAAACTTTAGCTCACTCCATTGGGGTGTACTGTACGAACTACAGCAAATTATGAATTCATAACACTGCGAATTTGCAAGACATGAACAGCAATGTATCGTAACTGGTGCTTGTAGAGCTGCTGGCTGGCAGAGCTGATGGATGGTAGAGCTGGTGCCAGGTGGCTAGTAGATACGGCGGCTAGTAGCTGTTGCTTGTAGAGCTGATGGATGGTAGAGCTGGTAGCTGGTAGAGCTGGTGGCTGGCCAAAAATGATGTATTACAGATTACGCATTGCGCATGTCCGCATGTCCGCATGTCCGCCATGTTTGTTTACTTTTCTGACATTTTGCCTACATCACAGGCGACAAGAGCATATTATTTCCTTCTGAAGGAAGTAGACTTTGGTATATAATTTCTACTATTCTAGAATCTAAAATTCGAAATGGGTACCTATGTTACCATATTTAAGTCCTTACTTACGTTGGTGTATGGTGGTTAATCCTGGGTAAGTACAGGATAATGCTATTATATTACTGTCTAATTAATCATCCATTGATATTAGAATGCAATATAAATTAAAGCAGGGCATGAGGTTATGATTGCAAACTTGTTGCAAGAAACTCCAGCTCCTCTAATAGTTCCGGAGCCGCTCGATTCGAATACAATTTTGTGCGTTTTAGATGAGGTGTTGGTGCCTCAATGAAAATGTTGTTGTGAAGTAACTGTTACAAGGGAAGTATTGATAACTTATTTCCAAAGTGAGTGCTGTGTAGCCCACACAGTGCGATTTTTGAAAATAATGTTTTGGTCACCGCAACTGTTGTACGCAAGTTTATGCAAAAAGTTCCTGAGACTGGTGTGCTAGTGGACAACACTCATAGTCCCCGTCGTCGTACTGTTGTGGCCTTCTTTCGAAAATGAAGCTGGGAACATCGTTTCAGTCTGGTCGTTACAGAGCCATGTTAATCGACTTTATTTCTTACTGAAATTGAAGACATGGATTTGGACGAGTTCTGGTGCTCATGCAGGATAGCACAAATCGTGTTACCAGTCTTCTGGGTGATGTCAATTGGCCGCCTTTCGCGCTGCGATTTGACCCGTTTGGATTTTTTTTGTGGGGAACCGTGAATGGCGTATGTTATGCCATCCATTTTGTTTGATTGTCATCCAATCAATCCGTTAACTACAGCCCGAAACCATCAACATGGTCTTGAAAAATTGAGGTGACCGAATGCGCTACTGCGAAGCCAGCCAAGGATGCCGCTGCTGATATGATCACAAACATTCTTCTGCTGGGCATGAGATCCTTCATTCCGCATAGAGTGAAGAGTATCAAGCCCAAAGAAAATGCATGGTATGACTCGAGCTGTAAAGAGGCTATCAGATTGAGAGAGTTGAATTTCCGGGCATACAAAGCCAACCCTACTGAGGAAAACCGGAATAAGTTTAAACGGGCCAGAAATGACTGCAATGCAACTATCAGACGTGTGAAATTCTCCTATGATCAAAAGTTGAGGCAAAAAGTGCTTCAATGTCCCAAAGGTAGCAAAAACTTTTGGTCATTTGTAAAAAACATAAAGAATTCCACCTCGTCTTCAATTCCCACGCTCATTTACAATGACATTCCAGCTGTCAGGTCTTTAAACAAAGTCAATCTGCTTGCGGCGCATTTTGCAGCCAGCTCAACACTGCCAGATTCCAATATGTCTCCATCTGTACTTGAGAGCGTTGATTTCACCATGGGAAAAATTCATTTCCGCACTCGTACAGTTGCAAGAGTACTTAAAGATCTCGACGTGCACAAATCCGCTGGCCCGGATGGTATTTCCCCTATACTTCTGAAGAGGTGTTATTTTGCGCTGGCAAAACCATTGCGTAAGCTTTTTCATCTATCCTACTCTTTAGATCTCTTTCCGAGCAGGTGGAAAACAGCATTTGTCCAGAGTTTGGCATCAAGCTCTTTTGTCGAAAATGCGTGCATATGATATCGATGAATCTCTTCTTCTATGGATTAGAAATTATCTTTCGAACCGTTCAATTCAAGTTGTTTTGGATGGGTTCAAGTCTGATATCCACCAAATAAATGCTGGTGTACCCCAAGGCTCTGTTCTGTCTCCGACACTCTTTCGCATTTTTATTAATGATCTCTTGTCTGCTACTTCTAATCCAATCCATTCCTTCGCTGATGACAGCACCCTCAGCTTTTCATATTCGTTCCGAGACTCACGACCCTGCCCTTCAGCCGTAGAATTGAAACGGCAGCGTATGTTAAGCACGTATGAAATGCTGTCTGCTGTCACTCAAGCGAACCCTTGTTAATCAGCCATTATCCATGAATGGTGCTTGTGTCGATGAAACCGGAAAGCTTTCCATCCTTGGTATGTGTATCAACAGAACACTTAGTTGGAACGATCACATATTTGCGGTCGCCAAAAATGCTGCGAAATGTTTAGGTTTCCTTAATCGATGCAAGAAATATTTCACCCCCTCTGATTTGGCTTTCATTTATAAGGCGTATATCCGCCCCAAGCTTGAGTACAACGCTCATATCTGGTCTGGTGCCCCAAAGACCACCCTGCACCTACTAGATAGAATCCAAAAGCGAGCGATAAAACTTATAGGAGACAACAATGTCGCAAAGTCATTAGACTCGCTCGAACACCGACGTACCGTTTCTTCTTTGTCTGTATTTTATCGCTATTTCAACAAACGATGCTCAAGTGAGCTAGCCAACTGCATTCCTCCTCTCCATGAATTCACCCGCAATACTCGTCTCGCCAGGAATGCTCATCAGTTTACCCTTAAGCCTACTTTCGGGCGCACAGTTAAATTTAGAGACTCGTTCTTCAACTACGCGAATTTGGAATGCTCTTCCCAGCCCTCTATTTCCCACAGACTACAACCCGCAGATATTTAAGACCAATGTGCACAGGTACCTCCTCTCCCTTTCTCCCTCTATACCTTCGGCCAGTGCTGTGTCTTGACACTTAAGGGTATTAGCAATACCTTGAGCGCGCGCAAATTATAAAAAAAAAAAAATGGTTGAGCTACATTTTGGATCATCATAATTGCGAACATGCGAAAACCACTTCTTGAAACATTTCCAATATTGGGTATAACCCTATCCAACACATACATACCAAGAACAGTTCGTAAAGCCCGATAGAGGGCAACAGGCACCTATGGCAGACCTTGATGGAAATGAACCAGGACGGTGTTCTAATTATACAACCTCTCAGTGGATAGCAGCGCTTTTTCGCAAAAGCAGGAAATTCCCAGTATATACTGTGTTAGAAAGCAAAGCGTTGATGAACATCCGAAACAAAGTCCACTACCACTCATCATAAACAATTGCACATGTTCAACATAAGCCCAACACCTTTAAATCAGTCACAGAACGGTGCCTTAAGCAGGAATTCGTTCCCACACACACACCACATGTAAGAGGTACACTCACCAAAAATCTACCGTTTAGTGAGGATTAACCGGTTGTGGGTCCATGCTGGCTTCGCTCCGAAAATCTCCTAGTATTTCGAACAAAATTATTCGACAACGAATGGTATGGCCAAATCCACTCCATTCTATCCTCGCCGACACGACATCATCCCTCATCATATTTCTCGGCACTAATTGCGGACCTTTAGCACTCACCTTGAGCCCTCTCTACACCAGAGTGTGTCGTAATGCTCTTGTTGGTTTAATTTGGAAAATTGCATTCATCATATCACTCTGGTGTGAACCTTGAGCGCACAACTAGCACCGGATGCGCCGAGCAGAACGTTCCTCATTCTCCCAAAGATGACATTTCACAAATGCGACGATACCAGTGCAAAAGACCGACACAACGCCAACACTTCGGTCCAGGTCCCAGAAAAAACCGAAAGAAGGACGAGAATAAATTTTCGGCATTTTGACACTAACGAACAACAACGACACCGGGCGCCAATGCTACAAGGATTGGATGTACGTTTGCTCCTTCTTCGGTGCAATGAAAAATTCTAAGGCAGTCAGGAGGTGGCGTTGCAAAAATATCTCACGTAATGCCAACGTAGGACTCCGTGTCTCGCTTCACATGAAGGACGTCTGATTGGGTGAGAGAGGATGGCTAGGTGGATAGCGTTGGCACGATATGGTACGTGCCCTTGCTGGCAAATTGTGCACAGTCACCTTTACCTTGGCCAGTCGGAGATGGCAAGAGTTGTAGAAGAGGTAGACGAGGGATAAGCTGAATTTGTATCTTTTCGCAGGACAATTGTCATCATTACTCTTGAGACTGTAGCATGATAGCAAGGACTACCGGCAATGAGCGGTGAATTCGGTTACGTCTGGCCAGCTGGCTGGCTGGAATTAGCTATTTATCGAGTACTGCTTGAGGAAATCAGGGAGAAATTTTGTGCATTTCATTCACCCGAAAAAAAGATAAAGCATATTTGAACTCAAACCACTGCTGTTTATGGCTTTTCGGTTAGTCCCAAATGATCTGAAGATGTGTCTGAGCTTCCTAAAGTACGTTCTGTTGCAAATAATTGCTGTGGCGCTACGGTTAGGGCGGTGAAGGGCATACCTCCGCTCACGAGAGGAGTGAACCTACAGTTCAATACCGACACCTAGCTCTTGACAATTGTAATATTTAACCTGTTGTCGTAGATTAAACCCATACCCTTAACGCCAGGTGGAGAGTAGAGATGGGTTGTGCCGGACTGGCACCCTCAATTGATGCCCTCTACTCATTCAGCCGTCAGTGATGCAATTGATGACGTTAGTGGATGCTTTACTGAAATGTAGCAGTCCCATTGACTTCAGTCACTGAAATGAACATCTAGTGCACGGATATCGGACAATAGACAACCCTTCCTCGACTACGAAATGCCCTTCAATTGCTGCTTGCCAACTTGGGTGAGTGGGTATCATTATGATGACGAAGACTGGGATGACACTCCTCTCAATCATTTTCACAGAATACGTCGCAGGAGAGAAAGTGACAATGAGTTCTTTAACCATAATGAAAGTACGTTGCCTTAAAAGAGCAGAAAACAGCTACCATAATGGCCGCTTAGCTCAGTTTCGTTCAATTTTGCTTACTTATATGGGAACTCGCTACGTGCGTAAATGTTACTTCCCTCCCATTCAGTTACTGTTACTGGAACTCGCTACGCTACGGAAGTTTTCCAGGAACTATTGTTGACAAAGATTTAGATTGCTTTTCGTTCGGTTTTGATATAAGCGTAATTTTATTTACGTCTATTACTGATGGGCCTGGGAAGTCACATTAGGTCAACAGAATTTCCTCCAATATTTGCAGGTTTTGAGGACAACAGCGTGGCTGGATGGCGCGCAATAACACATCGTAATGGACACGCAGATGGTAGCTGGTGGTTGGTGTCTATTGCAGCCCTGTAGCTCAATCCCACTCTAAACAAAAAGTGTATCCTCCAAAAAGTAGCTCCCTCCCATTCAGTTACTGTTGCTCCCCACTATCCTTTGATATCCATATTCAAAGCCGCCTGCAAGGCAATCAATCTATAAATCAAACATCCCACCAGTGAGATTACAAAATCCTTTCATGTCTGCAACGCAACCCAAACCTTGCATGTGGCGTAAACTACGAAGTCCCATTAAAGGAGTTTGTAACGCTCTCGTGTAGCCAAGCATAAGCAAACCATAAACCATTTCCGATGTTCAAATAGTAGCTGTGATGCTCCCTGTCCATCTCTTTGACCGGTTGTAAGTCCTCCCAGCGAATGCGCTCGGAATTATTCAGAAATCATTACACTTCAGCTCTTTAATAAAACGCCAAAACCACTCTGAATCCTGGATAAATCATAGCGGCACAATGGTCACAAGATACGAAGTATCCGTTCCGAAGGGTCTCATAGTTTCCTCGTATTTCCCTGCGGCACACAGCCACTCTCTCCACACACACACACTGCCTAGTCCGAAATAGACGACCCGTCGCAGGAAGCCAATTGCCAGTGAAGTACTATTATTGATATTTTCGTATTCATAATTTATTTAAGGGCCTCTTCAGTCCCTGGTACTGGCACTGGCGCTGCCGCTGGTGCCGTCCCACCATCGACATGGCACCAGCTGAGCCCTCCCGACGCACACAGCTATTTATTTTGTTGATGGCAAATGGGGAGGATGGGGCGCCCGAACTCTGTGTGTGATTGTCTCCGATATCCCTTTGGATCGCTGCTATTGAATTGCGGATGGACATTGGGTTCCGTTACATCTGCAGGCGATTGGTTTTGGCAAGTTATTTACGAACACACACCTCCCCTCGTCCACACCTCGACACCGGACGGACGTCAGACTGTGGCCGCTATTGAACCTTGTCCAATCGAAGAGTTGTGCGTTACCGAACCAAGTTTCGACTGTGCATGTGTTTGTGTTTGGCATCGTCACTGCTGAAACGAATCAACTGCCCCACCTTGTCCGTAACACTGTAGTACATGTGAATACGCCAGAAACTATTTTCATTTGGTTCCTGGGATAACTTTTCTCGCAATTCCGTACCGACAGCGACTGGGGGTGACTGTGAATGACTGCGGTCACAGTCGACATGCGGCGGCAAGGCACCCAGAGAAGGTTTGATTTGACTTGACTCCGAGGTGAATGGGGAAAAAATATTTGCCTTTATAATCCGGTTTGTGAAAGCTACATATGTTTCACTCGTAAAATGCAGGAATGTTCGCTGCTTGAAGTTTCATCAAAAGTGGAATGAAGGGAGATATAACGTTGTCCGTGTGACTGCAATGGAAAATATGATTTCGCTGATTACTTTCTACAGTTCGCAGGGTGGGTGATAGCTTAACTCTGACGATGCCGTTGGACGGCGGCATCGTCAGAGACTAGGATTGACGGCGACCAAAGTTATTGTTGTCGCGCATTTTCAAATTGTACAAAGGCAATCGTAAACTAGTTTGACCAACATCCGCTGCTCTAGCTTACGCTATCTGTGTCTACCTGCCCACGGTTAAACATTCCAAAGTGGTTGAGGATCTCCTCCGCTTGTGTGCGTCACTTTAGACGCAGGCGTTGTCTGTTGTCATTCCATTAGTTTGGAGTCGAAGACTCTTCGATCTGGACCGAAGTTTTTTATGCGTCAGCCACTTTAGGCGTTCGGACCGTAGACGCGTGGCTAGGCTCAAGTCGTTGTACAAGACGTAAAATTCGTGGTTAAATTTTCTCCTCCTGATAGCACTCAGAACATTTCTTTGGGTGAACTTCTTCATCCGCTTTTGATATTGTCCAAGCCTCTGCGGCAGACAGCAGGGCTCTCTTATCTTGATTCTTCCAGATACGTCTCTATTGCTCAATTGCCTCTTAAGCCCAAAGAGAGAGCGGTTGGTAAGAGTTATTCTGCGTTTAATCTGTTTTACTGTTTACTACCGAGCCGAGGTAGATGAAGTCCTTGACTACGTCGAAGTTGTGACTGTCCATTGTTATGCTCTGTCCAACACGTTAATGTTCTATGCCCTCCCTTGAAGACAGCATGTACATACTCCGTTTTCCTTCCGATTTCAGCAAACCAGCAAACGTTTCATTTACGACTCACTGTGTTCGACCAATCATGCCAATGTTGTGCGCGTATGCTAGCAGTTGTACGGACTTTTGGAAGATCGTGCCTTTGGTGTTGGCCAGTGAGCTTTGCACGATCTTCGCCAGGATAGTATTAAAGAAGTCACATGACAGCGCGTCGCTTTGTCTAAACAACGCGTCCATTGAAACAGCTTTTCATGTACAGGGTGGGCCATGTAGTGTTTTGTTTTTTAAATCATAGGTTAGTTTGACACTGGCAACTGTTTCCCCTCGAAATTTGACTGAAAGTCAGTAGGTATCATACGATCGATATTTTCTACACCAAATTCCCAAATCGTGTTATCAGAAGTCTTGGCGATGTATATTGGCCGCATCGGAGCTGCAATTTGACCCCATTGGACTTTTTTTTGTCAACAATCTGGAAACGATTGAAGCACGTAGGGCCAATTTCAGCCAAGCAATCAAAAGGGTCTTGGAAAATTGGGGTGACAGAATGCGCTACTGCTTAGCCAGCCGAGGTAGCCACTTGAACGACGTTGTAGTGCATAGTTAATGGGAATGTTTGTTTTTACCAATAAAGCCATAATACATGGGAAAAAATTAATTTTGTTCATTTTATTGCATTTTCTAAAATAAACTTGTATTTGGCCCAACTATACTGAGATTCTAGCTCGATTCATTGCGAGAGATGGTCTCAATTCGAAGCCCAATTCCGGGTTCGAAGTAGCCAAAGTCAGTCCATGTCAGTGTTTCGACTCCAGTTCAACACACCAGTCTTTACTTTCACAGCATCAACTCTCCCGAGTCACTGGGAATGTTCAGCGACAGCATCATCAGTTGGTTCATGTCCTATAATCAAGTCAATAACATTGCTGCCAATTGAAAAACATGTTTGAATAAAGTCTCCTAAAATAATACACCGCCAGTGTGGCGGCCTAATGCGACGGTTCATTTCAACGCTATTTGTGTTCACTCAACTGTGAATTGAAAGCAGCCTCCCCATTCAACGCCATCCACTCGATTAAGCACCGAATTTAGCAAATCAACTCAATTCAACAGTAAAGCCCAAAGAGAACAACCCAATCCACCTCAAATCCGCCGATGTCATTCGACGTTATTGCATTCACACTGGATGAGGTGTATGTGTGAAGGGGGGGATACGAGTATTTCATCACAAGGACAACAACCACAGTTGGTGCCTCCTCTGGGAGGGATCCATCCACACTTGCATTCAGGGAGGAGAATAAAATTTAATAATTTATCGTAATTATTTCGACCAGCATCGTCGGCGTACCGAAGTCATTTAAATGAATTATGAGTGCACTGGCCCATCCCTAACCTCACATTCATCCTGTCGCAACGTTCGGAGCAGTGAAAGCGAGGTGGTCGGACGGTAACTGTTTTGGAAAACTTCAATTTAGCTATGCCCCCGAATGTGGAGGATGCTGGTGGTGGTCGAGCCTTAATGACTAATATCCTCCTCCTGGAGCACGGGCTTTCTCGTTAATCCAATGCCGGTGTATGTGTGTGTGTATGAATTGAATATTGCATAACTGATCCTGTTGCTGGACACAATAAATATTAAATAATGCGATTAACCCGACCTGCCTGCCAAAAACGATGATTTAGCTCAGCGTAGCAGAATTTTGAATCGCTCTGCCGGAAGCGCAATAGGTTGGCACTTCAACAACAGGAACATGCCAGGAGTCAGCTCGCCATCCATTCACACTCGCTGCTTAGCTCGAAATATTTCCTCTATAGCAGTTAATTTTCGTGTGTGGGTGTGCGTTGGGAGAAAATTGATTTATACGCCGAAACGCATCCGAAATGCATTTGTTGCTGAACTTTATTATCCGTGCATAAATTAATGGACTGCGAGTGCGTTGAAATGATATTTGATTACCGCAACGTTTGGGTGCATTTCTGCACTTCGATAGGGCGAAGAGTGGCAGGCGGCGTGGATGGGTCTGATGATTTTTGTTTTTAAATTAAAACACGGTCACTTGTGTTAAGCGATGCGAATGCGTCCAGTCCGTATTAGATTCGTGTGGTCAGCGGAATTCAATTGAAGGCAATTTAATTTAGCCTGCTATACAACGGCAGTGCGGTGTCAACAAATTACTTCTGACATGCCGGTGACCTCCGATGCTGTAGGTGGTGTTAAAAGCCAGCATTAACCCAAATGTGGAAGCAAACACTGTAAACCGGGTTTCAAGTTGGAACTAAAGAGCGGAAAACGGAGTCTTTTCAGCAATTTGAGCAGAAATTGAAGGAAATTTGGCGTATGATGGCTCGATGAGAAAATACGACAAAACAGATCCACTAAGGCAGCGAATGGAATACTCGATATGGATACCGAGTGACAGTGGCAGCACCGAAAACAACATTTCAGGAAACGGTCACAACTGCTTAAAATGTACTGGAACTGGATCATATTTATACACTGAACAAAGCCAGTTGGTAATCACCACGCCGAGAGATGATGCAGTCCCCAATTGTCCCCTTCACAACATCGAGCGTTGCGTAGCTTGTATAGTTTGTAGTGCCTTCTTGGAATCCCAGTTAGGATTTATTGATGCTGTCGAGCTCTGGCCACAGGCAGTCGGTTAACGTCACCCTATACCTGAGATCATTGACTCCTTCCTCACTTCAACAGAAATAAGGTGCAATGATGCCGTATCAAATAGTCAATATTTGTGAATGCATTGAAGCTTGGTCGAACTCTCGTGTTTTTACCTAAATCCGGATATCCGGCAAACATTTCCAGCGCACGATTAACGAGCTCACATCGCTGTATATCGACCGACCGTCGGTTTCAATACTTACTTCAGCTCAATACTAAACGGCTTAAGGCCCCAATCCAACCGCAAAGTAAGCCTTATCTCCAGCGATGCTCAATTCACACCAGTCTCTCTCTGGTTGGTTGCTATCCAAAAGAGTGTACTCGTGTACTCGGTGCGATGAAAACATGATGACGACCGACTACACGACTACTAGTATTTTCTGTTCATTGAGCTTACCTAGCAAAGCCTAGCTAATTCGTCGCCTTTGCAATTGACCGGTATGTCGCAGTGTCCCGTTTATTGAAATGCTCAGCCATCTCTTTAAGAGACAGCCAAGAGTTAAGGGATATTTTAAAGTGAAAAATGACATTGTCTGCAGACTTGGATGCGGGCTCACTGTCTGAACTGATCAAGTGGATATCACATTGTTCTTGAGCGAGGATAGTTGACAGTTTGATCACAAAGGTTTCTGCCTGTCAGACTTCCATTCCAATCTGGAAGCAATGCTAGTGGAAACATTTCTTCGCGAAGATTGTTGTAGCAGGCGGCCGGTGCCATTGACGTGGAAATCGAATTCGCTGATAATATTTGAGTGATCGATGCTGAGTTCGGCCCACAATTGAAGTCTCATAGCTGTACTGGCAACTACCTGCTTTGTAAATAAGTCCAGCGCAGGGAGAAGTATGTTAAGCAGATGTGTGGTTTTTACCGCTCTACTGATGCACATGCAGGCCAGTCGTAGCGCTCAATTGAGCGTGTTAAAGTTTACGACTTTATTTAGGGCTGTCCAGCAAACTTTGACCCAGTACATTAGTGTTCATCTGATTATCGAGGTGAATATCCAATAGAAAACGCGAAGCAGTAATTCCCATTTAAATTCAATTACATTTTTACAGATGAAACATTCCAGATCCTTTCCTCGATGTTGAGTTCTTGGTTGTTATGATGAGATCCATAACCAAGCATTGGCTAGTAATTGCGGAGTAATGCTGCAAAATATGGGGTTATCTTCTGGGGAAGAGTAAAATGTTTGTCGGTTCCCTAAAATGGATTTCTTTGGATGAGATGTACATTGTCTTGTTGAAACCAGAAATAAATGAGTAAAGAGATATTCAACTTCGGCCATTTTTACCGCTAGTCCATGGCGGAAATTTTGAAGTGTAGGCCGCGAAGGATTAGTGTGTAGTGGAATTCCCTTGTATTTCACACATACTTTTACAAGATTCCCGGATTGACCACGATAATGGCGGGAAATTCGCGGATTTTTTTGCAACATGGACGCCGATTCGTGAATTTGCCCACGATCATGTAGTATTATTCGGAGGGTGTTCAGAAGATGACTCATATTTTTAAGAGGACATATATTTGTAATAGGGGCTTGGGTGAATAAAAATGTAATGCTTAGCTCCGTTTTGCAGGAGTACTCTGCATCAATTTAATTCTTCAGAGTAAAATATAGCTGATTAAGATGCCATGACTGGCAAATGAACTTAGTTTTATATCTTTCATTCATGAATTATGAAAACTTCTGCAAATAAATTGCATAATTTGTTAAGAGCAATGGATACAACTATACCTAACTAAAACAAATTTTGCAATTAACTTTCATGCGTATTTCTGTAAAACAATTAAAATGAGCAAGTAAGCTATTTATTTTAAGTGATTCAAGCAAACGTTTCAATAATATTGGTATTATAAGTTACCAGTTCACATGTTTCGTGTGAATGCATTTTTTCGGTATTATGCATATGCTTCATGTGTATTCATTAATAATCAATGTAAATAATGACAAAATTATTTAGTCCTAGTACCTCAGACTGTAACTCTCAGAAAGCTACTTCATGAACATACTCTTTGTTCGTTTGCTTACCCCTCTTTACTGTGTTGAAAATTGAAGACCGAAATTTGAAAAAAGTTCAAGTAACGATCGAATTTTCAAATAAGAACTCTAATTCACCCCACGACTACGTTTGGGGAGGGGCAGCAGCTGTTTACCAGCTGTTCGCAAGAGTTCACACGTATTCACAGACAGGGGACAAAAAAGCGTATAAAAACCGCTGTCAGATGAAATCAAGGGACAAGAGAGGAAGAGGTTGAATATCTCTTTACTCATTTATTTCTGGTTGAAACCACATGTCTTCCACGCCAATAAACATTTGGCTATAGCGATGAGAATCGACTGTGGCTGTGACGGCTTCCATATTTTCGAAAAGTATGAACAGTGACACCAGCTGATTAAATTGCACACCATACATTTTGTGGAAGCTTGTGGGAGGATGCGTCGACTCAACAATGCGCTGAGCAACGCCCATTACCCAGTGCAGTGGAAAATAATTGTGTTGCAACTAATACCTCTATTCCGACAATTCTCCGATCGATCAGAATGTTTCCTTGCATAAGCAACGTCTTTGAAAAGAAACGCATTTGAGTCCTGTTCATCAGTGGCCTGATAAAAATAAGTTCATAACAAACAACCAGTTCAGGACGGAGTATGATACCATACATTTCGTGTCCAAGCTGGTGTTCGACTTTCAACGGAATAAAATAACATATCAGTGCACGGATGCGTGTCTGATTGACTTGGCGTCCGAAATCGTTTAGTAGGGGGCTTCTTCCTCAATTAGGTTAGAAGAAGGAAGATCAACATATGTGCTACACCTGCAGACCAAAATTGAATATCAATAATATACCGATGTACCTCCTTTAGCCGAACTAGTCAGCTGGCATTCACTTCACAATCAATATGTAACATCTTAAACGAACCAAGTCATAATACCATTAAAAAAATTATATTGTTCTTTTCTTATAAAAGAAAAATTAAGGATTATTTACTTCTAAGTTTCTCCACAAACACCGATTTATTAGTAAGTTTTTCTTATTAATTTAATTCTTTCACCATTCAATGGAGTTGACGTCATTCATTGACGATCATCCCCCGACTCACTCTCATCTATCCGTCCCAAGCCGACACTCCAGCTGTATCTCTTCCAGTAGATGAAGCTGTAAATCAAAGTGCGCTTGAGAGCGAGAATACTTGCACACTTAAAGTTTGTTAAGCAAAGAACATGTGCTAAGAGAATAATGGCAATTGCGTGAGAGGCAATGAATTACTTACATCATATTGTTACAATATAAATAGATTCTAGATTGTAAGCATAATTTGTAATATTCCGCATAATATTTAATCCCAGAGCCGAAGGTCTCATCTAGTGCTAACTACTGTATTATTAGCATACTCATTTTTTAATCATCACTTACTTCTATAAAAGAGAGATCAGATTCGATGTAGAATATATATGTATCTGATACGAAATTTCCGAATCTGTCTAGCGGATTTGAGTGCAGTTTTCGCCTATAGATTCAGAATTCAGCTGCAAAGTTTTTTCTATACTACATATGTATTAAGTTTCTTTTAAAAAAAAACTTTTAAATAAACAAGAGAAATATTAAATTTGATTTGGGAAGGGGGTTTGCACTTATATACAAATAGGCCCATTGTACTGCCACGTGGGTTCACAAGGGGGTTGGGGGCGGCATGATTATGATAGCCACTCAGACTTGTCAGTGAAGTCCAATAACGATTTAATTGGTGTTTCGTTAAGGTAATTTATGTTGTCAAAGAAGTAGGCTTTCCTAGTCGAGGCGAGTGCAAGGCAGCTGCAGAGGAGGTGTTGAACATTTTCTTCCTCTACCTCTTCTTTATCAGAATGGTCCTAATCTTTTCGCCTGCCGTGCTGATCTTGGATCTTTTTGGGGAGATCAGGCTGTCAGGAACAAGTTTACTGGGTAAAGCTTTAAGACCTTATGTATTTGAAGCGATTATTACAACGGGACCAGTCACAGGTGAGTATCAATAAGGTTTAAGGTCGAACTACTAAATTTACCGGCATTGATTTAAGTAATGAATGCTTTTCGCATGGACAGCTTTAGGTAGCCTACTCACGAGTAAATAGGCAGGAAAATTTGCTTGTATGAACCCTACATCATACAACCGCAAATGTGGTATACAAAGAACTACTTTAGCTGCAAAATATCACTGTAGGTCCCTTCCACTCGTGAGAGAACAATAGCATGCACAACACGAGTGGTTTGCTGATAAGCTAGGCCCTGGCCCTCCAAATGCATTATACTTTAACTTTTTGTTACTGTGTAGAAACAATGTTGGTACATTTATTTAACGTTTCATACAAGGAAAATTTGCTCGATATTATGAGTTGTTCGATTTAAGGCGGGCGAAGCAAGTCGAGCATGGGTCAGACAGTTTGTAATAATTTATAATAATAATTATACAACAACACATTTTGCAAATGGCGTCGTACGTCAATGATGTTGACATTTGTGAACTAG
This sequence comes from Eristalis pertinax, assembly GCA_907269125.1. Classification (NCBI taxonomy): domain Eukaryota; kingdom Metazoa; phylum Arthropoda; class Insecta; order Diptera; family Syrphidae; genus Eristalis; species Eristalis pertinax. The sequence continues at coordinate 38,755,491 of OU026147.1, forward strand.
ACAGCTGTAGTATACAAACGGATAAGCAATGGAGCGCAATACTCGTAACGTAACGTGGCGACGTCTTTGACATCAGACACGCTGTTGGTAAAACGATTTTGTTCGTAATATTCACTGCTAATCTGATCTGATAGGTTCCATGTTGCACTTAATAGCATACGTCGACGTATTTTTGCCGCGTGACTTCAATAAATTCCGAATTTGCGACGACTTCAAGTTTATCAACTTCCTGAAGTGTGAAACCATGCTTTTCAGAACCCCATTTACAGCGAAGTTCTGAAAAGTATAGTTCCATCATGGGATACGCCCAGAAATTGGGGCAAATTCGGCATTGTTGACCCGTAAGAATGCCCAACATGATTAAAGTGAAGAAAAAACACCATCATCTTATGTGACAAATGTGGCGTCTATAATACATACAACCTCTTTTAAGACCGCTTTATAGTAGATCAAAGTTCCCATGATGATGATGATGGCAGGGTGAACCCCAACTCTTATCAACTAAAGTGCATTCGAATGCCATTAAATCTATTTTACGATTTTACACTCTAAAAAATCGGTTTGCTCTTGCAAAACAAAACGTGACCTCATACCAAGACAATTCTGTGCTCGGTGCATCACTATTGCCGCAAATGGCGAACTATTACGAAAGCAATAACTCCCACATCAAACACCGCCATTATCAGAGCTAACAAAAATTAACTACTTTTCCAACTTTACCACACTTTACGTCCAAGGATTAAACTTAAAGACATCCAACGAAAACAACGACGGCAACGTTGAGTTGAAGCGAAATCCTCTTTTAATGAGCTCCACCAGGATACTGCGGCTTTCTCATGTCCTAATTAATCTTATTTTCCTTGGTCTAATCTAATTGGCCCTAACATCTATCACGAGCGTGCACTGCACACACCCAGGTTAACAGAAGACGCAATGGTGTTTGCTTCAAACAATGTCCCGGACATGTGGTGTGGCCGTGGGTGGGAGAAAGTTTCGCCAGCCGCACGATGTGGCACGATGGAGCTAGGTCTTCTCATGTTCTAATGACATCAACATCATAATAATGTCATTCACCATAAAGCCCGTGTAAGCCTCCGACAAACACTGGCCCTTCCCCGTCTGGTATACCATCTGAATTCGCGGGTGTGTGTGTGTGTGGATGGACGGGTGTATTTGCTTGCCAACAATATGACGGTGACGCTGCTAAAACGAGCAGCGGTTTGGAAACTTGTAATAAGGCCAGTAAAACTGTCAATTGAATTGCATTATTGAGAGATCTAGCCGGGGGCCATGACAGATATGGGTTTCAGCCTGACAGATACGGCACTCGTGTCGGGATAACAAAGGAATAACTCTTCATGGAGTGTCATTCAATGGATCCTTGGCAGTGGCAGTGGTAGTGGAGGGTGAATTGTGGCGTCGACGTCGTGTGTGACGGACTAAATTAGCTCGTCATGTTATTAAAAGTTCTCCTCAGGGTGCCATGGTGCCATTGAGCCACGGTGGCACTGCAGCCGCAACGTTATGAAGATTTATGGTAAATTCTAGAAGTGTGAGTGCAAGCAAGTTCTAATAAACGGATATATTCCATGTGAGGATGTGGCATTGCTTGAGATTAGAGATGAGTTGTGTGGATTGAGGAGGAAGTATTTTATGACTATCTTGCTGGCGATGCAACGTCCATTAGTTGCATTATTGAGTTTTGAAGAATGGCGTATGGGAATGGAGTGTATTGTGTTTTTGTTAGAATTTTTGGGTGTATGCACGTAGCTCAGAATAAATCTAGGCATAGCAGTCCTTTCCAGTGAGAGCAAGAGTTCGTTCAAGCTATGTTCGGCAGGAGAGCCTTCTGCGTGACTATGTTAACTACTCGGCAGATCGTGGTATCAGCGAACTTAGAGCCGCATCCCTTTTCTAAATCGCCGATGGACATTTTCGATCGAGAGCCTGTTATTTGCTGAGGTTATTGTCTTGGGTTTGAGGATATTGATCGAAGGCCACAAGTGTGACAAGTGTGACATTTGTATTTGAACTGTGTCCACCAGCTAAGGGTCGTCTCCAGCCATCACCATTATTATAGGCCGTTAGTTTTTGATCCCATCATATTTCAGCATCCTCTAATGATCTTGGGAGAAACGAAGACAGGCTGATGACCCTCAAATACTTCGAATGGATGTGTCAGCTTCATCCAGGGTACTTGAAACGGCTGTTCCCACAAATCGTAAGTTGACTAATGGCACAGGGTGCTTCACTATGACACAATTATGGCATATGATCAGACTGAGCACTAAGCCATTGGAATTCACGCCTTTAGATTGGGTCCAACCCAACAAAGACTTCTGAAGAAGTTCCAGAGACGATAAAGAGGAGGAAACCATTGTGCATCTACTCAGCACTTGAAGCGCCCTCTGCACCTGAAGGAAAAGTTAATCAGGGGGTTAGGTGGACAGGAGTTGCTGAATAGCCTTTTATTTATCTTTGAAATAAGGTGTGGGTAAACATATGACGTTTACGAAAATGATTTGAATTTGTTGCTAATTTTTGTAGGTGCAAGTCCTGCAATTAAAAACTCTTGCAAACATGGATTCAAAGTGAGAAGTCACTGAAATTGATTACCGTTACTGCAAAGATTCGATATTTATTAGGTTTAGAAGAGTCAACTGAAGATGTTTAAGGTAAAATTCAATCATCTTCTAAGTTCTATTGCATTAAGGTAAAGCAAAAATGTTGAACATAAAATTTAAACACCCTTTAAGTTGTATTGTCTTAAAGTAAAGCAAAAATGGGACCAATGCCAAAGGAAACAGGACAGGTTCGTGCAAGTCAATGAACAATGGCTAAACCTTAGTTTGGTTATTTTGAAGAGTGTAGTGAACGTTCAAAGGTCCTAAGTTAAGCTGCTGAAATGACTTGTCGATCTTCAGGATCTCTACAAAAATCAAAGAATGGGGTTGCTTGTCGACATTCCTAAGCCTGGATATGGTACTACCAATGACGGAATTGAGTGCTGAGATAACAGGGGTGGACACGGCACTACTTACGGAACTACATGCCTAGCAGCGTCCATAAGCTACTGATTCATGGGAAAGATATAATATCATTTTTTCAATTGCCTATTGGTGTACTCTCTGAAGAAGCATTGGAAGCTAGACATAAAGAAATTAGAAAGGCCAGGCTAGACCACAGTCGAAAATGTTCCAGGATCAGTACAATGTTTGATTTAATTAATCAATTGGTAATAACATCAGATCCGTATATTTCAAATATACGTTCCAAAAGCACGCATATGTCTAAGATCGACCCAGACATTAATAAGTCCATAAAAACGATTTGAAAGTGTTAACATTACCAGTGAATGTAAACTTGAACGATATTGATACCACATCAGAGAGCGATGTTGATTAATTTTTAATAATCAATTTTTTCTATTTTAATTATTTTTTTATAGCTTGTACGGGCAACTAGTACCCGTCTATTTATGTACCGTTTATGTTAAAACAAAGATATTTATATAAGAAATAGTTATTTGAAAAATCACGAAGTTCCATTCATAAACACACGAGATATTAATTTTGCGGATTTTCCCATACACTCGTCCCACTGTGCGGCCGACAGAAATGGTTTGATACATTTGGGCCAGTTTCGGCCCCTTTCCTTGCAAGTTCATCTGCTGCTTCATTGCCGGTTATATCCCAATGGCCTGGGACCCGGCTTACACTTGTCTACTGCTGCGCGTTGACAACCTTTAGCTTTTCGCGATAGCAAGCGACCATCTTGGACATGTTTTCTATCGCCGAAATTGCTTGAATGACCGCTTGACTGTCAATTTGAAATTTGGTTATATCAGCCGGTGGTATCTTCAACTTTCACATGATTCTGGTCATTGACTGTTAAGACTTGCGCTTTGAAAAACACTGCCATAGTCAGGGATTTTTCGGAGAGAGTGCCGTACCTTTTTGGATCTTCTTGATCCATTTGTGTATACTTGAATGGTTGAATTGTTGATGAGCTCAGTTGTGGTCCACTGCTCAGTTGTTGGAAAAATGCAGCGGAAAGGTAATTTCAAATCAAGGAACAGAGCAGTATACTCGCCTTCGATTTGTTCAATTTGTAGTCCATCATGACCAGTGGAGCTTAAAAATAAGACGCTTGATTTGCGGATTCTTATAGCTCTCTTTGCAGCAGTCGTCTGCATGCGGAGGTTAAGTGGTAAGTCTAATATTACCCCCAAGCTCGCTGTGGGAGCAGTGCTAATTGCTGTGACACCCAGGCACGCAAGTCTCTGGATTCTTGTTAATATATTTTGCTTGATGGATTTCAGTCGGCCGCCAAACTAAGCTGCCATGCTGCCATACGTCAAGATGGGTCTCACAATCGCTGTGTACATTGACAGGATTGTTTTGGGCTGGTAGGGAAAATCTTAGTCACTGTACAGGACGCTACTTTGACTCTTGTTCCAAGATGTTTCGCACCATCAGTCAGTGTGAGGGATGTGTCCTCAATTACCGGTAATCTGAATCGCGGAATGCCTCTTTTGTTGGAGAATAGGACCAAGTGAATTTTTTGCGGATTAATCCCTAGACCACATGTTTTCGCACATCTGAGTAGGGTTTCAAGCAATTTCGGCGATAGAAAACAAGTCCAAGATGTTCGCGAAAAGCAGGTTTTCAGCAGCTTACTAATTGTCGGGGGAAATTTGCCACGGGTTATTGAGTACCACCCACAGAAGGAGTGAAACTCCGCCGCTTAATGCAATAGCTTTTATAGAGCTGTGCCCTACGGTCTAGTGCTCAAAAGCTCTAAAGCTCTTAAGACTTGATCATTCTTTGGCTAGGATTGCTTTATGTGGGATTGCTCAGTGCCGCCAGCCTATGCACAGACTCATGGAGCAGGGCTCTAAAATTACAACTACATTCCAAATTTAACGTATTTTCTACACACCCTGTTGTCACGCCAAGTCAGATGAGAATTGAAATAATGTCACTCATCCCCTTGCATTCCATAAATTCAAACCACATTTCCACCGACACCATTCCCAGTGTCAACCGCCGCCTGTGGTAACTTGACATAGCTACCTCCGTAACTCATTACTGCACACATTCCTTGGGCATAACGATGAATATTTGATGTTGTCCTCCCTTTAAGTTTTGTTTTGATATTTATATCATTCGGACTTCATTGGTATTTGAATATCCGAAAATTTGCAATTTTCAATTGCATTCGATTAACTCAAATCTGGGTTGGATCTGTAAACACACATGTAGGCTGTCACAATGGCTGGGCTATGCACTAAATTACAATTATTTAGGGCATTCAATCTAAGCAGATCACAAGCAAACAAAGCCACGGTACCTACCACAAGTACAAACAACCGAGACCCGAAGAACACTTTGCGGAAATGCCAGTCCAAATGCATCAGTCCGGCGCACGACTCCTTTGCCTGGTCCTTCCACCTCGGCCAAGGCAATAATGTATGCTTTCTGGTGGCCACTGAAATTTGGGTCAGATGCAGATGCACAGCTAATATTGATTCTATTTGCATAACAGCAGACCAGATTTAACTCTTAATCACAGTCCTTTCAGCTTGGACTCAATTTGCGCGTTCACCGCCAGGAGAACAAGAGAAGCGGGCGCACTCCCCGGGAGTGGGTGTCGTCTAGTAGTTTACTCAACCGCCCCCCGTCCTGTCATGCATACGTGTCTGCACGAAGCATGTACATGATCCTGAGAACATATCCCTGGCGACTGGGACGGCGAGAAAAAGTTCCCATAGAAAGACCACAGTGAATATAAATCTTCATTCAAACTTAGCTGTACCTGGCTGTCCACTTGGGGTAGTCGCCTGTCTGTATCTTCCGCATCGCACACATTCTGGGGCTTGTTCTACACGGTCCCGTGGTAATTTCCCGAACGAGTAGTGAATGACGCCAGTTGGTCTGGGGTCGCCTCCAATTCACATGGTAGCGTGGTACCCATCTCCCATGGATGCTCTGCTCGAAATGAAAAGTTACGACACCAGGGACACATATGCTGATGGAATCCTTTGCAGCCGCAAACATGCATGGAATTACCATTTCAATGTCATCATCACTTTCAATCTAGCACACATCATCTGGGACAACACGATGAAATAAAAGTAAAATGAAAAACAGAAAAAAAGAAAGAAAATCATTCGTTGGAGGGGGGGAACTGCATGTCACGCAAATGCAATGAGGGAGTCGTCTGTTGTCAGATTGCACTGCAGCGGGCAACTGTTTGATGGATGGCGTGGTAATTCATTTGCATATCGTCTGGCTGCAGTTGGATCTCAAAGTGAAGTACCACGTGAAATGGATATGTGTGAGGGATCATGGAATGAGTTGTCACAATGGCGGGCGGCACTGACTGTTGTTCGATGCCATTGCAGCAGAGTGTTGATCGATAAACAGTCTATGATGCCATCATCTTGTTCTTTTCTCCCGAGTAGTTATGAGCTTTTTGGTTTTTGCAAGTACGTGACACGTTCCAAGTACTAGGGCGACCATTGATTGTTTTGATTCAAAATATGTTACCATTTTGCTGACATTATACATATACCACCTTGATCATCCCTGACCTGCTCTATGGCGCTGAAACATGGACGTTCTGCAAATGAAGAAGCCCTTGGAAAAGTTCTGCGTTCAATCTTTGGTCCGGCTTACGTACATAAAAGTAGACACGCATCAGGGATAGTTAGGCCCAGAGCTTCATCACACTTTTTGAATGCCGCTTACATCAGTCACGTTTGAGCAGCAAGCTAGGGCCCATAAATATAATGAAATAACAACGGCAAATAATATTGGACAGTAGCCGATAATGTATCACTCTACTCGATTAGGCGGCTGTCACAACCGGTACTGTCGCAACTGCAAGAATGAAGTAAGTAAAAAAATTCTCAATCGGTAAAACGTAATGGAAATACAATGACAGGCTGGTTTAGAAATGAGCCCGTGCAGCGTGCGTGTTTCCGTGTAATTGTCCCCAGATAACGCAAAAGCAGGTCTTTCTTTATGAATGCTAAGGCACAAAATATTTTCTAGCTTATGCCTTGTATACATTAAGTCATTGGATAGCAAACCTAAACGCATTTGATCCTCAGATTCTGAGCTGATTACACGAGATCAAGTGAAACATGTTAAGTTCACGTTTAATAAAATGCACGTGAAATTAAAGAACCAAGTACGTGCCACATACTATTCACACGCATAAGTGCGTTCGATCTTCTTCTTCGTCTTAGGGCACTACAGTCCGAGGTGGACGTGGGCCTCACTTCACATTCCTCTCCAGCCAACACGATCTCTCGCCAGATGTCTCCAGCTTCGCACACCAAGCCGGCTAAGGTCTCCCTCGACGTGCGTGCTCCACCTTGTGCATGGACGTCCTCTGTTGCGTTGTCCCACAGGCTCAGAGTCGAAGATTCTTTAGGCCGGAGCTAAGTTTTCCATTCGCTCTACAAGGCGTAGCCATCTTAGGTGTTGGATCCGTAGACGCCTGGCTAGACTCATGTCGCTGTACAGCCCATACAATTCGTGGTTGAATCGTTTTCTCCAAATGCCATTTTCTCTTAAAATACCAAGAACCTCTTCATCCGCTTTGGATAAAGTCTATGTCTCTGCGCCATAGAACAAGATGGGGATGATCAAGGTCTTATACAGAGTCAACTTGGTCTTCCGAGAGAAGGCTCTATTACACAATTGCCTCTTGAGCCCATAGAAACAGCAGTTGGCAAGAGTTATTCTGCGTTTAATCTCGGTACTGATGTTGTTTTATATTGTTTACCGCGGAGCCGATATAGACAAAGTCCTTCACTATTTCAAAGTTATACCTGTCCACGGTGACGTTCTGGCCGTGTCGTCGATGTTGTGCATCCTTTTTCGACTACAGCATATATTCTGTTTTGCCCTCGTTTACCGCCAGACCCACGTTAAACGCTTCCGTTTCAATGCCAACAAACGTCTCATTGACGACTCGCTGTGTTCTACCAATCAAGTCAACGTCGTCTGCGTACGTCGGCCAGTGAGTTCTGCCCGATCTTCTCCAGTATGTTATTGATGAAGTCAAATGACAGCGCGTCGACTTGTCTAAAACCTTTTTTGACATTGAAGGTCTCGGTGAGTCCGTTACCGACCTTGATGGAGCAGCGAGAGTTCTCCATCGTCATCCTGCACAACCTGACGAGTTTGGCAGGAATGTCAAAACTAGACATGGCGTTGTATAGCTCGTCTCTATGCACGCTGTCATATGCGGCCTTGAAATCGAGGAATATGTGGTGGGTGTCGATCTGCATCTCTTGAGACTTTTCCAGAATCTGCCGTAGTGTAAAGATTTGGTCGATGGTGGACTTCCCCGGCCTGAAACCATACTGATAACGACCTATCATTGACGAATGATTTCAGGCGCTCACACAAAACAGCAGAGAATATCTTGCAAGCGATGTTTAGGAGACTTATCTGGAGGTGTGTCTGACATAGATCGCAACGTGATCAATCTGGTTGACGGTTGATTCATCAGGGCACCGCCAGATTCCTTTATGGATGTTGAGGTGTGGGAACATCATACTGGCTACAGAGAGGTTCCGCCCCGTCACAAAGTCCCCCAGCCTGAGACCGTTTTCGGATGTGCTGTCATGCAGGTTGTGCTTACCATGACTCTAGCGAAGATGTCCACTTTACCCAGCTTAGCGGAGATTCACCTAGAAAGATCTTGGTGTCGTAGCTGGGGCATGCATCGTATGTTCTTTCTAGGAGATCATAGAAGTCATCTTTGTTATCCTCATCTGTCTCCGTCGTTGGGGCATGGGCGCAGATTAGGTTGATGTTCCCGATTTTAGCCTGGATGCGGATTGTTATGAGACGCTCGATTATGTACTTAAAGACTTTTTGGCTAAGTGTGCCTCGAACAACAAATCCACATCCAAGTAAGCGCTGCCTTCGCTCTTTGTAGCAATCGCCGTAGTAGACATCGCTGTTTTTCGTTTTCTTTTTGCCCGGCCCGTGCGTGACATCGTATAGCCTAAATTACAATCGAAGACCATTTGAAAGGTCTTCATTGTTGTGATTATGTCAGACCAGAGAAGGATTCCTCAGATATCTAGTGAAGACGGTCTTGGCGAAGGGTAGTCCATGTTGAGCATTGTTTATCCTTTCAACCTTTTCAGATTTCGCTGACCTTGATGCCTTGGCAGTTGGTGATGGTGGCATTCATGGCATGAGTACGAAGCCAACTTCACTGTGACCGAGATTTCCTGCGGCAATTAAAGAGAAGGTGTAATGGGGGAAAAAAAGATTTAAGGCGTCGACTAAAACATGCTTACCGCACTGAGCAGAGTGTAATTTTGAGGTTGATAAAGTATTTATTTGCATTGGGAATAGCGAAAGCTGCACTATTAACCCATCAGTAGAGATGTGGTGAGCTCCTGAGGCAAATCTGCTTTTATCACTGCCAGTGCAGCTTTATGGAATCGATATGTTGAAGAAATGGAAGAATGCTAGGCCATCTGTGGATTATTCTCCACCTGTACATGCCAAAAGACACGACATAACAGAGAACTCTACACTCGTGGTCGGTTTAATTCAGCGATCGGACAGAAGTGTCGCAGAAGTCTAGGAATATCGAAAGTTCTGTTTCAGGTTGGTCTAACCAACTCGAAGCAACACGTCGTAGTTGGAGAGAAGCAAGCACTCGTTCAGTCTCAGATCTTCGAAGGTTTCAATCTCGATAAGTAGCTTAGTCAACAAGCTAGCTTTATTACCGCGATAAATTTGTACTTTGGCATGTTTTGCGAAAAAGACATCGTATGTTATCCGAAACAAAAACAATATAATCATGCACGTTTTACATAATCGATCATTCCATTAATTTTAAATAATAAACTTCCAGCTGCGTGCAATGATGTGTCTCGTTCTAGTCGTTACTGGATACTGGATACCTCGACTGTATGTTCTCCGTTCGAGTGATTGACTGCTAAAGGCAGTCACACTTAGGACAAAGTAGGCCCACTGTGATACCACGCGGATTACCTTCTCCTACCATCGGAACCAGTTGGTGCTTGCAGTGAAGCGATTTAGCTGGCCTATGCTGACGCTGCTTGAGCTCAGCTCATTGAGATTATTGAAATAGTAGGCCCCTATGTGTAGGAACCTAGGACTAGCCAGAGCCTCTTTATCAATGTAGCTTCTGCAGAAATCATTATATGGGACACCAATCCTGCGAGCATCCTGCGAGCATCCCGCGAGTGCCAATTGCACAGTGGCCGGTTATGACTCCTATGAGAGTCCTTAATGAGGGCCTGCTGAGCCTAAGTAGACTGAGTGACCGTTTGAGGTTAGGTGATGGCCACATTTATTTTAAGGCAGGTGTTGCCTTCATTTGTTATTAGTTGGTTTTAATCATGTGTATCTTCAGGAGATGGTAGGCTGTAGCGATTGGCGTGGAACTTGGCGAGTTCATCGGCTTTGCCGTTCCCTGGTATGTCACCGTGTCCCAGCACCCACATAAGGTGCATGTTAAAATGCTCAGTCATCTCGTTAAGAGACAGCCTGCAATTAAGGGATGCTTTTGAGTTGAACATGACATTGTCTAGAGATTTTATTGCGGCCTGACTGTCCGAACAGATGGTGAGATCCCTTTTAGATATCACGTTGTTTTTGAACCATAACAACGCCTCTTTAATTGCAATGGTTTCTGCCTGAAAGACGCTGCAGTGATCAGGGAGCTTCAAAGAGACAGCAATATATAGGTCTTCGGACCTGCACCCATCCCTTTGTCGGTGTTCGATACATCTTTGAAAATATGCAGAGGATCATCCACCGTCTGCTTGTCAGACATCCAATCCGATCTGGAAGGAATGCTGGTAGAGAATTTCTTCTCGAAGATAGCCTGGGCTAGTAGACGGTCGGTGTCGTTAGGAAGGAAGTTGAATTCTTTAATAATGGTTGAGTGGCTGATGTTGAATTCGGACCACAGTCGGAGTGTTTTGGGTCTCAAGGCTGTGCTGGCTGCTACTTGTTTGCCGAATATTTCCAGTGGTGGATGGTGGAGGAGAATATTCATTTCGTCTGACGTAGCACTTCTCAGCACTCCGTTGATGCACATGCAGGCCAGTATCTGTACTCGATTGAGTGCCTTGCTGTAGATAGCTTTATTTAGTGTTGTCCTCCAAACTGAGACTCCATACAGAAGAGTCGGTCTCGAGATGAAAATCCAGTGAGCGATGCGTGGTTGTAGTCCCCATTTGCATCCAATGGCCTCCGCATGTTTGTTTCCATACTTCCAGTTTATCGAAGGCTTTCTGCATTATGACTCTTAGAATGGGGACGAATTTGCCAGATGCCGCTATGGCAATATCGTCCACATAGGCAATGATTTTGCAACGTGCATCTTCCAGTATTAATAGCAGCTCATTTGACGATACGTTCCCCCTTGTGGGGTGCCCCAATTAACTCCTCTATGGATCGCAGCATCTCCCAAGTGAGAGTGGATTGTCCTGCTGGTAATTAGCTGATGAATGAAAATCACTAAGGACTTCTCGATCGCGAGGTTGTTAAGCGCAAGTAAATTTGCCTTTGGTTCGATATTGTTGAATGCACCTTCGATGTCAAGAAATGTCACAAGTGTTTATTCTTTAAATTCGAGAGATTTTTGAATGGTTCCTATAAGAGAGTGAAGGGCTGTCTCTAAAGACTTACCCTATACTGCACTTTGGGCAGGTGAGAGTCAGCATTGGAATAGTTTGCCTTATATATTGATCTATTAGTTTCTCCAAGATTTTCAGGAGAAAGGAGGAGATACTGATGATTGTCAGTGCCCACAAGACAGTTGTGTGACTGATGTTAATGAGATTACAAGGGTTTTTTTTTGGAGGAAATACGTCTTCGCTATTAGCTCTAGTAGACAAGTTGCCTGGGAAGTGCGTATCAAAAAGAAGATTAAGGGTTTCCTCTTGGATGTACTGGATGGCGCAGTTGGTTGAGTGCCTGGCCTTGGTTAGGGGGGTCCACAACGCTTTTTTCCGGTTTTCAAATCTGGTCCAGTAACCATTTGCCGTTGGGATCATATTAACGGCGCTATCACTGGAATTGTCGATCTAGTAGTAGTCTGACTATAGGCATCACAAGTGTGCTGGCGATTTCGCTGACAGCCCACTTACCTACTTACCGAGGTCGCTGCTGGTAGTACAATGGACCAATTTTTAGTCTGAGTGCTTCAATCTAGCGTCACAAAAACATCAGACAAAAAAAAAAGGGTTTCCTCACTGGGTGAGGTCCAGGTCCTATCAGGTTTTTGGAGGAAACTAAGTGATTTTGGGGATGATGCTAGATCCGCCTGGATATGATCCTCTCAATATCGACTGATGCAGATTGACCAGAGCCACCCACCCACAGCTCCAATGCTTAGTCCCATCTCTAATCACCGACTGTGCAATGCGGACCTCAAGTGTTTGCGTTATTTGCTTAGTGATTCATTGGGCCTCTTCGCCTCGTAGTAAGCTCTTCTAGCAAACAGTGCCTTATAATGGTAGCAACGTTGATGCTTATATTAAATCTGATTCAGTAATGTTACTGTTTACAGCGTTTAGGGCTTATTTCTGGACAAATTCTTCTGGTTACTTTGTAGTTAATACCTTCGAACCATCTTCTGTTAGTCAAATGGGTTATTGTTTCGTGCAGTTAGTGGTTTGCAGGTTATGAAAGACACTCAATGAAGAGGGAACAGGGGCGGCGCGTCCGTCGCAATGATTTACCCCTTGAAACCTTAGTGCAATGATGATCGCATACCGTAGACATTGACTAAAACATAACCATAAGACTGCACCTTAAAGATGTAGCTTAGAGTGCTGTTCAGAAATTCCGGCATAATCTACGGATCCCTTCAAACTTGGATAGATTAGGCAAAAATAATGCAAACTAAAGGTAAACTCTTCTTCAAGGAAGTTGCTCCTATCACTGTCCTAACACACATCCACTATGCAGGAGTTGTTCTCGCGCCACTTGAGATTCCGAAAGCATTTCGGAGTCATAAATTTCCACCTGCACAGATTAACGTCACCGAGCTTTCCAATTAATGTCCTCGCCAGCAGCGGGAGCCAACGTGCATGAAACACAATCGACTACAACGACAGCGACAAAGCCAACTCCAACGATAAACCACCATTTAAACTTAATTATCGAAATTAAATCCTTCGCTGGAAGCTCATAAATCCTCTACGTCAACCGAAAGACAATTACGCCAACAAGGACTTTTGCCCGCAAAGGTGGTGGTGTGTTGGCATAGTCTCCCTATAAGTGGGAACAGTGTGTTCGACTGCTGAAAGTTTTCGATCTTTAAGGACAGCCACCATAATCCAACGGACATGTGTATGTTGGGGATGTCCTGACATGAGCTCATTAAATGCAATGGATTTCTAGACAAGACGGGATCGGGTGCACACGAAAGAAATCCATGGCCTCTGGCAAAAGTTTCGACACTCGTAGCGGCGAGTGAGTCGGGAAAATGAAAAAGTTCGTTTGTTATCTTTTGTTGAGGACAGAAATGGATAAACGAGTGAAGCCATAGATAGTTTGGGCAAATGCGAAACAAAAAAAGATGAAAACAAAGAAGAGAATGATGAGTTTTGCAGTATTTGCTCTTCTGTTCATTCTGCAGAATCTGCAGTCCAGACAGACGTAAATGACTCTTGAAGGAAGGCGCGGCCCTATCAAACCTTTCTATGGCTTCTGTACACCTGTGTTGATGTTGTCGTACGTGTATTAATCGAATCAGATGCAAGGAGAGCATCGAAATGCTCCCAAAAAAAAATCGACAGTGGTTAGTATGGTAGCTTTTAGGTTCATGTTCCAACTGCCACAGCGGCATAAAGGAGAGTTGATGACAACAAAGTCAGGCACATGATCCGGTGCATATTCCGTCGCCTATCGTCTATCGAACCGCTGCAGTGTATTCCAGGCAGAAGAAACAGCTGTTCAAAAGGGAGCCCTCTGACTACCAATGAGTCATATCGAGGGGAGATCTATTGTTATCAACAAAGATGGGCGTCCATAAAGGCTCTGGATGCACCATCAATCAAGGCCAAGATGGCAAAACTCTGCCGCATATTTCTAAAGGAAAGAGCAGGCAGAGTTATCCATTCCCTATGCTTGGTCGCTAGGCATAAGGGTATTTCGGACAACGAAAGAGCGGTTCTGTTACTGACACATAACCAGGAGTCGCTCAATCCCTCACTGAAAGCAATGAAATGATTGCTTCTTATTGCCCCAAAAATGATACCAACCGCAGATGGACGGAAATAGGTACCTGCAGGTCATAGAAAACGCTGTGGCCTGCACTGAGCAGAACTAGAGCTCTCCTAGAGTTGGGCAGGAAGGAAATTAGCAAAATGGTTGGTCTAATAACCGTAAACTGGCTCATAGGCAACAGTGGCGTGGAGTGGAAAATTTTAAAAGATAAGTCGGAAGAAGTCGGATCTTGCCAAGGGTGCGTCTTGTCACCTCTACTTTTAATTATATATATGGCCTGGATGTTGCAGCGCAGTCGAGGCGAGAAATGTTTCACATTGGGTGAGTTGTGGGTAAGTAATTTTTTTTGGGAAGATGACTTAGTTATAACCACATCCTCCCAAAGCAAACTCCAGCGCGCACACGATAGGTTTATTGCCGTATGTGCAGATGCTGGGATTGAATGTTAACGTGCACAAATCAAAGATTATGGTAATTGCCAGAACGCCTATTCAATGCACTGTTTCCTGTTCCCGTTGAAGCAACTGGCGAAGTTCGCGTATCTCGGGGTCATTTTCACGATTGACTCGAAGGAGTAATGCTAAGCTTTCTTTTAGGATTGGCGAAGCTGGCTCAATTTTGAAACAGGGTGAAAAACACGGCAGTACATAAGGAACAAAGAGGACTATGCTTCGTTGTCCTCAGCATCACGACTTGCGAGGCGTGCCTTGGATACGATTCCATCAGGTAGGCGCCCACTTGGCAGACCCACGACGAGGTGGTTCGACCAAGTCAAAAAACTCGCCTGGTTGCGCTTGGCCATAACTCCTGATGAATTATAGTCGATGGCGGAGGATCGAGTGGCCTGGAGATCTCTCGTGTGTGCCAACACCACCAATTTGTTCTAACCAGCCACATATTTTATAACCCGACATTTATCGGGTTACTATGCGCCCAAGAATGATGCTCTGCGCCTGTAGCCTGTGGAGTATATGATGTTCGAGAATAGGCATGCAATGATGTGTTTAGTGTATGCGTATGCGTGGAGCAGTATAGAACTAAATATAATAAATCGGATCACCATTGACTAACAGATTGTGGGATTGTGTGTAGGAAACACGCAAATATTACGTTGCACATATTAAGATTCATGTTTCTTGTTAAATTGGTACCTTGTTGAAAAGAATTTTTGACGCCACGGCACTGATAGGCAATCAAGCCGGAAGATTGAAAGCGCTCTAGAATGAATTCTGTAGAAAGTACAGGGATGAGTAGGAGGAGGAAATAGTACTGCATTACCTCGGTACTCGCCCTTGCAGAAAGTAGAAGAAGAAAGCTACAAGCCTCAAACTATGGGATATTTAAAAATGCCTTAAAGCCGCCAAATGGTTATAAAAACGTTAAAAAAAGACGTCTGAGTGTAACGATTTTTCAAAACATGGTAAATGACAGTAAGTCATTTTTTTTGCATTAAACACGCTAGTCACCCAACCTACCACCAATCTAGGTGAAAGTTGCAGTTCGTTGATACAGTCAAACAGCAATCTATGGTACAATTCATCCATTGTAAAAAAAATGTTTCCGCAGAACCAGATAAAGTGCAGAATGCTCAGTCAATAGTTGGTGAATATTGGAATCACACGCCACTCCCGCGGCCCCATCCCAAACTGTTCCCGGGGACCACATAAAGCCCTCCATCAGAAATGAAGGAAAATATTTGTCCAATTGTTTGCAAAGAGTGCTACGAAAGTGTTTCAAGCTAAAATCTATTCAACTGATTGTCATTCCAGTCAAATTGAAATTCGCCCGACTGTCATTCATTCTCCGCAACTCTGTTCTTTTATGACAATCAGCGGGCGCCATTTAATTCTGTTTCCCGTAATGTTATTGACCATTAAGAATTTCCATTTCGATCGCTAAATGAATACAATTTGCGGTTAAATTGCACAGAAGTCTTGAAGACATTCGAACCATTACCCGGTTACCTTCGAATGGCGCGAATACGCAACAAAGGCGTCAGCTTGACACTGAAAAATAAAAAAAAAAACCCTTTTACATTCTTTCGCATAAGCTGGAATAACAACGCAAGCGAAAACAGCAAAAATATGCAACGTAAAGGAAGGAAGAATAAAACTAAAAAAACAAACTCGCATTCATGCCATTCTCGAAACTATTCAAATTAAGGACAAAGTCCCTGGTGGTGGTCCTAGCACCTAACACCGAGTGCACTTTGAAACCTGTGCCATTTTACATCCTTTTGGTCTGCGAAAAGAGACGAAACGACTTCCCTGCAAATCCGCTTACATTGAAATGTGTACGCTCTGGGAGCTCGCACAAACATCAGGGACGAGTGGCAGAAGGACATTTTGGTGGTGTTGAACCTGGCGTCTGAGGAAAACTTTCCAAATTATCATTGTGATATCCGAGTCAGTTCCTTATGCATCCCGGTTGCAGTACAGTGGATCTTTGTTTCTTTTCATCGCATTAGGGGCATGGTGTATGCTATATGCGCGGTTGGTCTAGGGTATTTAATAACGAGGGTAAAAAAACCTCTGTGATATTTCAGGAAATCTTCTTTCGAGGTTCTAACCAAAGATTGTTTTAAAAGCAATATTCTTAGAAAAGATTTTATAAAACTTCAATCCTTCCTCTGATATTAGGTGTTTGCCCAGATATATTTGTCTTTTGAGGGCTAGCGTCGCACCAAATCCCAGAATATTTTCTGGAATTTCATTAGATTCTCCGCTGAATCTGCAGAGACCTTCTTCTGATACTCCCAGTTTCCTTAGGTGGTCTCTGAGTTTACAGTGCCCAGTTAGGAAGCCAATTAGGATACGAAGGTTGGTTTTGCTCATTCTGATACATACTTCAAGCCTCTTGCGGTCATGTTGACCCAAGAGTTTCTTGGCCTGTCTCATACCATGAGCGTTGTTCCATGTATCTGCCCGGTTCCTTCTTTCTAGTTCCCTGAACTCTTGCCTGAGGACGTGATCTCCTACAGCGCAGAATGGTTCGAGGCCTATACAATGTTCCGAAGCTCCTTTCCTAGCCAGGGAGTCGGCCATTTCTTTGCCTTCTATCCCTGTATGGTCAGGTATCCAACAGAGTCATATTCTGTTACTCCTACTCAGCTTCTTAAGCTTCTGTAGACATTCCCACATGAGCCTGGTTTTGATAATATATATGAGTATAGTGCCAGGATAGCGATACTACTGTCCGACATTATTGCTATGTCACAGTTGGTATAGTTCCTGTCGAGTTTGTTCTGAGCGCATCTGTCTATGGCATAGACTTCTGCTTGAAAGATAGTGGTGCATTTGCCCATGGGTTCGTAGTTCTTTGTCCGGGGTCCAAATACTACTGCTCCTGCCCCTCTCCCTTCATCAGTTTTTGATACATCCGTTTACCATTTTCCCGTCAGTCTGTGTACTATGGATTCATTGCTCCAGTCATTCTTGGTGCTAAGCTTAATGGTTCCTTTTGGAAATTGAATTTCCTAATCGCGTCGTCCTTCGGAATGACCAGGAGTGGTCGTTTTTTGACTAGTGCATCGAATTGTCTCGATGTCCCCTTCTTTTGCTATTCTCATGATTGTTTTATTTGCACATTCTGCGGCCACCAGATGCAGTGTAGTCAGCTCCAGTAGCACCTCTATGGCGGCAAGTTCATAATACAGAGGCATGCCAACCTTTGAACTTTATTGAGTATCTCTTTTGCGCTGATCAAGTTGGTTCTTTTAGACCATGCTATTGCAACGTATGTGATTGTTGGTCTAAAAATAGGAGTATGATAAGTAAGTGACTTTTTGAATTTACTGCCCCGTAACTTTAAACGCAGCTCCATCTTTTAACAGACTTCTGTCAAGTTTTGAGCAAGCCGCGTCATTTAGCTTATGCTTGTCAAAGTCAAAGTCAGTTTTTGCATACAAAATCCACAAAGCCACTGGAACTCTATGGGCAGCGAGTCATGCGTCTAATGTGACTAGGCTAAATAGAGCGCATGGACAACACTATTCCGGCCCGAAGAGTCTTCGACTCCTAACCTATGAGACAATGAAAGAGAGGACACCTCACACAACTTGGCGTACAACACTGAAGTGAGCGAGCGAGAGACCACAGTAGAAAGTTCGTCGCAACTTCTACCACGGTCTTTGACATCAAAAATGGTCCGCAACAGGGAGCGGTTGTTTCACCGATCTTATTATAAATATTCACTGCAGATCTTATAAATTCCATGCCGCACTAAATTGCGTAAGCCGATGTTCTAGTAGCGTACATATAAGGTCCGAAGGTCGAAAGTGAAAACATCTAGTTGCAACGTGACGTCGAAGAAATTCAGCGATTTTGTGACGACTGGAAGTTGATTAAGTTGGAAACCATCCTTCTCAGGAACCTGCCGTACATGGCATCATCTGAAACGCGCACAAACTGGCGTGAATTCGGCATAGTTGACCCGCAGCGACGGCCGTTAGCTGTGAAATGTGTAGTAAGCTAGCTTAGCATTTGGTTGGATCTGTATTTTGACAAACATATACATATTGCTCTGGCAAACAATTAGGTTTTACAGCAGCCAACTTGATACCAGAGTGAAAATAATCTGCTACATGCCCCTCATCCGACAAGTTATGGCCTGCCGTTGTTCACTGTGGTTCAATGTGAGTCCTTCCCAGATGGCAACGATGATGTTGTTCGAGAGACAGTGACTTCGGTACATCCGAGTTTGAGTACAAGAAGTTCTATCCCAACGAGGTCCTGTACAACCAGGTAAACTTGAACAGGATATATAATTTTATTATTAAGCTGATCAGAAGGCATGTTGCACGAGCTATGATTTCTTCCAACCGTCTGATCTTTGGGGCTTATTCTTCCTGAAGCGTTCCACTAGGATGTCCTGTCATCTTCCACGTCTTACGCCGAACAGTGGAAAGGCGACTCCAATACGAACTGGATGTCGCTCGCAGTTACGAGGATTTCCTCCGGTTCAGTAGAGCGATCTCTGTTCGAGACAGGAGAGAGTCTGCCAAAGAAAGGCAATTTTACTAGTAAAGGGTGTTTTTTTTAGAGGTATACAACTTTGAAATGGAATGAAACAAAAATAATATTTTTAAATTGACCTGAAATTTGCTTTATTCGACAGATTAGATGATGCTTTATTCTGGCATTATAATTTAAATACGATCTCTGGCATATGACAGCCACGGCCGGCTCGGACGTAGTCTAATCTAGGGGTCCAATTTTCGATGACTTTTTCCAACATTCGTGGTTGGATATCGGCAATAACGGAGCGAATGTTGTTCTCGAAGAGGTGCATCGTTTCGGGCTTATCGGCGTAGACTAGCGACTTCACATATCCCCACAGAAAATAGTATAGCGGCGTTAAATCGTATGATCTTGGAGGCCAATTCACGGGTCCGTAACGTGAAACTATGCGGTTACCAAACGTTTCCTTCAGTAAATCAATTGTGGTACGAGCTGTGTGGCATGTTGCGCCGTCATGTTGAAACCACAGCCCTTGCTTATGATGGTTGTTCAATTGATGAACGAAAAAGTCAGTAATCATGGCTCTATAGCGGTTACCATTGACTGTAGCGTTCTGGCCAGCATCGTTTTTAAAGAAGCACGAACCATTTATTCCACCACCCATAATTTTTTTGTTTGTGGATGTAACGGTGTCTCAACATACACTTGAGGATTATCATCACTCCAAATACGGCAGTTTTGTTTATTGACGTATCCATTCAACCAAAAGTGAGCTTCATCGGTAAACAAAATTCGCTTATGAAAATTGGGATCAACGGGAATCTTGTGTTGGGCCCATTCACCGAATCTACGCCTTGCTATGCCAACTATACAATGCTAACCAACAAATGCCAAACCAAACTTAAAATAAATCACTTGACAGCTGACAAAATGGCCGCCACTTAAAATAGTGTTGCCAACTTAAAGTTCTATGCCTCTAAAAAACACCCTTTAGTTAGACCAAAACACCGCTGAGTTGACCATGTACCATGACGCTGTAGTTGACCATGGTTGCCAACTCCAAGAAAAAAAACAAAAAAGGTGCACAACGGCGTATACGTTATATATGTGGACGCGACCGTTCTGTTACGGACACAGTTCGGTAAGTTTTATGGTAATTTTAGTTAGTTTAAGGTAGGTTAAGAAGATACGTTTAGACAGGTTTTTCTCAGTTGTCTTGGTCAATCAATAAAGATTGTCATAAAGAACAATTGCTAGTTTTAAGCGTTTTTTTGTCTAGTAAGTAAGCAAATGAGTTATTATAAATAAATGCAAAAAAAAAAAACTATACGCTCGATGGTTTGAAAGAGAAACTTGTCGACTGGGTCATCTAAGCTAAGCTAAGCTATTGCCGGAATACCACAGCACATTTTGGATCGAGTTATCAGAAATTCCACCGACCACTTGAAGCACTGCCAGCGAAGCTGAAGCGACTATGTCAATGAGCAATACCAAGGCAGATAGATGAAAAAAAGTTGTTAATTCCCACGTCAAGCGACGCCTTATTACAGTCGTAACTGCAATGCAGACAAAAAAAAGCAAAAAAACGCCGCGAAGAAGCTTGCTCAGATGTGGGAGTTTTCACAGAGAACCATTCGCGCCATGCTGCCACTGGGAATGCTAACAACATCTCACTCGATTAAAAAGCTCAAGTCGAGTTTCCCTTCGTTTTCACTGCAGAAGCAGCGGGCGCATGTTCCCCAGTGTCAAGTGTCAACATGTCTGACAAAGCAAACCAGAAAAAAAAAGAATCCTGTCACCAACCACGCCATGTTACCCTCACAATCGTCGTCGAGCACCTTAAGAAGCATCAATGGAATTTTCGACGACTCATTCGACGGAATTTTTTCCCGTCTAACATGCGAGTCGTTTTTTTTTTGTAATTTTCTGTAAGAGCATCCCCAGGAGACAGTTGCTCCCCCATTCTCGCTTTGATCCTCTTGCACAGGATTAAAATTTCAAATCAGAACTTTGGCATCATCGTCTCCACTACCGCCTTCGGCTGAATAAACTCCTGCAGCGCGAACTTTGTGGCGTCGCCGTTGTCGTCGTTAAGACAAGTTTGATAAGGGGAAACGGATTAGAACTCGTGCGTTCTATATCCTTGGGAGTTTTGAATAAATTTTCTTCTTCCAAGGATATGTGCATAATCCGCGAGTACGATTGATTGCGCATTTGAGCTCAAACTGCTTCCCACCCCCCAACTAACTCGATTC
Source organism: Eristalis pertinax (assembly GCA_907269125.1). Taxonomy (NCBI): domain Eukaryota; kingdom Metazoa; phylum Arthropoda; class Insecta; order Diptera; family Syrphidae; genus Eristalis; species Eristalis pertinax. The sequence continues at coordinate 38,776,956 of OU026147.1, forward strand.
AGTTGTGGCTTCAGCACCATCTCCCTTCCCCACAGGAATGCGCGCAGTGGAAACTGTTTCACTTAATTGAGGCTAGTACCACACACACACACACACACAAGGATGATGCCGAGGAGGAGGTAGCTCCTACAAGGAATTTTGTTGAATTCAATTTTTAGTTTGCGAGAAGGAAGACGATGACGGACACCATCCAACTCGGCCCCAACCGGTCCACTGAATTAATGCTAATCTCTGGGGAATCATTTATCTGGCCTGTGGCCGACGGGTAGCGTTCCAGATAAAATTCATTCCTCGGTAGAGTTTATTTAAATGCTCCCCACAGCCGCCGTCGCCGCGCCTCTCCGACCACCGGGCGACCGATGCTGAGGCCACCATTCAAACGGTTTAAGCTGCCACCCCAACCAGATGGGAATTCGAGGATTTGATGGCCGAGTGGAGATAGGAACAACTGTTTGCACAACGAGTTTGGAAATCTGCAAGAGTTACGTGTTCAGAAATTCCTTCCGTGTCGGGTTGCCCGGGCGGCTGGAACCGCGCGGCGCATGGTGAACGGATGGAAATAGTTTTAAGTTGTGTTGGTTTAGGCAAATGCTGAAAGATGAACAGAGTTGAACGCAGATGAGTTCTGAGGTCGAGCCTGGGGGGGGCTTTTTGCATGTGGATGTCCTTTTTTGGGGTCCGCAAAGCGGATTAGTGCAAATCAATGAAATGTGGTCGGTTTGCATTTGAGCGGATGAACTTTGCTGAAGGTATTTTTGATGGAAAGAGCTCATTGTTTTCACAAGAGAACACTGAAGCTTAACTGTGGATGGAAGTTTTACGAAAGATCAAGAGTTCACCAGAAGAAGGAAACCTTTGAAATGGATAGGAGAGGAGCAGGGATTATGGCAACCGACCGATGCGCTGGGGATTTCCCGTGCCGGCGTGTGGAGAACAGACTCTTGCGTTGACAAGGGAATACTTTGTGAACTTGGTCTTCGACTAGATGCCAGTCCGCTGGATTAGTGAAAGCGGCTGGCGTGGAAATATTATGTATGCACTTTGATGTAATCCTCATGAAGTGCCAGCCAGGGTGCTTTGAAGTTCTGATACGGATATGAATTCGATAAGGTTCGTTGTTTGATGTTCTGGATGCTTTGTCGTCATCATTGGAGTGGAGGATGATTACTTCTGGTGGGGATGTGTAGTTGGCTTTCGGAAACCGAACTTCTGTTAATGTTTGACGGGAGGTGTCAGGCATTTAAATCAAAGTGTCTCTTGCTCATATTCCAATGCGACCTTAAACTGCGACCTTAAAAGTGACGCATTTGCGTTTCATCGGTTGTTCTTGCAGTCCTGTGTGGAATCTTCTGCAAGAATTAAAAAAAGAAATGCTCGTCCTCGTTTGTACAGGGTGACCAGATTAGATAATATAATAAAACACAGTGAATATAATCGAGTGGTGTACAGTCGCATGATCGCGGCGGGATATTGACGAACGCTGGTCTTGGGGTGATAAGTTCACCATACATTGTATCATCGCTGATCCCAAGTGTTTATTATCTTGTTCGTCTTCTTCTGTCTGTGGCGCTACAGTGCGTGGTGGAACTGGGCCTAAACCAACAGGTCAGTCGACGCAACCCAGTTAGTTAGGTCATTCTCCACTAGTGTGTCTTACTCTGTAAACAAGAGTCCGTTTTGCATTGGCTCACAGTCTTGCAGCAGAAGACTTATGCGATCTACATGCATCACTCGCCTAATGCTTTGGATCCGTAGATGCCTAGATATGCTCAGGTCGTTGAACTGCCACTACAGTTCGTGGTTGAATTTTTTCTCCTTATAACGCCATCAACTGTTTTGTACGCTTTTTCGAACTACGGATTTCGCTCGTTCGACCCACTTTTGTCACGTCCGTCTCAATACTAGGACTTCTTGAAGGTCGTGAGTCTAGTTTTGGCGTGAGTTGTCCTCGCTCTTCTCAAGAATAATGTTGAAGAAGTCCCATAGCAGCACGTAACCTTGTCTAAAACCATTTCAAACCTTGATGCATTGATATCATCGGATGCTCTCCAGTCTTTGGATTTTGATCATACACATCTAAACGCATAACCACAGGTGTACACAGGTCGTAGGTACGCCTAGTTGGGCAGCTGTGGCAGTTGGAAGCTGAGATTTGACAGGAATATCGAATCAAGACAATGCGGCGTTCATCTCTTTGCACTCGGCCTTGAAGTGGAACAATATTGTCGACCTGCTCTTCAGTGATTTTTTCCAGAATCTATAGCAGTGACCATTAAGGACTTCTTATGATTGAAGCTGCACGGATAAGAATCAGGTTGCTGACAAATTACATCAGGCACCAAATCCTTTGTGAGCCCACAATACGCCAGAGGATATCTTGTACGCGATGGGATAGCTATATAGTTGACACAGTCAAGGTGGTCTCCATTCTTGTTGAACGGGTAACCGACACTGAGATTCCACACATGGAACATGCTCTCCTGCGATTAGCAGCTCTATTTGCAGCGCATTCACACTAGCAGCTTTGTTAGATATCAGTCTCGAATAGTGCCAATTTTATTTTATTGCGTTCAGTGCGAACCAACACTCTGCCTTTGGTGCATGCTGCTTCACGCCCTTAATAGCTCTAGTGTCTACGCCCAGACCTATGCGGATGATGTAGCTGTACAGTCTATCGGATCGTGCCTAGTGGCTGTGTGCTCAAAATGGCAGTCGGCTCTAGACGTAATCGACGACTGGGCTTTCAGTTAATACTCTTAAAACAGAGATTGTTCTCTTCACGAGGAGGAGAAATTTGACTGGTCTGACTCAACTAGTTTTAGTACTAGGTGTCATCATCCGCTTTTTCAATGAAGCTAAATATCGAGGTGTTATCTTGGATTTCTATCCACTAACTTCTCTGGAAAAAACACATTGACTCGAAAACCACCAAGGCGCTGTCAGTTTTCTGGCAGTCCTGGGGTCTATCACCAAAAATACCAATATCATGGGGTGCACTCTCAAGGCCATCTTCCGTTTAAAAAGAAGAGGTATTTGGTACAACTCGCACTTGACCACATACTCTTGGATATGCCTGTAGTAGGATGTAGAATGTAGTCGAATCTTCACGGATGGCTTCAAGACCAATGAAGGATCTGGCGCTGGCGCTTTCGTGGAGAGTGACAACATTAGACTGCACACCTCGTTAGGTAAATTTGCGTCGATCTTCCAAGCGGAAACCTAAGCGATCCTAATGGCCACGAACTATATTGTGGACAGAAGAGAACAAGTGGAAGGGGCGAAGTGTTCGTGTCTGTAGCAACTGCCAAGCTGTACTTAAGGCCCTATTCAACCCTTTAACTACAGGATAGTCCTGTAATGCAAGTTTTCTCTGAATTGGATGGTCCCGGGCCACCACGGGATTACGGGAAATGAGATTGGCGATGAGCTTGATGAGAAATAGTCTTAGATGCCGAACCTGCGTTGGGACCCGCGTCCTCGGTTAGAGCTTCCATCGATGGCTGGGCTTCTCGAGAGCACAACCGGAGGTGGTATGACTCTCCGGGATGTAGACAAACCAAGCGCATGCTCCCAAGCGTCTGTAAGAAAGCCGCGATATTCCTGTCATCTCTTAACAGAAAAGACTGGAGACGACTTATCAGCGTACTAACGGTCACTACACCTTCGCCAAATACCTAAATGTGGTTGGCCTACGCGATGAAACCCTCTGCGACGCCTGTGGAGAAGACGACGGAAGTGCAGAGCACTTCCTCTGCCACTGTCCCGCCTTTGCTCGGATCAGGTGGCAGTTATTTGGTGCTGCTGGGGTGAGAGCTGATGATGTAGGCTCCTCATCACAGAAGCGCTTTAGTAAATGTAGGTTGATGCCTGGTACTACAATGCACCAGGTTTTGAGTCTGAGTGCTCCAGTGTAGTGTTCAAAAACCTCCGACAAAAAAAACCTCTCTGCTTTCATCATCCGGATAGGTTCTGTCTTTACGTATTGGAGAGAGATATTCTGCAAAATTAATGTAACCAGTTGAGAAGAAAGTTCAACATAACTCCATCAATTGATGGGATGACAAGAAATTCCAAAATTATATTACACCGACCGACAGCCCACGCGGTTAATTCACTTTGCATAAGGGGCATGACAAGACAAACAGAATCACACTCATCATCCAGGACAAACCACATTTCCTGTACAAATACTCCTTTTGGTGGGTGCGACGGGGTGTTGGGAATGTATTCCCGTTTGCCTTGACGTCTTACAAAAGCAATCTCACTTCGTCATTCAATCATCGTCACGTGCCTCTCCACAGATAAAACACATGACAAACAGCTCATCAAAGATACATTTATCATTCGCGTTCCCTTGGAAGCGAATTATCATCATCCCCCTCGCTCTGACGGTGAATTTCATTTTACATGTCACACTTAGGAGCTTCGCCGCAAGGGGGACTGCTGGAGCGCCAAGGAACGATGGAAAAAACGAAAGCCTCGCATAAATAAATATAACAGTTAAAAGTAATTACTCCGCACCACGCGTTTAATGATCGCTCGCTAGGATTCTCATTTAAGGATTTACGTGAGAAGTAAATTAAAAATCAATTATGTTAATGATGTGGCGGGAACGCGTCTGTTATCCTTTGCAGAGACAACGCATGCCGTAGCCGCGTAGCGGTCGTGGCCTGCAGGCGAAGTTTTATATGTTTTTTATTTAAATTGAATTCCCTTTAATGCTGAACCTTATACAAATATAAACACATTCACACACTTGTGTATGTATGCTCGTTGTGCTGGCGAGACGGTCCTTCGAGTCCCTTCGGAGGTGAACCTTGAAATGGATACGAAACCAAGAAGGCGTGGGCGTTCACATTAGCTCAGTATGTGTCAGTTTATCGGTTTTCAGTGCGATTTGATTGTGTTGACTCATGTTGCTCTGCGTCGTCATCAGATTTCGGAATTTCACAACAAAGGCAAATGACTACAATTTGCAAGATTTGAAAATGAAGCAACAGTACACAAATTGAACAATTATGATCAATAGTGAGATAATCTGCACGCGATTACCTTGTAATGCGAGACGGGGACAACAGGTACTAGGATAACATTAATGATGTACCTACTGAAGGAAACATGCACTCAACGCTGCAGTGCTAAGTAGGATCAAGCAAAATTCTGTTGGAATTCGTGTTTACAGTAAAAGTAGATTTTGAAAACTGTCATTTACGTACGAAAAGACTGAATCCTATCAGAAATCAAGTACTAACTACTGACAGTCGCCTTGCCCACAGACGACAGAGTTTGTCATGCTCGCTTTGCTCCGCCCGCCCTAAATCGAAAAATTCGGAATACCGAACAAATGTTCCTTGTAACAACAAGTTGAAGTAGGTATCTACCAGTTTTAAAACATACCCATAAAATGCATACCTCCAAAGTCCAGGGAGTTGATTTGTGTCCTTCTCTATGGCAACAAATAAATTCGTTATATCGAGTGTCAACTCTTTTTTTCATACCTTATATAGAGACACTAAAGCATTTGGACAAAGTGTACGTTAAATCGATAATTCGTTACATAGGCATTTGTTATACTGGATCCATGCGAAAGGCATTCATTACTTAAATCAATGTAAATTTGCAGTTTGACATTGAGCCTTATTGATAGCAAAACATAAGTTAATTGGAAACTGCAGCCTTTTAAAAAGAAGAGGTAGTCCAAAAGTGTCATCGCTATTCGTAGAATAAATACGAGTTGAGTATCGCGCTGTAATTAAATTTCTCACTAAGCAAGGAAAAAGTCAAAAAACTATTCATGTAGAGATGGTGGCTGTTTACCAGGATTCCGCACCTTCATTATCAACTGTGCAAAAGTGGTCAAGTGAGTTCAAGAGAGGCAGAGAGAGCATTGAAGACGACCCCCGCTCCGGCGACCCGGCTACTGCTTGTACGGGAGAAAGCATCAAAGAAGTCGAAAAACTTGTTCTTGAGAATGCCCGAATAAAGGTGAAAATGATGGCAGAGATCACCAAGCTTTCAATTGGTCCCATTCACACCATTCTTCATGACCATCTTAACCTTTCAAAGGTCAGTGCAAGGTGGGTGCCACGAATGCTCACAGCGCCTCAGAAAAAAGTGAGAATCGCATGCTGTAGAGAGCTTTTGGAGATGTGTAGTGAGAACGCGGACGGTGTTATGGATCGAATTGTTACTGGTGACGAAACATGGGTCCACCACTATGACCATGAAAGCAAACAAGATTCCATGCAGTGGCATAGAAAAGGAACAGACCCCCCGAAGAAGTTCAAAGTCACTCCGTCTGCCGGGAAGCTCATGGCAACAGTTTTTTGGGACTCAAAGGGAATCTTGCTCATTGAGTACAAAAAAAAGGTGAAACCATCAACGCCACATCCTACGCTTACACGTTGCATAATTTGCGGGAGGAAATTAAAAAGGAAAGACGGGGTAAACTCGCAGCGGGTGTGTTGCTTCTTTATGACAACGCTCCTGTTCACTCGGCGCGAGTTTCAAAGGCTGCTGCGCGAGATTGTGGTTTCGAAGAAATCCAGCACCCACCCTATAGTCCAGACCTTGCCCCTAGTGATTATTTCTTGTTTCCGAATTTGAAAAACTGTCTTGGTGGAAAAAGATTTTCGGATGGTGAAGAACTCAAGTCGGCAATAAATGGGTATTCTGTTTAACTAGAGATAAAACGCGAATTAATAATCACATTTATATGAAATTGTACATGAATACACTAAAATAATAGTATTACTTGATAAATAAGTAAATTTATATATACAACCACAGCTTCACTCCGATACCGAGAATATATTGAACGCCCCATTACTCGTACATTCTCACCTCTGTCTGGTTCTGTTATAGTAATCGCTTCAATTACATTAGGTCTTAAAGCTTGAACCAGTAACCTTGTTAAATTGCACAGCTTTGGAGGACATACGTTTCGCAGAAAAATCATTGGCACTCCTACTTTTAAAAAAATTAATTGCGCTGGTAGGCCTGCTGGATTCGTAGAATTTGAACATTTTACTGAATCGCTCAAGTATATAAATAATTGCTGAAGTAGTATGATACACTCGTACATATATGTATACACACGAAACACGAACAATGGTCTTTACTCACCGTATTCACCATACAATGCAAATAATATATGTTTTGTGTTGTAATAATGTTATAACTTTGCTCTAAAATAACGTACAGAGATATAGTTCTGTTTGGTGAGAGTAAAGAAAAATAGAGATAAACCACCGAAAAATGGTGAAAAGAAACTTAATATGTGGTATAGGAAAAACTCCGCAGCAGAATTCTGCATCTATAGGAGAAAAACTGCACTCTTGGGTGTCCCTTGGTTTGATTCGGAAAATTCGTGTCAGCTACATATATACATCGATTATGACTTCTCTTTTATATAAGTAAGTGATAGATAGCCGCGGACCAAGAACGGAGCCCTGTTTCACAGCCGATACAACATTTAGGCTTGTTAAGACTTTATCTTCGCAGAAAACTGTTTGAGTTCGGTTATGAAGTTAAGATATTATAACCTATAAGCAGATGGAGTTCTAGAAAGAAATTTTTATGCTTTACTGATGCTTCTGAATGCTTTCGAAAAATCAAGAAAAACAGCTATTGACATTGAGCCCCTATCAAAACTAGAAAGTCTATCATCACTAAGCTTATGCAAGGCTGTAATGCAGTTATGCTTTCTTCTGACACCTGATTGACAATCCGGTATGATCTTCAATAAACTCTGTCATTTGTTTGCTTACAATTTTTCGAAGGCTTTGTTTAGAAACGACAGCGAAGATAGTTTAGGAATTGGTGCAATTTTTCCATTTTTTCAATCGCACGGAAATTCGTTGGTTGTAGTGATGGTGTTACAAATATGTGTGATGTGCTAGCTTATGGCAGGTAAGAGCATTTTAATTATGGTCGGCTATATATCATCAAGCCCAACTACTTTTGACCGGATGGAGAGAATACTACCCAAAACAAAATGCACATTAATATTATAAAGTCCGTGCTGGATTCGAAGTATTACGTTCAAAAACGGAAAAGTCAATCGGCTTATGTCATTGACATCAACATTTCCTAAGAAATTAAGTCTCATCCGAACTCGGCTGGTTTGTGTGAATTTTAGTTCCATAGTACTTTCTTTTGTTAAAGTAATCGGCTTCCAGATGACTTCTTCCTCAGGAGGAGAGAATGCTGCAATTACAAAGAAGATTTACATAAGTTTCCAGCTCCTCCTCGTCTCTGCACGTTCTGCTGAAGTCATTTTAGGGAAAGCCTAACCTAGAGGCTGGTGCTCCAATGACACATTGCCCGTTTGTAACGCCGATGAAAGTTCTGCGATTTTCCCTTCTCATTCTGATCAGACTGCTTGAGTGTTTTGGATCGAGAGTAGGCCATAATTGTTTTATGATGAGTCATCCGGCGCCAGTAGACCATCTACGAGCAAGCGGTAGCGTTTGCATAAATGGCAGACCTCCATTTGGAAAGAGTAAGGATGTGGTACCCTTTTTAGCGAGTTCTTCAGATTATGGAAATCCTTGAGTTGAATGTAACTGCACCCGGAGATTTAACCGCCAGCAAAAAAATCGTCATATCAGACAAGCCATACACAGTGCGGCAAAACGGCCTCAAAACTGGAAATAATTCAAAAAATTAAATGAGAAAATTGATAATGTTTTGCATGTTTCCCGTTTAACATGTCAGTGCATCGAATGATCACTCATTTAAGTCATTTGCATGCTCTCCCACTCTTTGGTAAGCATTTGAAGTCACAGTTTTATTACAATTACGAAAGTAATGTGCAAAAATGAAAAAAAGTGTTGGTTTCAAAATACTGTAGTTTTGTTAAAAATTAAGATAGAACATTGCCAAGACATGGAATCGAAAGCTTCAGGTGTGTAGTTTAATTTTCTAATCAGCAGTAAGTCTTGTACGTGCCTGTTCTTAGTTGTTTTAATTAAAAATGGAAGTGTGTTCCAGAAACTAACATTTTTTGTCTTTTCTAAAACCTTAAGCTTAAAGAAGGTTACCACATCGAGTTATTTGCATTTCTATATAGTTGAACTTGTTAGCTAATAGATTCAAAAAAGATCGGCCGCGAATACTTGCTCTTTTTTTAAATTTTTTTTTTTTTTAAAAAATGCCATTTTTGTTTGTTTTTTAATGAATTTATTAAATGTTCACATTTTGTCAATAGGTTCGAACTCAAGCGATTTATTTTTGTCTCGGATGGAGTTATTCGACATTATGAACGATCCTGGACAGGCAAGATTGGAGGAGAAAGCTGAATTCTTGAAATTTGACCTGCAGGAACGCACTTAATGTCTTCCGGATAAGTTGGTCGCATTGAATCACACACTTTCTCAGTTTGTTTCAAGATGCAAAGGAAAATGGTTCAGATCAGATCGCAAAGTAGAACGATTCAAGAAAATTAACAAAAAATGATGGCAAACATCAACTTGCGTCAGGCAATACAATACAAGCCCATACAAAAGAGGGCGTCCAAAAGCGGACTTTGAAGAATGTAGTGATAGATCAAAAAGATGAAAACGGCTGATATACGATTTTTCCTCTATGGACTAAGGGGTTTGCTGCGAAGGTACGTATGAGAGCCTAACCGACCTCTAAACTGCTAGGACACGTATTGCGTTCAGCTAAAAGCGCAACTAATTATAAAAAAAGCGTATGAAGCACAGGAAACAAAACAAAAAGCGCACTCGTAGCAGCAAAATTAACGAGACATCAGTACAATGTCATTAGAAGCAAAGATCCTGAAAGGTTTCCTTCGCATAAAGTCATTCAAAATACAAGAAAGACTGTTATCCAGAAGGTATCACAGTATCTGCATTTTCCGCTGAAGTTTTCTTCAGGCACTTATGAACCACACTACTGAACGCTTGATAAAATCTCAAAAATGTTTAATCACGGAATTAAATAACGATCAACTGAACAAATTAGAGTGATGCATCTAATGGACATCTGTGTTCTTAAATAAATACTTTAATCCTTAATTAAAACTTAAAAAATTAAAAAATATAAAGTGAAAATGAGTTTATTTACCACTAACAGGTGCTATCTAACGATTTCAAAAAGTTTCACTTGCCTAAATCCAGCACAGTAATTGTTTCCAGTTTTGTGGCCGTTTTGGTGTGTAGAACGATGTTAACCGACGTCCTTTTGTCAGAGCTAGAAAATCTATATATCCGAGCTGTAGTTGCAACAAGGCACTGCATGCCATCCGAACGACGTAACGCTCGAAGTTGTGAAGAAGAAATTTGATGCGACACCACTTGATTATTTTATCTGTGGCCGTTCCACGTTTACCTTTATACGCAGTTTTATTGCAGTCCTTCATTGCGAACCCTTAGACACATCGTATTGAATTCGATTCTGAATTATCCTTGAAAATAGGTTTGCTAGTGGAAACATGAAACAAAGAAAGGAGTCTTATAGGTCTCCATCCCCACCTCAAGTTCGAATTCATTCAAAAATGTTTGAATAGCACATATGGTACTCCCCCATACGGGGATGAAACGTGTCCATCTCTCTTTCCCATGCGCTGACCTGAGCAACGCGCTGAACAAAACGGAAAACAGACTCACCCTCTTTTCTCGACCAACAGTGATACCCATAAAATCCTCTCAACGTCGTGTTATTACGGTCAAATCGTTTAGCCATATTCCGCACGTTGCCAACTCTTCGACACACCCTTTGATGGGTCCAGCAGCAGCTGTTCCGTCTAGCCGCAATTTTCAATTTTCCTGTTAATGCCCGCTTAAGCTACACAAAGTAACTCAAACAGAGCCCATCCGCACGACGAGGCGGAGGCAAAACTGTCTAACCCCTTCGGGCGTGTCCTGAAAATTAGCTTCACATCTGCAGCATATGTGGTCACTCGTAAATGGGACAAAAAATTTGGTGACACATGTGCACCCAAATACAGACGGCGAACAACAAAAGGACTAGGTAAATATTTTAATATAAAACCGTTTTATGTTTCATCCTTTTTTTGCACGCCGCCCCTTTCACGGCTACTCTTTCATCTGCTTCCAGACCAACGCGCCACACCGCCGAGTAGTGAAGCTCAAACACACGGGCTGGTGGCAGTTCTGTTGAACTCATGTGTATCCTTCGGCTGTAGAAATTCATAAACACAAGTAAAGCACGTTTTTGTTGCCACTGTGCCTCTTGCTTCCCCACCCACAGAGGGAACTATATAGGACGTGAGGATGAATGAACTCAGACAAAACAAATAGTTTTGGTACCGCTTTCGCGGTTGGGCAGGGGGCATGGGGCCTCGTGCCGTCCCGGTGTCCTCCTGTATTCCAAGTGGCGAACAACGACTGCAAAAAACAAGAATTAATCCTTATCAAGGCGTACACGCTGGGTTTGGTTTACAGGGAAAACACTAAAGCACAAGAAAAAAAAAAAACAACCGAGATTAAACTTTGAAACTTCCATCTAACCCCTGGCCGAACGAGGAAGTGAATGAACGGACGAATGGGCGGGTGTGGACCCGCAGGTTGAACTCTCCTCAACCAAATATCCTGCCGCAGTGGTGTACATGTGTACAAGAGGAAATCTCTTTTATTTATGTGTCAGTTGTTGCCGGTGTAGCTATCATCCCCGGCCCATCCGTACACTTCGTAGTGGTTAACCCCGGAAGACTTGATCCTTTCATTCATTTTAATGTGGCTACCACTCTGCTGTTCTGTCACAAATCGTTGTCGTCTCATGGGAATATGGGCGTTTTAGGTGGGCAACGTGCAACGCACGTCAAGTGTACACAATTGCAAATAGAAGTGCAAGTGGAAGACGAGAGCGGAACTCACCTATTCAACAACGTCATCCACGCGAATATCCTGAAGGATCTGGGGGAGGTGGGAGCCAGAGAAATGAGGTCGCATTGGTTTCATGACGTATCACTTTCAGGCGTGAAGCAACCGGCGGCGCAAAGGACACTGGCGAACGGGATATGAATCTCTTCGCAATTCCTTTTCCTTTTTGTCTCTCCTCGTTCTCGAGCAATCATTATGATAAGTTATGGAGTTGCCTTCTCTGGGAGGTGCTCCAGGATTTGCATCCTGAAAACCCATTATCCGGCGCAGAGATTTCCTGATCTTCTGGTTGTGTGTGTACGGTTGTCCCGCTTTCCTGGCACAGACTGCTGCACGGGTATGATTTGATACCGTTGTCGTCGAACCTTTGCTGCCCCTGCTAGTTGCTACAAATGCATAACGAGACCTGTCCTCGATGCTTAATGCGATAAGATGAGTCGCAGTTGAGCCCTCTTCCGTTGGCTCCTGCCTATTTGTGTCGGGAGTCCTTTAATCTTATTTTCCAGAACTGTCTAAGAGAAGAGTCAAAGAAAAATATTTATTCAAGTTATTATACGAACGGCAGAGCCATCAGCGAATGACAGTGACGACGCTGACGACTGCCTGTGGGTGGGCTTAAGTGATTTTCAATTGTAATCCTTCAAGGGGGTTGACAGAGTCCTTAGCTTTGCAGCTAAGTGCTATTGTCGTACTTATGACACTTTTCTGTGCACGATTATAATTATGAGTTTCATGTTTCTGAGAAAATGGGTGTTGATGGGGTTTACATTTGTTCATTGTTCGTTTCGGGGGGACTGTAGAAGTGGATGGGGGTGGTGACATTCGGGTCATGGATATTACCGTCAAGGATATGATATGGGCTAGTTGGACGAACAAGTGTCGGAATAAGGATTTCTTCAGCTTTTAAGGACTCGTACACGATGGATCAGAGTGTCAAAATTTGTACAGGGATGAAATTTTAAATGAGGTCTGATTGGTCTGAACGCCGTGTGCCGTCAACTAGACTTTTGCTGTCATTGAAGCGGAAGCGGCTGAAAAATGTTTGACGCTGACCGCAGGATGAACGAAGTAAGGGCTGTCATACAGCTTGCCAAAAGACCTTCGACAAATTATGGGGCTTGCAACCGTACAGCAATCATTAATCCATTGGGGCCCTAGTCTGGTGGACTGCCAGCAACATAAAAAGGCGTATATGAACATGCTCAGCAAAGTACACAGGTCAGCTGCTCTTTGTACAACGAAAGCTATAAAGGAGCACACCGCAAGCAGGCTTGGACATGATTCTTCATCTCCTTCCTCTTGACTTACTGATAAAAGGCGCTCTCAGACTAAGGGTGTCCTCTCTGTGGAAACAAGCCAACTATAGACATGCCGCCATAATCAAAATACTAGATGATCTGCGAAAGAGACATGGTCATAGTAGCTTCGCTGTTATAACCGACTATATATCTTCGCATAACGATTTCTCCCTCAAGTTACCAATTATGTTTGCCGACAGAGACAAGTGACTTTCGAACGTCGTCATCAACGACCACGAGATTGCCCTTTTATCGACGGATCAAAAATGCAGCCAAACAGCCAAACACATCTTTGTTGACATATTAGCCTGTACAATGAGATCAAAGGCTGTTATGAACTGCCGCGACTCACTAAGGTCGATCAGCCACCATATGGTCAAACTCTGCTGGTTTCCAGGCCACAGCTCAATAGCAGGGAACGAGAGAGCAGACGAACTAGCCAGACAAGGGGTCTGAAATGGACGTTAGCGAAGCGTCTGAACGTCACTGCGACCATTGATGAGTGCATTATACCGGACTATAAGCGACATAATACAAAAAGGAGCCAACTCGTCCTGGCTCACAAGAAATGACTGTCACACGACCAGATCGACGTGGCCAGAGCTTAACAACGGCAGGACAAAGAAGCTTCTGCTGTTAGACCGCAACTCGATCCGTGAGCTCGTCGGAGTGCACTGCCCCATCGGAACGCGGAATCCAGAGCTGTCTGACGAAGCAGCGGCGACAAAGAAGATACCGAGACGATCCAACATCTGTTGTGCCACTGCCCAGAACTCCAAAATCAACGCTTATCTTCGCTGGTCCAAAGACGATCCAACATCTGTTGTGCCACTGCCCAGATCTCCACAATCGACGCTTAGCTTCGCTGGTCCAAAGATTCCTCACAGAGACTGCGGACTTAGAAAATGCAGACATATCGGTTCTTTTAAGATTCGTAAGGAGCACGGGTGGTTTAAGCCATCACGCGACAAGAGTCATAAGTCACAATGGGACCTAAGGCCTCCGAGTGGAAGTGATGTCCAACCATCACACTCCCCTTCCAAAACCTAACCTACAGCTTGCCAAACGCTGTTTTTTTGGGCGCCGGAGGGCTCAGCCATCTCTCGAAGGAACAAACTAACTTCATTCAATTCACTGATCATCCCAGTCCTGCTGCAAGGAAAGGAATAGCCAACTTCAAAGGCGGATGAGGAAGTACTTGGTCTCTTCGGAAGAAATCTTTTGCGTACCTGCTGGGTCATGGTTTATCCACAAAATGAAAGGCAACATCAGTCTAAATGGAAACTAAAAACGAAAGCCAGCACAAAGTTTTAAAAGTTATCGCTCTAAATGGTTTCTGAAACTTTGAAGCTTAAACTACTTTCAAGTGGACCCAACAACTTGAGGTTTTACTTAAAATCAATTGACCCTCATATCCAGGCACAGGCACGTTGTTCCTGCACGAACTGCTTCCATCGTCATCTCGTAACTATGGCTCGAATGGTGTGCCCATTGAAACCGCCATCAGCAAAGGCAACGAAGCAACAGCACCAACTAGCGAAACGATTCAAGTTACATTTCTTGCCAATTTACGCACCCCATAAATTGTATTTGTCCCCACCCGCCGTTGTGTGCCTCCCACAAGAAAGTGTGCAGAAGAAACAATTCGCAACTAAGGGTCCATTGTGAGTTCATTCCGTTTCATACGTGACCCGTATGCCAAACAGTTGCCATTTCGTTTCGCTTCATTCAACCTCCACACAACTACTTTGCGGTTAACTGCACAAAAAAAAGGGACGAAACTCTGTCACACAATTCACCTCAACCTCGCCCACCCGGCGGCGACGTTCTGCATCCACTACTTGTGAAATCACGTGAAACTTCGACATAAGCAAGAGTAAACGAAGCAAAGAAAACCGCAGGGAGGACGAACAAAGTTGGCCGCACTGGCGAAGTGGGGGATATCAAGTGAAAATCACTTTAATGCCGAAACCAGCCACGGACTGACGAATTCGTCGCAGCCATACGGAATTAAACTTCTTTCACTTTCCGGAAGATTGGCTCTTAGTCGCCGTGGACAATGGACGAGTGGTGCCTGTCACCCGGGGCATGGGCGTGTGTGTAGCTGTTTCATAAGTTGAGTTATGGCTTTCGTACGTTTTTATGCTGCGGCCAATGAATTTATGACCACTTGCAATATTACGGTATTGCTGGTATTTTATAAATACTCATTTCATTTTCCTAAGGCAAAATATGTAACTATTATGAGTGGGTTTTTGTTGCGTGATAGAAATTAAAATGCATGTGTGCGCACCACCACTAAGACTCGCTGGACGTGGAGTGATCAATCGCAGAATGGAAATTTGTGTGTGGAAACTAAATTGTTTGAACTACGATATTTCAGAAACTCCTTACAACCCGATGGCTCGACACTGGCCGCTTTTGGACTTTCAAAAATTCGTGTTTGGCCAATGTTTCTGAAACCATTAGGGCCAGGTGATTAAGCTGCTATAGACTTAAAATCACGTAGGGTAAGACCCCCAGTAGCGAGCCCCCTTAAGCGAAGTTTTAAGTTCGTTGCTCTCTTAAAATTATTTAATAAGTTATATGAAAACAATTGCATCCTTTAATGAAAGCTTAATGTATTACTATTTGACATAAATAATAACTTTAACCTTAGCGTTCCAATGACGAGAACCCCATATAAATCATAGCAATAATAATAAAAACATCGTTATTTTACTTTAAAATTATTTAAAAGTTAACAAAAGAAGCCGAGAAAACCGCTAACTTGGCCTTGACACCAAGCTCGGCCTTCCTGATTACAGATCTTCGAAGCTGTTTCAAAATTGAGCCAGCTTGGCCAATCCTACAGGAAAGTTCAGCATTACTCCTCCCATCACTCGTGGAAAAAACCCCGAGTTACTTGAATTTCTCCACCTGCTTCAATGGGACTCCACTACATGTAGAATGCATTGAACAGGCGTTCCGGAAATTACCGTAACCTCTGATTTGTCCACTTTTACCTTCATCCCAACATCAGCACATACGGCCACAAACCTGTCGAGTGAGCTATGGAGTTCCGTCTGGGAGGAAGTGAGGATAACTAAGTCATCCGCTAAAAGAAAATGACTTACCTTCGACTCTCCCAATGTGAAACATTCCTCGCCTCGGCTACGCTACAACATCCAGTCCATATAAAGGCTGGTTACATTTTAAGGGCCGATGTTGAATGTGAACCACGCCTAAACGTCAAGTTTTTTTCTGCATTTCATTTGACATTTCTCAATTTCAGACTAACTCAATTTGAACCATGGGAAGATACACAATCGAGCAAAGCGTTAAAGTTATTCAGGCTTATTATGAAAATGAGCGTTCAAATCGAAATGCATATCGTGCACTTCGTGATTTGTTCGGTCAATTTAATCGTCCAAATGTGCGTACAATCGGAAAAATGTGCAAAAATTTGAGCAAACCGGGTCTGTAGGAGATGTGAAAACACCAGAAAATATTGCTGCTGTTCGCAATTGTGTGGCTGAAGAGCCATCCACCTCAACTCATCGTCGTGCCCAACAATTGCACCTCTCACGCTCGTCGTTGAAGAACATTATATATTTTTTTTTAAAAGGAGGCCGGTCAGGCAGTTACTGTGAATGGTGTTCGCTATTGTGAAATGATAACGAACTTTTTATGGCTCGAATTGGAAGATATGAATGTGGACGATATGTGGTTTCAACAGGACGGTGCCACTTGCCACACAGCGAACGAAACAGTGGCTCTTTTGCGCGACAAATTCAATGGTCGTGTTACCTCACGTGGTGGCGATGTCAATTGGCCGCCAAGATCATGTGATTTGACACCGTTGGATTTTTTTCTTTGGGGTTATTTGAAAGAAAAGGTATACGTCGATAAGCCAGCAACAATTCAAGAGCTAAAGGATGAGATAATTCGGCACATTAACGGCATAGAACCTCAATTATGCTTCAGCGTCATCGAAAATTTGGACCATCGGATGGAGGTGTGCCGGCGAGGTCACGGCGGCCATTTGGCCGATATTTTGTTCCATACATAATTGAACCATACCAATATTATCATAATAAAAAGAAATGACAATATCTTCCTAAATAATTTGTGTTTTATTCAAAATCAACATCGGCCCTTTATATTTATATAATGAAAAGGAGAGGTGACAAGGCGCGCCCTTGGCGAAGTCCAACGCCCACGGTGAAAGCTGTTGATTTAGCATAGTTGACACGAATATAGTTAGTGTATAGAGACTAAATGGCCCTCAAAAGATTACAATCAATCCCATACTCCTGCAGAACACTCCAGAATTTATCTCGAGGAACTCGGTCGTATGCCTTTTCCAAATCTAGTGTGGGAAACACGGCAGTACGCGAGGAACTGAATGTAGAGCAGCTGCTTCTGCGAACGGATAGGGCTACTCTTCGATGGTTTGTTCACGTGGCACGAATGTCCTCATCATCACGACTCCCGAAGCGTGCTTGAATGCGATTCCATTAGCTAGGAGACCGCTTGGTGGTTGGACCAAGTCCAAAAGCTAGCCTGGTTGCGCGTGGTCATAACTCCTGATGAGTTATGGTCGATGGCGGATGATCGAGTGGCCTGGAAATCTCTCGTTATCCCCGCGAATCCTGTAGTGGATGATGCGGGTCAGAAGATGATGATGATGATGGTTAAGAAAAGAAAATATATTATAACATAAATTCATCACAAAATTAACAAAAGCATTCAAAAACATAAAACAAAAACAATCTGATCATTTTTTCTCAACAAATATTCTTCAATAAGCTGAAACCATCCTCTGATATGCAGGCACTTGGCTTTGTTACCGTTTGAGCGGCTTTGTTATCGCCTGCAGCGTTCTTATGGCAATTTCAGGAAGCAGTTTCAAAGCTGAGCTGCCACTTACGTCCAGCAAGGTTGTTTTTGAAAATAGTTTGTCTAGGGCAGGCATCTGGAAATTCTTTTACAACCCCACATACTTCTGTTTACGTCTAGGGAAGCCTCTTGCGTGGTTTTCAAAAATCCAATGCTTTAAACTTTCGTTTCTGCATCTTTTTGAGGCTGCGTGTATTGAGAGGCCATTACTTATACAGTATCGGACAAAACTAAAGCACCCCCATAAGCAAACTGAGTACTTTTGGATTATTTTTCTTATATCGGGTGACAGAGAGAAGTGACGAACATGAAATAGGTGATTTTTTTCGGTTAAAAAGTGGTTATTGTCTGAAAACTAGGTACTTAGCTTTTGAGCCAAATTCATCCGGAGAGTTTGCGTACTTTACATAAGATTACAGTGCTGTAAAGTGCTTCAGTATGTTGGGGCTTCAGTACTGATATTTTACACAAGGAGTGATCGAGTTATTAAATACCTGTATAATGACTTCAGTAGCTGCCAAGTATAATACCTTCGAGTAGTTTCAATTACTTGCCAGAATTTAGTTACTTTCAAGTGTTTCAAATATTCACAAGCATGTATTTTTTTTATCGAATGCAAATTTAACACACCACTTACAGATTCAGTCGCGGTTGAGAGATTATTTATATTTGCTGGTTCGGTAAAGGGTGACCAGATAACAATGATAGTTTTTCAAATTGTCATGTTTGAAACCTCATTCACAAAAAAGGGGATGCTATCGCCTAAACAATCATGTCCAGTATAATAGGTGTACGTCTGTAGCCGTCTTGCACCGAACTAATCGGCACGTACCGGTGCTTCCGGCCCGGATATTCGACTCGCGACCGAATGTTCACATTAAGGCAAATGCTGGAGAAGACCGGCGAGTTTCAAATCGATACACACCACCTTCTAATCGATTTTAAAGCCGCATACGACAACATGGAGCTATTCGATGCGATGGCCGAATTTGGCATCCCGGGAAACCGGATCCGGTTGTATCGCTCCATACGAACATATCTACGGAGACAAGGACCTCCGAGTCGTTCGAAAACCAATGGATTTCAGCAAGGATATGCGATGTCGTGTGATTTCTTCAATTTGGCAATAAAGAAGATAATGAAAGATATATAATAAAAATAAATGCAGATATGTGTAAACGCGGAAGGCACTATATTCTATAAAACAGTTCAACTGTTGGATTGCGCAGATGACATCGACATCGTCGCACGTTTCCAACGTAATGAAAGCTTTCATAGCGATTGCAGAGGCGAAACAACCTGGTTTTAAGGTCAATTAGGATAAGACAAAATATGTGCTGTCGACCAACAAACCTTAAACCACGCACCACTTGGGGCTAAACATAGCAATCAAACAAACATCTACAATTTCGAGGTAATGAACGAGTTTGTCTACCTTGGGGTAATCGTGAACTCCATGAATGACATCTCAGTGAAGATCCCTTGGCAACCGATGCTATTTCGGTTTGTTGAAACAACTGGGCTCAAAACTCCTAACTGTAAGCACCAAAATCAAATTCTACAAAACACTTATTTTGCCTGTCCTGCTATACGGAGTCGAAAGCTGGATGAAGAAAGCTGATGAAAGAAAAGTTCTGCGTCGAATATATGATCGCGTGTGCGTGGGTGGAAGGAAGAATCGAGCTGTACCTGGATGTGGATGTAATCCGGAAGGCAAAAATCCGACGACTGCACTGGCTCGGTCACATCGAGCTCATGGACAACAACGCTCCCGCAAAGATGGTCTACGAATCCGAGCATCCTGAGGAAGATCGAACCTCCGATACAAAGACCAAGTAATCTCGGTCTTCTGGCTAAGTCGATATCGCTGAACAGGTCGTAGAGTTTCTTATTATATACATCCAAGCACCTTAAGATTCTTATTTATAATTTGAAAACTATTAATGGTCTCCGTATGTGCACCTAAAGCCATACAATAAAATCCATACAATAAGAAAATGTCCAAAGAAAGCCGATGAACTTGCGATGGTTCCGTCAGTGTAAGCGCTCTACTGATATCCGCTCTGCTGATATTCGCATTGTATTAGATTATATAGTAGTAACAGCATCCACAGTGGTGGCCCGTGGAGTTGTGGGTATGTGCGTCGACTTCTACGCACTTGGACCTATCTGTCGAGGTTCGATTCCTGGTAAGACAAAAAATACTTTTCACGGCCCCACCTCTTTCGAGTCACTGACAATGCTCGATGAGTATAACTGTCTAGAAAAAGCTTCTCAAACTTGGCCGTTCGGAGTTGGCATAAAACTGTAGGTCCCTTCCACTCGCGATAGAGCAATAGCACGCACAACACGAGTGGTTGCTGGGAAGCTAGGCCCTGACGCTCTACGAGCTGTAGCGCCACCCATATTATTATTATTATTATTATTAATTATAACAGCATCCACACTCATTCACGTTCACTTAATAGTCTTCTCCATCCAAATACGTCGTATTAGTATTTAAAAATTAGAGATTCAGTGTCACGAGTTCGCCTTTGAGAATAGCCTTGTCACTGTTTCAATGCGTTCACTGTTCGAATCAGTAACGCATTGCAGAACTCTCTGAAGAAAAATTGCTCTACTCCAACCACTCTAACATGTGCTTAACCGATTCTGTTACTCAAAGTTATCTGAGCTGCATTCTGTTCACTCGCACATGAATTTAATTCAGTTCCCTCAAGCGCAGAAGCTGTCTCACTCATCACCCCCGTGCCGTTGTATTAGTCATCATCTATTTGCACTCAACTACCAGCAA
The DNA here is from genome assembly GCA_907269125.1 of Eristalis pertinax. Classification (NCBI taxonomy): domain Eukaryota; kingdom Metazoa; phylum Arthropoda; class Insecta; order Diptera; family Syrphidae; genus Eristalis; species Eristalis pertinax. The sequence continues at coordinate 38,797,781 of OU026147.1, forward strand.
GGCACTTTCAGAGCAGCTCCATCGAGGACAAAATTTGCACTTTCATTCGCAAAGTGCATCGCATATCCAAGTCACAGGCACAGGCTCCCTACAGAAGGGAAACGCGTTTTTTCCGTTTCCTCTAATTAGCGTGATTGGAACAAAGGCCTCGTCTCACATGCGACCCGCGGCTGATTCACTGAACCGAGTTATACCGTAAAATAGTAATCAATGCTGAGTGGCCAAAGGCAAAAAAAACCTCTACCAACCGCAGGGAATAAGGATCAACAAAACGTAAAAAAGTGTATGCCACCCCAAAATTCATCTCAGAGGACGGTTAGTGAGACGATCACAATCAAGTCCTTTAAAATCGCTGGGGGATGCAACATCTGCCCGTGGACAGACAAACTAAATTTATTTGGAATCTCCAGCGGACATCCTTTGCCAGTGAAAGACGATAACAATGCCGGTGCAACTAACGACGGCAAAGACGACAGATCCCTCGAAGAGATAAGCGGAGAGCCATGAAGTCAAAATGCAGCGCCCGCCATCCGAAAAGTAGTTTCTTTCTTCTCTGAGGTTTCGTCGCAGTGTCCTGTCACCGTTAAGGAAACTTCTAACGCCGATGTTGATGATGACGCAGCTTTGAAGATGAGAATACGACGAGAAGAAGGACGAACCTACAAACCTGGCGGCAGCTGTTGGCCTCATGCTAATGGCAGTCATCATAATTATTTTGATTTGATTCGAATTTCTCTACGAATAACTCAGGGGCACGAGCGGATAAAAGGAGAAAACTGAATTAAAGTTTCGTCCTTCGTCCTGGTGGAGGCGAGACGCCAGATTGAGTGGATGAATCTTTAAGATGACTCACCAGCAGCGGAAGTTCTGAGGTTGCTCTGACAAAAGTCAAGCGAAAGTTTAATGGGCTCTCGAATTTAAACCACCATCGCCATGAGGTAGTCATTGCGGCGCACATCCTTGACGACACCCCGCGTGTATACGTGCGTGCTGAACTTTGCCAGGCGGTGAGTGACTTTGAAAACAAAGTTAATTTCCGTTTTAGGGAAAATTAGGTTCTCAGCGAAGGCAATGATTTGAAGCCATAAGCAAAACGCGGCGAGGCGGCAATAAACTGCAATTTAGAATTAAACCGAAATGAAATCACGTGTCCCAACAATATTATCTGTTCTAACGGATAGCTTGCTTACTTGTAAGAGGTTGAAAATGGTCTTAAAGTCTCGTCAAAAAAGACGTCAGGAGTCTATGACCCACTACAGCAGAGGTTTCCAAACTTTTTTATTTCTCGTAGACCACAATCAAAATAAACCTGGTTTCGGTAATGCCGCGGTTGCTACATTTTTGCCATATTTCCAAAACTCGTAAAAAAATGTGAAGATTAGCTCGAACGATGAAAATTTGCGTCGCAGTGGAGTTCGAACCCTAAATTCGGAATGTTAAAAATTATATTAAAAATTGTATATTTTCTTATGTTCTTTTTATAAAAATAATTCGACTACTTCATAGAACTAAAACTAAACATTAATTATGCATACTCATAAATCAACAATAAAAAAAAGTCATAATTTTAATGGGATGGAAGTGAATGATGGAGTGACAGCAAATTAACAATATTTGACTTCAGTTTTATAAGGAATAACCGAAAAATTTCCCATACTGTGATCTTTGTAACGTTGCCTCGTAATTTCCCACAGCCCAGGATATCTTTCGGATATTTCTGGCTGAAGCCGAAATGTGTGATAGCCTTTTTTAAGCTTCAGCTCATCATTGGTGCTACGCTCGAGTAGCTCCTCTTGTAATACCACATTCGACACTTCCGTTTCATCAAATGGATTTATGATCCATGGTGGTATTTCCATAGTGAGAATATCTTCAAATCTATTTTTGAAGTCTTTATGAAGGTAATTTAAATGCTGAACGTATTTTTAATACTTTTGTTCATATTAAGTAATTTTCTTTCGTAAATTGCCCCTACCTCCTAAACGGGCAAGATAGACACCTCACCATAGTAAAAAATGTTTGTTTTATAAATGTTTGTACCGAAAACAGTTATAACTTCTTGGAGCCAAAGTTATTGTACTTTCCCCGAAGTACTCATAACAAATTAACAAATAGTCAGGTACTTAACTTTTCTGGCATTGCCAAACACTGACATCGATTTACTCACACTTTTCTTTTACAAATTTCCGGAAACTGCCCTTTTCTTTGTCCCTAGTTTCTTTCGACAAATTCCATGGCTCCCATGTCTCTGCAGCTTCAGCACAAGCTACTGACCGGTATGTTCAGACGCGTGTTTAGAAATTGTTGAAATTTATTTTCAAACTCAAACTGAAGCCATTGTCGAAATACCATTAGATTCAGAAAAAATAACTGTTTGGTGCACTTTATGGACCGGTGTCGAAGTCGCAAGGCCGTCACACTCTGTGCGTTCGTGACCCTAATCATCAAATCTGCTCTACGAAGGATTTAACAAATGTTGATACTATTCTTTTGGAATCAATCCGTGAATTTTCCGCTCAGGTGTCGATGCACGCATAAAGGCAAGGCGAAGCCATACTGGAGACATAAGTCGTTATGGATAATAAAGACATTAAGCTAAATGTTTATAATGTACTAACAGAATCACTGCACGTTTTACTGTGCAAAATAAAAAATAACACGTAACAGTTTGAATTCAGATTATACAATATATTTATTGTAATACTCCATCATAAACAACACTTTGTTTCGATTTCCTTCACAATAAATGAATACTACTGATGGTTTGCCGACACGTGAACAGGCAACGTATAATTGTCCATAAAGAAATACTTCTAAGTTCATCCGACGAATTCCCAAAGACTGACCATGCGCAAATCGGATGGTATGATTGGAATCCGTGGAATGGAAACGTCATCGCCTTTGAATGTTCCAATCGAAATAGTTATTTGGAAATTTCAACAGCTGATGTCGATCATTTTGCAACTGACCACGAATTTTTGTTGTAAGAGAAAATAACTTCACATGCCTCCACAAATACGATGACTTCAAGCAAGCATTAATTTCATCTTGTAAAGCAGATTTCACAAAATTAATAAATATTGGATCCAAAAGGCTTCATGCTGAGTAAGTCGGTACTCTGACCGTCCTCATGAATAGTTCGATCGAGAGTGTACTCAAACTGCAATCCACCGCAACACCGAGCTACCCTTGAATCCTTTATTTACTCGAGCTGGAAACCATCCTGATAACCTACCGACTCTTCGAACCAAGATGCTTCAGGACCATCACCGGCCTCAATCGTCAACAATACTCCCACATATACGTATATTAGAACATCCACTCTCTATAACAGCGCCGAGGTAGGAAGAATCGACAGACGAATCTTCCAACTCCCCATCTTAAGCAACAACCTGCAGAACATCCCCAATGACCTAATAGCTGAACACTCAAGACGACGACCAAATCCCAGCAGACAGCTTCCTCAGTACAAGCCACATCAGAAGCCTGTACGAGATGGGAAAAAAAGTAGACAACGCCATATTCAAGTTCACCAACTCTCAGTACCAAGAGAGACAGCTAAGCCTAAAGCCTTTCTCCAAAAATTCTTTGTTTTTAATGGTCTACATCTAGTTTAAGTTAGTATAAGTTATTACAATTTAATCCAAGCAAGTTTTATGAACCTTTTCCTGCCAATAAAAATCAACAAATATATTTCCTAACAACCCTCATTAGGCTAGTAAAAAATCTATAGTAGTATGGATGGCGCTACAGCCCGTAGAGGGCCAGGGCCTAGCTTCTCAACAACCACTCGTTTTGTGCGTGCTATAGTTCTCTCACGAGTGGAAGGAACCTACAGTTTTAGGCCGACTTCCAACGGCTAAGTTTGAGAAGGTTTCAGTGTTACATTCCTTTCTGAGTCCCATTAACGCAAGGACTTCCTTTTTTGAGAAGTTTGTTGGAAATGCTTAGAGTACCAACCTTGACGTACAGTAGACTCCAATGATATGTATTAAACGTGCGTAACTCGATGGCAGTAACCTGATTTATTCAGAGTTACCCACGTCAGGTCAGATCAGGGCATTCTGTAGTTATCTGGCAGGAACATACATTTTGTTGACTGAACATTTTTTTATTAGTTTCCTTCTCCTATCTTCAGTGGCCCATATGATCTACTCAATAGGTAGCGGGGCGAGAAAGTACGCACGATAGATCCCCATGCCACTCGATCCTCCGCCATCGACACATAACTCACCAGGAGTTAGCCCTAGCGGAAGTAGGCAACTTTTTGGACTTGGTCGTACCACCTCGTCTTGGACCTGCCAAGTGGGCGCCTAAGTGATGAAATCACATTCAAGGCACACCTCGGAAGTCGTTATTATGTGGATATTCGTACCTCGTGACCAAACCATCGAAGCATAGCCCTTTGCGTTCCAAGAATCAGCTGCTCAACATTGTGTGCCTCGAGTATCGTAGTCTTTCTCACCTTATCAAGGTGAGTAACTCGCTGAATAGCATGAAGCAATCCATTTCACCAGCTTGTATTCACGGATCTTATTCTTTCGGTAACTACCCAAATTGCATGACCATATAAAAACTGAGTTGAAAACCGCTTGGATCGGTCTTTCTGATTACAGATCTTTCAAGCTGTTTTAAAATTGTCCTAGGTTGGGCAATCCTACAGGAAAGCTAAGCGTTACTCCTGCCATGACTGGTGAAAAACACGGCAAGACACCGGCTTCTATGGGACTCCACTAAAATGAAGAGTGCGTTGAACAGCCGTTCTAATCGTAAGCTCTTATTTGTGCACGCTAATCTTCATCCCAGCATCAGTACACACGGCTATCTAGAGGCCGTTGCCCACAGAAATTGAATTCGTATCAGTTATGTACTGGTTTTTGAGTGTTCCTATTCAAATGCCACTGGTGCCTAATGCGGCAACGAAATATTGTATTAAGCGAGGATAAACTCAAACCGACAATGTATTTTGCCCTCACAGACTCCTCTAGTGTATAGTTCCCCTGAATAGTTAACCCGACCTGCAACTTGGCCAACAACGATTAGCAGCAACCGATTAAGAGGATATAAACTGACACCGAAAAGCATAAGGCATCCCATGCCCAAATTGCTAACACAGACTGGGTACGAACGGTACGGAATCGTCGGTATACATAATTCGACCAACCTCACTTAAGCCCCGTTTATACATAACAAATCCGCAAGAGCTCCCCTGTTCGGGCAGATTTACATGTGGAACCACATGTGAGCTCTTCCAAAAAGGTCATCCAGATATCACACATCTGTGTACACCAAATCTCAGTTCAGTTCCCGAAGAAGGTTCACAATAATTACAAGGAAACATTCATCCAAAATTGTGAGTACATGCGATTTGAGAACCTTAATTGTATCAACGGAGAACAATGAACAAGTAACCATCACAACAAGTGAGTGTGCACAAATGTCAGCAGGTTGTGGGGAGAATTTGATGAGGTTTAATAATGTGCCCAGAAAGGAGCGTTATGTTGATTGGGTTTCCCAAAAATAAAAAAAAAATAACCCCAAGCGAACACGTCAATAGGACGAGTACCTTTCAAGGAGTAAGTGACACTTTGGATTCATTCCTCCCCAGTTGCTACTGAAATCTGTCACAAATTCCATGCATAACTAATCCCAAATCCGGGAATTCAAATAACCGCAAAATACTGCCATTTAATGGCAAATGATGGGAAGGTAACCAAACAAAAAAAAAAAAACAACGATTGTTGTTTTGAAAGGACGAGTCGTTTACCTTGGCCAAAATGTTGACTAGGGATCCTGGATCAATTGCCACTGCTTCTCGCATTTCAGTGACTCAAACTTTTGTGCTTTACACGCGTCCCGAGAGAGAAAAGAAAAGTGAAACAGATACAGAAGGAAAAAATCTCTGAGGTGTGTGTTAAGTTAAAATATGTACAATACTTTATTCCACCCCAGGACACCCGTACCAGCTGTAAGCCAAAGCCACCAAGTCCCCGCATCAAAGCCGACAGGGTACGAGTATATATTACGCAAGTCCTTGTGGGACTTGTGTTTTCAGCAACTCATAGTGGCTGATGGAAATCTGAAGTTGTCCTTATGCTTTTTTGTTTGCACCCCATTCTCGCTTTCTGAGCAGTTGGGATAAATGACGTCGAATTGAAAAGCGCCCCCCGTGGAGAGACATCTACATGGATTTACTTAAGAGCTAAGAAGGGACATTTATCCCTTTTTGATGAATTCAGAATTCAGAATTCAGAATGCAGAGCTCTGTGATAAATATTCCATGGGATGAAGTTCACGACATCATCCTTCAAGCTAGAATATGTAAAGCCATGCCACGAAACTGTCGAGAGAAAATGCTAATTAAAGGATTGCAATCTGTGTGTTTGATTGATCTCAACTGAAAAGGGTACCGTGCGGCGCTACCGGACGACGGCGGGGGCTCTGGATTGAAACAGATTATCAAATATGACAGCAACAAAACATATACCGGGAAATCAAGGTGAAACAGACGCATCTAATTGGTCGTATGCGGGAGTCAGCCTCTGTGTCACCGAGGTGGGGACACCCACAAACAGAAGTCGACTGGATAAATCATTTCAACATGATTCTCTCCATTTTCACAGTCCTTTGAGGAGTTCTGTCGGCTGGGGTGTGATGGACTTTCATGTTCACGTTGAGAGCGATAGAGGGATGAGCATAATTGAAGGGATGCTTCAAAGTGGAACCGTATCAAAGAAGTGATTGCGTGGAAGGAAGCTTTAATGGATTAGAGGTAAGCTACTTTAGTTTCCTGGTGAAAGGAAATGAGATGATTCTGGAGATTGCGTTGAGTGGATGATAGCAAGCCACTCTGTGTGCACTGGCTAGATGACATTGGCTCATGACGAAATGAAATGGCATTTTCAATTGAAAAGAAGTTATTTGACATTTTAAGAAATTCTACAGCTCATTCTATAGCTACTGGTACCATGAAACTAGAGCGCATCGGATTGATTCTCTTCTCCTGTGCTTTGAATTCGTTGGACGCGCTACGTTGAAGATCTTATGTGCATCTGCCAGATAAATTAACTTGGATAGGACAAAAGCATTTCTATTCCTAAGCGTAGGTAGGTGCCCTTACGGCAGTGAGACCTTCTTATGCTCATAGAGCCATTCGGATTCATTAATTTACCTTAGGAAGTTTTTAATTTCTTGACCGCTCAAGTCTTCCAGCTCTGCGAAGAAGGAACTGCTTTCATTTCTTTACTAGAGCTGGTCATTCGCAGAGCAAATGTTGGACAGATTCTATCTCTTCCTCATCTCTGCAGCTCTTGCAAAAGTCGTTGTGCGGTGTGTACAGTCGAGATGCATGCGTACATACGGCACAGTGACCGATAAGGACTCATATTAATCATAAGCTGAGTAGTGATGTTGATCTCATTTTGCTCATCAGCGGCCACAGGGCCATGGCTGTGAATCCATCGAGTTCTGGCTCTGCCCATGGATTCGTTTTCAAGTTCTTTCCTTATGGAGATAAGCGGCGACTGTACCCGCGTTTCGTTTCTAGGTGTAAGGATATTCCACAGAAAGTGGACACAATCCTGTGCTAATATCAGAAATTTTCTAACGTATGGCAACAAAGTCTGGTGGCAGTCTGTTCTGATTAAAATGACTAGGAGTCACAGATGCAATTAATACCAGCTGGGCTGGAAGCAATACTGAATCTATTTCCTCTTTATGCAGATGACTGCTGCTAAGAGCGTGATGAAAATTTGCCAATCAAATGGGTGGTTCTAAGTACCACTGGCCAGATGGACTACAAACATACCAAGTCGAAGACGACCTTTTAAGTGCCACTTTCAAACCAGTGAGAAGTGAACAACCATTGACTCCAACCATAGTACGGTTATCAAGTATACACGGAGGGATCGAAAGTATTAACAGACGCGATAGAGACATGCACTGCTGAATAAAATTCTTCTTCTAGTGGCGCTACAGTCCGGGGTGGACCTGGGCTTCAGTCAACAAGCTTCTCCAACTGGCACGATCTTTAGCCAGCTGCCTCCAATTTCGCGCGCCAAGTTCGGTGAGGTCCATCTCTACTTGTGTGCGCCATCGGTTCCGTGGGCGTCCTATATTGCGTTGTTCCACTGGTTCGAAGTCGAAGACTCTTCGCGCTAGAGCAGTGTTGTCCTTGCGCTCTACATGATCTAGCCATCTTAGGCGTTGAAACCGTAGACGCCTGACAAGGCTCATGTCGCTGTACAGCCTGTATAGTTCATGGTTGAATCTTCTTCATCGTCTGCTCTTGAGATTCTTCAGGCTTCTGCGCCATAGAGCAGCTTGGTCCTTCGAGACAGAGCTCTAATACTCAATTGCCTCTTGAGTACAAAGAAACAGCGGTTGGCAAGAGTTATTCTGCTTTTAATCTCGGTACTGATGTTGTTCGTACTGTTTACTTGGGAGCCTAGGTAGACGAAGTCCTTAACTACGTTCTGGCCGAGCCGTCGATGTTGTGCGTCCTTTCTCGATGGCAGCATGTACTTCGTTTTGTCCTCATTCGATGCTAAACCTGCACTCGTTGTCAAATCAAAACCTAACACATCGCAGGCAGCTTCTCTGATGGCGTTTTGACAACTGTTCCATTGTTCGTCGATTGTTTCGCCTAGCAGGGTTGGACTAGCGCTTTCAGAGCTTCAGTGAGACTTGATCGGCAAAGTCCCTAGTGGTCGATTGCGATTGTAGTTTTTCGACGTCGAACTGTTTTGGTCGTGCTCTACTCCATTGTCCCATCGATATCCGTATTTTTACCTTGACTACAAAAGGGAATAATCCGAGCCGATGTTGGCTCCTCGGAATGTTCGGACATCAAAAATACTGGAGGAGTATCTGACGTCGATAGCAATGTGATCAATCCGGTTGCATGTTGATTGATCAGGGGACCGCCTGGTCCCTTTGTGAGGGTAACGTGTGGCTACAGAGAGGTTCCGCCTCGTCACGAAGTCCATCAGTCTGAGTCCGTTGTCGGACGTGTTGTCATGTAGGCTGCGCTTTCCGATGACTCTAGTACTCTAGCACGTCTTCCTTACCTAGCTTTGCGCTGAAGTCTCCTACAACGATCTTGGTGTCGTAGCTGTGGCATTGATCGTATGTTCTTCTAGGAGATCATACAAATCATCCTTGCTATCGTCATCTATATCCTCCATTGGGGCGTGAAATTACACCCACGCTGAGTAAGGCTATCCACTGAATAAAAGCTCGATACTTAGTTCATTAAATTTTTTGTCAATTCACCTTTGATCTACACACTCGACTGAGTTTTAAAATAATTCCTACTCAACACCAAAGTTCGTGCTGGTTGACCAATGCCCAGCGATTCCCACGCTAGTTCATTCATGTGCAAGCCTGATGTCAGTCATTTTTTGTCGAAGTGCAAGCGATCCGTCTACGTCCGGATTCGGACATTGTCGTCGACGTTGACAAGCATCACAATGGCAGCTGTAACTTCGAGGTTGTCAGAGTCTTCATCTGCCTCGACTCCGCAGTAACTAGGTTAACTTTGTTTTGGTCCCATCCATAGGAGAAGATTAAACCGTCGACTGTTCGGGTTGTGCAGTGACATGAGTCCAGTTCGATCTCTATGTGTCCAATCCCTGAAATGATTAGCCTATATATAGCGTAGTTTTGCCCGCGGGTTATTTATAATTGACTGTTGATTACATGTTGAAATGGAGCTGCGATTTAGACGAATTGAAGACGAAACTGTGTCAATCTGCGTACGAACTTTTCATGAACACAATTGATTGAACCGCACTGGAGATATGAAATATTTGCTTGGGGAAGAGCATCACAGTCGCTACATCAAGTGCATGCAAATAGTAGACGTCGGCAACCCACTGAAGTACTACACAAATTGAAAAAAACGAAGAGGGCTAATGTGTACACAAGGTCCAGCTACAGTTGCATCATCAAATATCTTACATAAATGTCTCTGTCATCATCTCTCTCAATGGCCACTTTCATTGCTTTGATACAATCGCTGTCGTCTGCAACTCCGTCATAGGCCGCCGCCGCGCGCTGTTCGCTCCCTCTCTGGATTGTAATGGTGTTCATATTCCTTCGTCAGAAGTGATTGTCCTCATCATGGACTTCAATTGACCACAAGTAGAGGCGAATGCGGTTAAGCCTGGTTTAAGGCTTCTTGATGAAGCAGCTTCAGCTGGACCATTGAACACTCGGCCATCCACATTATTATCAATTACATTGGCTTATCCGGTGCCACGTCACTGAAGTAAATATGTAATTAACCTTCCGATGGACACATTTCTCCTGCCACAACTGAGTGACAGATGATTGGTTTGTCGTTAATCAACCAAGAACTGTATCTGCCCCCACACTCCACGTTGAAGACCTTTCTAATGGCGATTTGCTTAAGCCGTCCCCTCAACCATTTAATGTCCACAATCCTCCTACATCGGCTTAACTCCAACCGAAATCTAATCAAATTTAGACAACTTCCACCCCGTGAAGGTCCCGTGAACGCCTCATTAACCATCCATTCCGACCGAATCACATGACAAAACAGCATTTGTTATCCTTCAGCGATCCAAGTGCCAGTGCCCCAGAGTGAGAGGGAGAAGTGAGATTCCTCCATCTGGTCGTCTGTCTTGGATCCAGTAAATCAAATAAATGATTTCCATTGCCGTTGATTAATTGACACCACTCAGGATATTCGGGATAATCAGGAACTCCAGCGTGCAACCATAACGACGACGCTCGGCGCCCGAGAGAAAGTGTGTAAACCGTTAATTTATTTACATTTCCGTTTCCGATTCGGAGCGACTCTCTCTGTCATCAACCGTCACACATGGATAATTCGCGCTGACGTCTGTCATTTATCAACTGCGCCATGGCGAGCGTTCTGGCGAGACGCTTAAATTTTCGTCAAGCGGAATGCCTCCAGAAGCACTTTTCAAAATTAGCCCGCCACGTCGCCGACATCCCACTAGGTACTGCAGAAATTGCACCCAATCGTAATTGATTGATGATCCGAGCGGAGACGAGTGCCAACAGTGTGCATTGGTGACCGATGCTGGCACGAATCACAGCGGCATATGCACAGAGCCATTTAATTTATTTAAGCAATTACTTGAGGGATTTGTTCTTTAATGAAATGCCATCACAGCGAGTGCTGGGTGCGCGAGATGAACGTCCCAAAGACAGCGGCGGAGAGAATCGGAAGAACAAACACTTCCATTCACATCTCGACCTTTTGTTCATCCGCACTCCGTGTCTGTCAAGGTTCTCGGCTCCGGTCGTTTCCACACTGGCTCCCGTTTGATCTGGCCCAAGTGTTGAGAGGGGCGGCACCCCACACACTGTCGGTCGATCCTTCGCAATTGTTCTGGCGACTTCTCCTGACGGAAGGGAACTTTGGCCCGGCATTGTTGTGCGCTCATGAGCAAGATATGAAAAATCAAATGTTTAGTCAGAATTGTCAAGGATGTGCTTTCTGCAAGGATGTGTTTGTATTTGTTTGCTTGGCAGATGCTGTGCTCTCTGCCATGCCCGCTGTTGGCATTCACTGGCATCGGCTCCATTGCCTCCATCGTTCCATCATCGTCGTCATTGAAATCTCTGCTCCTCTGGATTGTCTGCGGATTAGGGAAATTGTGAGGAAAATCACGTTTTGACTTTTTATACAGAACGATTCATGACGGTGTCTATCCTGTCATTGTGCGCGTTCTGTGTGCTCTCCGTTTCTTTGTTTTCTCGGAAAGAATACCAATTACAACGGGGTTATGTCGAAGAAACAGAAAAAAAGAACACAACAAGCACAAACCAACAATGGGGACGCAAATAGAGACGACGAATCGAGCAGAAAAGGGTGTTAATTGGGAAGGCATCCAATGCTGGAGGTGACATAACGGGTTGGCAAGTCCTTTCATCGAGGTGGAGTTTGCATTTCATTAGAATCAGTGGGCACGCCCTGAGGAGACTGGACGGGTTTATAAGTTTATGTAATATTTCAGCAGAGAAATGACGAATAGGTGGGTGGAAAAATAGAAATACTGCTTCATCAACCGCGCTTCACGAATTGCTTCCATAGCCCCTGCTGATGATTTAAGCTGAGGAAGCCTTAGTTAATTTCAATGATTTTAAATAATTCCCTTTCACTGACGTGAAAATACCTCAAGTTAATTGCCCAATCGATTGTTATATTCTGCGACAGCCAAGTGGCAATCAGAGCTGTAGCCCCGGATATCTTGACTTCGAAACTGGTTAATTTATGCAGACAAAAGTGGGTGACGGGACTAACTGGAGTGGGAGTCCAAGTTGATTCAGTGCGGATATTCCTATTATGAGGAACATACTTAAACCTCAACCCATCCCATCACCGCCAATTTCTGCGAGAATTTAGTAAGATCATGAAGCCTGTCTGATTGGGCATCGGTGCCGAGCAAAATTGGAAGATTATCAGTGCTCTTGGTTCACACATCTTACATTCAGGCAACCCGTACAGCGACTATTACAGAAGCTTCAGAGATGAAGAAGAAATATAATCTGTTCGGCATTTGCTTAAATGGGATTGAGGTTGCAGTTTCCGAGCAAGGGACTGCTCAACGAGATGGAGATAAATATCCTCCTACAGTAGTTGGTTTTAGCCCTGAGCACCACCTTCTGTTCACCGACTCTAGAATCGTGTCGTCCAACTAATTCCTAACCTATGCAAGAGTCGATTTGATAGTTAAAAGTGATTTGTAAATTTTAACGATAACTGACGATAAACATTTTTAAAGACTGTTGCCAAATGTAAAGCATGCCAGAATAATGTTAGCCGTGCACCGAGAGAATATACTAGTTGACCAATCCTTGAACACGTCTTGGAGCGCATTCACGTGGATTTTGCGGGATCCTTCCCAGGAGCTATGTGATTAATTGTAATGGACGAGAAGTTCAAATTTCCATACGTTGTATGAATGTCCTCCGCAACCACACAAGCAACAATCTACGCGCTACGCACCATATTTGCTTTGAAGCGCTTCCCAAACAATAGTGTCCGACAATAGGACGCAGTTCACATCGAAAAATGTACAACAAATTTTGTCGAGACTATTCAATTCGACACATGACGTCAGCTTCAATCCTGAATCTAATGGCATACTCGAGAGGATGCTGTGAACATTCAAATCAGCCTTCCTCAAGGCTATGGAAGAGATTCGGAGAAGTGAAGATGCGCTTGTTACTTTCCTAGCTACCTTTCGCACAACTTCGGATGAATTTGGTGTCTCCAGCGGTAAAATTACACGGTCGTCAGCATTGAATCCTCCTATCCGCTATTCTGCCAACAAAAGCAATCGCTAAGGTGAGACAAGACGCACAGAAGTTTGTCGTTGATCAAATTGGGTCTCCCGAGGTTATATGCAGAGAAAGAAGTGAATGGAATAAGTCATAAACAGAAACCTTGGGACAACGTCATCAGAAACAGATCCCTCCCAATGCAGAAAGCCAAAAACTCCATCACGAAACTCGGGCGTTTGGTAAATTTAACTTTTCAAAATTCATTTCATCTCCAACAGGTTATCGCCAAGCTCAAACCACCAGGAGGACAACCCAATAGATGCCAACGAGACGGGATCACCGATAGATGATCCGATCGCCGAAAGAGAACTATTAACCGAAAATAAAGGAGGATCATCAATTTCGGATTACCATCGAAGTCCACCTGCTGATGAACCACTGGTCATACGGAGATCGCAACACCTTCGATACAAAAACGTTAGTGTCCATTTCAACTTACGAAGGGGGTTTAATGATACATTCTATACCTTATGTATTTATATAAACAAACATCATAATTAACTTATGTATATATGCACCCCTAATTGTTAAGCTGTTAAGCCTAATCTAAGTGGCATCTGTCAAATTATGAAGTTAATTCTGGCGGAAACAGAAGTAATTATCCCGAGCAAAATCATAACATAAGCTTCTGTGAATGTCATTAAAAAGTGCTATCAGTCAGTGTCCGTTCAGGAAACTCATTATTTTACTAAGCTGAGCTCTGCATTCCGAACCTAGTTTGCGCGTGGTACCTGCTGCCCATCTAATGCTCATTTAATGCGTTGCTTACTTACTTATCAGACCGGCAACCCATGGACGGTCCGAAAGTGAGCAATTGCTGCCTTCCATCGTTGACGGTACTGGGCACGCTGCTTCCAGTCATCAAGACCAAGCTGTCTTGCATCCACGATGACTTGGTCTTTATACCGGAGATTCGGTCTTCCTCTCCTTCTCGAACCAGTCGGCTCGGATTCAAAGACCCTCTTTGCTGGAGCATTGTTGTCCATGCGCTCGATGTGGCCGAGCCAGTGCAGTCGACGGATTTTTGCCTTCCCGACTACATTCACATCCTGGTACAGCTCGTAGAGTTCGGGGTTATGTCTTCTTCTCCATTCGCCTTCCTTGCAGACGGGACCATATAGCCCACCTAGAATTTTTCTTTCGAAGGTACCAAGAATCAGCTTTGCAGTTTTGCTTAGTGTCCAGCTTTCGGCTCCATTTAGCAGGACTGGCAAAATAAGAGTTTTGTAGAGCATGATTTTGGTCCTTCGAGGCAGGAGTTGTTGTTGTTTTGACAAACCGAAGTATCTCCACTGTGACGTCGTTTGTGGAGATCACGTGTGCCCCGAGTAGACTAACTCCTTTACTACCTCGAAATTACTACCAATTATTGCGTTGCAAGCTCCATAATTCGTGACCTACAAGTTGCGAGGGGTAAACTTGTGATGGAGTATTTATATGGTTGCAGCTAGCCTGGCAAGTTCGTTCGCTTCACAGTTGCCGGAAATGTTTCAGTACCAAACAAAGGCAAAGTTTGAACTATTCTCTCATACCGAGATCTTCGACTGGACCTGATATCTGCCTGGCTTTCTACGAAGATGGTTATACTCGTATCTTCATTATCGGACGTGCGACCCATGAAGGGTCTAATCTTGAGCCATCGCCAATTAGTCGGCGGTAAGCTGCTTCCGGTCATTAAAACCGAGAAATTTTGGGCACCCCCACACGGAAGCAATTCCCTCGGATTCGAACATACTCTTAGCTCGAACAAGAATGACACCAATCAATAAGCTCGATGTGGCCGATTCAGTGTAGTCGGCATTGTAAGGGAGGATAGAAGTCGAGTTGCAGTGTTGGCTGCAGTTCGTCACTAGAAGATGTCGAGCGGAGTAAGATTGAGCTTTACGTCAAGTGCCTCTGCAGGGTGAACTTGGGCGCTCCACTCTTCTTCTTCTGCTTCATCTTCTTCTAATGGCGCTACAGTCTGGGGTGTATCTGGGCCTCAATCAACAAGCTTCTCCAGCTGGCACGATCTATAGCCACCTGCCACCAATTTCGCGGGCCAAGTTGGTTTAGGCCGTCCAGAGGTTGAGGTAGTGCCAGAAATTTCACATTGTTAGAGGGCTTAGATTAGGTAGGGGTTAATGCAATGGGTAGCGCTCCTAAGCACTTCTCACTTAGGTCCTATTTGATCCATTGCATGCAAATTATTACACTTTTCTCGTACCCATTGCATCCATCGTATAATGTCCGCTAATTGTCATTCGGACGTTCTGATAAATCTGAAAATAGAGTTTAAGGGGAAGTCGGTTCTGGAAGAAATGTTCTCCCGAAGTTCTATACCCCAACTAGCAGAGACTGGGGTAGTTGCAGAGATAGTGAGAGGAGTAGAGATGTGCCAAACCGAGACTTTCTTACACCCAGTTAACCCGAGATGAAATTGTACCAAACCGAGTTGCAACTCGAGTTGACTAACTCAGTTTCAAACAGTATTACAGTGGACTCTCACTTAGTCGAATTCTCCCTCTCTTGGCGAAATTCTCTTTAACTCGAACTTTTTCGCTATATTTTCGCATTCGCCTCAATTTTCCATACAAAAACACTCTCTACAAGTCAAACTCCTTCCAAGTCGAAATGTTCCTCGAAAAAATTCTCTCGATTCTTGGCCTCCATTTTCACCACTTAAGTCGATTTTTTATAAATAAAAGAAATTACCTTCTCACAATTCATATTTGGTTATCCATATACATAACTATACATGGCATTTGCCAATAACAGCTTGTGCCATCATAGTGTGTGCGTTGTGTTTCGGTTTACCACAATCTAATCCATGCCTACCTAACAAGACTGGGCAAAAAAAAACAATGTTAATTTTTATTTCAAGGCAATGGAAATCTATCTAGAAAAAAAATCTTGTTTTAGTGAAATACCAATTGGAATACGAAAATCTGTTGATTCTAGGCAGTTCTAGAGCTGATGCAGTTATTCTGTGGAAATTGTTAGTAAGATCAATTGACAACATTGTAAGTTGCATGTAATGGATTTATTGCAATCTAAGCTGTGTGGTCAAAAGTTATGTTTATTTAAAATGTATTGTATTTAGCGTTAAGACAATAATGCGTTAAGTTGGAACAGAAGACTTAAACAACAATAACTAAAACTTTAAAGGGATTACATCATCTTTTACTGATAAATTATGATAAAAAGAAAATTGATTTAGATCTTGGCACTAAGATTCGTTTAATTGAAGAAACTGAGAAAGGACTTAACAACAGAAAAAAATATTTCACTCTCTAACTCGAATTTTTACAAAACTCCCTCTAACTCGAACCAACCATGGTATCGCGTGAAAATTCGACTTAGGGAGGGTCCACTGTATTTGATTTATTAATGGTACTTAATTCAAAATAAAGGTAATGGTTAAATTTTAAGGGCCGATTTTGATTTTGAATAAAACACAAATTATTTACGAAATTATTGTCATTTCTTTTTATTATGATAATATTGGTATGGTTCAATTATGTATGGAACAAAATATCGGCCAAATGGCCGCCGTGACCTCGGCAGCACACCTCCATCCGATGGTCCAAATTTTCGATGACGCTGAAGCATAATTGAGGTTCTATGCCGTTAATGTGCCGAATTATCTCATCCTTTAGCTCTTGAATTGTAGCTGGCTTATCGACGTACACTTTTTCTTTCAAATAACCATAAAGAAAAAAATCCAACGGTGTCAAATCACATGATCTTGGCGGCCAATTGACATCGCCACCACGTGAGATAACATGGCCATTAAATTTGTCGCGCAAAAGAGCCATTGTTTCGTTATCTGTGTGGCACCACATATCGTCCACATTCATATCTTCCAATTCGGGCCATAAAAAGTTCGTTATCATTTCACGACAGCGAACACCATTCACAGTAACTGCCTGACTGGCCTCATTTTAGAAAAAATACTGCCCGATGATCCTGCCAGCCCATAAACCGCACCAAACAGTCACTCTTTGTGGGTGCATTGGTTTTTCGACATTCACTCTTGGATTCTTCGAAAATTGATCATCCACTGTTGCCATTCCTTGCCACCATTCTGACCATTGACGACGCTTGATAAGGTCAGGAGGCTTTAGTTCTTGAGTCAATTGCACCTTGTAAGCGTGTAAATGCAAGTCGTTATGCATAATGTTCATCAACGATGAGAGTGAGAGGTGCAATTGTTGGGCACGACGATGAGTTGAGGTGGATGGCTCTTCAGCCACACAATTGCGAACAGCAGCAATATTTTCTGCAGTACGAGCTGTACGAGCATGCACTGGTGTTTTCACATCTCCTACAGACCCGGTTTGCTCAAATATTTGCACGATTTTTCCGATTGTACGCACACTTGGACGATTAAATTGACCGAAAAAATCACGAAGTGCACTTTGATTTGAACGCCCATTTTCATAATAAGCCTGAACAACTTTAACGCATTGCTCGATTGTGTATTGTTGGATGGTTCAAATTGAGTTAGTCTAAAATTGATAAATGTCAAATGAAATGGAGAAAAAATCTTGACGTTTAGGTGTGGTCAACATCAACATTCAACATCGGCCCCTAAAATGTAACCACCCTTTACATATTCATATTCCTTTTTTTAGCAGTCAAACTGATTCATACCCTACTCGGTTTAGCTTGGAACACTATTAGTATAGTTCATTCACTATATACCAGAATGACTATTCTCTGTATCATACACACAATGACTCAATTGAATTGGTTTGAGAATTCAGAGTTGACGTTGAGATACGCACTGCGTTGCCCATTATACTTCAAACGAAGTTTTTTTTTTGCTTTGTTTTCATAGACAATACTACGACACTTCCTCTTTTCCCAAAAATGCTTCACTTTTTGTAGACTTTATATTTTCCCTCCCAATCGGAAAATGAGGAGTATCCTCCATTTTCTTCTTCATGATTGCAACCTCTGCATATGAAGTCATGGTTATGGTGATTATGGCCAGTTAGAGCTAAAACTACCATCCTAATCAGCATTCTGTCGCATTGTAGGAGTTTGACAGTTTTTGCGCTATTGAAATTTGAACATTACATTCTATTGGTCTCACAGGATGTTAGGGGAAAGGTTCAACTTCATTTGCTAGTTCTATGATTTTATCATCTACGTTTTTCTTGACATCTACAAGAAGTGAGCTTGCTGCTCCAACTATTCATTGCTTGTGGGTCAATAGTAGGAATTTTGTATTTACTGGTGAAGAGGACGATCTCAGTATTCCTGTCACTGAGGCTGACTCCGCAGATGTTACCCCACTACCGCAAAGTGATTGTGGGGGTCAATTGTGCAGTTTAAGATCATGTCGAATATACTGTGTGGATGCCTAAATCCCGTGAAATCGACTTTAGTCCAAATATTCACACTTAGACAAGGACTGCAAAGGACTAGCTACTTTCAAACCGATTTTAAAGCTGAATCGATGCGGGACTGAATTCAAGATCCCTGCAAAATGTATCCGGTTGTGTCGCAAAACAGAAATAGCGTAACTATTGTTTGTATGCAGATTAATTGAGGATCCATTAAAATTGTGTGCCCCCCATGTTTGATGCTGTTTCAATAGTTCGAAAACTTTCTCTTGGTGAATCCAAGTGGAAAAATAAGGATTCTTTCCAGCAAAAAAAGCTAGTCAAACATTTTCAAACCCCAGGAGATTATGAATACAAGACGACAGTACTCGTCTTAGAGACAAACAAATGTAGTGCCATAAAATTCCCTTAAATCTCGAACTACAATATTTACGTTTGTCCTGCTTGCGAATAAGAATTGCGCCACGAAAACCCTCAGCTGGTACATGTTTTCGTAGCTGACGCGTCCATCTGGACGTAACATCCCCGAGACAGTGATTGATGGAAGGACAACACTTGCTCCGGTCCTGACCCTTCCATGGCCGTCGGCTAGATGAGCAATGTCGAAAATTGTACAAAACAAAAAGAAAAAAGAGAAGCAAAAACAAAACAAGCCAGACATGCACGCCGCCGGGTCACGCACACAATGTTCGGACTTGTACAGTTTCGTGATGTCGAAAGACTTCAGCGACAGAGACTGCCCCGAGGTGACTGGCCCAACATTTACCTCCCACCCAAAATTGGGATTAAGTTAAACCCTTTGACCGATATCTTTTGCTAGCCAAATCCATTCCCCGAATCCCGTCCACTACTCACGTGCCACCCCTTAGCCAGCCGAATTCATTCAACATTCAAATGGTAAACGGAATTTACAACGAGTCGAGTCCTTGAAACAACCGAAGGGAAACTCCATTGGGGAGACATAAAGTTCTCTTTCATCTTGGCCGATGTAAACAAAGTTTCGCATTGGCGTTGGCAAAAAGTTTTCCTCGCTCTTATTCGTTTATGAATTGTGTCCTTTTCTCCCTCGGGGAGCGAGTGGACTCATTCGTATTTGCTTTGCGAAGTTATTCTCGCCCGCGTGGTCGATGCCCATGTACGTGCGTATACTGTTCAATTCCCTATTCCTGTCCGCATGTCCTCCGGGGAATGGCACGATGCATTCGCCGCAGCAGAGCTTCATTTCCCTTGTTCAGTCATCATTTTCAATTTGAAATGCACGTCCTTGTACTCTGTCTTCCTGGGACCCTCATAGTCTCCGAAGTAAACGCAAAACGGACGATAAAAAGAGCCGATTTCCGAGTGTAATGAAGTTCGAAAAATACCTGCCAGCAATTGCTCCCACACTTTGCCTCCTGCTTCTGCCTGCGAGGACTTTTGTCAAAATTGTAATTAATCATACTTACAGTTAAGTTTTGCTTAAATTCTGTTATAGTTCTGCAAGTCAACTTGTGCCTTCGTTGATTCGCCTCGAACGCCGCCTTCACATTCTTGGGAGCGGTCCAAGGGCTGAATGAGCTTCGAATGTCTGCTCCTGCTCGCGCTGGCGTTCTCTGGTAAATTGATTGAAAAACTTTTCCGTACACTTTTTTCATTGGCTTCAATTCAACCCTGTATTGTGTTACACTGTGGGCTGGCAGGGTCGGCGAAGGCTTCAAAAGAAAATTAATCATCGGCGTGGCGCGGTGCGGCGGAAGGAAACGAGCAGCGAAAGTTTGTTTTTCTTTTGCGTTCGCTTCGATTGGGAGCAATAAACGGATGTGCATACATAATTTTGGTTTGGGTGGTCCTTGCTGTTGCCCCGGTGAATGGATGGGTTTGGTGTTGGCGCTGGAAATTGTTTTTAATTAGCCTAATCCAACTGCCTACAGAGAGTAATCTCAATTAGCGAGGTGTCGTAATGAGATTCCCCGTCGCTGAGGTTAATCCCAGCCTTGAATGGAGGCTAATTTGTCTCTGGGTGTCTAGAAATTTGTCTTTCACTCTCAGTCAAGCGTATTGTTTGTGAGCTTTTTTTTCTTTTGAAATATTTTGGATTAAGACAAAGTCGACGTGGTGACGGCACGTGTCCTGGGCCTGGGACAAAGGAGGAGTGCGCGATAATGTGGAGCGTTATACACTGATGCACATGTGTGTTGGGGACCTTTTGTTATTCTTTTACGAAGTTAAGCTAAGCTGAGAGAATTCTTGTAAATGTGCGATGAGGACAATGACATTCAGTTCAGTTTGGGTGTATAGTTGTCATGCCGGTCAAAGGGTGCTAATGAAAGCGGTTTTTGGCAGAACAAAACGACAAGTTAACCGTTGCATTAAAAGATAACTTCTAAATGAACAGGTTTGCCATTTGGTCCACCGCAGTGGGCGTTTAAGGAGACCGATGAAGACTTTGCATTACGCTCCTTACGCTCATACGCTCCCTGAGCGAGGGTTGGAGAGGTACGAAAGAGATGAGATGAAATGAAAAAAAATAAGGTAATGATTTCAATATAACGATATTCGATCGTTGCGAACTATTCATTAAGTCGATAGTCGAAAATCTTTTATTCATCGAATGAAAAAAAGCATTCATGTGGCGAGTGAAATGGATTTTGCAGCTGCTCTGAGAGAGAATTTTGTGTATGCATATACACATTGCCAAAATATTTGCCCCGAAAATTGTTCACGCATAGATTACAGGGTGTTTGCGCAACAATAGGGGCCCAACTGATGTGCAATTTTAAATTCAACATTTGGTATTTTTTTATATCCCACAATCCAGTGCTTACATGTGTCCATGTTGGTCCTTTTGATGGGGTGGTGCTGGCGTAGCCAATTTAACCTCGATGATGACTGCTATCGCTGCTCTGTTAGAAGCCATGCAGCTCGATGTTAGATGTCGTTGGGAAGTTCTGCTCGCACATTGAAGTAGCGTTGTGCGGGGATGGTCTCAGGTTTGATGATTCCTCGTTAGGATAATTGTTGATGTCTAGAAGCTGATTTCTGAACAGCGTCTGCATGTAGTTTGTAAGCGGATGATGCGTACTACGTCGTAAAGCTACTTGTTGCTGTGGTGCTTTAGTGGGTCTCTTTCGAAGGTGAGACCTGTACATTTTCACAGTATTTTCCTTTTAAAAATTACGAGCTTGTCCAAGCTGGTCTTAGATATTTTGTGCGATATTGGGAAGCATTACGGTAAGATCGGTCGTATTCGCTGCTTGTAGAGTAGCAGCTTTGTCCTCTGGCTTAATCCATTTTGTTTACGCATCAAAGGATAGCTGCGATGGAAGCCTAGGTTGGCCTTCTTAAAAGTCAGTTTCGAGTGGCTGTTGAACTTCAGCCTTTGCGTGAAGTTAACGCCAAAATTCTTCACCTCTTTGTCTGTTGTTATTTCCTCACCGTTAGGGAGCACTATCTTTATGTTCCGACATTTAGCTGCTGATCTGCATCCATCTCGGAACGGTGTCCTTAAGCACATAACTATCGATTTTCCAGCATTGATACGAATACCCCATTTGGTGTAGTAGCATTTTTTCGCTGTCTGGATTTCGACCCTTCCGCTTCGGATCAGTGAAGACTTAGAGCTATCATAAGTCAGTGGGTCATCTGTGAATAGACCTAAGCTCACTGTGTTTGTTGGAGGCGATTGATCTGTAGTGAAGGTGTTGAAGATCTTCGGTCCCAGCTTCTACTTTTGCGCAACTCCCACCTTGGTGCTCCGCAAAAACTATCCCAAGAGTGTCAAGTTATCTGCATCATTTCTCCATAAGTCATGAATCTAATCGGCCTGTAGTAGGTGGGTCGACGACAAGACATACCTACATATATCAAAAAGCAAGACTTGAAAAACGAACTTTGCTGATCGAGTCACCATGAAGCTCTCAGAGAGTACAACCCTGTCAGGCGATTAATGTGTGTCAGGCATTTGTGTCGACGAACCATGTCTGTGATGTACTTGTCCTGCGCATTCAGTGAAGAAGGCATCAAGTCACATTTGACAGCGTTTTCTACCTTAGCCCGAAGAATCTTTGACTCCGGACACGAAAAGGTCATCAGCCATCTTGGTTCGAAGCAGCTGCTAAAGATCGTGCCAGTTGGAGAGGCATGTTGTTTGAGGCCCAGGGCCATCTCGGACTGTAGTGCCTTTGGAAGAAGAAAAACACTCTTGGGTCTTCCCGATTCGATTGGACCTATAATTTGATGCTGTCTCGGGCGTTGAAGTTAGGACTTTATCTGGACAACTATAATCTTGTGATTCGCAAGACACTGTGAATCATTAAGGCTCTTAGTCCAGTCTTTCTTTTATAGTGTCTGTATGTAATGGATATCAGAAGTCTCCATCGAATACTGCGTGCCACTTAATAGATGGATGAATCAGAATTAGAGCACCTGATAGGCGGATATCCGGTCCTCCGGGCCCCCGAGTACCGAAACTTTGGGTACACGTAATGTACGTACGTAATAATACTATATATCTCGTAAGAGACAGGAAAAAACCCGTTCTCGGCAACGGATTCCTGGGTAATCAAGGGCATCCGGGTAAAATCAAGAGCAGTACCCCAGATACAAATCCATAACACATGATGAGATGGATGGATAAGCCTTTGAGCCAAAACACGGAAAAAAGGTGACCACGATAAAGAACTCGTATACAAATTGAAGCACAAACTTTCCGTTCAGTCGGGCTAACTTGTTGTCTGAGGTCTAGGTGAAACATTCAGGGTGAGTCTTGACGAAAATATCGATTCCCGTCCCACAATATTCCCGCAGTTAGTTTTCATCTGTGTGGCACCGCTGTGGGAGCTTTCTCTACTCCTCTTTGATTGTTTGTCATATTTTCAAGGATTATTCCCTTTGTGTCATCACACTTGCATATCAATTCTGTTCGGAGGATCCAACTTATACGCAGCACATGGCAGAGTTCCGTCCCAAGATTCACCCATCAAGCACATAGTCCCCTAAATACCCTTCAAGCAGTGATCAACCATGCGGCTGAGAGAATGAAACAGACCTAAGGAAATAACGAAATGTGAACATCTGCACCGCTTAAAGGACCCGGCTGCGGTGAACGAATCCTTGGATCTACCTGAACACACCGCAGGACAACAACGCCACGAACTACGAAACCAACTCCAACCTCAGCCACAGGTGCACTCGAATAAACTCACCCGCATATCATTCCCGCTTCAGTCGCAGGCAGTGCATGAACCAGGATACCCCTTCTTTTTCTCGAGAATGCATGCATTTATGCAACATTACACAGCACCTTCCATTTAACCCAGCCTTTCGCGGAGAAGACAAAGACACATCGCCTTGCACTCACTCCAGCTTATTCGCTGGGACAACACTCGAATAAACACATCTTCATCTCGTCTCGGCTCCAAAAAGAAAAACTCTGAACCCGGTGGTGTGAGTTTCCAACCTCCCCGGACGGATAACAGGGCAACTCCGTAGTCAGTGCATAGAAGCGTATGTGCAGGCTGCAGAATATCCTCTCATCATCGTCATGATCCTTTGATTGCAGCAACTTTTCCAGACACTGCTGGTGGCGGCGGCGGCGGCGGCTGTATATTGCATGAACTTCTACGTCATTATGCCGAGAGCTGTCGCAACTGGGGGTGATTGTTGGCAGTGAGGGTGTGAGGAACAACTTAAGAAGATGATTTGTTGATGTTTTACATGCACTTGTCGGCAGGTGACTTGAAAGAGTCACGAGCGTTCCGTACTTCTGAATGCGCCGCTGCCATCTCCATTGTTTGTAAATCTGCAATGGAAATTCGAGGACGAAATAATTTTCACTCGAAGCTCATGTCCGGGGGCAGCACGAGCTCCGGGAAGCTGTTGATGTTTGATGCGGGGGGTTTTGTGGGATAGTTTTATTCACTTTTGTTTGACATTCCATGGGTCCTGAATGAATTTTCCTTCGGCGCGGCAGTGAGACGAGGAACGGGCGAAATTTGTTTAACGAACTCTTGAGGTTTTCGCATTTGATTTGCAAATGAAGTGTACACTGTGTCTGTGTACAGTGTGTTGGGTGTGCACTATACGGGACGATGGCGGACGGTTTGTGTTGTTATCGTTGTTGTTTTGCTGTGGGTGGAATTGATGAATGTCTGAAAGGATTGTAGAATTTGTCAAGTGAATGGATGGATAACTGAGTACGAGAGTTCAGTAACATTCCCAGAGAGATAAGTGAACGGATAAGGGCAAGGATTGAGGGGAATTTGAATGAATTCTTATGCGTAGTCCGTAGCCTGATACGCCTTGAATGTTTGTGCTGGATATGTAGTGGCAACATTGTTTCTGGCAGCCCGAAGCCGATGCGATGGAGTGGGTTTGAAGGGGTGGTTTATAGTTGCTCTCGGAAGGCAATTAACTTCAGCTGGTGCACGAAGGCTGGGAATTCAGCTCTGCTTGATAGATAAACATATGAGGCTTGTGGCATTCTTGGAATGTTCTTGTAAGTTGTTTCTTAATCACTTCGCATTGGATGCGGGCATTGGCGGCGAAAGGGTGTGGGGGGTAATGAAAATATTGTCGAAAATGGAACGCTTTGGAAATGGTAATTCACAGCATCCTGCCGCATTCAAGGGGCAACAAACACAGGACGTATAACTCAAGTGCCTGACTATATTTAGCTTCGGAATGAATCTGATGTTTTGGCAATTCCAAGAAATTTCAACGAGTAGACATGCTTCATCTTCTGCTTGGTGGCCTTGAGTGCAGTCTCCCACACGTGTTCTCTTGCGGTCTATAGACTTATGGCAATTCCGAATGTTGAGACGCCGAAGTTTGAGACGATTTTCCTTGTTGCTTTTAATCTCTGATCATTGTCAGTGCCTCACGAGGAATGGTGTCATGAATAAGAATGTTCACGTGATCGAACTTGAAATATGGACCTTTAACAAGTTAAAGCACAATCCATAGCAGGGGGTCCTACAGGGCATTGGGTCGTGATTTAATCGAAGTTAAAACATTTCAAAGGAACTAATTTTGGATTTTAAACAACGACTTGTACCGACTTCAGTTCAATTTACTAAATTCACTTGCGAACTTCAGTCCGAATCAACATGCTAAGATATTGTGTAAATTGTACATACACATGTACATGCCTACAACCAGCTGATATCAACGCCATTGACAATCACGCGTAAAAGCAATCAACTACGCCCGCCCACATCACTAAAGCTGTTGCAAAACCTAGGGATGGGGTCGGTCAAAGGCCGCTGATCCTCCAGACACTTACAAAGACCTCAAATTTGCAAGAAGAAATGCGTCGCAAAGAGGAGTCCGCCGTGGTTTCTAGTGGTTAACGAACTTTTTCAATTTCTGGAAGACAAAGGCTGCACTGCGATAGCCTAGATGATCGATGCCCTGAACGCGCTCCCGGAATAACAGCCAAATCAATCGGTAACGACCTACTGAATCTGCACCGCCATAGTGCAATACATTCTGTTGGAAAGCGTGGAAGGCGTGTATCCGTGTGGAGTGATTAAAATGATCTCTACCCTTGCATTTGGCGCAATCTTCAATCTTACTCTTCAGGACGATGAAAGCAGAAGCTGCGTGGATGAAGAGGAGATAGAAGTCACAAGTCAACACCTCTGCTCCTGTCGCGCTCTGGTTAGCCATCGGTACTCACATCTAGGCGCCTGATGTTTCAACAACCTCAGCGAACTAAATAGCATAAGCATTAGTCAGCTAAACCGCTAGAGAACCAAGCGATTCCAAGATAAGTAGTAGTTAATCCGCATGGTATCACAACGCGCCTACTTTGGCGTAAGTGTGACTTTTGGCAGTCAGCCACCACAACCCTACCTAACCTACACCTCAGGACATCTTCTATAGACAAATGGCAGCATCATTGCAACTCGACTTCAGGCTTGCTTACAATGGTCCAACCTGACTAGACACACGTTGATTGTTAAGAAATTGAGCTTTCTTTCTTGAACAAACACGACACTTCCCCAACTCCAGAAAGTGAACTCTGGACCAACGAAATTCCATCCTTCCATGAGTCGGTGCATGTCTTGAAAATAATGAAAGTAGTTGGCAGTGGATTTTTCTCAAATATGAATGGACTTTGGCCTCAACAAATAAGACTATCCAGCTGCCATGATCTATAGCTCGCCATGTTGGCTGAGGTCTCCACTTCTGTGAGAGACAACTGGGCTACATCGAGCACTTGGTGTGTATGCGAATCTGAGTCTCCTGGTCCAAAATAGTTAGGAAGACCTCATCTCCGGTATAAAGGCCAAATAATCGCGGACACAAAACAATTTGGTCTTCATGACTTGAAGCAGCTTGAGAGGGCTGAACAGTTCAAATATCGCCTGTGATGGATTCCCGAGGTATACCCGGCATTGCAGGCAGCATGCAGCATATGCAAACCAATTTCCAAAATACTCCAAAAAATACAGAGACCAGCTCAGCAAAGTTATGCTATCTTGAATGGAGACTGTTTGCACAATGAACATGTCAGATAACTCCAAGCACCTTCAATGACTATCTCAGAAGGTGTCGGAACTTTGGAAGAAACTAGATTCATACTGAAGACTAAGACCCCTCGGAGCCTTCTTCAATAATGTCCATATAGATATGAATGATGAACACAAAGAAAAGGACACTTTAAGCGTTTGGCTACGTAGATCTGACCCGATCAATTCCATGGGCCAACTTGTCAGAACTCAGAAGACATCCATGTTTAAGGTGGCAATCAAGTAGATGATGATCTTAGTACACCACAGGACTCGCCCCCGAAGTTTGCACTACACACTAAGGGAAACTGCATTATGGCTTAATAACATACACACTTCCTCCTTACCTGAAAGCAACAAAATGGTTAAATATTTATCTTATCCAGAAGATTTATGAACACGCACTGGATCGTATCTGGAACTGCCTGTATCACAGTTAAACTGAACGACGCAACTAAGAACAGAACGTCTTTTCTTTGACCATTCCATCAGCACCTCGTGCAGCCAAACAAACGAACGAACTTCCAAAACGCCTTTTGTTCTACCATCCAGCAGTCTGTGTGGCTTATTTGCATCAATCAACCATGTCGACTGCAAGGCAAACATAAACAAAACTCCTGCATTCTCCAACACTGAACCATTCAGTCTCATGACCATTTCCCAAGATATAACAAGTATGATTAAATTTCCATAAAACATCTCACACCCGTTCGACACACTCTCACTCTGGCACCAGCCCATCCCCAGAAACACCAGCTGGGAAATCTTCCATTTCTGTGTAGGACACAGGACAAACGGCAAATTCGGAAACTCGTATCGGATACTCCCTTGCGAATAGTTGCACGTCAGGTTATGTGAATTTGCCATGAGATTGCCATGCAGCCATGACATGACTCATCGTGCTCCGTCCCGCAGCAAGGACTGCTCAGCAGCAGCACTCCGACGTCGAACCTTGTCGCCGAGCAGGAATGATTTCAATATTTGTCACTATCATATCGATGTGGCTTCCCGTTTATTCCGCAAAGAAATAAAATTATACCTCATCCCTTTGAATGTGATGCGGTTTCATGTCATTCCTTCCTTCCGTTGGCAGTTTCATGGGGCGTATACGTAACCAAACCGACGGAATTTCGAATGTCGCCGGAAAGGGAGTGGATATTGCCAGTGATGAGCAATCTGGCGTGACGTCTCATGCAACATCATGTGACATATGACATGAGTGTGCTTGCTTGTAGAGTGAGTGAATTATCTCGTTTCCCCGAAGCAATTTTCCCGAGACGATAATCACGCTCATGTCTGATACGGAGACATCCTGCTCCATGTCGTAGTCATAATCGATTGCAGCGATGCAGTCGCCAGATAGCCCATGTGATTCACGTGTCAGTTCCGGTTGCTGGAATGCCACTGGGCTGCTGCCGGTTGCGGAGAGTTAATATTTGAGACGACCAGAGCCAGGACATTGATCACACTCAGAATGGAGAGGAAAAAAAAAATGCAATTGCTGGATGAACACATTTGGTGCATGTGTTCAGTTGGATCAGGAATGACAAGCTGGGCATTTCCTTCACTGGAACCAAGGTACCTGCAAATAGTTGCCTTAAGGGTTATGCTTCCATAAAGCACATTTAGATTGCTACATAGAAGTCACAATAAATTGCTTCTCCTTTTCCATTTCAGAACTACAGGGTGGGCTTCCAGCTGAAAGCTGGGAGATATTACCAACAGTTGATAAAATGAATTCATATTAATTGATATACATCGCCGATAGGCTATTGCTTTCGGTTAGCAGTCGACAACTCCCTTCCATAAAAAAGTTCGTTCTCCTAGACGATAACATAAGGCAGTGCACCCACCCCCAAGCTAAGACATACGTTTCGATACTACAATCGTTGACTTTGACGTGTAATCCGACTTATGAACCCATCTCAGCACAGAAGACCCTACTGAGTGGCAGGACAGGTCTTATAATCCCCATTTTATTAGGACACGTACCGAGCATCAGAATTCTGCAACTTAAACTCGACGAATAAATGTCGTAAACGATATTCGCGTCTTAACTATAGAATTTTATTGGCGAATTTTTTTATTCTATCAGAAAAGCTGGCAGTTCGGTGCGGCGAGGTCAGAGTGAACAGTCCACCATTCAGTTTCGATGCTGCAAGGATTATATTTACATTTTTCATCTCTCGTCATGGTATGAGAGGTACATTCACAGCAACCACTTGTGTATTGCATGCTCTCACGTGTGGATGGAGACCAACGGTCCTATGCCGGGTCATATTGGGCGAAGGAGGTTTCCTTGATAATGTTACATTATTCACAAATATGAACGTCATCTTATTAACCTTTACCGCTTGAGGATTCGATCACTGGATCGTAACGAAATAACATGCAGCGTTTCGTCTGTTCACTGTACTGTAACTATTATTTAGAAAATACGCTATCACTTAACTGTCCAAACGCTATTACTAAATTATCCTATCCTTACTATTGTCCATGGCGCCGATATTTCAACTTCCCCAATTGTTTTTTTATGTATCGAGCCGATCCATATTCTATTGTTTTTGTGGTCAGTGCACTGCTTACTCGAAAGGTGGTTGGTTTTAGGAATTCTTTTCTCACCGATAACTGATAGATGGTGACACTAATGCTGTGTTGTGGTAGTCTTCTAGCTAAGTCCTTTTGTCGTACTATTCGGGCCAAAAAAACGTCCTCTATGAGTATTATCAGACAGCCGCAATATGTGCTGCTGCAAAAATTATCGTTTGTATGTTCAGAATTGAACTATGGGATCGGTCGTTGGAATCGACGTATTCGGATATTGCAATTATTCAAAGACTTAGGATATCGTCGTTCCAAAACACTTCCGACTTCTCATCATCTCTAGATGAGATGGCCGCAGAGTTTGAAATACGCTTTTCCCTCAGAATCCGTAGGGAATTCCCACTCCACTTGTAAGTTATTGCAGCACGGGAAATCATCCCATCCAACCAACACAAGATGGATGCAGGACACGACGTCTCCATTTGCATACCAATATTTTTCAGACGATTGTGGACAGTGAGTGCGATACGATCGTGTCGTCCACTCTTTCTCTGAACTCCTGCAAGTGGTGGCTTAATTCATTTCATTGGCTGCGTTGAGTCAAGATCCTGTTCTGCCAAGTTCGTCTAAGTGCTAAGTATTTCTCGCGACAAACTTGGGTTGCGGAAATTGGTTAAATGACCGCCTGACTGCTGGTGGTATTTCCAACATTCGGGTCCTTCCTTCTTCTGTTGGTCCCTTCCACTCGTGAAAGAACAATAGCACTACCACAGCCCGAGGGGTTGCTGTAGAGGCTAAGCCCAGGTTCACAAAAGTTTATCGCGCCACCCATCTGACTCTGACTTAGCACTATCCACGGAACTTTAAGCAGTTGTCGTACACTCTTCTAACTCCATCTCTCTGTGTGGCAAAGCTCCTCGCTGTCATCGATGACAGGAGTCCTTGCAAAATGTACATCGTGCCGATAGGATACTATGTTGAAAAATATATAATTTTTTAAGTAAAAAAACAAGCAAATATTTAATTTCAAATTCACACCATTCCAAGAAATTGTGAAATCGACTAACTCACCAGTCGGGGGTGACAAGGCCACCACGTGCCTCATCACAGCGGGAGAAATAGCGGTCTGCGTGCAGCCCTACATTGGCCTTGGTGAATCTATATTCTGCTGCCAGCCACACGCAAGTAACCTGGCCTTGAGCAGTCCCCCTTTCATTGGTACACATACCACACCCGTTTTCATTGCTAAATTCGAACTTCATAAATATTGACACATGATGTTAATGAAGCCAAACAGCTACTTCAAACCTAGTTGGCTCCCCCAAAGATGGTTCCATGGCCCTGACGTTGACTGCCGAACAAAAGTGATTCTTCTATGCATTTCTGCCTCAATTTCGCAAGAAATTATATTCAAATGTGTTAACGACTCAATCACACACTTAATCTGCTCTCGCATCTCATCATCCACCACGTCGCTCCGCCTCAACCTTCTTGTCGATTACTTTATTCATCGCAGAAGTTGCATCTCTCTATTAAGAAAAAAATGTAAAAATCCCGATTTCCATGAAGAATTAGCACTTGAAAGGGAAAATAAAATCAACCGCACTTCATTTGCGTCACTTTTCGAAGGACTTTCGTAATTTATTCCGATCTCATTGCCACGTCCTACGGGCATCTTCAACTCGCTTGGGGTGTCATAAGAATATTAAGACGTATTTTTTTCTCGCTAGAACTGGTGGTTCTTCATCATGACGTGGTTTCAAAGTGAAGATTTCTCAACTGTTTGAGGTGGATAACTGCTTTTGATATCTTCCCCGCGGGCTGACATGGTTCAATAAGTAATAAGCAGCTTGTTAGCGTCGTTAAATGTCAAACCTATTTGAATCCCAGATTAGGCAATCATTTAGGAGTTTCTTCGATGATGTGATGTGATTATGACAGAGAATTTGCGAGTGACAGTGGTATTAAGTGGATGCAGTGTCCTGCGTTCGTGGGGAGGTTATTATTGTATATTTATTTATTGACGGCCATTTTTTCCCAAGCGAGGGAGAACTGAAAAGCTGACCAATGAATTTCGAATTATTTGCTTATAATAGCAATGAAGGATGTTTTTTTTGGAGTCGAATGACTATAAACGCGTCAAATACAGAAAAATGAGTTTAATGGCAATGAATTTGAATTTACTTTATGGCATTAATGTTTGAATGTGATTTTGGGTACTCTTCGCATTACATCGAGCTGCATTTCGGCAATAACGCATCAAATGTTAGCTTCCAAGTTCAAGTGTTGAACGAAAAAGTTGGTAATCATGTCTCTGATTACCACCCACTGTTGACTCTAAAGTTGTCTGTAACTAGTTTTGAAAACATTGAACAACTGACAGCTGCCAAAGACGACCCGTTCAAAGTTCTCCGCCTCTAAAAAAAACACTCTTAAGGTGTGGAACTACAGCTCATAGTGAACATGAGCATGCAGATTCTACACGAGTAGAAGTTTTATGACTCCGAACGGCGATGTTTGATAAGTTTTTTCTACGTAGTGAAAATTATTTGTCGTTCCCGGAATCGAACTTATTCACCAAAAGCTTGACTGTGTAAGAGTCGACAAACATAGCCACTGCACCACTCAATAATAATTTTAAGGGCCGATGTTGATTTTGAATAAAACACAAATTATTCACGAAATTATTGTCATTTCTTTTTATTATGATAATATTGGTATGGTTCAATTATGTATGGAACAAAATATCGGCCAAATGGCAGCCGTGACCTCGGCGGCACACCTCCATCCGATGGTCCAAATTTACGATGACGCTGAAGCATAATTGAGGTTCTATGCCGTTAATGTGCCGAATTATCTCATCCTTTAGCTCTTGGATTGTTGCTGACTTATCGAAGTACACCGTTTCTTTCAAATAACCCCAAAGAAAAAAATCGAACGGTGTCAAATCACATGATCTTGGCGGCCAATTGACATCGCCACCACGTGAGATAACACGGCCATTGAATTTGTCGCGCAAAAGAGCCATTGTTTCGTTAGATGTGTGGCAAGTGGCACCGTCCTGTGGAAACCACATATCGTCCACATTCATATCTTCCAATTCGGGCCATAAAAAGTTCGTTATCATTTCACGATAGCGAACACCATTCACAGTAACTGCCTGACCGGCCTCATTTTGGAAAAAATACATAATGTTCATCAACGACGAGCGTGAGAGGTGCAATTGTTGGGCACGACGACGAGTTGAGGTGGACGGCTCTTCAGCCACACTATCGCGAACAGCAGCAATATTTTCTGCAGTAGGAGCTGTAGGAGCATACACTGGTGTTTTCACATCTCCTACAGACCCGGTTTGCTCAAATATTTGCACGATTTTTCCGATTGTACGCACACTTGGACGATTAAATTGACCGAAAAAATCACGAAGTGCACGATATGCATTTTCATTTGAACGCCTATTTTCATAATAGGCCTGAATAACCTTAACGCGTCGCTCGATTATGTATTTTTCCATGGTTCAAATTGAGTTAGTCTGAAATTGGGAAATGTCAAATGAAATGCAGAAAAAAACTTGACGTTTAGGTGTGGTTCACATTCAACATCGGCCCTTCAAATTAACCACCCTTTACTAATCATGTTCAGGACCCAAACCACCTATGTACAGGTGCTTAGGGGCACATTGCCAAATGTGACCACTAAGTGTGTAAGCAAATTGCTATGCATATTTAAGCACTGTCTGAAAATCAATTATGTTCTGGTAATACAATTACATTCATCTGTTCACACAATTTTTGCACAACACGAGAATAAACATAACTTGGATGAAAATGCTGTCAGATGAAACATTTAATGATTATGTTCAAAACACTGAGCGTATTGCTAGTAGTTTTGAAGTACCAACTAAATTTCCAGAAACTCACGTTTTCGTCGGACAAACGACTTTATGCTGATGAATGTTCCAAAACTATTTATGAATCGAAAGAATGACTTCAGGTAGAGCTTTATTTTAAAACATGCAATTCAATCAATTACAGAAAGTTTTGAACAGCTTGAAGGGTACATTTTTAAATAACATAAGTGAATGTTGGAAAAACACAATTTGCAATACCCGTGCAAAGCGTTTTAACTTTAGGAGGTTTTAAAGATTTATACAAACAATGACCGAAGAAAAATTGTTATGTTTGCATATAATGTCAATAGAAAGGGAGAAAATTGAACAGCCAAGACTGAAGAATAGGCCGCTGGTCTCGCACAGGGCGATCATTTGGCGCGGACCGGGTCTGATCATATTAGAAATAAACTAATGAGCTAACCCTTATTTTGAAATCAAAATTTGTAATTAACAGCATCAATTCGACCGAATGCACATAAATTCTTTGTTCAGAGCCAACTTAAATGCCGGTATAATGCCTAAGGTACATGCTCAGTCCATGCATTGATGAACGCTATATATGTAACACTTCTACTATTAATTGGGCAGCACTCCATTCGTTCGCTTGGGCTGAGCCCGTGTTATCGGCATATTTTTGATTTTCGGACAACATCCACATCTTGAAAGTTAGTAGTCTTAACTGCAGTGTTTTTGACAAACCGTCGTAGCATCAATTGCCACGGGCGATTCTAAGTGAGATCTCCATTAAGATGGGATTGGCAGTATTCACATTTGCTTCGAGGCAGGCTAACTCCATAATTATCTCGAAAGCGTGAGCTACTGATCGACAACACATTGATCTTTGGATTTTCCTCATTAACGTTTATATTAGCTCGATTCTATCTACTTCATCTATGTAACCCGATATTGGAACTGGTTTGTAGGGTTAAGCTCAAAATGGTCATCATTTCCCGAAAATTATTTCAAGGTCGTTCCCTTAGCAGTGGTATCGTTTGATGCTAAGCGGGGACAGAAGTAATCCCATTGATCAAGTAATGAGCGTTACTAAAATTAAATGTCCGCTGAAGAAACCCCGGTTGGCCGAGATTGAGGGCAGCGCCGATGGCGAGTGCAGGTTTTGAATGTTGCGGAAGTCCTCGAACCACTTCGCACGGTACATCGCTTATGTGTCACAAACTGCATATATTTTCCTGGGATCTCGAATTCGGGCATTCCTTCGAATAATTCATTGTGATGAATGCTGTTCTAAGTGGCCTTAAATGCCTCACGCGTCGATTAGTAGGGTGCAAAACGACTTTTATCAATGAGCTGAACAAGATTTTCAACGCGATGCTGATTAGGGATTTACCCCTATTGTTCTTGCAAGAGGTATTATCACTTTTTTTCTGGAGGGGACTTATGAAGCTGATACTCCAGACGTCATGTAGGCTTGCGTTTTCCCAAATTCTGCAGATTAACTGGTGCCCGCTGCCTATCAGAACGTCGTCACCTATGATGGAAAACTGATCTCTCATCAGATCAGAGAGAATCGAGTACAAACTCGATTTACGCAACTAATAGATATTGAGGCAGTTGCAATGGCTGAGGTTGTTGCAGTAACCAGTTCACAATTTTTTTAAATAAGAAATTATGGCCAATTTGATTTTGTTTCTATAAAGAAAGTGACAATGTGATAAGCATTTTTTTGAAACGAAAATCAATTTGTTAGTTTTGAACACATATTCTTAAAAATCAAAACACGAAAATTTTTATACATACAAAAGTTAACATTATGAAGTAAAACTATAATGCGTTTTTTTTTCAAGAATTTTGATGTTTTTGCAATTTTTGTTTTTGGCTCCATATTTTACAAGACTGCTAACTGCTGCTGCTTTTATTTTTGTAGAGTATATTTAAGAATTATTCTTGGCCCAGTTAATAATAGAACCATTGTTTCATGACTGAGTTTCGCAACTACTTCTCTCTTCCCTCCAACCTTATATGTATTACTTTCTCTTTTTTCTCTCGTTTTAATGAAGGTTTTTAGTGGCTTTTCCTTCTAAATTTAAAAAAAATATGTGTTATTATTTTAAACCTTTGTATTTATATTATAGTAGTAAGGCACTTTTACCATATCTCTGTAATTCAAAATTTTAAAATTGTATGCATTGTAGATTTTATGCCACAATAGAAGAAATGTTTAATGTTAAATGTTATTCTTGGCCCATTGTAAGCATTTGTTGAAGGATCGAGCTACTTCTGTTTTAACTTTTAATAAAGGGGGGACAGCTGTCAGGAGTGCTTTCAATTACAGTCGGGTTCTCACAATTTGCAGAGACATCATAGTTTTCCGAAGCCAGTCATTGATTTCATTCGATTTTTCTGAACTAACGAAGACACAATTGAAGAAAGATACTTAAGTAGTGTGTGATCCAAGAAATCCAAATGTGACAGAAATGACAAACAAAAAGGAGAAGATACAAATGAAAAACGGGTGAATAATCACAAAAAGTTGCTCTAATCGAGGTAACTTTTTTCAAAAGTTGCTCTTATAGAGTCAACACGTGTGACGATTTTGGTGTTGCGAAAAACAAGGAGTTGCGCGAATCGAGGGTTGCATAAATCGAGTTTGTAGGACTTCCGAGGTGGGTCTGGCCTAACTTACTACATCTTGTTTGTCCGTGCTATTGTTCTTTAACGAGTGCTAAAGACCTACGCCCTTATGCCGACACCGAACGATTTCGATTGTCAGTGACTCGAAAGAGGTTGTGTCGTGAAATATGAAATATGTCGAAGATTGAAGTTTCGGCGTAGGAGTCGACTCACCTTTCCACTAGGACACAACGGCAATAATCGGCTTTGATATTGATGGGTATGGAAGGAATACTTCATCCAGTAGAGCTCGGATTTCTTGGCTCTCTATCAATTTCTCCTGTTTAAGCCCAATAAAAGCTTGAAAGTTGAAGTCCTGTTAAAATTCATCTACTCTTCTTTGAGGGTCGGTTAGAAGATTAATTTTTCGACAATTTCGAAGAGCCTAGGTGTACAGAATCAGGATGTGTCCCATCCAGTATTTCATTGACGGTACAAAGACTGTGTAAACGTAATTCCCCCCACAAGACTCTCCTTCATAACTTATGAGCGTGCGAAAAATTTAATCACATTGTCATAAGAAGCCCTCTCATAAACACTTCAAAATGCAATCTCCTCGAAGAGTCTGGTCACTCCATCGTTCCTTCTGATGATTTTCACGTTAGTGCGATGATTGCCACCACCTCCAATTAGCGTCCCCAGTACCTTGATCTACCTGTCAGTAGTTCACCACAATCACAAGTTACGATATGATTGAACAAACATCATATCAGACGGCAGGGCTTGCAAAGGATTTCAAGTGAATGCAAATCCCTCCATAAATTTTAATTACGTCTTACCTTCGTCAGTTCCTGACAAATGCAAAAAAAAACATCCCCCTCACCGTCATAGCTTCCATCATCAGTCGAAGGGGAATTTCCCTCCACAAACATCGTTTCTCGTCGGCCTTTGCTAACTGAAGGCAAGTGAAATTCAATAGACAGAGCCAAGAGAAGCCGGCAGTCAATCAATCACAAATATCCCCCGAAGTTAATTGCGTTCTTTCACGTACCCCTTCGGTGCGACGACGATCCGCTACACTTCCAACTACCTCACGGAGGACCTTAAAGACGAAACAGAGTGGCGCGTTTATTGTTCTTATGAAAATTTCATGAGTTCAGAGTCCTCTGAGAGGGAGGATATTCATC
This sequence comes from Eristalis pertinax, assembly GCA_907269125.1. Taxonomy (NCBI): domain Eukaryota; kingdom Metazoa; phylum Arthropoda; class Insecta; order Diptera; family Syrphidae; genus Eristalis; species Eristalis pertinax. The sequence continues at coordinate 38,835,141 of OU026147.1, forward strand.
TTGGTTGTCGTGTTCCTTGTCGAAACGATAGAGGTGGGTTTGATGGGAGCCTGAATTCAATCGACGCTACTGTGCACAGTCTTTGGAGGATAGCCTTTCGTGGCGCACAGGAAGCACTTGTTGTAGGTGAACACGTGTCTGAATGAAATCCGTCTGAATTCTAATTTAGTTTTACACAAAGTGTGTAGACTCAAGTTGGCACGAATCGCACGGTTGATTTTTCAACGGAGTCAACCTTGTAAATCGGCGTCCTGTTAATTGAAAGTGTGAATGGTGGAAGTTGAAGGATAAACGGAACGTGTACATCTACATTTCTTCTGCTACACACCGTCTGTTCCATTTCCCATGGGATTGATTTAAATGAACAGCCAATTGCAACACTATCTCTGACATACATATCTATTGAAATTGGAGTGCTTTGGACGAAGAGTTGTCCAATCTCTGTAAACGCATGGAGATCCTGCAGACTGAGGAGACAAATACGTGAACTGGAAGGACATGTTCCGTCAACCAGCCAGTGCGTGAGAATGTGATTATACAGCAGAGAACGATAATGCAACAGAGGACGGCGATGCAGAAGAGGAAAGCGATGCAACAGACGACGATACAATGATGCACCACTACGCGATCATGAAGACTATAATACAGCAGTAGACGATCTTGAAGCAGAGGACAACAAAAGAAATAGGCGGCGATGATGCAGCATACGATGTCGAGAAGGACTATACTGAAACAGAGGAATACGATGGAGATGACGACGCAGACAAACCTGCTGATAGCAAACTTAATAATAATTCCCTTTCCTGTCAGCAGTGTCGTGTCCAAGCTACAACCTTTCAGGTCAGCTACGACATGAAATGTGACAAAGGCTGTAAGTATCGATAACCGAAGTGTTACCCCATAGAGGCCAAATAAGGGGTTTATCAGATAAGAACGATGCAAAGCTCGTCTAAAGTAGTTGGCTTGTTATCGTCGACTATGGGGTTACCGTAGCAATACTCAATGCAAGAGGAAAAAGGCGATGGTGTCGCCAAACAGTCGATCTTTGCGGATGTTGTGACATAGCCGCTGAGCCAAAAATGGGATTCGTCAGAGAATTTAATTATTTGCCCAATATCCGAATCCCACATTTCCGGTGCTTATTTACCCCACTCACGGCGTTGTACGATATATAGTCGTTCGATTTCAATTCTTGCGGCAACATGAGCTTATCTGTATAAGCCCGAAATTCAACCGTAAAATAAGCCGAGTTGACTCTCTAACGATACCCAATTCAGCTGAGATCTTCTTCGATACCGACCGCTCCGTTTCTGCAGAAGTCTTTGAAGGGAGCTCCCATTGTTCTAGCATGAGTGCCCATGAGACAGTGACGCGGATTTGTAAGATAAACCCTAACAACTGCATTTCCATAGGAGTGACCACAGAACCTCATTAAACAGGAGACCATTGAGCGGAACTTCATCGGCTGATACAGCACCTCTTTCCGCAGTGCAATGAATGTCACACAGCATCCATAAATCCCTGTCTCTCCTGCAGGCCACCTCGATGTTTGTTTGTATGAAATCGTTGAGTCCGCAGCAAAGCTTCATTAGTGTTCCGCCAGCGAGTCCACGAAATCAAAACAAAACTCAAACTCCAGACTCCTCCTATTCCCCAAAGATCTACGTAGGACGTTACAAAATCAATTTGTCCGCCGCGAATAGCCGGTCCATTTAATAGTATTCCCAATTGCAGCAACCTGCGAGTGGTGATGCATTTCCATAAATTTCCACAGAGATTCGCCAAACCAGTTCACCGGAGTTCCGAGACCAACTCCGCACTCAGACTGATTCCAGTGGCCACCTCACCACGAACGCTGGCCACACCATGCCATTGTATACCGCATGAGTTTGTAAATTTTGCTGATATTAGCATGGAGACAGCTCCCACCGGGACACTCCCACGATGGTTTCAATTTATGACCGCACTGTCCGCTCTTATATGGTCTCCGTCCCACGGAGTCGCGTGCTGAGGAGTAGTGCCTCACTCATCTCTGGCTGTCTTCTTAATCAAATTTACATGAAAACCTAAATAGCTCAGTTATAAGTCGTCGCCTCTTCCCCCCGTCCCACGGAAGGGGCACACACAATGGCACTCAGTGAATCCTTGAATGATTGCACAAGGACCGAGCTGCAATGGTTTACAATGGCGGACACGAGTAGCGATGATGAACTACAAGTGAGAAGACCCGTTCCACGATACCCTGTGATATGAGAATCCTTTTTATGCAAAATCATAAATCACTTTATTAAGTTCTCCTGTCCGTTCCGTGGAGCGAAACAAGGATGCAAATGGTATATGGTGCATGGTGTGTGCATGTGTGTCAGTGTATACTCTTATGCACAACAAAAGCTCATTTGTCTGATCCTTGGGAAGCCGGTTGACGAGGAGTTAGGGGAAAGAGAACCGAAAAGAAAGCACCAACAACAAGGCAGTATCAAACAAATATCCCAGCTCAAGTGTGGTGCGTCTCGGTGAATGGCATTGTTCATGTGAGGTGCAGTGCGGGCGAACGGTGGGACGAAGGCATGGAACGGATGGCCGTCCAACCATTGTACTGCAATGTCAGGACATCTGCACAGAGGATCTCTGCCATCAAATAAATTTGTGGCAATTTGTTTTGCTCCACAGCAGCTGGATGGAGCGACGCAGTTGTTAAACGAGAGAGCGAGAGCCTTGCACCAGATGTCATGCGGCTACCAAGTGCCAGGGGACATTTTTTATTCACAGAAACCGAGAAAATTGCCTGCCATTTTGGATAACCATTGGGTGGCGATGGTTGGCATGGATTCGGGCAGGCCATCTGACACTTAACCAACGTGCACCACGGGTGTGCGATGTTGACTAACAACCCCAATAATTGCCTTTACCCTTTACAAACACACTCACACACGCACGGGGAACCGCTATTTTTATTGGGTCACTTATGGGTTTTGTTGTCAGAACGGAACAATGCATGGCTGACCATGTGAAATTCTGATGTGGTTCTTACTTTTTTTTATGCCAAATTCGGTCTTTAAAACTGGAAGACTGTGGTCAAGGTTGTCCAGGTGATGTAATTGCGGTTCTTCGGACCTCTTTATGGACTAAAATTAATTATAAGCTCCAGACGTTTCAACGCCTAATTAATTGTTTTTAAAGTACTTCCATCGAAGTGAATTAAGTGCTTCAGCCCCCGATTTAAAGACATGCAATTTTTCAAAGCAAATTTTCTAACCAAGTGGCAACCCTATTGAATAGCTTGTAATAATGTCAGAAGTTTCCATCCTGTTCCCACAAATAAGTCACCAATTTTGCTTATGTTCACCGCGACGCTCATAAAATTACTCCAATAAACCGCAGATAACTGTGATCCAACAGCAGCTATTTGAATGCCTAATCCTTCTTAAATCTGTTGCCATCAAAGTTTATAGTTATTAGCAGAAATACTTGCCCGCTCCTCCCATCCTGCATAATTCCCATCGATTCAACGCAAGCAGTGCTCAACAAAACTCTGTGTAATTATGACGCTCTACAGGTTCGAAGACAATGACAACCAAATCAAGTGGCTAACGACATCCCCATGACAACCCGACCATTTGTAGAAATCGTGCTGATGAACCCATTCTTCCGATGTCCTCCATTCAAAAGTTCCAACTGCAAAAGGAAGAAAAAGCCGCTGGCAAAATTTATACTCCCTAATAGAATTGTCTGCAGAATTACGATGAATATCTTCGGGTCTGGCAGGCAGGCAAAACGACTGAATTCGTTTCCAGGATACGAAAACACCAATAGACAGGGAAAACTCCGTAATTAGTTCCAATCGATTGAGATGGAAAACAATGGGAAGCCAGTCACAAAAGCTCAAGCCAAATCTTAGGCACCCTTGGGGCGGTGTAGCCAAATTAAATTAGCTTCTCTTTGGCGACTACCAGTTGTTCACATTCATTCCCGACCGTAGAATCGAATAAATCTCTGAATGTGCCCGCACTGTGAATGCAGGGGCGGGGGAGGCCCTTCGAAGCAGCTAACAATGGTTTGCGAACACAAAATACAGCTTCGGTCCTACCGGTGACTTCTTTTCTCAGCACAAATAAGGCTTTTCTTCAGTTGGCTTCTCCAGAGATGGGGAGGGCAAATATTTACCATTGAATGCAATGGAAGCCACATTTCCTGGGGTTATTTGCTAGTTACAACGTTAATATGTTATCCTTTCTCCCACCATTTTCTGTTCCCGTCGCCGCACTGCCACGCCTTGCCCGCAGGCGTAAAGGGGGACATCGACTTTCCTAACTTTCAGGAGATTTATTTGGTTGATGAGATTTGTTCATTCTGCGCGATGTGAAATCAAATTATGATAGCAACCATGTGGAAAGGAAAGAAGAGTTGTCCTTGAGCTTCCTGGCCCTTCCTTCATCCGCCGTAAGTGTGTAGCACTTCAGATTCCTCTCGCCGAGCCTCCGTCATCATCATCTGGAGCAGCAGTCCGATTTAGCCCTCTTATCCTTCGAGAGCTGAAAATGTCAACACATTCAAACTAATTAAAAATCCAATTTAAATGGTAAACATCAACAGAATAAGAGGCAGTACGGGATGAGCACAAAAAAGGAACGAGACCAGGATTCATAGCAGCAACTGGCTCATGCTGCTGCTGCTGAATGAAAGGGTAGCTGAAGATGATTACGCTGGAAAAACAGTGCGCTTAGACGAGCGTGCTGTTTTGGGATGGAAAACTATCCGATAGATGGATGAATGACGAAGGTAAATACATCTACATCAAATGGAGACGGTGCACTTGGGGCTGTGGAAGGACCACCTTGGTGTTTGGTTTCACTGAACAACTTCCCTCTGTTTGCGAATGATGACAGAGAGAGAGAAACAGAGACGATGACTCAGACTAAGATGAGTGGGTTGCGACTGTGGGGAGGATCTTAATCGCGGAATCGAGCGCTGGAAATGAATGAATTGCACCACTCAGTGGAATGGTCTTTCCTTGAGGGTTTGCTTATGCAATACAGGCAGAGGTGATGGGCACTAGCTTGGAGTGCAGTTAATAAATCTGAGCCGAGTCAGGGGTGAATATTTTAGCAGAGCCTTGGATTATCCCACAGCCACTTTGTGTTTACTTTTCAAACATGAGCTGAGTGATTGTGATGGCGATTTTAACAGCCTGTGGCTTGAATTAAAATATTTCCGTTGCGGAGTAAGGCGACATCTATTCGATAAACTTCGAGATTTCAAAATAACTGGTAGATCCAAGATTGTCATAGAATGTAAATCGTAATCTGCACTACTGTTCCAAAGAAAGAGCATACACCCTATGTTCGACACCATGTTCGTTCCAGGAGATTTCAACGCCAAACCAGGGTCATAGGAAAATACGACCTGCATGACAATACGTCCTATAACAAACTCAAAAAACCAATGAATTCTCTCCGTGGCCAGTAAGCGGTTCTCTCACCTCAAACTTCATGAAGAGATCTGGCGGCCCAATGATTAATTAACCGTCAACCAGATTGATCCAATTTCGATCGACTTCGGACACTCCTCCAACATTCACCATGTCCGAAACTTCCGAGGAGCCAACATTGACTCAGATCATTTCGTTGTAAGGACACGGACATCGACAGAGCAACGGAGTTGAGTAAGACCTCAACAGTTTGACATTGGGATGCTACAATCGCAGTTGAGTAGGAACCAGGCAGGAACATTGTCGACGACGAACAGTAGAAAATTCTTGCTGCTCCATCCATATCGGTAATGACCATGCGCTGTCATGTTACTTCTTCAACACCAATCGTTAGAAGATCGTCCAGAACTCACTTGGCAACGCATGAGGTACTATCATCCAAAAGGTCCTACAACACCAGGCATATGGCATCCACGTGATTGACAGAATGCAGTGAGGCATAAATATGTGAAAGGATGAGAACATCAACATCTTTGACGGAGCCGCACAACTGGAATTTTTAAATTTAGTACTTCGACGTAGTCAGGAACATAAACTCGGCTGCGCAATGAACAGTGCAATCAAACATCACTACCGAGGTCGGATGTAGGATAACTCTTGCTAATCACTGTTTGCTTGAACTCAAGAGTGAATTGAGTAAAATAGCTGTCTGTCGAGAGATCAAGCTGACTTTATATAGGACACTCATCATCCCAGTCCTGCTCAGGTCGCAGAGGCTTCTAAAGGGTTAAATTTTAAGGGCCGATGTTGAATGTGAACCACACCTAAACGTCAAGTTTGTTTTTGCATTTCATTTGACATTTCTCAATTTCAGACTAATTCAATTTGAACCATGGAAAAATACATAATCGAGCAACGCGTTAAAGTTATTCAGGCCTATTATGAAAATGGGCGTTCAAATCAAAATGCATATCGTGCACTTCGTTATTTTTTCGGTCAATTTAATCGTCCAAATGTGAGTACAATCGGAAAAATCGTGCAAATATTTGAGCAAACCGGGTCTGTAGGAGATGTGAAAACACCAGTGTATGCTCCTACAGCTCCTACTGCAGAAAATATTGCTGCTGTTCGCGATAGTGTGGCTGAAGAGCCGTTCACCGCAACTCGTCGTCGTGCCCAACAATTGCACCTCTCACGCTCGTCGTTGATGAACATTATGTATTTTTTTCCAAAATGAGGCCGGTCAAGCAGTTACTGTGAATGGTGTTCGCTATCGTGAAATGATAACGAACTTTTTATGGCCCGAATTGGAAGATATGAATGTGGACGATATGTGGTTTCAACAGGACGGTGCCACTTGCCACACATCTAACGAAACAATGGCTCTTTTGCGCAACAAATTCAATGGCCGTGTTATCTCACGTGGTGGCAGTGTCAATTGGCCGCCAAAATCATGTGATTTGACACCGTTGGATTTTTTTCTTTGGGGTTATTTGAAAGAAAAGGTATACGTCGATAAGCCAGCAACAATCCAAGAGCTAAAGGATGAGATAATTCGGCACATTAACGGCATAGAACCACAATTATGCTTCAGCGTCATCGAAAATTTGGAGGTGTGCCGCCGAGGTCACGGCGGCCATTTGGCCGATATTTTGTTCCATACATAATTGAACCATACCAATATTATCATAATAAAAAGAGATGACAATAATTTCCTAAATAATTTGTGTTTTATTCAAAATCAACATCGGCCCTTCAAATTTAACCACCCTTTATAATCTCAAAGGCAGATGAAGAAGTTTCAACGCGCGAAAGGTTCTGCTTGCGATCTGTTCCTGTTTGCGTTGGTGGCTTCTAGGAAGTAGGGCCTAGCCAGAGGTCTACGGATACACCGGTTAAGGTGGCTGGGTCATGTAGAGCGTATGGAGAAGCTAACTTATTCCCTAAGAGTCTACGGGTTTGTACCCGTGGGACAATGCAACAGAAGACCCCTGCGTCAAGGATGACACATTCAAGCCGACAAGGACGTAATGTCAACTTGACCCAGGTTACACACAAAAAAAATAAGAAAAAGAATACAATCAGCTTTTGTTAAGCGATCTTGTAGGATGGTCTCGACCTTGCTCACAGTCGAATGCCTGAATCGATTCCGATACAACTTCATTTCGTCTGAGAGACACATTTATGTGCTACTAACCCCACTCGGCGATGATTTGGTTTTGCTTATCTAAGGTGCACACAACTGATTGAATTTTCAGTTAAGGAATTAAAATTTCTGTTTTCTCAGAAACAACAAGGGAAACGAAAAAGAAATTACTACTCAATCCATCTGCACACATCTCTGCTACAGAAATTGAATTCTTATCACATTTGCATTCGCCTCCCCAACCATGGTCCCATCCACCCCCAGCCGAGGAGCAGGGGGAATATTGGATTTTCTCTGTGTTCATGTGTGAAGGGCTCCCGTATAGTCGAATCAAAGAATCACTTTATCCTGTCCTCCTCGCCTCTAGTTTCGTTTGGGTATCCGTTTGCAAGTGAAATACGATCCAATACGTGTGCGTAGTTAGGCAACCGAAGCTCCCAAGCTGGCAGTCTTGTGTGCGGATGCCACCCGGATACATCCTCTTGGTGTTTCCCAAATGCCTGCGGGCATATGTATGTAAATAGAGTTTTTGATTTTTTCTACGTTTTACTTGATACTAGCGAATCGTTCCGCTTGAACTTAAGCGTTTTACATCTCTTCTGGGCTAAATGAAATCATGTGTGAAAGTCTGCGATGTTGGGGAGGAGTTGGAGGGGCGCACGAACGGGGTTATCTTGCGGGCGAATGCCAAAGTTAAGTTAGATTTCGTGGGAATAGTGGGTGTCCGTGGAAGACGACTGAGGAAGACCGAAAGAGAGCTATCATTCTGAATTGACTGGCCGACAGTTGAACAGCAGCGAAGTGCTGGCAACGCAGCAGTCTTATATCCAGCAGGGGATCTAATTCAAATGCAAATGTTTTTGAATTGACAGCAAAAGCTCGTTCAATTATGTCTTTCCCAAAACATTCAAAAATCCAAAAATGGGTAGAGGGGTCCAAGACAAGCATTTTTTACTATGAGAAGGGGGGGGGGGTGGTCTATCTCGCCCCACTTAGGAGGTAGGGGCAATTTGAGAAAAAAATTATTTAATATGAACAAAATTATTAAAAAACAACGGCAACACTTATAATGATTTACTATACCGGTTTTAAAAGCCTGACGTGGTATACACAGATTAAATGTTTTGGAGTAATACTGGATAAACGACTCAACTGGAAGTCACATATTAAGCTACCAGAGCACTGTGGAGTATGGGTCAGTAGACGACTATACGGCATGACTTGGGGTTTCGCTACCAAAATTATTCATTGGTTGTACACAATGATGGCGATGCCCATTATCACATATTTGGCCATTGTTTGATGGCCCAAAACACTCCAACTACCGACGGCAAATAAGTGGCAGAAACTACAACGTATTGCTTGTCTTGGAATAGCAGGTGCCATGCGCACCTACACCAAGTCATACTCAACTCGATCTCCAATACAGACATGTTTTGTACAATGACGGATATTATGGTCAGGCAACACTGTTTCGGAAGGCTTTTCGAAGTTGAAACATTGGACCGCTCAAGCTGGTCTAATGGTGTCCCAGCACAATACCCTAGAAGTCCGGTATGGTACACAGACGGATTAAAGATGAAATCCGGAGTGGGAGCAGGAGTCTTTGGACCCAACACAAGCATTTTCGTACCAATGGGGTCGAATCCTGTAGTTTTCCAAGTCGAAATCCGCGCCATCGAGATCTGCGCCGGACAAAACCTCTACAAAGGCAATAAGGGCGCTAATATACTGATATTTTCAGACAGTCAAGCAGCACTTAAGGTACTCTCGTCTAACCTTTTGGACTCCCAAACAGTCAAATATTGCTATGACGCTCTACTATCCGTTAGCAGACACAAAAAAGTGAATCTTGGATGGGTCGCAGATGAGCTCGCGAGAGCTGGCTCGGAATCTGCATTCATCGGTCCTGAACCGGACTCTAATGTCAATTGGACAACAGCCACTACTCTGATTAAAGAATGGGAAGCCAAACTTCGCCTAGACCAGTGAACACATGGTTATGGTCTTAGTCAATCAAACTGAGCACTAATGTGGATAAGGAAACGTCGATTCCATAGGGCGATACTCACTTCAGTGGTTTTAAGAAACTACTACAAAAGACTTACTATCTTTCATGAGGGAAGTAGTACGTCTTCTGAGCTAACTCCAACGCTCTGATGCAATAGATCTGTTCTGGTAGCGGTGTCATTGCCTTCATGGCAAGGGTTGTAAAAGAGGGAAGCAAACTTATCAGCTTCAGAACCAAGGTGTGATTGGTTACAAAGTTGAATCCAGTTCTTTAGGAATGAGTTGGAAGGAGCTCAAAGGCTTTGAAGACTTTCGAGCGATTTGGCGCGAAGGCGTGATTGACGCCCTATACTGTTGAGAGTTCAATATCCCCTTATGGGACCTAGGGCATCTGCAACGCTTACGCACCTTCGTGTACGGTTTCTGGTAATGTGCCTCAGTTAATCTGAGCACTGTGCCAACTCCTTTTCTGTTTGCGGGATATCTTCTTGACTAATATTTTCTACGGCTGCAGCGTATTCTTTCATCCTGCGGGTTCCATTGCATCGCTCGATCTATATTCAACGCACTATTCGATAATGATCCGCATGGTGTTGATATGGTCGACAAAGGAGAACGAAAACCTGCTTGTTCGACGTCAAGCTGTTCTTTGATTCTCTCCCGGATAATTTTATCTATTACCTAGGCCACAGGTGGCAGCACGCATATGCCTCTCCAGTTTTTGCACCGCATTAGGTTGGATTTTTTTTGGGAGCTTGAAAGAACATGGGAGCATTCGGCCTCCCATGTTCTTTCAATAATAGGAAGCAGTAGTTTCGGAAGCAGTTGACACTGCTCGTAAGAATTGCCAGCGTTCTACCGCCTTATTGGTTTTCAGTGCTTTGATCGCGATAATGATCTCTACCTTAGTGGGGCTTGTGGTTCAGATTCGGGCATTTCTCTACACGAACGTCTCAGGTTGACTTGGGTGCACATTTCTGGCGAATACTCGGTTTAGAACCGAAGCAAAATGATCCCTCCAACGTTTGTGATGATCCTCATCTAATATGAGCAACGAACCGCTTTGAACTTCAGCAGGGTGTTGAGTGAAGCTGCGGACACCTATCAGCTCTTTAGACGGTTCTGCTGACATACGTATTAGCTGCCTCTTCTGCTTTCGTAGCCACCGCATTGATGTAATTTCGCTTGTCACCCCACACGCGCGCGCTATACTGTACTTCCCTAATCTTCATGCGATATAAGGACTCTAGCTCGATTCTCGCTGCCGTTGCAGTCAACATCCAATCGAGCTCTGAGTTGTTCCGGTTCGTCAATATTGCTCCAGGTGTCCTCAGAAAGGCACTGATAGCTAACGATCGGCATTTGGTATAGACTGCACTTGGCAGTGTTTGCTATTGTCTAAGCATGCTCCCAAGCCCAGACACTCGTGTGATGTTGGGGTGCATTAGATGAAGGACACTACAGAAAACCCAAGCCATGTTGAGGTAGGTGCCCCCACTCTATTTTCTTTTCATATGTATACAACCTGCGAGAATTGAGTTCATTATTTTTCTTCTCTGTTGCCTTCGTTTGAGAACCATTACGACTGACTTGCAAACATATCTCGAGGGATTAAGGGACTTTAATAAAATATTCTATTGATAAAATCGACTATAATACAATTATCAATACAACGGCCACTTTAATAAGAAAAGAAAAAAAAACACCAAGCTATTCCTATAAAACAAACAATTTTTATTAAAACCAAATGCATTTAAGACTTGAACATGATTTGATTAATTCGCATCATTCCTCATATAACTCGTCGTCTTCATTGTCATACTCAATCTGAGGAGGATTTGAAGGATGTGCAGGCATCAATTTTGTACCATTGTCAATCAAAATTTCATAGTCCCCACTGATGCCCATGAATAAGTTCGTGACATATGTTGTAACATTATTAGACAACTGTTTAACTATGTAATACAAGTTATATCTATCTGTACTGCCAACGACAGCATTGTCTGGTAGCTCATCATCGTCGGTAATTGACATCCATCGATATTGATTTGAATCGCCTATCAGAACCTGGCAGTAATGTGCCTCAATCAATTCTCCATCAGTCCATGCTGTTGCAATCCCCTCGCCTGGCAGCACTTCCCCAGGATAGATGTGACACTCTTTCTGAAGTCGCGCCACAAACACGTCCGTACCTTCTGTCGATTTTCCAGCATAAACTGCAGTTTTTGGAACTTTCTTAGCCGAAACATCAATCCATTGTCTTTCGGTCGGACAAACCAAAGCAGAGCCGGCCTGTCCAATCAAGTTTTGAATCTCAGCTTCACTCAAAGAAAAGCTATACATCTTATCTGAATTTGGATAATATCGATTATATTGGTGTCTCCACCCGACGAATAAAGCCTTATTCGCATCTTGGTGTCCCACGCGAACAAGACCCTCTGGTAAATCTTCGTCAATTTGCAAATGCTGCCACGAACAAGGTGTTGATGATGTAAGAACTTCAAAATTATGTTTGGTAACTGTTTTGCCGCACACTTTAATTGTGGCAGTTGAATTTCGCCACACTTCCGCTATAAGGATACTGTTAAAGTGTCGCGCTCTCCCCACAAATGTTCCAATTTCAGGAAAGTGAATGGTACCATAAGGCAATGGGTCCCCTGCAGCCAATGCAACCCATTCGACGCCTGGAAATGTAAGCGAAAATGAATTTAAAAGTTTAACCAACTAAAGATTTTAGTTTGAATTCAATTTTGTTGTGGGGCTGTCGTCGAGTCAATGGTCTAAGAACTCAGTGGTGGACTGTAGGTCAGCTGACAAGCAATGCATGTAGCGGTGAGGCCGCACAAATCAGAAAAAAACGAACACCAACTTCATTGTCATTGCCAAGTTCATCTGTCTTCAATGAGAGATGCAAAGAGACGAGCGGAACCTTGAAAGGTCATTCCATGAATTTTCCGAGTAAACGTACTCAAGACCCAACTTATCACTGAACACACAAAGAGGACGCAACCGACAGCAGAGAGCAGCCGAACAGATTCGCAAGCACATTTTTCGGTAAATTCAAACACTAAAAGTTAAAGTTATAAACACTTACCGCTGGATTTTCCAGCAAGAAGAAATAATAAAAATGCAACAGAGGTTAAACGACACATCGTCAACGAGAACTGTAGCAAAACTAAACGAATTCGCTCCCTGGGCATGATCTTAAAAATCGTATTCAGTAATTGTTGATACCTCATCTCTTAGTTTACGCTGACGATGCAAAATTTTGCATCCACCATGTGATTGCGTGTCGTGAGATACTTGAAACTTGCCTGAATGTGTACATCTTGTAGTCCGTTGACATCATCGAAATGTATGCGATCAGATAGTTTCAACTGAAATGTTAAACCTCGCTTCAAATGGTGTTCAACGATGTTTGCAAATTTCACCTGGAGTGCTCGACGCTGGAGGGGAACTCCGGATATCATAGCAAAGATGATATGCGATGGATGCAAACATCACGTATTGCGTTGAAGTAGTGCGTCAGCGAATTTTCGAGGAACTTTAGCATTAATTTTTTTGTTTTAGTCGAATGCGCTTCGACCAGCCAAGACGATGGGAGATGGTCAATACGGTGGTGAAGATGTAGACTGAGACAATCTTCTACTTTGTGTGACTACTATAGTCCGAGTGGAATTGGTGCTCAACTAACAGGGCTGTCCAACTAACGATGTCTCCGACTCTGGATTGAGGTCCTTTTCCATTTGGGTACGCCTCATTTGACGCGAGCGTCCTCTGTTGAGATATTCCAGAGATTTGGAGCCCAAGTCTCTTCGGGTCGCAGACAACTTATCCATGGCCCGCCACCTTCGACGTTGAATACCTAGACGCCTGGATAGTCGTATGGCCGTGCTCAGCCCGTACAGTTCGTGGATGAATTTTCTCCTCCAGATGCCATAATCAAAAACAAGAACAGATCGAACAACAGGACTTGGCAGAAGAATTTCTTGTAGGAAGTGGGCTGGGTCCCTCGAAAGAGAGGTCATTCACTCGACCTCTGCAGTCCACAATAATTATTCTGCACTTGCTTTTGACACTGATGTTGTCTGTGATTAGCGAAGCCGGGATATACTTTTATGACCCTCTGACCAAGTTGTTCTTTCTCAAATACAACACATACTTCGTTTCGGTCTCCTTTACAGCCAGATTGTTTCCGCAATGCGAAGTTCTCATTGACTTCCGTTGCGGTTGATCAAACACGTCACCATCTGCCATCACTGGTTACACTAAAAGCTTTTCGGCTTGAAACACGGTAGGACTTTTTTTTAGGAGTATATTTCTAAGAGAGGATAAACTGCAATGAAAGTCAAGGAAGTTATAAGCATTGTTAGCCAGCCGCTGCATTCTGTCATAGTTGGTTAGGTGAAGAGTGAGACGGAAGAGGGGAACAGACCTAAAGTTACGTGAGCTTTTATAAAGGGATATCATTGTTAGTAATGTAAGCTCATCTGTATATGGTCGGAGGAAAGCATGCCCGATGAGTGGAATCTCAGCTCCAACTATCGAGGGTTCAGTCTCTAACTAACATAGCGTACAAGATCCTCTCTGCCGTCGTGTGTGAACGCGTGAAACCATTCGTCAATAACCTGATAGGTCCTTATTAGGGCGGTTTCATGCAGGGTAAGTCCACCATCGATCAAATCTTCACACTGCCGCAGATCCTGAAAAAAACCCACGAGATGCAGATCTACATCCACCACCTATTCGTCGATTTCAAGCGTGCATAGAGACGAGCTATACAACGCCATGTCTAGTTTTGACATTCCTGCCAAACTCGTCAGATTGTGCAGGATGACGATGGAGTTCTCACTGCTCCATCAAGGTCGCTAACGAACTCACCGAGACATTCAATGTCAAAAAAGGTTTTAGACAAGGCGACACGCTGTCATGTGATTTCTTCAACATCATACTTGAAAAGATCGTGCGAAACTCAAATGTCAACACCAGAGGCACGATCTTCCAAAATTCCGTTCAACTGCTTGCCTACGCGGACGACATTGACGTGATTGGACGAATAGAGCGAACTGTCAATGAGGCTTTTGCTGGCATTGAAGCGGGAGCGGCTAAAATGGGTTTGGCAGTGAATCAGGGCAAAACCAAGTACATGCTGTCATCACGACAGGACGCACGACATCGACGCCTCGGACAGAGCGTCATAATGGGCAGCAGAAACTTTGAAGTAGTCAAGGACTTCGTCTACCTCGGCTCTGTAGTAAACAGGGACAATAACAACAGTACCGAGCTCAAGCGCAGAATTACTCTTGCCAATCTCTGTTTCTTTGTGCTCAAGAGGCAGTTGAGTAACAGAGCCATCTCTCGAAGCACCAAGCTGACTTTATATAACACCCTGATCAGCCCTATCCTGCTCTATGGCGCAGAGACATGGACGCTATTGAAAGCGGATGAAGAAGCTCTTGGTCGTTTTGAGAGAAAAGTTTTGCGTGCGATCTTTGGTCCTGTTTGTATTGATGGCGTCTGGAGGAGGAGATTCAACCACGAACTGTACGGGCTGTACAGCGGCATACACCTAGTTAAGCGTCTTCGGATCCAACGGTTAAGTTGGCTAGGTCACGTAGAGCCGATTGACCCCACATCTCCGGCCCGAAGAGTTTTCGATTCCGAGCCATTGGGACAACGCAACAGAGGGCGTACTAGAACGAGATGGCGCACACAAGTGGAGAAGGAACTCAACCAACTTTGTGTGCACAACTGGAGGCAGCTGGCGAAAGATCGTGCTGGCTGGAGATGCTTGTTGGTTGAGGCCCAGGTCCACCCTGGACTGTAGCGCCAAAAAAGAAGAAGAATGCAGGGGGAATCAATTTGCAGGTTAATCAATTCGTAGGGAGCAAATCTAATACTGTCGGCCCATGGAAGACAGCGTAAAGAAAAACGGGTGAATCAGCGCTGCACAGCTTCGACTCTAAGTTGTTTGAAAGGGTGACCAGACTTGGGTGGCATATTCAAGTATAGCTCTGACAAAGATAATGATTAGGGATTTTGTAACGTAGGGGTTAGAGAATTCCTTAGGCTAGCTATTTATGAAACCAAGAGAATAGTTGGTTTTAAGTGTAATGTGATCCATATGAGAGCAGAAATTTAGCTACCTGTCACAAATTACACCCAAAACACGTATTTTGGGGACTGAGGGAATAGAATCGTTGAAAAAGTAATAGGGTCTTTGGGGAGAGACATTTGTTGACGTTGAGTTCCAAGTAGTCATTGAGAGTAGCTATGGTCTTAATTATCTTCAAGTCGTCCGCGTAAATAGACAGATCAGAATATATAATATTGTGACCCACATCATGTATTGTTAGAACAAAGATCAGTGGACCAAGATGACTGCCTTGATTAACGCCCGAAGTTGCTTTAATGGGGTCAGAGACAAAAGATCTAAAGACGACTCTATGCTGGCAGACATTATCAAATGCCTTGCCGAAGTCGGTGGTAATAACATCTACTTCCTTTCTAATGATTTAAGGTCTTAGAGACGAACTCGGTTAGGTTAGTCTTAGTGGATCTACCCTTTGGGACTCCGTGTTGTTTGGAAAATATAGATCTGCAGTGAGAATACTGTATGTCGGTATTTAGATATGTCGCTCCATCTGTTATCCATCTTTGAACCATACCAGACTTCAGGGGCCTAGTATTGGTCCAGTTCTCACGATCCAATATTTCAACCTCAAAAAGCCCGCCGAAACAATGCTGCCTGACCGAAAGACCCAGCATTGTACAATACGTGTTGTCTATTTTATCGATTGAGTTGAGTATACTGAGGCAACGCGTTAAGTCAAATGGTTTGTACTTATACGTTAGTTGCAGTTCGATGGCGCCCGCTTTCATGAGCGTCCTCTACTGCCTTGTCCCACTGGTGCGGAGTCGGAGATTTTTCTTACTGTGGCAGTGCTGTTCATGCGCTCTACTTGGCCTAATCATCTTAGGAAGATGAACAAGGAAAAAGCTAAAAATTGCTTATGTTAGAAAATGTCGATGTCGGCAAATGCTTTCCAGTGTATCTGATTCATGTCACAGAGCAGAAGAGCAGAACAGGGATGGCCAAGTTGTTGTATAAAGCCAACTTGGTCCTTCGGCAGAGGACTCTACTACTCAACTCAATTGTCAGTTCAGCCCAATGGAAACAGAGAATCAAACAACTCTCCCTCGCTCACTTGTGCATCGCTCCAGATAAGTATGAGCCTTTGACGTAGAAATATCGAATTCGTTCATCACGTCACATCAATCATTTCCCAAACAATTCGAAATTATGAGCGATACATTGAGTAAACGAGACATTTTGATGAGAGCATCATATCGGGAAGTGGGTCAAGGAATGGACACACTACATCATGTGATATTAGGAATGAAGGTTGAGGTGTCTGATTGAATGCACTTAGAATTAACTGGTATATTGCACGGTTTGGGTGTGATCCTATTATGACTAGTGAGGAACAATTCGGAGCTGAGAATGAAGCTAAGTAGGTTTGTGATGGGTAAACACTCGAGTCCTTCCTCATCCATACAGCGTCTGCAGAAAACAACGTCTTGTAGTGATACCATCCACGGACATCCGATCGAATCTAGTCTGGACCAAATCAATTTGCAGGCTGAGCATATAATGTGTGCCAGCCATCTCGTGGTGCTTAGTTCAGTTACTGTTCTTCGTGGCAAAAGATTCCAGGTAGCCAGAGGCATTCCTATCAAATTGTGTTCAGTGGAGCAGAGTCGTGCATGCGTGCATGACGAGATCGCCCGCAACTCAGCTGCCTGGAATGTTTTCTTAACCTGAAACACAGAACTGCTCAGCTATCTATTATAGAGATGAACGACCAAAGGACAGTTTGATACAGGTTTTGAGTTTATTTTGAGCTGATTCTAGTGCATTAATATGGAACTGGTTGACTGACAGTGACCGCCTGAAAAAGCTGTAACATTCTGGAAGTCGTTTGGAAAGATAAGTTTCTAGGAACTCCTGTTTCCTGTTTTCGAACCATTCATATAAAAATGTATGAAGTTCTTTAACGGAACACGGTAGCTGTCACAAAGAAGACTGTTTAGTGTTATGATCTCAAATTTTGTTTGTTAGTCGCGAAACGCTGAGTTTTGTGGACAATGTTGTTCGTTAAGTTATCAAATTCTTCTGATTCATGCGACTGTTGTAAACGTGCGACTGCATGGTGGAGTGAAGCAGAAGAGCAGCCTCGGTCAAGTGGATTAGATAGGTAGGTAGCGGCATTGATGCACTTAGTCGAAAGTAGGCCCATGGTACCACCATGTGGATGTTTCAACATTAAAGAGTGCTGCCGTGGTTTAGGGCAGTCAACCAGTTTTTTCAACAGTTTTTATTCGTGCTTTGACCGGAATTTTGCTGCGGCCGTTTAGACTGTCGTAGAAGTATGTAGGAGCCTGTGGTGACTTTCCTAGCTGTGGCAAGAGCAGGACAGTTGCAGAGGAGGTGTTGGGTGCATCTTCGTCTGGGCAGCTTCTACAGAAGTCGTTGGAGAATAGGTCTAGCGTGGCTATCATATATATACAGATATCGCGGACGAATATCACGATAACCACCTTAGCCAGGACAGGGCTTCGCTAATAGAAATTATTTCCGATTGGAATACACTGCAGTGATTTGGTAGGCGAATGGATTTCTTCACATTACGCCACTTCCTACTCCATCATCCATCTTGGATCCATCTGCGTACAAAATGTTTGGCTTTACCAGAGGGTATGGTGCCGCCGTACCACAGGTCTCTGTCCGGAATCAGGGTTTCGAAGTTGTTCTCTGGGAAATGCCGTGGTGAATTGAGGTAAGATTTTGGTCGTGAAGGATTTTGGCGTGTCTATAGGTGAAGTCACACCATTCCGAACATGCGCATTTGTTTGCTGTTTGTTTACCCAATGTAAGGGGGTAGGGTTGAGAAGAATATCCAGCGCGTCAGTGGGAGTAGTTCTGAAACTGATGAAGATGCAGGCTTGGCTCTGTACCTTCCTTAGTTCGTTTAGGTGGGTACCGACGTTGAGTATGGGCCACCACACAACCACGCCATATAAGATGATGGGTATTATGACATACATAAGGTTGAAGACCCCAATTGTGTCCAATGGCTTCTTGCTCAGGTATAAGGCCTTCCTTATTCTTTCTTCTGTGTTAAGCTTCCAGTTTAATTTGCTGTCCAGTATAAGGCCGTGGTATTGTGTCTTATTCGAGAACGAAATACTGGTGCCATTTAGAGTGAGGGGGTCTATAAGAAAATTTTATATTTCCTAGTGAAAAGGACGAATTCGGTTTCTGAGCGTTAACACACAACACACCAAAAGTAGAATGATACCATGTCTTTATAACTAGGGGCTATTTTCACGACTTCCGAGGCGTGCCTTGAATGCGAATCTATCCGCTTGGCAGACCCAGGACTATGTGGTTGGACCAAGTCCAAAAACTCGCCTGGTTGCGGTTGGGCATAAATTCTGATGAGTTAGAGTCGATGGCGGAGGATCGAGTGGCCTGGAGATCTCTCGTGCGAGCATTAACCTCGCAACCTCTGTCGAGGATCATGCGGGTCAGATGATGATGATGATGATAAGGCAATGGCAACCTAATCCGCATAGGCAATAGTTTTGCAAGTGGAATAAGATGAAAGGTGACGTTAAACACATAAAAAGGGGTATGTTTCAGTAAACAATTGTCGCGGCAATTTTTCAATGGTAGGCCTGTCGTTGAACTCGTATGTGACGTTGTATAGAAGTGTCATGAAGAATGTCATGTGTTCCTGTGGATTTCCAGTTCTAATGCCGCTGGCTAATAAATAGTGAGCAAGGACTCTGGACTACTATAACCCACCAAAAAGTAGTGCAAAAGTGCGTCTCCGCAATGCGCTTAATTCAAAGGAGCAGTGATGGGGGGGGGCAAGCTGCCTGCATTTAAAACCAAAGCCAATCCACAAGAAAGTCTTCAGCCACTTGACATACATCTGATCAAGTAAGGCTACCAAAGTGGCCAGGGGGTCTTGTTTGTAAGGCTACCTCTGAACATATTCCTCAAGTTCTTCGAAAGCTGAGTAACCGCAATAAGTCAGAATTGATGATTTTTCAACTCCAGTATCGTATGTCGATCAGTAAAAAATCCAGATAGGGCCTGCATATGAACTGCGATGATCCATCGGTGGTAGAAAAATAAAGCTCTGAGATCCCCTTGCGGTTATGCCCTTTTTCCCAATTCTCTATGCTTCGAGCTCAAGTCCCCGGCTATGATGTAATAGTTTTCCTCCTATCTCAGTCGAATGCTAGTGAAAAGAGTATCTGGCTCTGAAATTAACTTACGATACTTACGAAGGTCTGGACATCCGCTTTGCACCCTGTAGACGGATGCCTGCGATACAATTTTCCATCACATGACCATATGCCAAATTCCATGGTAATTCTTGTACCTGCGATTGCTATCAGCACACCAGGAGAGTGAGTTTTCCCATATGTTACCGAGCGTTAGCTAACCCAAAAAAATCTGATCGTACAAAAAATCCACCTGCAGGACCGACACAAAATATGCGCACACAAGTGACATAAACTCACCAGGACTAACCAAGGGCGCCCACATCCGTCAATTCCGCACCTAATTGACCAGACTCCAGTAATCCAATCAAAGGCCATGCCACAGAACCAGAACGTCTATGCGCTTATAATTGAAATGCAGAAATCGGCAAATCGCTTCAAGGATATCCCTCTCGCCCCCCACCAGCCATCGGACAGAACTCCAACGCTCAGATCCGACTGCATTACCAGACGATGACGATGGGGATTACAAGGATGTGCAATTACTTACTGGTCGGGGAGATATTGTTAAGCCAGGGGGTGAGCTGTGCACAGTAACTATAATCAACTCAAACCTAACAACCCGACAAGCAGTCCCTAATGCAATCCCTACACATGTTCCATCAGACATGCAGACCGGGCTCTCTGAACTACACCGCAAGGACGTCAACTCAGATGGGACGTAAGGAACAGTCATTTTTGTATGCTTCCTGGTATCCTTTCAGTTTTTCTTTTTGCTCCGTATTTGCTCCTTGGGAGTAGATTCCACGCTGGGAAATTGATTTCGAGCATCGTTGAAATAGGATACATGACAAGCTGCAGAGGCGGATGGAAAAATGGAAACTCCTGCCGGTGCAACCAAGGTGGGTGGCAGTGCTGTGAGACATCTCACGACTGATGTTTGGACTAGGATTAACCTAATTAGTTGCGGAAGGAAATGGAAATAGCTATCGGAGCTTGAAATTACTCAAGTCGCTTGATCCGGACGATGGTGATGACTTTTCTGGGTTGAATGCACCCTGGCGTGCAGGCAGACGTAGTTAATGAACGACATCCCCGCCACTTATCTAATTGGATGGGAATATTTCATTTTTATGTCCTCGCCTCTTGTTTGTTCTCGCGGGAGTGGGCGTAGTCGTCATTAGGCCTTGGTGTTGACTTTGAGTGCCAGCAGTTGCTACGAGTAGATTGCACATAAACCTGGAGGCATTGACGTCTGCCAAGGGGAATGGTGGCGTGTTTTATTTTATGTGCAGTAACTTGCCCTCGAGGAGGTTCTGCGGAACCGCAACTCTGAGAAATTACTTTGGCCTGCTTGACGAGTTGCGAAAGGGGGTTGTACACGGCAAGCCGCCCCGTGTCGTGACTACAATCAGTGCGGCCTTAAGACTGTGGGTGGTTGACTTTTAATCCGATCAGGAATGCTTACCACGTCAGGTATGATTATGCATGCGAGATGAAGTGCAACGGGGTGGTGACAGATTAATTGCTGCAGCCATACCGGAAGGCGAAGAGTTATGACACAATTGCGCATTCTGAGGTTGGCCAACCTGGGGGAGTCATAAGTCGCAGCTTAGCGGATCATTGATTTCACCTTGATTTCGGTGTGGTGTGAGTGAGGATTTGCCGAGGGGAATTAAGTGAATTAAGGGAACTCACAGACGGCAGCAGCCGATGTCACTGCACTCGCAGTGCAGGGTAAAGTACTCTGCTCTTGTATGTCTTTTGTGTGTGTGTACAATTAAGCACACCGGGAATTTGCGAAAACCTACGGAGCGATACGGACATATGCCTACATCGAAGACGACTATCAACAGTATTCATAGGTGATTGCATTGCTGCTTTGCAATCCAGTGGGTATTGTAGACATCCTCAGACCATTACAAGGAACAGACGAGACGCATCACAAGGTACCACATCGACCAAGAGATGACCAGCCATCAGAAAGGTGTGAACAGAGAAGCTACATACTTTTATGTAAGTCGATCCAACTGCTGTTCTGCGCAGATGATCACATGGTTCCGCTGCTTTACAGAAGTATTTACTGCGATTGACTATCCAACGAATAGTGTACGGATGTCGAGGTTTCATTTAGGAAAATATCCTTCCAGATGGCAGAGGTTCTTCTCCGGAACTGAAAGAAGACACCATTGTCATTGACTAACACGGTTCCCAATCACAGACTCTTGGTTCGATGAAGGAGGGGAGACCGATCTTATAATAAAGAACAAGTGTAAAGAGCAACCGACCGTTCACAAGCGGGTGAAGAGCACCTTGGTATCTTCGAAGATACGCACCCAGTTCGGTGCTGCACTTTCGGCCTTCTCCACCAGTGGTCATCAACGTAAACCCCTGATTTTACCTTCAACAGTTCTTCTCCATATGCTCCAAGGATCTTGGAAATTCAGCACAATTCTACTAGCGAAGTTCAGGGCGACACATTGTTCTCTCTCCTAGCCTCGTGAATAAATCCAACAATACGCACGAGGGAGGGTTTGTCAGCAGCCAAGCGATGATTTCACAAAGCAGACCGCCGCAAAGGCCGATAGGATTCATACGTGAACACCACGACAAGGAATGATGACAAGAATAGCTGCGACAAAATTCACTTGGCTCATGGGCCAGGTGTCGAGGCGCAAACATGCTCATCATAGCCCCCATCGCGTTTACTGTCCCTCCCTTTGAAAAAGGCCACGCGTTGACATCGAGCTTTCTTCTCTAGCGGATCGAGGTGCAGACATGTATGCGGCTTCTGGATGGCAGAATTTGAACACACACGAAAGAGACGTTGGCATTATGAGTGAGCGTATGGGACAAAGTGATTTTGATGGCGAATTGGATTCAATTTGTTTTTGGCTAACCCACCGACAGACGCCCTCTGAAGTGCTTTGTTCTTTGTTGCCGCTGTAACGTGCTTATCGTTCGTGTCACTTCACATTTACGAGGTCCGCTGGTTGACGCAGACACTGCCAGAGGATGTGTGGAGGCACATATGTACAGTCGTATCGTTTATTGATCCAGATGGCAGACGGCAGACGAACGCGAATATGTTACTCTCTGGGGGCGAATGTTTTGTATTCAAACGTCACGTCATTGCACTTGACAAATGTGTACCATCGAGAGAGGCTGCGCGTGAGGAAGGAAGTGGAATATTTTCAAATTACTGTCAAGTGTACTTAAGGGACGAATATATTAGCGACTCGTCATGCAAGCTAAGGGAAAACCATAAATCTAAGATAAGGAAAAGAAAAATCAAAACAGTGGATGAGGATGAGGTGTACGGAAGTCAGTCTGTCCTATGTGTAAAACTTCCACTGTGACGGTCACAGAGCTAGAGCTAAAGCGGTTAAACACAAAATTGCTGTCAGTTCTATATTTGCGGTGAAGTTAGGCATTGTGATGTAAGGAAGGTCGGAGCTGATAGCTAAAAATAATAAATGATCGGTTGAAAAAGTGCATCAGTTCGGGACATGAATACCCACGCGGACTTCCGCATATTCATATGAACTAATAATTGGAAGAAGTGTTTGAAAGTGGGGAGCTTCTGCCCGTATGGGTTACGGTTCGGTTCGGTTGGCGTTCTTGTTCTCGGGCCACCTCTACCCAACCCTTCGGTCCGGTTCGGTTCAGGGTAGAGGGATGCAATGTAGCATCTCTTATTGAAGGCGATCAGAAATATGTATCTGAGCCATTCATTTGATTATTTTGATTTTGTCCATCGTCAAGGACAACCCTTAGTGCTTCGATTGGTACGATTGTCGCCGAACATCAGTCCGTCGTCTTGTGTATGTGCGTAGAACAAATAGTGCACCTTTGCCCAGTCGGACTACGGTTCAATAGCCACAAGCAGACCCGCTAAAGTCAACCCACAAAGGAATGCTGTATATGAATGCAAGGGTAAATGACAATATTGATGCAGTATGAAAGTGGCATGCTAGCATGGTTTCGGTTCATCTCTCTGTACATTCTTAGTTTTTCTTATGCAAACATATTTTTTTTAAACAACCCCCTAAGGAACCGAACATTTGTCCTTGAGGTTAGTTAGGCGAACCCTCAGGAACCGAAAAGGTGAAGCACTCTGCTTTTCTATTCGCCCTTCTATTTTCAGGAACACTGCCAGCAATGGCACAGGCGCAATTGGAACTCTTTATTATTCCTGAGAAACTACTGAAATACCGTCGTGCATATGGTATGCCGCGAACGGCCTAATCAGAAATTCATAGCTCCTCCTCGAGTACTGGCCGCAATCCATCAGGCTGCGTTTGACAAATCGCTCGGAGCTCATGCTGATGGAATATAAATCTTCTGCAAACATAAAGCCTTCTCCTTCCATAATCCCGTCGTACATTTGAGTTTCGTTTTCAATTTTCATTTTAATTTCTTCCTCCTCCTCGGTTGAATACTTTTGTTCAGCTTATTCCCATCGTGCTGTCGCTCTCCTTCCTCTTTCACTCATTTTCGAATTCCTTCCATTTTTGGTTACTCAGCTACATGATACGATCTTCTCATATGCTCAGCAAGATTGGGAAAGTTTTCCATTTTATGCGAGCATTTTTATTTTTTCCACCGCCAACGACGACAACCACGGCGACAGAGGACACTGAAAAATGGTGTGTCGACTAGGTCGGTGGTGGTGCTTGTCGCTGATGGTGTGCGCTCCTCCTGAATGAGCACATGAAATCCTTTTCATGGAATTTAAATAATTCACTTTCCCAAGGAGATTTCTGCGAATAAAAGAATGAGAGGTTGAATAAAAGAAGCGCAGCGAAGCTCAAGAACAAGATACATTTCTGGGGAGAAGCTTCGTCGGAAAGGAACTCTTTGCTCGCAACGGTGGATACGACGATAGACGTACCTATATGAGTGTGCATTGGATTCGCTTACACATGACATTACCTTGGTTTGCAAATTAAATGGCACATTGACAGGACGACTGAGCGGGGAGCGGTGAAACGAACTAAAATGACATGAATGCGCGCAATGAAGACGTTCGCTGCAGTCTGTGCATGTACCTGTGCTTGTGCGTTTATCGCTGTTCACATCGTGCAGTGATGAAATTCGAGCGAAAACTCTGCAAGGGATTGATGTAATGCAAGACAAATGGAATGAAATCTAAGACACAATGTCATTGAAGGATGAATTTCCATGTAAATACTTCACGACATTGCAATCTTAGATTTATTCCAAGGAGTGAACGTGAGTCAGGATAGACGGTGCCTTTCATGAGCATTCACGCATTCAGTGGCAAATGTTTTGTTTGCTCGTTCATTGCAGTGTTTGATAGTGTGACTTCAAGGTTCCGTCAAGAATTTTCAGCGCCGCGAACCGGCAGGCAGTGTTCGCAGTGGCAAAGCGGGAGAGGATCCCTTTGTGATCTTTGCTACTTTCATTGATGGCGATTGGAGGAGATCTTCGAAGTAATCTGACTACACAGTACACAGCACTCTTCAAGGATGTTCGAATTTTCCTTAGGGAAATATTCCAAGTTAGAGATGGCTGAGAAGGCGACGTTATCAGAATGCTCTGAGGGGCCTATTCTTATTTCACCCATGCTCTTTCTGTACCCTTAGTCTAGCCATTGTAATGTGTTCCAAGCAGAAAATCTGCACCCGATATATCAATAAAATAGGACATTGCATGTGTTAACCCAACCCTTCTCAACGATCATATGTTCGTGATGTTCGCACATGAATGTACGCGTGCATTTACGTAGATGTCTTTGGCGAGGACCCCGATCCTGAAGGCAGTCTGTGGCTTGAGAGATGTTGGTCGGACAGGACAAGCAATAAATACGAATATGTGAGCAAGGTATACTAGGGCCATTAGTATTGTATCAGGAAACCTCCTACAACCATCAGCAGCGCTACTATGCCCCCCACTTCGTCTGAAAAGTACCAACAATTTTCTATCACCCAACAAGACATCCACAGAAACGATGTAGGAAAAAAATTATGCGAACAGACAGTAACTGAACCCACTCGTTGTCCATTCGTTTGCTGAAGTTCACACTATAATTACAGTTCTTCACTCATAAGTCCAACCACACACTACAGTCGACCTTCAGTCGATCATTGACTTCACTTAATCCTGAAAATCAGGCCACTGCAACTGGCAAGCCGGCAGCACAGCAAATTAAGTCCTTTCCAGTTAGTTATTGTGCGAGGTGCCTGAATGAGAATGGTATTTCTTACACAAGCATCGGCCATGCAAAGCAACCTTCATCACTCAAGCCTAAGTGCAGCACGGTCATAATGCGGAAGTAGCCCAAGTGCTGTATGAAGTAACTCAGGCAGGAAATGAGGAGAATGCAACGTAGATGCTGTGCATGCCTTGACCTTCTAATCCAACTCGTGAATTTGCAGTGCGTCCGCAATCGCTCAACCACCTGCATCTCTCATCGCTTTGACAATGTAGCACACAACCATCAATGCCGGCTCATAACACTCCCAGCTGCGGGTCAACTGATTGAGGCCAATCTCCGTCGTAAATCAAAAAGGAATTCTGTTTCAGAAGCGTTTCATTTCCTGGCCTCGATTGACACTAAGTCGAATTATCATCGACAAACTGTGCCCGAGTGCAAATGTGCAACTGTCCCTTCCTTCGGTCAGACACGTCTCGAGCATCTCAATGGATGAGATGGGAGCGAGAAGCGGATAAAGTGTCCTCCTTTGACTGGAAACGAAAGGACGAAAGGACGAAAGGACTCCTCTGGTCTGTCGCCTGTTGGTTTTTTTTCCCATCAGCTTTTCATTCTTTTCTTCCGCCCTGCCGCATGGATGAAATTCTACACAAAGTCCCAGATTAAATCCCCATGCATGCAGAAATATTCGTGTGATATTTGCAATTGGAAGACCATAGGCAAAGGCAAAAAAAAAATGTGAAGAGAAACACATGTGGAAGCCAGCAAGTGGAACTTTCATTTAGACAAGAAGAAAGGGAACACCGAGGAAGGACTCAAAATGAAAAGAAGTGCAAAAGCAGTTGAGTGAGGACACACTGTGTGTGCAAATCTATGGTGAGGGCATTTGTTTGTCCGTTCTCTTTTGGATGCACTTAGCTGGAAAGTGTGCATCAGAATATGATGCGGGTGTCAACCTTTTCATACAAGTTCTCGTCGTTTTTGTCGCTTTCATCCTTTACGCTTCGTGTGCACTTGTCGACGTCTGCTTTAATAATTCTGAAGTGACAAATGTGCCATTTTAATAGCATGACTGTCAGAAGCATGTCATTTTTCTTAAATAAAGACTTCTAAGGCGCTTATCCTTCATTCTTTAGATGCTGAGCGGAGTTGAGCGATTATTCACAGCAAAGTTGGCTATTGTTGGCTGATGTTTAGAAGGCAAAGCTTGTAACCTTTGTGACCTTTTGGGGGGTTTGAACCTGGCACGGAAGGCGACTGAACTTCAGGAAGCATTACGCAATGAGCATCCAACAATGACTTTGTCCAGTGAAGTCGCTGGAAAGCATGGCCGATGAATAGAATCTCGGTATCATTTGCCAGGTTCACAAGAAAGTGAACCCCTTCGAATGCGCCAACTATCGAGGGAGTAACCATGAGATCGAACCTCATCTCACCTTCAATCTGTGGGTATGTGCATCGATCGTACGCAGTACGCACATGAAGCCGTGGTGTCTCAGGTTTAGGAAAAGCTTCTCAAGCAAAAAAACACGCACAACACGAGTGGTTATTGTCGAAGGCAGGCCCAGGTCTACAACAGGACTGTAGCCTAATACTCATTATTCGTATTATAAGGTGGTGTACGAATAATGGATCAAGAACCGCCCCACATTGGGAACTGAGCCATACAACCACAATCCTGCGGTACCTCTACACTGATGATGCTCCTCGTAATCCTTTGTAAGAACATGATGCCTAACTTTGGTCACAAAGACAAGTGGTCTGCAAGAAGATGCATTTTCGTAAGAATGTACAATAGAGAGCTTCATGAAATGGCTAGTTCTTGACCACTTTATCAAATTATATATTTGTTCGAACTTTTAGCAATATTTTCACCTATTGCTTTGACTGAACTTCCTCGACTGAAGGTTGAAGGGCGGCCAGAGTGTCTAAGACAACTAGGCATAACCAAAATAATGCTCTGCAAAACTCTAGTTTCGCCAGTCCTACTATGTGGAGCCGAAAACTGGGCGATAAGTAAAACAGCGGAGATGATTCTTGGTGCCTTCTGAAGAAAAATTGAGCATCGGATAAAAAATCATATCCGCGAAGAGTGTGAATGGAGAAGACACGGCCGCGGTCTATATAAGCTGTAGACGGACACGGATTCAATCCGGAGGCAAAAAACTGTCGACTTACTGGTTCGGCCACGTCATTCACATGGACTGGGCGCCAATGGCCCAGCTAAGAAGCTCTTCGAATCCGAGCTTCCTGGCTGGAGAAGGGCCTCTAATATAGAGACCAAGTGACAGCATCAACTATGAAAGGATGATTAGCAAGCCTTGGGCAACTTGCAGATGTCCGTCCGTTGCTCTGATAATAACGTCCGTACAAAGTCACATGGAACTGTGAACAAGTGAAGTTCTTGGTGTAGTACCTCAGGGCTGTCTGCCACAAATGAGGGAATTTTGTGTAATTGGCACCCGGTGAAAAAAAAACCTGCCAGCGGGACAGGCTTGAAGTCGAGATTATGTTCACCACACACGCAGAAGAGGAAGTTCACCAAACTGAAGGCACTAGAAGGTTGGAGAGACTTGTAGTGGATGAGGCACAAAGTAAAGTTAGTAGTTACACTGTACTAACATTTGTACAGGGTGGGCCAAATACAAGTTTATTTTATCATTCATTGAAGGAATTTGGGGGACTGGGGTAGGTATCTGAAATAAAAAATATTCGGCTTAAATTTATTTCGTATATTTTATTGGGAGGCTTACTGCTTACCTCTTGCAAAGTGGCCTGTCACGGATAGTGTTTAGAGTTTCGAGGGAGTATTTGCAGGAATTTATTTTTTTATTTATTTATTATTATCTACAAGCTACTTACGTGCTAACAAATTATGAAAAAGAAATATTAAGCATATAATTAACAAAAACTTAAAAATTAAATAGGCTTAATAACTGTATTTTGAAATACATTCTAGTATCAGATAATTCAAGATTTTGTGAGAACTCATTGAAAACCCTAATTACTCTTGTAAGTGGTTAATTTCTTCCGTATTCAGTGTTATGAAAATGTTCAAATAATAAATGTCGAGTACGGAGTGGCCTAGTGAGCAAATAGAATTGAAGTAATGACAAGAGATATCTCTCTATAGAATTTGGATGAAAATTCCATTGCATTTCTTTTGTGTTACGCTTAATGAAGCCAACTTCAGAATTCGCTTTGGATATTATATAATTTATATGTGTGTTCAGTGAAAAAGAAGAGTTCAGCAGTACTCCTAGGTCTTTAACACTTTTAACTTTAGAAAGATTAGCAGATCCAATGGAGTAGTTATATTCAATGGGAAAGGCTGAGTTAGTGATTGAGATTGAAAGACATTTCTGAAAATTAAGAGTTAGACTGTAGACTGATAGAAGTAATAAGCAGTCATTAACATCTGTAATACTCTTATATATTTTCATATCATCGGCGAATAGTATTGGGATTAGGCAGGAAATGGATGATTTTTGTGGAATGGAGAAAGTAAAGACCTCCAGATGTGAGGAATAGAATCTATGCAACAAGGTGATAGTTCACCTAAACAGTGCGTTTAGAGGACTCGCCATGAACATTAGATCCCGTCCACTGGTGGGCAATCCAAAAAAACACACACGACAAGGGCATGTGAACTCCAACGATCCCCTATAATTGAACTACTGGTCATAAGGCATTACCCTAGACTGTCAAGGACGCGTTCACAATAATCTGATATATGTACATTCTGGTGATGTGAAATTCCTCTCGCAACGAATGCGGTCTAAAGCACAAGGCTAAGTGTAAAGATGGAAAAAGATGTCATCTGTCAAAAGAAAGAAAATCCATTTGATGATTGATTTCAATGTTTGCTCAAAGAAACCAGCTGGTGCCTGGCTGTTCTTCTCTGATTGTTTTTGCTTTCCGCACCCGACAACAGGATCAGAGAAAAGGAAAGGTGAATAGAAAAACCGACACAAGGAAAAACCAAACACAGAACCGCAGAAAAGCAAGTACTTCAAGGCTCAACAGCCCAGAACTTCAGTGATACGAGCCATGAGAGCAAAGAACATTTCACACATCATATGTGTTGGCATCTTCCTTGCGCCCTCTCACAAAAAGCCATTAAACAAATTGAAATTCTTGCCACGAAGAACAAAACACGTCAGCAGACACTAGTTTTCGAAAACCGCCACTCGAGTGGAGTGGGGTGTTAGTCTAGTTTTTTTTTTCATTGTATACTTCGTAAGTGGATCATCGCTGTGGATGCACCATCCCCACCACGAGCAGCTTGTGTGGAAATTCGACATATTTTTATGTTTACGTTGATACTGTCGTAATACTCTGCTGTCTACCTACACAGCCAAGTTGAGTATATACGCATAGTTTTCGTTCTGTCATGTGCGTGTTATATTTCTAAATATTGCACTTAGGTGGCTGTCTCGTTGTCTGATTGATGTAAATTTGTGATACAGCTTTTCTTCCATTGAGCTTCCATTGACTTATTTAAATTTATATAGTATAGGCACTCGACTGGATTCAAGGGACATTTGTTCTCTTTTTTAATGGCGCCATTCTCCAGGGTGGACTTGGTCTTTGCTTTCACTCGCCTTCTGTCTTTGCTACGAGTCGATGGACTACAGGGTGATACCGAGGTCGAATTTTGACAAGTATCTTGGTAAACTTTACGCATTATTTGTGGATTTCAATGCGGCCTTCGGGTCAGTAAACCGAAACGCATTATTTTATAAATTGTATGGAATGGGAATGTCATCGAAGTTTGGAAGAGTACTACAACATCTCTACTAGATGGAATGGAGAGCCGCTATCTGGTTGGTTTCAGACGGAGTCAGGTGTATAACAGGGATGTTCACTAAGCCCAAACGTATTTGCACTTTTCACAGATGATATTGTGATCTTTCTGCCTGGTGGCGTGGAGTT
Source organism: Eristalis pertinax (assembly GCA_907269125.1). Lineage (NCBI taxonomy): Eukaryota > Metazoa > Arthropoda > Insecta > Diptera > Syrphidae > Eristalis > Eristalis pertinax. Next base: position 38,866,137 of record OU026147.1, read on the forward strand.
CGCAGGTGTGCTAATTGAAGCCCTTCTATTTGCAGATGACATCGTGTTGTTATAACGGCTCACCAGAATCCCTGCAAATTATGATCGATCGACTAAATGAGTACTGTGTAGTACTATGGAGTTTGATTGTTAATTTGGAGAAACCAAAGGTAATGATATTCAAAAAAGAGAGCGGCTAGGCTTGCTTAAAACTAGGCAAGGCTTTCTTAAAACGAAGAAAGAACAACGAAGGAAGTCCAAAACCGCCGTTAATGTAGCCTGGAAAAACTGCTTCAACGACCGGAATATTCAAATTTATGATATTTGAAGCTGTTTCTGCGGTAGTGATACTGGTCGCAGCACAAGTATGGCGATATTATGAGGAGGTCGAGAAACTGTAACGCTTTTATATTATAAAGGTTTTTGAACTCCCTCCACGAAAACCGAACTATATGCTTATGCTGGAAATATGCCAATCTCCTCTGTATATAAAATCACTTTAGATCCAAATGACAGACAACAGACTCCCAAAAATTGTTGCCCTACAATAAATTCGTAACCATGTGGAAGATGGTACAAACACAGATGGTACAAACTTACTGTATCAGATAATAAGACATGCTGATGAGCAAGCCAGAATACACTTTTTAGAACAAGCGACAGGATCATTATATCGCTGTGTATACAGCCGGCTAAACAACAACCTGGAGACCAGAAATTATTTGAATGACATCTATAAAAAAAAATATGTCAATAATGCTTAAGCTCCGTGGAGAGCTTCTAAGGCTACATTTTGTCGCCCTAGAAGTGATCTTGCTATACCGTGCAACAAATGTGCAATTTACATGAGAGAGAAGATACTCTGCATTTCTTGGGTTAATGTGCAATCCTAAGGGAAACCAGGAGACATAATTTTGTTATATTTTTACTTATCTAAGCAAAAAATGATATCGCTACTCAACGAACCCCAGTTTTCAATTAAACTAAAAAGTCGAGTTGACAAATTTTGGAGGCTTCGTTGAGGAATTTCCCTTATTATATAAAGGGTGGTTACATTTTAAGGACCGATGTTGAATATGAACCACACTTAAACATCAATTTTTTTTCAGCGTTTCATTTGACATTTCTCAATTTCAGACTAACTCAATTTGAACGATGGAAAGATACACAATAGAGCAACGCGTTAAAGTTATTCAGGCTTATTATGAAAATGGGCGTTCAAATCAAAATGCATATCGTGCACTTCGTAATTTTTTCGGTCAATTTAATCGTCCAAATGTGCGTACAATCGGAAAAATCGTGCAAAAATTTGAGCAAACCGGGTCTGTAGGAGATGTGAAAACACCAGTGCATGCTCGTACAGCTCGTACTGCAGAAATATATTGCTGCTGTTCGCGATAGTGTGGCTGAAGAGTCTTCCACCTCAACTCGTCGTCGTGCCCAACAATTGCACCTCTCACGCTCGTCGTTGATGAACATTATGTATTTTTTCCAAAATGAGGCCGGTCAGGCAGTTACTGTGAATGGTGTTCGCTATCGTGAAATGATAACGAACTCTTTATGGCCCGAATTGGAAGATATGAATGTGGACGATATGTGGTTTCAACAGGACTTTGAAAGAAAAAGTGTACGTCGATAAGTCAGCAACAATCCAAGAGCTAAAGGATGAGATAATTCGGCACATTAACGGCATAGAACCTTAATTATGCTTCAGCGTCATCGAAAATTTGGACCATCGGATGGAGGTGTGCCGCCGAGGTCGCGGCGGCCATTTGTCCGATATTTTGTTCCATACATAATCGAACCATAACAATGTTATCATAATAAAAAGAAATAGTTATTTCCTAAATAATTTCTGTTTATATTCAAAATCAACATCGGCCCTTAATAATTAACCACCCTTTATATTAGCCCTTATTACTGCTCTTTTAAGGTCGGCAATCGTTTGCAAATTGCCTGTTGTTGTCGTAAATTTTCCACACAGATTTCCTATCGAATTTTGGTCCGGTGAGCAGGCTGGTGAATCCATAATGCTTATGCAACTCTGCTACAACCACATTCTGGTAGCCCTACTTGTATGAACCAACACGCTGTCCTGCTGGAAAACAAGGTTTTCTCCTCGATAGTGATCCCAAAATGGTGTTCGATTTTCTTGAAGAACTGCAATGTATTCAAAGCTGTTCAAGATACGTTTTCCGATGGATGAAAATGCACTTCAAACCATAAGGCTACCACCACCGAAATTCGGCTTGGAGAAATACACTGGCTCCTTCCTCAAATTTCTCAAATAGCATTGGAACCCATCGGGACCATCAAGGTTGAACTTTAACTCGTCAGAAAAAATTGCAAAACGAACTTTTACTAACGAAAACTAATAAAGTCTTTTTTACTTACCTTGTTCCAATCGCGGCCTAGATTATTCCGAGCGGACTCTCGTCGAGCTACAGGCGCACAGTGCTTTTGGAACCATTTAAGCCAAGTTCAGCCTTTAACTAACTAAAGCTTTTCGTTAAATTACTTGTCATTGTCCTGTCTTATGTGTTCCATAATCTGCTGGATCTTTCAGAAAGCACGAGACAGTAGACGATTTTTAGGCCAATTTCCTCAAAGAGAGGCATTTGTCTTTAAAGGCCAACAGTTTGTCTTTTGAGTGTAAAACGGAGTGTATATCCTATATTACTTCTAGTTATTATAGTGAGGTATGGAAGCAGTTTGATTTTACCTTTCTGGAGTTGGGCTGGTATAATTTCGTAACCCCTAAATATTTAAATGACTGCAAACGAGCGTATTGCCCATTCCAGGCGTCCTGTGGAGAATATCTCCCTCGCACCTCTCCAGTCCATAACCTCTGGTCTTGGCAAATTGTTTCCTAAGCTGTCAGTACGCTGGCAAGCATGCTAC